>CM035232.1:18556875-19205319 GCA_020226215.1 Sindora glabra | reverse complement strand
AATAATAAAAATTATATAAAATAAAAATAAATATATAAGTTAAATTAATTCATATTTATTTAAAGATTAAATTTTATTAAGGCAATCAAGATATTTAAAATAAAAATATAATTACCTAAAATTTAATTAATTATATTTCATAATATTACATATTTATTTACATAAATTATATTTAATTATTATTTTTGATAAAGATATAATTATCTAAAGTTTAATTAATCATAATTTATGACATCATATACTTAGCTATTTACTTGCTTATTTTTATTCAATTGTTTATACTAAATTTATAATATTATATATTGATTTATTTACTTAATTAATTTATATTTATTTATTACTTAAAATAAAAATAATTATTTATTCAAGACATGAGTTGTAGGTTAATAAAAAATGATAAATTTAAAAAATAAGTTATAAAATACTTAAAGTAACTTATTAAATTAGAACTTATTTTTTCTAATAAGTTAATGTGCAAGACATCTCTTAAAATTAGCTTATAATTTATTGATTAAATTAATAAATTATAAGTTAACTTATTTATTATAAGAAATAGAGCTAATAAGCTATCTTTTGCAATTCATTTTTTTAACATAATTTTTCTCTCATTAAAAAACCTTTATACTGATTATATTTTATAATAATCAATCATTACTAAAAATCATGTTAAATGTAAGATCAATTTATACATTACAATCAATCAATGATCACTTATTTTCATCACTATACTAAATAGGCCCTTGACAATATTAGCTATCTAAGTAACACTGCATATTTTTTTAAAAATTAGAAGTGTTTAAATGTAATATTTGTATGTTCGAACAATTTCAATAATATAAATTAAAATTTATATTTTAAAATTTGTGCATGTATCTTTTAAAGTCATATAAAAGCTTTTAATTAGGAAATGAAAAGAAAAATAACCAAAAAAAGAAACATTAATTGTTTTTAATTGTAAAATTAACTGATTATAAGTTAATTAATTTAATTGGAAATGACTAAAATAATAGATGTTCTTAGTTAAAAATGTTCTCAATTAAAAATATTAATCAAAATGAAAACAATAATGAAAAAGAATGATCAGCAAATGTTCGCTATGAAATTATAAATTCTAAAATTCAATAGCAAATCTTAAAAAATAATTATGTTAATAGATTTTTAAATGATTAGTACTCAAATTTTAAATATTTATATTTATAATAATTTATTGGAGAAATTAAAGAAATCCTATCCCGCTAGAAAACTGTTTTCTCCTTATTCTTTTAATGTATCATAAATATGTTTCATGATAATTACTCCCTCGTTGGTAAAAAAATTTCTTTGGTTATCCAATCAATTATTATAGATGTACGTATTTAAAATTTGTTAAATTAAAGAATTCCTTTTCTAATAGAAAATTAAATCATCGTAACATACATTCATTGCTATTTTTTTTCTAAATTTGGATATTATTCTAAATTAAAAGAATCCGCTCATTCTAGCTCATTTGATGATTAAGACACTATGAAAAGTTAAAATGGTTTGATTAGATAAATTAAGTAATTCCTATTCTAACAGAAAATTAAATCATCAAGACATACATTAATTAATATTTCTCTAAATTTTGAGATTTTTTTAAAATAAAAGATTGTTCATTACATCATTTCGACGAAGTTTATGATAACAGAAATGTTGCAAAAAGTCAAGATATTTGACTTAATTCCTCACTCTATAATCAAACCCAAAAAAAACGGTTGGGGGGGGGGGGGGGGGCGGGGAGGGGGGAGGGGGAAGAAACAAATCGCACTGTAGATAGTTCTTTTTTCTTATTTGCAGCTACGTTCCAACGCAAGAGTAATTCTTAATTTTACATCCTGATCAATCAGGATTATAAATCACTGTAGCTTTAAATCTATCAAGGTTATTCCTATAAGAAGGAACATGTCTTACTAAACAAAGTCCTGTGAATGCATCCTAAGAAAATACACAAACACAACAACTTCATCAACAAAAATAGATCAAAGTAAATTTGAAATAACTCAAAGGAATTTTAAAGAAGACAACTTTTTTGTCCTAGAACATCATACGAACAAAAGAAAAACACAAAAAATTTTAGTATATCCAATAATTGTGGATTTTTTATATCAAGATTAAAATTGAAAAGAAAAAAGAGAACTTTTAAATTATCTTTGAAGGGGAGGGGGTGAAAATTCAAAGGAGCAATCCTCGTCTCAAATGCGACATTTCTGAAGAGAAATATTAGGTATCACTAAAACTATGCTAGTGTCCAGCAATGATATGACTTAAGGCTGAAAAGGAAGTATTAGCATATTTCAGAATCCACGTTAAAACAATAATTAATAAGCCAAAACCTAGAAAAATACTAATTCACACCCACAATCAATTAAGGAAACACTCACCAATCTAGTAGTGCAACGAAGAGAAATGAAATCGTTCAAAAGATTGCCGAAGGCTTTGAAAAGATGTCTGACAACATTGAATACATGCTTTCAAATAAATGCAAAATTTCATTTCACGGTAAAAACATCAACAAGAATTAGGAAAGAAAATCCTAAGAAATATAATTAATTATTTGATCAAATTTAAAAAACACAGAGTAATAAATAAATAATAAATCAAAACACAAAATTCTCTAGTTGATAGGACACTCACTTCTCTGTTTAAGAAAAGGAAGAGTGAGAAACACTTGTCCTGCCCTCCAGTAAAGGCAAAACAAGAATAATTTTGAATACAACCCGTAGGATAATTGTGAGCGAATTTCATAGAGTCCGAGTTAGATTTGATGCATTTAAAATATAAAAATTTCATAAACATATCATTTGAAGAAAAATTTTATTTAAAATATATTATATAATAAAAGTAAAAAAATAAGAAATATTTTTAAAATCTCAGAATAAGGCAAGAGCTGATAGGGTAGAGTTTATAAAATTTTCCCCATCCCGAAATTTGGACCTTGGCAAACTTTTGTCCTCCCATCCCGGCGGGACAAAAAAACCTCTTCATCCCCGTGCTCCGCAGGAAAATCCCTGCGGATCCCCAGATTCAGGGCAAATTCCATATCTAGCTATGCCTGAAAGCACAACAGCCAATGGAGTAGACGATAACGAGGAAGATGAGGAATGTAAGATTGATAACAGCCACCTTCTTCCAATCAGTCTTAAGGCTATGCAGTAACCCAGCCTTGCAGGATTGGCAATTGAAGCACTTTACATTCGGATCATTGCTCCATGCATCACAGTCAGGATTGGAGTAAACTGCACCTGCAGGTTTGTTCCACACTGTTGGGCTCACATAGGTGAAATTGCAGTCGTTTGGAGGCTTACAACACCCAGACTGCACACAACACATCCAAAAAAGGCAAAAATCATGAGGCATCTAAAAAATTACGAAGGAGAAGATGAAGTCAACAACTAAGAGATTGCAACATGTCCAACTAAGCTTCAATCCAACCCAGAAACACACAAAAAAAAAGATTGAAAACGAGATCAGTTCAAGGTTTCTAGCTCAATATCATCCAAGATAAAAACTAACCAAAAATAAACAAATTAATGGTAAGATAATATATAATTCATGATCAACTAGCAAACACGGCGGCGCCTGCTTTTTGCAGTGGTAGAGCATGCGTGCTAGAGCCTAACCAAATCAGCTTCAAGGAACTGGTTACAGATTATTGTGTGGAAAATCCAGACAATAGCTGTAATTCATGATACTGACTCAAAAAACCAAATATAAAAGACATGAGACATATCTTTGCTAGGAGATGAGCTTCTTTTGCCATCAGAAAGCAAGGAAATGGAAATCTACTACATCAGTATTGACAACATTTCTTACACAAAAACTACATATCAAGTCCCGCATGTCATCCAATCCAATATGTTATTGATAAAAACCAATAAATCAAAAATAGAAAAAGGAAAGTTGTGTATCCTAAGCTGCAACCTGCAAGTGTGATAAAATAAGAAAGAATACGGCCTTTTGAGACTATAAAGCCCACCCAAATCAAAAGACCACCTTTTTTTTTTCCCTTTCTTTTCCCAAAAAGTAAACCTGAGAACATAAAGAACTTGATTTGACATTCACTTTTCCCAGAATATGAAATCGTATGAAACTCACGTCCCGACATGCAGCTCAGAAAACATTAGCTTAAGTCTTAGTAAAATAATCTCTTCTGACAAATGCTCACTTTTCCCAGAAATGCTTCCTTTGCTCAAGCAAGTTCTGGCAGTCTTTCTGAGTCCAACCAAAATTTAAGTTCATAATTATCAAGCACAAGTTGGGTTCAAATTAAACTTAAAGGGTCCACCAGAGGCATGCAAGTCGGTGATCAGATCATCAATAGAACTTGTTTTGATTCAACCATGACTCAAAAGCAATCAAGAGTCTAATGGATGTATCATTGCGGTCCAAATCCAAATAATATATATATATATATAAAGCGGAAGAATGCTAAAGGATTCTTAATTCTTAAATCAGACCTGTTATAGACAAATGCTTACTAAGATATTTACAAAAATCTCATTTTTTTTATTAAGCTATTTTTGAGAAATTAATACGTTATCCAAATAAACACATGCAAGCTGAGAGTTCAAACAACAGTTCATGCATGTTGGGAAGCCGCAATGGCACAATACCTGAAGCGCCGATAAGTGCTCCGTATAGAACTTATCGACATTGTCGTCAATAAATTGGTTATGGAAGGTGGAGCAGAGGTCCCCAGTCTTCAAACAGCTCTGAATCCTGTTCCAGTTGTCGGGGTTGTTCACTCTCTTCTGCAACCAATTAGAGTAATCACCGAGCCTGTACTCCTCGTACCCTTTACCAGATAAAGCTTCACCAGCCCCCTTGTTGGTGACGACCAAAGCGAAGATTGTGAAGGCAAAGACGAGGATGATGAGCAAAAACATGACCACAAGGTAAAACCAGAGGAAACATGAGACTTTGCAGCAAGCACCGAATAAACCAGCCAAGGAAACCACCAGAAGGAACGCACCCAACAATATGACGGGCTTTTCGAGCCATCCTTCGCACGTGGTATCGGATTGTTTGCTGAGCCAAAGACCCGTGACGAGTATAGGAATTGAGAGGAGAAGAGAAAGGAAATTGAGGATCCCAATCAAACTATTGCTCAGATGACACATTGCGATTTGCAGAGAGAAACCCCGAGGCAGAGGGAGAAATGCGATTCAAGAAACGGAGGAGCTCGTATGTTTTGTATACATATTGGGAGCACTGGGAGGGACAGATGGCCATGTAGCGTATGCAGCGAAGAGGGAAGGAAAGCCGAGGTTTGACCGTCACGCGCTATATGCGTTCGGGATTAAAGAAAATATCAAGTAAAATAAAATATTTTAAACTTTAATTACATAGGTACAATAATTAACACATCACTATTTTATTTTGCCTTTTTAAATCTAAAAATAAATTATGTAGCTTTTAGTTTAATTTGTGGGAATGGGGGAAGGATCAATTAAATCAAGCAAGGGAAAGGAAATTATTATTTTTTGAAATTATTTAATTCACTCGAAGAATGGAATCATAGTATTTATGATTCATTTCATTTATCAGTCAAGGAATGAGTAATGATATCAATGATGATAGTTGCTATTAATACTGGTAGGTAGTGATAATAATAATAATAACAATGATATCAATAATAGTAATAATGATAATAGTAATGATGTTGATAATAATATTGATGGTACGATGATAATGATAATAATAATGTAATAGTAATAATGGTGGTAACAATAATAACAATAATAATGGTGATGGTGTGAGGGTGATAATATTAGTAGTATAGTAACAATAATAAAAATGGTAATGATAGCAACAATACTATTGATAGTACTAATAATAATGATAGTGACATTGGTGATGTGATGAGAACAATCATGGTGACATCTATGATGATAGTGATAATTATGATAATAATATTAGCAACAACGACAATGATAATAGTGATAATAGTAGCTATGAATGGTGATGGTAGTGGTAAGAGAGGAATGTTTCTATTTCACTAGATAATAAAATCTAAAATTTTAGGAAAATGAAGGAACTTGTCAAAGAAAGTAATGGTAAGAAATGCTATTATATATGAACCAAGCACTTAGTAAACCAATTTGTTTTTTAATTTTGTTTCCAATATCTTCAAACCAAATGCTACCTTAGTTTACATTTAATAAGACAATGCAAATTAATTATTATGAAATAATTTATTTCACATGACTCGTTCATGATTGAAAAATATCAAAATATATGTGGAAAATAAACAAATGGAATGCTCAAGAATGACTTGATTAATATAAGAAGTATGTTCATATGAAAAGCTGAATTTTTTACAAAATAAATTTCTTTGTAAATTTGAGAGAATTACTCAAAATTACTTGGTTGATAATAGGAAGTAAATTTTCACAAGAAATTCTTTTTATGTAAAGAGAGGTTGGTAAGTGGTAAAATTTCTAGGTATTAAGTCCTTAGTGAGGAGCCTAAAAATATTATGGGTAGTGTTTAAAATTCAAATGAAGAGCCAACAAATTTATATAAAATCTTTAGTAGATAGGTGAAAGGTGTGAGTGTGGGTGCCAGATGGAATATTCTGGATCTGGCATGCAAAAAGCCTAACCCGGCTCCAATGGAAAGCAGATATGTGTCCCAGCATTTAGTTAGGTGCAGGATGCATGTTCATGTCCTTGCAAGCTTTTGAGATCTGTGTAACCTTGATATGTCCATGGGGATAGTGGTGTTGTATTCATGTTGGAAGGGCAAGAGGTGTTGATTAATGTGGTGGGGCTCTGATATGAGCGAGTATTTATAATTCGAGCGGAATATTTACATTAGTAAGTAATTTTCTCTCCTCTGCACCAACAGCAATCAACTGTCATTATCATTTTTTTTAGAAAAAAAAAATGCTGAAATCGACCAAATATATATGCTTAATTGAACTTAACTGATGGCATCGATTTCGGTCGATTAAGAGCAGATATCGGCAGGTTGAAACCTAATAATTACAGGGTGCACAACAATATATTTAAGAATAGTTAAGAATGAGTATTTGCCTCCTATCTATCCATATCAGTCTTTCATGATAACCAAAATGATGTAGTCTTAATTTCTGTTATTACATTTTGGTTAAGAATAATTTTGTGCAGTCAAGCATATTTCAACCACGAAAATTGTAATATTTTTTTGTCCCTTACTAACCAAAGTAAGCATTTTAATCGCTTTTAATCAACCAATCTTGAGTTCAATTAATTGGTTAAAAATGATTTGAATTTTTTTTATCACTTTTAGTGGGAAGTAGAATTTTTTTAAAAATTTCCTCCATCAATTACTAATCAGTTAAACAATTTATCAATCTTCTATTTCTCAGCAAACTGCACTTTCTGTTAACTAAGTGACCTTTTGAGAATTCCCATGTCCCAAAAGGCAGCCGGGGAACTGATATGACTTTCAAAGATGTCCTGCAAAAGCTCCGTTCTCCCTCCGCTCATTCCACCTTAATTTCAACCTGTTACATTTAAGTGCCGATTAAAAAAAAGAAAATACATGGCATTATTTGATCTAAAAATTGCTATTATGCACAAAGAAGGAAAAATTTATTAGTGGTTTAATGAAAGATTTAAAGATGAAGTTAGCTCTCATGTCAATAATAGGCCAAAGAATACATTTTCAAGAACAGACAACATGTGTCCAAGGCACTGCGGTATTATGAGAATAAACAAACATGAGAACCCAAATACATTAATAATCAGGAAAAAAATGCTAAGCATCTTCATTTTTTATTTCTAAAGGTTTAGGATTACCACAAACTACACCATAGTTATATAGTGATTAAATTTGGTCACTTCAAATCAACCAATAAGCTAAGACTACTTACCCATTCAGCGGGCAAATTTAGCAAATTCCTCACATTCATTCGACTCTTCTGCCCTTGCTGCCAAGTAACAGTAGTTGAAAATCAATGTTTAATTAAGAAAAGATTCTGCAAACAAGTTTTAGTAAACCAGATGGCCTATATATGGAATTTTACCTATGAAACTCGATGCACCGAGTGAAACAGTGCATGCTTTGATTAGTTGTGGGAAGACGGAAATCAACAGGTGCTGTTTTGAGTTCAATTTAAGCGAAATCCAAAACAATAAAGAATATATATATATATATATAATCAATCCGTTATTTTAAAATTCAAAAGCCAAATGTCTCAGTTAAATTATAAAGTAAGATCTTGTATTAGAAAAATTCTCAGGTACCTAGAATTATGCCATCCACTTTTAAAGAAAATGAGGATAAACATGCCGCACTAACATGCACAGTATCCTTGTTCTCTGTCAACTCAAAAGTTCAACTAAAAGCAAATGATTTACTTAACTCAGCTAATGAATTCCAATATGCCCTCAACAACTAGAGTTATTTAGAGAAAGCAAATTTGTCAAATATAGACAACCACGTAGAAAATCCAGTCCCTGGAATATGCTTCTGTATTTGCATGGGTGGAAGTATAGCAAACCCCAAATATCAAATGGAAGAAGCCAGGCAAATTCCTTCCTTAGATGGTATTATTACTCTTACAGAGGATGAAATTTCACCCTCCCCCCCCCCCCCCCAAAAAAAAAAGCATCAATAGGTTTAACCTGCATTTATAGGCCGACCCAAATAAACTTCATTTACTAGTATCTGAACTATTCTTCTTGTTAGGGATGTTATCACCTGTGCGCGCTATAATAATAAAGGGAATACAATTATTTTTAAAATTTAAACAAATTAGAAGTAATAGAAAATTAGGCACCTTCCTTACTGGGTTTGGCTTGCTCTGATCAATCACAACATTAGCAAAGACACGGGGCTCATGGAGCCAGCAATTAGACTGATACTCCATTACTTAAACCTTGTTATAACTTACAACAATCCCATAGCTACAGCTTGCAGAAGATCAAGATTTTAACCTTCTCTCAAATCTCTAAGCCCCTACCCCTATTTGCAGATTTGATTAAAAAATTTACAAAATTCTGACATTAAAAGAAAATGAATTGAGGTCAAAGCCACCCAATTTTGTTTCACATATAATAGAACTATCAATTACCCAGCTTCATCACCAGCAAAGTCTCAAGGCAAGAGTAGCATTTAGTTGTTGACTTGCTGGTTAAACTTCACCTCCAACCAACTGAGGGATCATATTGTCCTGCCCAAACAGCACTGCCACCACCAGCACTATTGACAGCTGTGACACCATTGCTGTCACCATATGGTATGACTCTCTCCCCTACTTGGCTGACAGCCATCTGAGCATGAGCTCTCCCATAAACATCAATGAAGCCCCCACTACCTTGTACTGCGGGAGTGGCACTGTACAGATTAGGTGCTGTGTTCACATTTAAAAAAGGCATCAGAAATACAAATAAATTGGAAATTTATAGATGAGACAGCAGTACACCAGAGCAACAGTTACCGCGTACTCTTTTTTCTGCATTCAAGATCTCAGCTCGTAATATTTCTACCTCCTTTGCCATTGTGATAAGATTCTTCTCTGTTGCTTTCATTTGCTCCACTAGCTCTATGTTTTTGTTCTTTTCATACTCAAATGTGGCACTAATACCAAACAGATTTATAGAATCACTAGACAGATTTTCCAAAAATTAATGAATAATTAAAAGCAACAAACTGCAACAAAGAAATTTGTATCAACACATTATCCTAAACTCTAAAATATTGAAAATTTTAGGCAGAGAATGGCACTTGAAAATAATAAATGCAACTTAAATCAAGACTTAAAGTTTCAAACAACGAGGTTTAAATCACTTCAACACATGCAAATGATGGAAGAGTTATATACATAAAGTCTGTTTTAGTCTCAAAAGTTTTCATGCCACGGCCTAGCAGCCAATAGTGGATCATAACAATAAAGACATAATAGTAAAGCCTTTGGGCACACCCACTAGAAAGATAACATTCTTGATATGAGATGCAAGCCGATCCTATTCTTGATCAGATGATCCAACGGTAGGAAAAATCCTAGCGAGTAGTACTTGCATTGCAAATTTACTCAGTTGGGGAAAAATCAGCCTGATTAAGTGACTTTATATGTCCGTTCTCACAATAAAACACTGGATTAAGCATTCTAACTAGTCTAGTATGAGTTCTTATCGACAAGCACAAAGCAAACAAACTCGACAAACTGCACCACTCACCGCACCCTCTGCTGTTCTTCCGCTAAGCTGTCCATTCCAGCCTGCAAATCTGGCAGGAGCTTAATGTCACTACGGGCTTTCTGCAGTTCTAGAGTGGCTCGCTGAATTTGGCCACTCAGCTCTTGTCTGGCAGCAGCCAAGCTTTGAGCATTTATACGGGCCTGTTGCAGATCCTTCTTCACACTCTCACCAGCTCTAACATCTTTCTCCATTTTAGCAATCTTATCCACTAAAACTCTAATCTGTATGTCGCTTTCAGTCTGGATGCTCCTAATATGTGCCTTCAGTTTTTGCAATTCTTGCTCAGCAGCAACAAGCTCCTTTCGCAGTGCTACATCTGTACTGGCCAAACGACGGTTATCCCCTGCAAGTCGGTCTATTTCTTCTGCCTGAGTTGCAATTTTATTCTCCAAAGGATGATGGCCAGAAGCAGCACTTACACCAGGATATGAACCATGGCGCATCATCCCAGGCGCTTGGTTAGAGCGCCCCTCAATTTTGCCTCTGGCAGCCATTAGTAAGACTGTCAAATCAAAGTGAAGCAGAGATCAATACCCAACTCTTTCTAAATTTCTATAAACCGGATGAAATTCAGAATACAAACAAACATGGGTAAAGCAAGAAATATAAATTAATTTTCCATTTCAAAACTCCTCATCTTCTTGTGTTGACACTTGACAAATAATCCTTACAATATATGATTGAATTACATCTCTCACTGTTAGATTATATATAATCATACAGTTTTACAACAGCATTTGTAAAACCAGTTTTGTTTACCATGCTTTCGTTAAGAAAGGAAGGTTCTTGAGGTGTTTTTCCTTGGTTGCTTGACTTCAAATAAGATCAAGCACATAAATTGCTCATCAAGGGACCTTAATTGACCTAAATATTTCGGAATTAAATATTGTGCGGCTCAAATTTACATCATGTAAAATGAATTGTCAACAAGAATTCCCCAGCTGCAAAACATAATAACCGAATTAAATAGTGTGCTTATTCCATCCATATCTGTAAATGGATATTGTATCCCAGAAAAAAGAGCCCAACAATCCATCCCAAATTGAGAGAGAAAAATCACTGAACAAATGAAGAATGCAAGCAGAAAGCTAAGCTACAGTAAAAACATGAGTCGTCGCTGTTCTTAGACAAAAGAAATAAATAGAAAGCCATATTGGGTCAGAGAGAGAGAGAGAGAGTTTAGGAAGAAAGTGGCGCAAGAGGGGGCTTACCTGAATGGAAGAGACAGCTCTTAAATCTCTGTAGATTGCGTTGTCGATCAATCTGTGGAATGGAGGAAGGGCGGGTGGGCGGGGAGACCAACCCAATTTACCGGAAAACACACGTAAAGGAGACGCAGGCCTGGAGAATTTGTATTTGCCCCACCACCGCGATATTCGTTCAATGGCCTGTTAATTTAATTTTTAATTAAGTAATTAATTAATAAAATTAATTATATAATTTTTTGTAATTTTACTTGTAACTAACTTGCTTCCATAGTACAATTATTTAAGAATTTAAATTTGAATTATTGTGAATATAAATTAGCTTTACATTACTAATCACTTATATATTATTATATTAATAAAAAATTATTAAAATTTATTTATTTTTATTGAAAATTTTAATTTATATTAATTTTTTATTAAATTTTTTTAACTCATCCGTAAAATATTTTACATCAATACATTACTTAATACGACAAATTTATTGGTTGTACAATTATATAATGTTAAGAAAATTAAAAAAAAAAATTGTGGTCAAGAGACCAATAAGAAAGTCAAGATAGATAATTATAATATACGTATCTTTTAAATGAATGGTTGAATCTAAATATTTCATTCACATTACAACAATTTATCATTTTAACTCTTTATTATCATGCTACAAGATTTTTATATAACATTTAAAAATGTTAATCACATCAAAATATCACAGGAAAAATTTATAAATTAATTTTGATAATCAAGGCCGTGTCTAGACATTTTAAATATTTTGGAGTCTTAGGCAAAATTATTAAATGTCCTTAGTATAATATAAATCATCAAATTTTCATATTATTTTTCTAATTTTTTGAACTGCAAAATCACCTATCAAAATTTTAGAATTAAGTAATTTCAACATTTTACTCTCAATAAATAATATGATTTATCTTATAATATAGTTGATCTCAAATGGAATTTGAGCAATTTTAATTTTAAGAAACTTCATTCTGCAGTAGCAACCGTTACAAGTATTATCAACATTCACCTCTACTAAATTATCTTCATTTAAATTTTTATCTTCTACTTGTTCTTAATTAGAATTAGAATTATTAGTGTTTTCGACATCATTTACAGATGATTGTTCTATCATTTCTTCATCAATTGAACTAATTGTTATATTCTTTTTATAAATAATAACAAATTTATCAAAAGCATCGCGTTGAGATTGAATTAAGTTTTCAACTTTTCTTTTTTTCTTTAATTTTTCAAAGCCACATTCATACTTTCTATTTGACATCTTCTATTGTTATGAAGTATAAAAATAAAATAGAATAACAACAATAAAAATATAAATAAAATAGATGTGCAAAGTAAATAAAAAAATGATGAAATGAAAGAATCTGAAAACTTGAAAATGAAGAGAATTGCATGTTATACTATCTACTACATCAATTTGATGTCAATTTATTTTGAGAATTCATTTTAAAAAAGTATAAAGATAAGAGTGAGAAGAGAAAACAAAATATGAGAATTAAGAAAATTTGAAAAGAAAATGTTGAACATATGTAGTATATATAGTTAAAAAAATGGTTGTTATAAATTATAATATTGAAAATTATTAATGAGTAATAATGTGTAAATATACAACTAATTAAAAAATAATCCCAAAGAGAGTAATTACTGTTGAATTACTAACATATAACTAATTTTTTTATAATCATTAGTCATTTATTTTGTATAATTATATAAAAAATTTGCAACCAATTAAGAAATAAATTTCCAATTATTTCCCAATTAGTCATTTATTTTGTATAGTTATACAAAAGATCTATAACTAATTAGGAAATAATCTCAAATAGAGTAATTATAGTTAGATCACTATCATATAACTAATTTTTTTATAGTTATTGATCATTTATTTTGTATAGTCATATAAAAAATCTGTAATTAATTGGAAAATAAATCTCCAATTATTCCCCAATTAATTGTAAATTGTATAGTCAACTATAATGATTATACAAATAATCCCAGAAAGAGTAATTATCATTAGATTTGAAGTTTAACTAATTGAACAATGATTATACAAAATAAAAAAAATTATAAGTTGGGCCTAAGAAAAATTGGGGGCCTAAAGTAAATGCCTTACTTACCTACTCAAAGACACGGCTCTGGTGATAATATAACTTACTTAAAAAAATTATGTAAATGAAATTACAAAATTAAATAAATTATGAATATTAAAATTGTGGTTTTAATTTAACATATAGTTTTAAATGCTTAATTTCTTTTACTGTTTTTATTTTCCCAACACGCATCTTTCGACTATATGGTGAAGAGTTTTGTCGGCCTTGTATTTAATTCTTAAAATGACATCAAGAGAAATATTTTTAAAGCAGATTCTAGTAAAATAACAGTAGGAAATTTGCCACCTTAACTTTTATGTTTTTGTTATTTTCAGTGGTGTAGCATCGACGACCAACATTGTTTCAAGGTTAAATTATTCTTGTACTCTTTTGTAGTTAACTAAAATTTTTAATTAACTCCTTATAATTTAAATGTGATGAATCCTTATATTTATTTTTAATTTTTGATTAAATGTTTTCGTCATTTCTTTATTTGATTTTGTTAATAATTGACATACATAAACAATGATCTATCAATAGATTTTAAAGTGGGGGACAAATGACATATCCCTTTCTTATAAAAATGAAATAATATTATAAAATATTTTAATTTATTTTTTATTATTTGTTACTTAAATACAATTAGAAATTATATGAAAGTTCTATATCAATAATTATTAGATCATATCATATAAATCACTTGTTAGCAAAATTTAATAAAAAATATAATAGAAAGTTTCTAATTAAAAATGTATAAAATTAAGTATAAGGATTTAATTTAAAACTTTTAAACTATAAAGATCTAATTAGAAATTAATTAAAATTATAGGCGGCATCAAAGTAATTTAACCTCGTTTTAAATGCCTTTTTAGTTTGAAATTCAAATTTAATCAAATTTTAATCTATTTAGGTGCCGGATCTAAGTGTTAATAGAAATAAATATGTTTCAATATTTTAGTGATGATAAATTTTAAAATTTAATGAGAATATTTTAAATAATATATATAATTTTATGCCAAATTTTAAGAAAATTAATGAAAATGCAGATGTATTTATATTATTATATTAAAATACACGTAATTTCGCCTCTTGCGCTCACAATTCAAAGAAGAATAAATTATTGCTATAGAATATTACTATTTTGGTTAACTGATTTTCCTTTTTGTTTTTTCTTTGATCTTTTCAGTTTATTTTTGGTTTGTTCCATTCTTAACCAAAGTTTTTGAACTTGGGAACAAAAAGTGTATTTGGCCAGCTGGTGGAAGTAAAGTACAAAGATCTCATCGGGAAAGGAATGACTGGATGTCCAAAACATGCAGAATCAAGTTCGTCTTCTTTAGAAACTTCGCGCTTTTAGCATCTCCCACGCAAGAATCTGGACTTGTGGTCACTACCCTGGCGGTAAATTATTTGTTACGATTTCACTCTAATTTTTTCAATTTCTCATCACCACTCAACAAAATTCCTTACAATTCAATTATTTAATTTATAAATACCTCAAAGCAGACAGTAGAAATTCAATTTTCTAATACAGACCAACCAGAACTAACGGTTGATCAATTCACTATTATTAATTCAATTCAGAATAAATATCTAAATCTAATTAATGATAATTTCAAACATTCAAAATCAAATTAACACTGAATTTAACAAATCTACAAGTGTTAAATCCATTCAAGTAATAATTCACCCAAATGTCAATCACCAAAGTTTAATTGTTATTGATTTCAATCAATTACAAATTAATTTCTAAGTGATAATTAATTATAATTAATCATTTAATTATTAACTACAACGAATAATTAATTAACTAATCCTATTTAGCAAATTATTCAAGCAAACATTCACAACAAGATAAGAAAACAAGAGGTAATTGAGTCATAAATGAAATGAAAAAAAGAGCCTCAAAATCACATTAAAATTGGAGTACTAAACTTTTAAACTTTAAAAAAAAATCAGCCATTTATAATGGTTTATGCAAAAAAACATTGGAAAAGAGATAGTTATTGTCTAATTTAAATGAATATCTTTGAAAGTACGAGACCTAATTATATCTGACATCTTAAGATAGAAAATTTACTGGACTAAGTTAATATACCTCATAAGATTACAATGAATAAAACCTTACTTAATTTGAAAGCCAATGACTATAATTTACAACGTAAATTACTATCAGTGTTTATAATAGTTAATTTTTATAAGTAAACTTTTAGCTAACGTTTGACTATAAAAACAATGTAGTTTCAACTAATTCCTAAACATGAAAATTGTTTGGATGGATTTGGGCTAATTTTTGCATTGATTTGACCTTAATTGGACTCCTGAAACTTCAAATATAACTAAAAAATTGTGACTAAGTCAAACTGAATAAAAATAATGCTTCATTTTCATAGTCAAATTTGACTTTTCAAACATTTAAACTAGATTGAAATCAAAATATGAAAGTTTTAAGGTTTTCTATTATCTTTCCAATGTCATAAAGATCATCCAATTTGGACCTATAGAATTTAAGTTATAGTTAGAAATCTGAAATAGTATTAAAATTCAACATTAATTAAATAAGCCATTAGTATTGTAAATTCATAACTCAATCATAAAATAAGACCAATTCCATTAAATTAAACAGATATAATACTCTAGGTGATAGAAAATAAGAGAAAATAATATAAATAGTATTATGTACATCAAATTCTCTCATACCTTACTTTTGCATGTTTCACAAAATAAAGGAGTAATAGCAATAGTAGAGCTCAATAATAATCCTTTAAGAAATTAACTTCTCATTAATAAAATTGCTTTAGTACATTAAGGCTTTTACATGGAAGCCCTATCTAACATAAGGAAAAATGACAAAAAGCTAAGGTTTATAATTCTCTACCTTTCAATATAAAGCATTCTAAAAATGAAAGTAAAACATTTTGGTTTTTATACTGTATATCAAGTGAAGCTATAGATACCTATTTCATAAACTACAATACCTATAGATATAAGGGTATAAAACACCTATAATATATATACATAAAACACCCTATAGAATACTTATAAGCATATATGTATAAACACTAACTACTCTATAAACAACGCTAATAAGGACATAACTAAATACCCATATCTTAAAAACATAAAGATACATATAGAGACACATAAGAGTAAGCACCAAAATATTGACCTATCAACATTAGTGGACAATGGTTAATTGTAATAAAAGATGGTAGATGATATCTTTGCTAAGCATTGATACATATTTATAATTATAATATAATACTTTTATAAGGTTGAGGAAAATGGTTGAAAAAGGAAAACTTTTGATGAAGAGGTTAATCTATTAAGATATAACACTAAGAAAATTAAGCATGGCTACAAGGATTTAAGGAAAGAACTTCAAGATTGTGAAAATATGATGATGTGACCTTGAAGCCATTCCTAAATAATGGCCTTATTTAGCAATTAGCTGATAGCTGTAACTGTTAACTAATTTAATTAACTATTAGCTGATTGTATTAACTGATTTGACTAATTGATTGTATTAGCAGTTTGAATAAAAATATTTAATAAAATCAGCTATTTATAATAACTGTTTGTATGTAAAATGATAAATAAGGGTATGAGCATATTTTATGAATTATTTAAATATTTTTTATTTTAATATTTTAAATTTTATATATTATTTAGTAGATTAAATTTCTTGAAATAATATATTGTTATAATTTATTATAAATTAAATATTTTTTTAAATTAAATTAATATAATTTTTATAAAAATTTATAATTATATCCTAATTATTATAGGTTTTTTTTACAACATATGAAAAACATATAAATTAATTTATAATAGAATATAATTTATATTATAAAGCCTAATTTATAATAAAATATAATTATTTTAGGTGTTTTATTAATTTATATTAATATTATAGGTGTTTTATATTAATATTAGAGTGATGCATGCACTGAAATAGTGCGAAAATGAATTTGGCTTGAGACGTTGCTCCCAAAGTAAGAAATGAATATAGCAAAAATGAATTTAGCAAAGAAAGAAATAAAGAAGAGCTGAGAATCACTAAAATGATAGAAAGGCTATTCGGGAATATATGTATTTATCCGAAAGTAGCTAAGCAAAAACACTGCTCCCACTAGCATTTTTTATTTTGGCTGTTTGAAACTAAAAAGTTATTTGAAACAGCTGTTTACCAAATAGGTTATTGATGGCTTTTAGCTGGTCAACCAAATAATTTGGTTAAACCAGCTAAAAGTTATTCAATAAGCTATTTCTCAAACACCTCCAATGAAGGTAACAAAGGTTTACAATCCTATAAGGATATAATGCTTGGGAAATGAAAAGATAAAATTAGAGATGAGGATAAAGAAAATATGGAAATGTTAGCAAAAATTGATGGATTATTATCTAAAAATTCTAATAAGAGCTCTGATAATGAATAATTAAATGGTATTTAGATTGTGGATGAAGTCACCAGTGATAACATTTTGTTACCAATATTAAAACTATCTAAGGAAGAAAAAGCTTACATTATATTACTATGGAAGAAATATTTAATAACTTGATTGTGAGGAAGAAGAAATAGGTTTTGTTTCTTAAGATATAAGCTTTTGTAATTTTGAAGAGGTGCAAATTTTTTTAAACTAGTAAACTTAGGATATGATTTTCATTTGGTTAAATATTTATGTATGGAGGATTGTGATTTTATTCTTTCTGGATTAGTTATGGATGATATTTGACCATTATATTATAATTTGGGAGTGGGTACCTAATTTTAATCTAGGAAAAATTATGGTTGATTTGGTACTCATTTAAGTTTGCTTTCCAAACTTACCAATGGAATATTATAATCAAAAGTGTTTTGAAGTTATAGGGAATAGAACTAGTAAATCCATAAAGGTGGATATGACAACTAAAGAAAAATCTAAATGGAAATGTGCTCATGTTTATGTCATGGTGGATCTTAATTAACCTCGTATCTTAAAATTTGTTATTGGAAATAAAAAGATTATGGTTGAATATAAGGGACTACACCTCATTTGCTTCAACTATAGTACATATGGTTAGTATGCTGATCATTTTCCAAAGAAAGAAGAGGTTCAAGAGGTTTTAAGTTCAAATTATCCATTAAATAATGATAAGAATTTAGAAAATTCAAAGTCACTTGAAGAAACAATGAGAAGACAAAATTACTAGAGTCTGGCTATAAAGTTCAATTCATAGATGGCGGCACAAAGAAATAAATGTACAAGCAAAGTGAAGATTAAGGATAATTATACGAGAAATAAGGAGGAGAATAAAGGAAATATAAGCTATAATTTAGATGGAAGATCATGATTTAAATTTCTTATGAATCCTATTTATTTAGATAAGGATAATCAAGAAGAGGAATGTTAGGAACAATTATTAACAATTAATAATAATGGTTAATCATTAACAATTAATAATAATAGTCAATCTATTTTAGATATTTTGAATCAAACAAAGTCTAATCACAATATGGTATATTTCAAGACAAAATCTAAAGGAGAAAAAACACTTAAATCTAATATATCTTTAGAAAGTAACAATTTTGATAAAGCCTCATCTAGTAACCTAACATAACATAGCAACCTAAATTAGATACACATTGCAAGCTAATTAAGTCTAGTTGAAAGGCACATGTATGAAAATTTATTGAGTGGAAAAATTGCAACTAGATGAAATAGGAACTCTACTAACGACATAAGACGAGGTCATCATTCAAAAATTATGCAATAGATTCAATTAAAATCCAAACAAGAATGTAGTTAGATAAAGGTTGAGTTCATTAGAGAAGTTATTAAGGATGTTAAGGCTCTTCTAAAACCACTAGACCGAAGAACTACTAATTTAAGTATAGACTTCAAAAAGGTTACTTCTAGAGTAGAAGAGTCTCCAAATCATATAAAGTGACTTAAAAATAACACTAATAAGGCAACATGTACAAAAAATAGAAGCGGAGTTGGTAAAGCCAAGGATTACATGGTGATTACATAACTTATATGAATTATTTATTAATGATGCATAAGATCATAGTTTAGAATTGTCATGGTGTTGGAAGTCCCAATTTCCTAGTTCATGCCAAAGAAATCTTGTGTGATAATAGCCTAAATATTGTATCTTAAGTTGCTACTAGAAAGTTGCAGTCTTTAAGGCATTGAGTTTTAATAAATTTTTTATATCTAAAGAAAGCTAAAGGAATTTAAGTTGCATAGAAGGAAAAGGACTTGAATATGACTTTAATTCAAAATAATTTCTAATTTATGCATTTAAGAGTTGAAGAACAAGGCAAGAAGATATTATTTTTTTTACTATAGTTTATACAAGCCTTTACTATCAACTTAAAGAAGAATGCAGGTAAGAACTTTTGGGCACAATAGATAGTATGGTGTATCCTTAGCTACTAATAGGTAACTTCAATGATATTCTTAATGGTTAAGAAAAGAAAAGAAGAGTCCTAATAGTTATTAGATGTTGCCAGGAGTTTGTAACATGGATCAATTATGGTGGATGGATTGATTTAGGATGGTAGAGATCCAAGTTTACGTAGAAGGGTTCTAAAAGGATTAGGTATAATGGAATCTTTGAAAGATTAAATAGAAGACTTTATAATGCCAATTAGTACATGCATTTTAGAGATGTTTTAATTAAGGTACTTTCTAAAATTTATTATAACGATCATCCTTTTTTCATTGATTAACTTAAGTGGAGGAAAGGCAATTAGAATAGACATACCATTTAAGTTTAAGGTAGCTTGATTGTTCCACTTAAACTTTAAAGAGTTCCTAAATCAGTAATGGAATGCCACAAATATAATTAGTTATAACATGGATCACCTTGCTTAGAATTTAAAAATATGGAATAAAGAGATTTTTAGGAATATAAATAGAAGAAAAGAACTCTAATGGAATTCTAAACAATAGATGGAATCCTTCTTTAGATTAATTAGAGGCTTCATTACAAAAAGAACTTAGAGAGATTCTTAATTAAGAGAATTTATTATGGCATTAAAAATCCAAAGTTAAATGCATTCAAGATGAGGATTATAATACAAAATTCTATCAAACTAAAACTTTGAGAAAGAGGAAGAATAAAATTAACATGCTTTGGAACCAAAATGGAAAATGGATAAAAGATAAAGAGGAGTTGATTAATATGATTTATACTTTTTACAAGAATCTATCCTAAGTAGGTGGGGATAGTCAGACCTTTCTAATTTCAACTTTAAAATTCAAATTGATGACAAAGTTAGGGACTACAATTTTAAATAAAAAAGTCCTATTTGATGAAGTTTGAAAAACTATTTTTGAAATGGGTGGAATTGAGACCCTAAGAATGATAGTTTCTAATTTTGTTCTATTATGCAAATTGGAAAAGAGTTAGTAAAACTCTTTATGACTTTGTGAGGAATGTGTTTGAGAATACAATGTATCAACCAAGCTTTAATTACTTTAATTCCTATTTAGGACCAACTAGAGTTCATAAATTAATTCAAAATGTTAACTTTTTTTGTAATGTAAACTACAAATATGTGACAAAAACAATTGTTAGTAGATTGAAGAAGTATCTACCATTGATTATCTTCCCTTATCAATTGAGTTTTGCTCCAGGAAGGTGCATATAAGATAATATAATCATAGCTAGTGAAATGATTTATTCAATGAAGAAGAAGAAACGGAAGAAAGGATACATTGCCATTAAAATTAATTGAGAAAGAGCATATAATGGTTGAAATGGGAGTTTATTGCTGAAGTTCTTCAGGAAGTTGGTTTGTCTTTTAATATGAGAAGAGTGATTATACAATGTATTTCCACCTTTGTCGGGAATGTGTTGTGGAATAGATCTAAAACAATGCTTTTTATAAGTTGTGTTATAAGATTTGCAATAATGCACAAGAATTAATTTTACATATATTAAGGGACTTTAAATTTTCTATTATAATTTAAAAGGAGTTGGTTCCAATCATTATCTATTTTAATTTATGTACTTAGGGTCTTAGGGACTAGTTTATCTTCATTTTGTGTTTTTAGGCATATATACTCACTGATAGGTGGATTCATGATTTTGCTAGACATTTGAGTTTATGTTTTGCCTTTATTGTAGAATGTTAGAGAATAATCAATGGCCTCCAAGAAGTTTGGAATCCAGAGTTCAAAAAAGTGCGAATTAAATGTAATTCTAAGGCTTAACTTCAATACCTCTCTAAGTGTAGAAATAAAGATAATTATTCTATCCAAATCATTCATAATCTTCTTACTTTGGACTGGAAAATTCACCTTATGCACACTTTTTGGAAAGGTGTACAGATTGGATGACAAATTATAATATCAACTTAAAGTGAAGAATACATACCTTGAATAGTCCTCCTTATAATTTGTTGTATTTACTTTTTATTGATATTTTGAGAGTCACTAGGACTCATTTTATTACTTTTTCTTAGTTGTTTGTTTTCTTTTTTGAGTTTCAGCCCCATTGTATCCCCAAAAGAGAGAGATATTAAAGCATCACACTTCCACGGACTTCACATTGTTTTTCAATTTCTTTCTCGTAATTTTAGTGAATGCTTTAACATATAATGTTGAAATCAAGATGACTTTCTGTAGCCCCAGAAAAACAATTAAAAGACCGGCCAATTTTCAGTTTATCAGAGAAAAATGAAGCCTCAACAAGATAAACTCAACCACCACTTGCATTGACAAGCTCCATAGGGTATCTGGTGAAAATTCTAAATTTCTGAGTGAGTGCATAAATTTGGTCAGTGGTTTGATCCACTAGCAACATAGAAGCTTGAAAAGGAGCGAAACTTTGTGTGCATTAACAAAAGCCAGACCCCATGAGCTGGAAGCACACGAGTCAGCAGTTAAAATAAGAATTTAAGGAGAAAAGACACACCAGTTATAGTCAACAATGTTAGCACTGCTATATGCTATATGTATTAAAAATTGAATTTCAAAAATAAATTAAGAGTTATTATTAAATATAAAATAATCAAATAAATTTATAAAAATTAATTTAATAAATATAAAAGGTCAGAAGTAAACTCTATTTTCGACGGCTATGCCCGTCCCATTGCAACAATATACACAAAGACAGCTAGCCTTTCAGTCTCCACTATGGGCGAGTGGACACCAAATGGGTCGGTGTTGTCTTAACACTTGTCAAAACTTCAGTAACATGCCTACAAGTTTTAGCTCATAATATCATACATCCACCACAAGGTTTTCCCACTAAAATCCTCCACTTTCTTCAGCACTGAAAGATAAAATTAATTATATATTCTCCTGTTCACACCATGGGATACATTATATATACTTGTTTTTTTATATTGACATTCATAGCACAGCAGCTATATATAGTCCCAAACCCTTCACTGTCTCTTCAAACTTCCCTGTGATTTATTGATATCAACTGCATTATTGATCGCAGTCTTGATCATCTCAAGTTCTTTTAAAATTTCATTTTGCTGTTTCAGGCTATACTTACAAATACAAAGGATGGCTTCATCCTGGTCATGGTCTGTGCTTGCTTTGCTGCTTCTCATGTCTGCTATTGTATCAGAAAGTAGAGTGGCTAGGGAGGACTTGGGCCTGGACCTTGGTGGGTTGGGCCTTGGAGTTGGAGCAGGGCTTGGCCTGGGTATAGGAGGTGGCAGTGGGTCCGGAGCCGGAGCTGGAGCAGGGTCCGGCTCTGGTTCTGGTTCAAGTTCTAGTTCTGCATCAAGTTCAGCCTCTTCATCTTCGAGTTCAGGCTCAGGATCAGGAGCAGGCTCTGAGGCGGGTTCATATGCTGGGTCATATGCAGGCTCCCGGGCCGGATCAGGGTCAGGCAGAGGACGTGGAGGTGGCCGTGGTGGGGGATCCGGTGGCGGTTACGGTGGAGGCTATGGCGAGGGCCATGGCCATGGTGAGGGCTACGGTCAGGGAGGGGGTGATTAAGCAGATGCAGCCACATGAGAAACAAAGAAAATCTTTAGTACTATTTTGTGTTTTTAATATAAGTAGATGGTCTGTTGTCTGTAATAAAAAAAAAATGAATAAGTAGGTGATGAAGTTCATGTCCTCCATGTTTGCAAGGTCAAGAAGAGTCCCTTGCGTTTGAAGTTGAACCATTTTAGTTTTATTTCTATGTATCCGTCTTCCTCTCTGCAATAAGTCTGGTTACATGATCATAGTATATACAAATTTCTGTTAGTTAACGTTATACTTCAGAGCTAAGGTTCTTTACTTGAAAGATGATGATGACATTTTTGAATATTCCTAAAATTTTGAATGGCAGCTAGCCACAACGAACTTGTAATTCAAGTCGAAACAGCATTGGTTTAAGGGCGTAATGGTATGTTGCAAGGCTGAGTCTTAAATCCTGTAATTCAATCTCATTTTCTCCTTTCTTCAATAAGCTTTTGTATAACCCAAAAAATGAAAAGAAAAATTCTGATAAAAAACATACTTAAAAGTTGTATTCTACATTAGAGAAGTGAGACCCTAAACTATCATGTTTGGTACTACATGAACTTCAATCATACAAAGTATTATCATTCAAAACACCTCGTAGTTTAAAGATACAGTGTTAGAAAATAATTTTTCTACTCAAATTCAATTGCTAATATCCCGATGATTTTGTATGCTTTAAATTGATCTGATGGTCTTCTTTAATAATCAGTCGAGTTTCTATTTTCTGGCACCCTTGCATATAAAAGCATAGAGAACCTTCCTCTTTCTGTAACCGGAAGAAATGATATGAAATATTTCTTCATATATATATATATATATATATATATATATATATATATATATATATGACATACTTATTAAGCAAGCAAAATATAAATAGGATTAAGATTAAAATATATAGTCATGTTATTTTTTTTAATAATTATAGGACTTTTTTAAATGATCACATAATTTTTTATTAAATTTTAATTTTAATTATCAATATAAGATATAATGATCATAATTGATTCATTTCATTCTCATATTAAAATGCTTCTCTTAATATATATATATATATATATATATATATATATATATAAAGTGAAAGAAATATTTTTATATGACTATCAAATTTTGCATTAAATGGCTAAGATCATAATATAAAATTATGTGTTTTTTTAAGTAATTATATAATTATCAATTAAGTTTTAATTATAATCATTAATGTAAAATTTCATGACGGTAATTTACTTCTCTTATCTTTCATATAGAAGCATTCCTCTCTCTCTCTCTCTCTCTCTCTCTCTCTCTCTCTCTCTCTACATACATACATACATACACACATACATACATATATATATATATTATCGGATTACATTACATTATAAATTTAGATATATATCTTGAGTGCAAATTTAAACCACTACATTAATTACATTACATTATAAATTTAGGTATAACTAGAACTAGTATTAAGTTATAGGAATCTTCTGAAAATTACTTATCCAAGGAATCAACCGCAAGCAACATTTAGGAAATAATTGAAAATTTTCGTCCTCCAGGCTCCCAATAAAAGTGGCCTCTGCCTTAATGACATTTTCTGAAAATAGGAAAGACAAAGCTAGGTCACCTTTTCTAGTAGCTTCTATCATATGCATCCTTTTTCCTCTATGCGTCATATGCTATATTCCTTCATATATATAATTCTTGACACGTCTAAGCTACAACCAAGATAACTTTTATAATTCGAGAATTGGTTATGTGTATCAATCACACTCCACCACACATGGTGAGCAAGTAGGAATGCGGGATAAGAAATCTCAGTCGGCGCCAACAAATGAATGCATATCCAACTTAATTCTGCTACTACTGATCTGATCTCTCCACTTACAACTAGAGCAGCCTTTTTGGTCCACAAACTTGTGTCTAGGGTTTCTTCTCTGCAACGTTCACCGAAAGCACTCAGCACATGTCACCCCACTTCCTCTAGTGCCACAGTTCACATTTCGCACGCTTCCTGCTTTCCCACCTTGCTATCTATTCTCAACTCAAATATAAAATCCAACCATCTTAACATAAATCTATCAGGAAAAAACATTTACTGATATCTCAGGTAGATACTGGTTTCATAGCATTTCTGTGTCCTTGTTCCATTGGCAGCCAGCCGGCCTTTGGCTTTCTTGCTTCTGTGACGGCCAAAATGGCTGCTACCAAGTGTGTTGCTCTTGTTGCTTTTCTCGTTGTGATTAATGCTATGGCGAGTGAGAGCAGGGTGGCCAGAAAGGAACTGGGTTTGGACCTAGGTGGTGGACTGGGAATCGGGGTGGGTGCTGGAGTTGGCATCGGAGTTGGGGGTGGGGGAGCTGGCTCTGGTGCAGGTTCAGGGTCTGGTTCTGGGTCTAGTTCGAGTTCTAGTTCCGGTTCATCCTCTTCATCAGGGTCAGGATCATCTGGAGCAGGTTCGGAAGCAGGTTCATATGCAGGGTCGCATGCGGGGTCTAGGGCGGGGTCAGGATCTTCTGGAGCGGGTTCGGAGGCAGGGTCATATGCGGGGTCTCATGCTGGATCCAGGGCGGGATCAAATGGTGGGGGAGGTTACGGAGGTGGATATGGTGGAGGCTATGGAGGTGGTCATGGAAGGTGAGGCATGCATGCAACTTAATTTGCCAAAAAGAAGATGAAAATAAGACTCATCTCCACCACTATCAGTCGTGTTAGTAGAAGGGAATAAGTTGATACTAGATATGAATAGTATATGTTGGTGCATGTGATGTGTCCATTTTGTCTCTGCCTTTATTTTAGTCTAACTTTCAAATATGTGTCCAAATTCTCGTGACTGTGGGATGGTTTGTTGTTTGTAATTTGGTTTATATACGTTGTAGAAGGAAAAGGCGTGGCTGGTATTTTCATTTATATATATATATATATATATATATATATATATATATATATATATATATATATATATATATATATATATATATATATATATATATATATATTCTATAAAATTAAAAATTTAAATAAAAATAAAATATTGTTCTAGTTTTTAATTTGTCTTTTACAAATATTAATGTGTCTAATAATTTAAATTTTAAATATTTTTATCTTTATTTAAAGTAAATTTTTTTATTTTAATTAATTTAAAAAAATATAAGAATAATAATTACATTTAATATACATTTGTATATAATTTTACCTTTTTTTTATGGAGGCAATTGCCTTAACATAGTATACAGGTAGATCCGAGCCTGTTATTGAACAGTATGTTTTATTATACGCCGCATATTGGGGTGAAAGAAGAGGCGTGTTAACATTAGTGTGTAAATGGTTTTGGAAAAAATGGGAGCTGCATATATAACAAGGTAGAAAAGCTTATATACATTCTGTCTAATTAAAACGAATTCTTACTCTTCTTCGATGAATATTTAAATAAGTTAGTTTTACTCTACATATGTTAATTTTGGAAGTTTTTCGTACATTAAAAACTATATTATAAAGATTTGCTTCGGTACAATCTCCCAACAAAGTTATACCAATATAATTTTTTATGAATTTTATAAGAAAGTCTCATTGAATTAGTAACTTTTTTTATAAAATATTACAATTTTTTCATATGACATAAGTTATATAAAATGTGACTGATGACATAAAATTCATAATTTTTTTATAAAATCCTGCAACTTTATCTATAAACCTCATAATATGAAACAGTGATCTTGCAATATAGAAACTTAAAGAGTTGTTACAAAATCTTTTGAACATATTGTAAACTTTATATAAAGTGTTAGCAATTTTATGAGAAAATCATATAAATTTTAGAATAATTATACTAATACACCCTATTTTGAGGGTATACTAAAGAAATCTCCAATAAATTATAATTATAATTAATTTTTTAATGAGTTGTTGAGAAAAATGTTCCTTTGTAAATAAAATAAAGTTGCATAATAAAATATATCAATAATTTAACATAAAAAAAACTTCAAACTCTAAAGGAAAAAAATCATGAATGAGAGACATTCACTTATAACTACCAAACAAACCCCTCCATTTCATCTATAAACCTGTTTGTGCAAACCAACCATAAATAAGTCAAACTAGTTTCAATATATAAAAATTACAAACTCCTTAAATGAGAATTTGACTCCTAATATTTGCATATTGTAAACTCACGGACTAGATTCAAGAATTTTTTTTATTCAAAAAATAATTTTAATGTAAAAAGAAAAAATATGAACTCGTTCGCGGGCCATTCAATTTAATCTAAGTAGATCGTATGCTCTTTAGATCGAATCACTTTAAATCCGCATTTAAATGGATTCATATTTTATGAGTCATAGTCTGTGCTTTTTTGCCAACTTGCAAACTCGAGTCTATGTCAATGATTCTACATTCATTATAATCTTATAGTTTTTCAATTACTATCTCTATATCTCTCTCAAACTTTTGTGTGAATTCTAACATAATTTATCACTTACATTAAAATTTTCTTATACCTTAAATCCATATAAACAATACAAATATTTATTATTCAAGACATTTATCTAGTAAATTCTTCCGATCTTACTCTAATATAAATTTTTAATTTAAGTAAGTAAAAATATTAAAATTCAATTCATTTGAAATTAGCTTTATATATTTAATTTTAAATTTTAAATTATTTCACTTCTAATTTTTTTAATGTCGTAAAGGAAGATTAAAGGAAGGAATACAAGCATTTTATATCAGGAAGTTAAGTGTAATCAATAGTTTCCTTCCACCTAGGGATGATTTTTAAGGCAAATACTTACCCTTTAGATTTTGCCCTAGTGGAACATGGATATGATAAGAAAATTTGCTCCATAGGGTAGGTTTTTATCTTGGAGCAAATTCGAGACACAAGGTAATACTAATACAATTTGCCTCGTGAAATTTCATTCATATAAAATTAAAAATTTACTTATATAAATAATATATATTATACATAGGCTTTTGAATAATTTAACTATTTAAAATAATTTTTAATAATTTTATTTTTAATTTTTTAATTATTATATGAAAATAATAAAAAATTAGTGTTTCTCTTAATTTATAGATCTTGTATCTTTACTTTTTTTTATAATTTGAGATTATTGACTAAATTATATGTATTTTTAGACTTATATAGTAAGATTATTAAATATTATATGTTATTTCTATTTAAATTTCAAATATGTAAAATTTTATATTTTTATCAACTTTTTCTTTCTTTTTTTTTTTGTAAATTTCCCTATCAAGATAGATGTACTGTGGTCATGAAAACAATACCATAACTTGTCCCATCCTATAGAGTGGGGCAAGTTTAGGGTAGATGGTAGGGGGTGCGAGGTGGGGTAATTTGAGATAAATTTGCTCAGTGCCACCCCTCTACCACCCTTACTTCCACACCAATATGTGAATTCCAAAATGCAAGCAGCTACTTCCCTCATACCCCATCTTTCTTACTCTTTATTTCCTAAGAAATGCCAATAAGTAATCTAACTTAAATTACATCACATAATTTGAATTAAATCATTCCACTTTCTTAGACTCAACTACTTGCAGGAATTCTATTTTAACTTTTAAATATAAACCTAAATCATGACTCTTAATTATGGTATGAGCTAAGGTGAAATTAAATACATTAATTATGGCATGAACTTAGGTGAAATTAAATACAAAGTTTATACTTAAAATTGAAAGCTATTAATATAAATACTTGGTTAGTATATATCTATAATTGAACTCCGATTCTATATCATTAGATTATTATATAGCAATCCATCTCATATAAGTTACTAAAAACCAATAACAAATGTTATGAGATTACCCTCCCTCAACTAAAATCCCTATTTCCTCCTTTTCTTTGGGAGTGAATGTGTAGTCAATTTCATTGGTAGAGCAAAACTGATCATAAGAAGTTAAGTAAAGTAGGGATTCCATTAAATAATAATACTCATGTCCTGGATCATGTCCATCATAAGATTCATATCCATTACTAGCATGTGTTAGGTTTCAGTACTTTTATAACCCATTTATATTAAATATCACTAAAAGCACAAATTAACATTAATATTTTTATTAATAAATTATGATAGTTCCATAAAAAATTACTAACAATCTCCTACTTTAACTCATATAATTTATAAATAATGACCATTGAAATATTAATATTAATATAGAATGGTATCTTTGCATACATAGATCTAAGTTAAGATCATAAGTATTTAATAATATAGAATACTATATTTGGAAGGATATTAACACTAAACATATTAAACACCTACATCTTACCAACCAACACAACTAATAATTTCAAAGTGTGCATTATAAGATTTACATGACTTTAATGTGATTATATGTAAATTTTTGCACCATGGATCCTAACATTTACCCAAGATGCTCAATGAGAATTAAAATTCTTAACACAAATGAGATAGGATCTACATGTCTCTATCACACACCATAACTAAGGATATGCATAAAATGTATGGTAAAATCACGAATATCTCATTATAAGTATTTCAATTAAACATATCTTGATATATTAATGAGCTCATATCATCAAACTTTCACTAATATTAAAAGATTCAGGCAAATTCACATGATTATGCTTTATATTAACCCCTAAGCCTTTAGTTAGCAGATCCATAAGCATACAATGCTTGAAAAATAAACAATCTGTTTGTATATCTCCTCTCTTACAAATTAGTACTTTAAATTGAATTTCTTTAGATAAGCAAATTTATTATTAATGAGAAAGATGACTATGACAATAGTATTATTGCAACATAAAAATTAGTTAAGACTAGAAACCCTTAACCCATTAGTTTAATGAAGACATTTATAACATGTGATGTGCCTTGCCTCTATACACTACAAGAAATAATAGTATCACTGACAAAACTTTTATGATAACAAAAAATTGGTCATCAGTGATACATTATAACACTTGATGACATAGTTATCAATAATATATCAAATTTTCATAAGCGTAATTTTTTTAACTAAAAATTAGACTAGAACTAATAGTGATGATAAAGTTATTACTGAAAATATGAAAAAAAAATAGTGTAAAAATGTAATCTTCAACGATAACACTTGTCATCAGTGAAAACAATAATATTTTATCAACAATAGAATCATTATTGAAGATAGATTAGGAAATTAAGCACAGGAAAATGCAATTCTCAATGACAACAGTTATCGTCAATGAATGTAGTAGCATTTTACTAATAACAATGTAATCGCTGAAGATAACTCAAGAAATTGTGCACAAGAAAATGCAATCTTCAATGACAACGATTGACATTGGTGAAAGCAACAGCTTTTTATGAATAATAATATCATTCCTAAAAATTGCTCGAAAAATTATGGCACATGGACAGTGAAAATATGTTTATTTATACTGACAATAATGTCATTATTGAAAGGTCTTGATTTTTACCAATGACCCTTTAACGACAACCGAGAATTACGTTATCATTAAGAGGGTTCATTTATAAATATCCCTTAACACCATTTGACTCTCATTCGCGCAGAGAGAAAAAAGTTGCATAATAGAGAGTGAGGTAAGATTTATATTTTTTTATATAAGTTTTATTTTTTTTATAATGTAGTATATTTTCTTATTTATATTTTTTTAATTATTAGTTTTTATTTTTGTTAATTAGTGTTGGTGACATTTGGTTTGCATCTTATCAGTAAATTTATTTCATTAAGCCATGTGAATTAAATTTTATTGTATTTTATTTGAGTATATAATTTATGAGATAAATAATTTTGATGATATGATTATTTTAGTATAAAATAAATTTGATTTGATTTTATATGTTATAAACATTAAATATATTTAGGAAATTTTATTTCAATGTATAATTTATAAATTTAAACTTTGTCGTAGTTATGTTAGTAAATAAAATTATAATTTTACATAATATAATATGTGTATGAAATATTTAATTAAGTTGATATGATATGAAGTTATTGTAAGATTCTATTTAAAAATTTTAGAGTTTAAAGTGTAATTTAAAATACAAAATTTTTATTATATTTTACTTCTAAAATTGAAATAATGCAAAAAAAATAAAATATGAAGTATGAAATTAGAATGACAATATAAATATATTTTAAAAAATATATCAATATGGAAATAAAATTTTGTGTATATAGTTAAATTTTTTAATATAACTTAGTAAAAATATTTTAATGAAAATGCATAATAAAAAATTCAAATATTATAAATATATTTAATAAAAATATTATGAATATATAAATAAGATATTTTGAATGTTTTTAACATGTAGAATAATTATATACGTAAAAAATATTGAGATATTGAAAATAAAAAATATAAAAAAATATTGAATATAAATAAATCATTTCAATAGATTCAAAAATTTAATATTTTTATACAATGAATAATAAAATTATATATTATAAAAATAAATAAAAATAATAATTATATAAATATAAATATATCTTATAAAAATATAATGACTACATAAATATATTTAAAAAATATATTTATGTGAACATAAAATTTTGAATATATAATCACAATTGAATTAATATAAATTAATAAACATATGTTAATGAAAATAAGTAAACATAAAAAATTAAAATCATGGCAATACATTTGAATAATTATACATTGAATATATAAATAAGGAATTTTAAGTGACAGAAAATTTGAATTTTTTATATATTCAACAATAACATTTGATATTATATAAATAAATAATAAGAACAAAAAAAATACATATAGATTATACACTGGTGGATGCTACTGTATCTTTGGGACATCATGAGTTTTAAAACCCTAGACATGTGGTGTGTAACTATTCGACCATGTATCAAATGATTTAAGAAAAAATTATTTTTAATAATCATATTTAACTGGGCAAAATTCAAAAATAACCCTATATGGAATGGGAACTCTTGCCCACTCGCATCCTACGCAGCATTTTTTTTTTTTGCCAATTCATATTTGAATCAACCAGGCAATGCCCTTAATCGTGTAAGAATATCAAGATTTCGAAGAACCAAGCATCTTTTTCCTCCACTCCGCTAAAACACATTTTGACTCTAAAACCCTCAACAACATTTTTTTTCTCCATTTCATAGTGCATAACATTTATGAATTAGGTCCTACAATCTGTGATACATCAACCAGATCGATTTGTTCTATCCTTCTCCACAGTTCGACAATGGCTGTTACGATGACGCTTCACCATTACTATGACGCTTCACCATTACTAATCATCATCGATCAAATTAACTTATATTCTTGTGTACAGTTCAACAATGGTCCCTATCGTGAAGCTTCATCAATTGGAAGTTATTTCCATTCCACGACAACTTTAGACATTTCCTATATTGCCTATCACCTGTCCCCTCCCATCTTCAGCACAAACCACGCACCAAGAATTTATATTTCTAGGGTTAATATGCCATTTCAATAATTATAAGGATTCTTACCGAATCTTTCTTGTCCAACAAAAATGCTTTATTTATCCAAATGACTGCGACTTGAAGTTGCATATCCAATGCTTGAGATTGATCCATGTCCCCCAAGTTCCAAAATCCCAAAGGCACCTTAGACTCCGCCTCATACACTAATAAGTAACAATAAGATTACATACAATTATATATTTTAACAAATTAGAAATTATAAAGATATCATGTAAAAATATAATGACTATATTGATATATTTTACATAATCCTCATTGATATGAAAATAGAATTTTAAATATATAATTAAATATTGAAAAAATATAACTTAGTAACTATATTTTAACAAAAATATATAAATAAAAAAATTTGAATCTTACAAATATATTTGATAAAAATATTATGATGATATAAATAAGAATTTTTAAAAGAATTGAAAGAATTTAAATTTTTATGTCATTAAGAATTTTCATATAAAATACAATTCATGTCAATTTAACGATTATATAATCATAAAAATTTAAAAACTTTGAATGCTTGAAAATTTACCAATACTTATAAAATATATGTCTCGTTAAAAGAGTTAAATTATATATCTTATGAATGTAGTAGAGTAAGTTCAAAAATTGAATTCCTAATTCTAAAATGTTAAACATAACAATTTATATGGATATTTAAAAATTTTAACAATGTAAATAATAATGTACTTGAATAATGGTAGAACGAAATCGTAAGTTTAAAATTATTGTAAATATACTTTTACAATAATTTTAAATAGAATTGTATTTGCACTTTATGCTTAGACTCGTTCAAAGGCTAGTTTATTTTTATAGGCCAACTAATTTTTGAATTATCCCACAAAATTGAATAATTTGGAATATGTCTTATAGTTATTATTACAATTTATTTAGTTCTCATTTGATATTATAGAAATTTCTTGATATCCTCATTATTCTTCGAGTGTGAACTATATCAATGTATAGTTTACATACTTGGAGAACTATGGAGAGATGCTACCAAAATTTCTGTGTATAAAAATGACAAATGTGGATAAATTGATTCAATCATAACTATAAAAATATCTTAAATGAGATAGGGCCTTACCCTCTAAAATTGGATTAATATGATAGATGTATAGCATATAACAAACATTGATCATAACACTCAATTCTATAAAAAGTTATCTTCTTCATGTTCAATTATATGATATCTATAGATAAAAGCTAGATACATCTACAAAATAACTTGTTGGATGAGTATTGAAATGATGTGTTAGCATTTATTGAAAAAGTCAAAAACTTTATTAATGAAAAGGGTTCGATGAGATATCCATGTAAGAAGTGTGTGAACATATTATTTCAGGAACGTTAGAGGCACATATTATAGATAATAGATTTTATCTATTATACACGAATTAGGTAGACCATGATGAGGTGGACGATTCGACTTTTATGAGAATGGAGGCATCTCCTAATGATAGAAATGATATTGTGGATATTACACATGATTTCATTGACCCTCATGTAACAAAAAAATAGTTTGAGATTATGGAAAAGGAAATAAAGATGCATCCAAGGGCAACACTGGATCAAATTATAGTGGTTGCGATGACCTTTTTAAACAAGTGAAAATAAAACTATATCTAGGATGTACAACATTTTTAGCTTTGAACTTTCTAGTCTCTAAACTACGTTACCTAATTGATCCATGATAATTTCATTGGTAAGAGGACAAGAAAGGGCTTTCCTTTCTAACCTTTAATTGAACTCTTTCTTGTTTCTCTATGTGTGACTCCTTGAAACCTAACAATAATGACTAACAAAAGTTATTTTTCCCTAACTTGAATTAATGGAGTATTGTCATTACACATGAGGCATGTTTTATAACATTGTCCACTCCACCTAAAAAGATTGCTTTATGAAGGAAAATTATTCATAGTTCATAATAATATTGCTCACATGTTGAACATTATATTTGTATTAGTATCCCAAATATTAACCTCTCTTTCTTAAAGATGTCTCAACTTTTTTAGAATTAATCTTAAGAAAACATCAATATCCTTGCCTAGCGACTACAACCCTAATATTGACAAAGTCAACATGAAAAAAAAAATTCATACGAATCCATGGTGGCAAATTATAGATAGTCATCACCACTAGCTGCATACTATAAGACAAGTTTCTATCATCAAAAAGATTAAATCTATCTGCATTTAAGTGTAGCCTAAAGTTCTGCAAGTCTGCAGAGAAATTGGGATGCCTTTTATCAAATTCTTACTAACCTTCTTCATCAACAAGATGTCACACTATCTTATCTTCTGTTGACCTTTTTATATGAAGTCATATCATATCCCTTGTAGCATACCTCGACCTATGCAATCGCTTTAACTAAGGAGTTAGTGAAAAATATTGAAATAATTTTTTAGGTATCTTTCTTTCTTTCGTATTTTTATTTATCCATCAACTCTCTCCATAAATTGGATAGTTATCTTTCATAGCATGTTCCTTCCAAAAAAAAGCATAGTCATACTTGCACATATGGATTAACTCATACCCCATCCTAATTTATTGAGCCATTTCTTTACATCATAGTGTGATTTTATAAATTTATTATCATTCAAAAGTACCTCTTTCAGCAACTTCAAAAGAGTATTAAATGATTGGTTAATCCATTTATGTAGAACCTTTAAACACATAAGCTTCACTAGAAAGTTCAAGGATGAAAATGTTATGCATCTTAGATATAATTTTACTTCCACTTGTTCAAGAAGATCATCATAACCATTATAATTTCATCTAGTGTCCCCCTAGGATGCATGCTTATTCCTTTCACCATCATCCTAAACTATTTCTTCAGTTACATAAGGGTCAATGAAATCATATATAATATCCACCATCTTATCCCTATCATTAAAAGATGCCCCATGTTCCCCTAGAAGTCGAACCATTAACCTCATCATGATGTACCCAATTTGTATATAATGGATCCATTATAATGTTCCTAATTTTTGAAATAATAGGTTTATGCATTTCTAGCGAAACTCATGCATTTGAAATTACTACATAATGGACTAATAAGTCATTTGATGCTTTTTTGAAGTTGTTGAAAAAGGCATTTCCAAAGAATAATAAATTTGTAGAATCACACTTTAGTGCAAAGAAATTGCTTAACAAATTGGAATAGAGGGATGAGTAAATCCATATATACAAGTATGAGTATGTACTTTTTGGCAAAGAACATGTTGTGAAAGATAACTGCCTAATCTGTGGGGAAAGTTAATGGATAAATAAAAATATGAAAGGAAAAAAAAAATGACCTTAAAAAGTGCTTCGATATTTTTCACTGACTCCTCAGTTAAAATAATTACATGGGTCGAGGCACACTATAAAGGATATAATATGGCAGCATATAGGAAGGTTAACGAAGGATAGGATATGATATTGCATGTGCTCATTAGCTAGTTATTCCTTTCCCCCAGCACCTTCATCTCTAGGGCAGGGTCACAACATTTCTCCGAGTGAGAGGTTTACTTTACCGAGCTTACTTCCCTACTCAAAATATAGAGGCTTACACGGCCAACACCTCCTTTTGTAACTGCACAACCTAGGATGAGTAAATTCACACTTGCAACACCCTCAACCCAACTAACCTTTTCCACTTAAGCACCATCTTCAATATATCACCTACAATGTTAAGATGATGATGACGATAGCCCGTAGATGGACAATGAGACATCTATATACCTAAATCATTACCTTATCTCCTCTTAAGTTTTATCATGTATATACAATTTTTTATTTTTATAAATAAACATTTATATATCTCGAATATTATAAGTATTCATTTTTTCATATAGGTCAAGGTTATTTTTTATTACTAATACTATTGGCATATATTATTTTTAATATTTAAATCAAATAAAATTAAAATAAAAAATGTAAAATCATTTTATTTTAATTAAATTTCTTGCTAAATTAATTTAATTCAATTGAAATAAAAATTAATAATATTTATGCTATTAAATATAATATATTAATTAAATTATAATTTTTACTTAATATAACTTATTTTAATAATTCAAAAAATTTATATAATTTTATTTAATTTTTAATTTAATTATAAAATTTTTTAGCAATGATAAAATCATCATTATATGTTCAAATTATAATTTAAAATTAAATTTTTTGAACTATTAGCAACGACGATATATCAAATTAAAATTTTTTTATTTTTATTTCAAACCTATAAAATAACATTATCATCGCTATAAGTAAAATTCAAAAACATTTGAATTTTGAAAATAATTTCAACAACAACTTTATTGTCAATATAAAGTAAAATTTAAAAAATTTTAAATTTTAAAAATATTTTTAGTAACCATTTTATTATTACTAAAAGTAAAATTTTAATTTTTATATTTTTTTAATTTGAACCAATAGTGATGACTTTGTTATTGTTATAAAGTAAAATTCAAAAATTTTTTAAGTTAAAAAATATTTCCAATAATGATTTAGTCATCATAGAAATAGTACTTTTTAATGACAATCATTTTTTTATCAATTATATTTTCTCCGATGATTTTTATATTCTCCAATGATTGAAAGGTCTATACCAACAACAATTATCATCACTAAAAATATTTTCAAATTTTCAATGATGATAATATAAAGTAAAATTAAAAAAAAATTAAAAATATTTTTAGTGATCAAGTTATTATCGCTAAAAGTAAAATTTTAATTCTTATATTTTTTAATTTAAACTTATAGTAACAACTTTGTTATTGTTATAAAGTAAAATTATTTTAAATCTCAAAAATATTTTTAGCAATGATTTAGTCATCATAAAAATAGTAGTTTTTAGTGACAATAACTTTATCATTAGTGTTGATTTCAACACCAATCATTTTTTGCTGATGATATTTTCTCCGATGACTTTTATATTCTCTTATGATCGAAAGGTCTACACCAACGACAATTATCATCGTTAAAAGTCTAATTTCCTATAATGACAATAAAGATTACTGCAAATGATTGCTTAATATTTTCTATGACACCATTCCTTCTAGCACATGTCCAATCACATATCCAGGATCATTTAGACAATCAATTAAACTAGTCTACATAACATGTTCATATGAGATCTTCTAATTTCTCACAAGTCAGCATATAATCAATTTGTACCACCTAGGTACCTCATAAATAGTAGTCCAATACTATTAATCTAAACACATATAACAAGTTATCGATGACTAATGCATATGAAACATTCCTTATCACTTAGGAAAAATATTTAGGGTTAATAAATTTGATCCTTTTAAATTAACTAACATAAGAATATATCAACATGTAAGGCTTTTCCCGATACTTTAACAAGACGAGCTAAATACCCTTAAGACTTATGCATTGTGGGCCCATCACATTTTTACTTGTAAGTTTTTATATTAATTTTAATTTAATCCCTTTGTTTCAATCATCACATCCATATCATGATTAATTTAGGAAAACATCATCATCATGCAGAACTAGAATTACCAAAATGAACATACTTATCATTATACCTTAATCGACATTACTTTCTCGAATTTGAGAGAAATTAAGATCTTATTAAGATACAATCATTCAAGTAAACATCTTTACTTTTTCCTTTTTGAAAACTATCTAGCTATTTGGTCATAAATCAACAAGGTTGTTTTCATTTAAAATGAACATGACTCCTACCAAAACGAACTACTTTGTACTATAATGATCCAAAATAAGTTTTATAATGCAGGAGAGAGAAAGTCCTTAACAATCTATGTCTTCCTCCTAAATATAGTTCTTAACTACCTATCGACCTAATCTTAAACCTATGGATTCATTTAATCATCTCCTTTTAAACATAAAATAACATTTAGTTTTTTATTAGCTAGTTATTGACAAGTATTTTAACTTATCCCTAAATGTAATTTCTATAACTTAATTTAAAGGACCAACTTAAACATTATAGAATATCCTTAAAGGAGTTTCACAAGAGTTTTGCTCTGGTGGATGCTGTCACGACATGCCACGCGGTAGGATCCAATGGAGGTGAGCAGGCTTCCGTGCCTCCTCTAACAACATGATTGTTGTGTGGTGTGAATAAAAAGAAGATGGAGTCACTATCAATCACTTTTTATGGTGTGATTAGAACACCGAAAGTGGTCTACATTCTCAAAGTTGGATTTGGGAGTTAGTTATATGTAGAGAAAGTATTAGCACCCTACAACGTCCATTTTGAATTATGATGGCCCTTATTATATTACATGTGTGCTTTATTGAGAATATAATTTTTAATTTCAGTTAACTTATTAATCTAATTATCCAAATCTATCCAACTTTATAGTAAAATTCGGATGAAAAGTGCCTCAAAAATGTTAAGTTCCGCTATAATCATACCTGTAATCAAATCACATAACTTTAATATGTCATAGGCACAAATTTTATTATTTTTGAAAGATTTTTATTTTTACTATTTTTAAAATTTTTAAATAATTTATTGATTAGTTGTTAAATTCTTTAACCTTCATGATAGGATTTGAACAAAATAACGCGCATCAATAATATTAAGTATCATTATGATCGCACTTGCAATCAGATTTTTTTAATTTCAATACGTCATAGAAATAATTTTTATTCCTTGAATGATTTTTTATTTATTATATTTGAAAAATATTTTTAAATAATTTTTATTTTATTATTGATAAGTTATTATTTTATCTTTTTATAAATATTTTTATTTCATTATTTTCAAAAAAAATTTTAATAAAATAATTGAAATATAAAAATTTTTTAGGTAACAAAAATTTTTTAAAGTAATTTTATTTATTTAATTAATTAAAAATATTATATTAAAATTTTTTATTTAAATAATTAAATTTATTTAATTTTATAACTAAATTTGAAAGAATTGAAATTATAATTCTAATATTATTCCACAATTTTAAAGTATTAAATTTGTTAATTTTATGACCAAATCTGAATACATAATTGTTCAAGAAAATTTAAATCATAATTTAATATTATTTTTATAATTTTTTAAATATCAAAATTTTATAACTTCATAATCCAATCAGATTAAAGAATTGCTCAAAAAAATTGAAATTATTTTTGTTGCACCTGCAACTACTTTTAATATTATTTTATCACCATAAATATAAACATAAATTAAAAGTGCACATGACAAGTATAAGAAAATTTTTATACACAAAAATATTGAAATCCTTTAATTTAATTGGCTCATCCAATCATTAAAAGTATCTTTTATCTTAAGAATATTAAATAATTTGAACCTCCAAGCTATTTTTTTATTCTATAATAGGAATTACATAAAAATATTTTTGATATTATATATGAAATAAATATTAATTAATTAATTTTAAAATAAAATAAAAATAAAGAACAAACAAAAAATTAAATACAATAAAGTAAGGTGGGATGGTACTGACCATCCCACCTTTTATTTTAATTTTGAAAAATAAAAAAGGGAACGTCCTTATTCAGAAAGGATGTCTTTTCCCCTTTTTAAATTTTTTTTATAATTTATATTTTACTTAAATAAAATATAAATATTAAATTTAAAGAATTAAAAATAAAATAAAATAAAAATATTAAAATAAATTAAAATAATAAAATAAAAATAAAGAAAAAGAAAAGTAGAAAGGAAAATGGGATGGAACAAATTTTTTCTCTCTCAATTATTCTCCCTTTTTCATATTCTCTTCTTCTTCTTTATTATGTAAACTCTTTTTGTTCCTCTCTTTTTCTAAGTCTCACCTCTCTTCCCTTTAAATAACTCCTTCTTTTATTCTTCCTAAATAACTTCTTCTTATTTAATTCCTCATTTCTTGTTTTTATCCTTCTTTTGCCTTTCTGTATCTTCTCCTACTCTTCTTCCTTCTCTTATTTTTTTAAAAAAAATTTTCAGGCTCTTCTCTACCTCCTCCTTCTCTTCTTTTTGTGCCCCTTTTTCTTTTCTCTCTTCTCTCCTTTATAGAATTGATAAAAGTCTCTTAATAACATCATTTTTTTTATTTTCCAATGAAATTGATAGAGAAATTGGCTCCATAATAAGTGAAGAAATCGAACTCCAATGCAAGAAGTGGAGAAAATATTGTTAAAGATTATGAAGTAAATTTTAAAATTTTCAACTAAGATTGAATTTGGAAGCAGCTACCTATATGGAAAGTGAGGAATAGGAGTAGTTGGATACAACTCTCTTTTCTTCTTTTTTTTATTTTTATAATTTTTAATTAATTCTTAATTCAATTTTTTTAATATTATTTTTTTAAATTTTATTTTAGTTATATTATTAGTTAGATAAAATTGGATGTTAACAAATGTACTAGACCAAAATGTAAGATGATGAACAAAATGAATTTATCAATTCATATGAGCTTCTAACTCTAACCTTTTACGACATCTAATAAATCCCACTATCCAAGAAAATCCTTCAAGTGGATTGGTTCAACTAAGACATAAATATGGCTTTATGATTAGGTTTCAAAATAAATTTTTGCAAAATGTCAATATAATCCAAAATCATGCACTCAAAATATATACGTCAAAAGAAATTTTATTTGTTTAAACATAACAATTAGGAAAATTGAATTTTCTTGATAAATGATATGAAATACTATGTTTATAGCACAAAATAAATTATAAAAGTAAATAATCATATTTAGTTGTAATACATTTTCAAAACACCAAAGAATTCTAATGGGAATCACTTTGTGCAGCTAGGTCAAAATATTATCTCCACGTTAACCTTTCAAGCTTTTAGGCTTATCATATTTGATTAATTCCAAAATGTACTCCTACACTCTACTAACATCATTATAGGTCATTTATGTAAACAACGAGAGATAATAACCTATTTTTACTTAATTAAACTTCACAAAATTTTCATTATGGAAAATAAATAAGTCAAAGCATTCACAAGCATAAGGATGTTCCATCTGATGGCTTGGTTCATAGTGCATTCATTAACTATCAGACTAACTTGATTCAAGTGTAACCAGTTTTATATTTCATTTCTATCCTTATACTTGAATTTGTATTAACAATGAGTAATACTTTTAGAATTCACTAAATACATTTTCTAAAACTAGGCACTGTTAATTATAACTCATCCCATCTAGCATTTTTACAAAATTTTGTTACAAGGATATAAAATTAAGGAAAATATCTCAATCACTTAATACATGTTAAAACCTTAAGCATGCAAATATCTTTCATCATGAAATCACTTGTGCAACCACATTCAGTATTATATTATAAAGAATAACACCAAAGAATGTTTAAAATTCCATGGATATAATATTTAACCCTATATTTATATTATTGCCAACGTATTATATTAATAATAAAACACCAAAGAATTCTATGGATATATTATTTAACCTTATATTTATATTATTGCCAACGTACTATATTAATAATAAAATATAAAAGAGCATTTAATATTACTAATATAATATAACAAAATACAAGAGTTAAACATTACACTTCTAAAAACTAACACCAAATGGTATTTGAAATTCTATGGATATAATATTTAACCCTACATATATATTACTGCCAAAGTATTGTATTAGTAATAAAATACTGAAGAGCACTTAATATTACTAACATAAGCTCTTCCTTAGATAATTTTAAAATAATTTTTCTTTTAAAAATTTGAATAAAATTTTAATGCAATTGGCCTTACAAAAGGCAAATATGCACCTATATAAAATTTCATAGCATAATATGAGTTAAAATAATTCCTATTTAACACTCTAATATTAAAGAAAATTATCACATGATCTAAATGATATAAAAAAAATTACTACAAAATTCCAATAAGTAACTTAAATGATGCGAATTCTTTAAGAAAAATTTTTACTAAAAATAATTTTAAAGAAATTAAGAAAAAATAATAATAATAAATTTTATTTTAAAAATACTAAAAGAATGCTTTAAAATACATGCTCAAAAATTCGAACACAATGGTATAAATTTCATTAATGCAAGGCACCATGTGGCATTGTGCATCATACACATAAGTCATCTTTCTCACTCGATTTCCATTGATTTCGAGTTTATTAACCTAGTACTTGAGTCGATCCCATTTCAAGTATTTCTTGTGCATTTTTACCCTTATTTTTGTCTAGAATCATTACACAATGGTTTCTAAACTAACTAAACCAAAAATAAATCCTAAAAATGTCTTAAAATTAGATTTTAATTTTCCAAAAATTTGAAGAATTTTGATTCGATAGCCCTATTGATACTACTTTATTTGGTTGTTTAACTTGCCTAAATTTTCCTTAAATAGTATTTTCAGACTAACATAGTATCAATCCTAACTTAAAAGGTATTTAAAAATTAGTTTAATTTTTTTTTCAAAAAACTCCCATAACAAGTTTCGATATGCTATAATTTTCTAGGATTTTAGGAAGCATCACTCAAATTTTATGGGCTTAAAATCATCCTTTTAGCACATTTTAGGATTCTATTTATCATACAAATCCAAGTCTAAAGTTTCAAACAAATCCAAGATCATGGAATTCTTAACTTTCTACTATTTCTATAACTAACTTCTAAACTTCTAGAAATCATAAACCCAATTATAATATGTGTATATCCAAAAGCTAATTATAGTCATGGATAGTGAATAAAAAACACATGTAGATCCAATATATAACATGCAAAATAACAAGCATGCTTTCATAACTATATCATAAACATTGGTAGATTCAAACATAGGCCATCTAAGCACACATGTTAGTTTTGAGGCAAAAAAAGTATACATTACTCAAGGGCATGCATGCATCTAGATTCATAAGCAACTCAAAAGATGAAACCCAACAAATAGCATGCAAGAAATTATGGATAGCACATTAAGTTTTAATGTATACATATAAATATATATGGAGGAAACAAAAAATAAATATATATTTTCATACTTCATACTTATATGGTAGAAGCAAGAGTAAAAATTATTCATGCATATAAGCATGGGGTCATAATTACAAATACATATATCCTGGAAAAAATTAATTTCATCTAAAATTGGCTAATTTAATAAAGGAGAAAAAGAAAGATAATTAATTTCCCACAAAATTTTACTTTAATCAACCATGATCAAAAGCCTTAACATAGTTTTGATATCAATTGCAAAAATTTTATTTTAACTTCTAAACATAAACCCAGATTATGGGTTTTAATTATGGCATAAGGCTAAATTACTTATCTAACTTTTTTTATTGTGAAGTGAGGGAAAAACTTCTAATGCTACATTACTATTGAAAACTCAATGCTATTTCCATACAAATGTTGCAAAGTGTAGTTTTGTCAACTCAACAATCTAATTTTCTCATAAACAATTAATTTCTTGCTAAATATAGATTTTTTCTATTAAGTCATAAAATAATACAATTATGGCAACATTTTGTATAAGAGTAAAACTGAATTTTTAATACTAATGTAAATTTAGAAGTTTTTTTCAAAGGAAAGATGGCTTGAATCCAAACCCTTTTCTTTTCCTTCTACCATTTTCGAATAGATAAAGGCACAATTTTTACTTACAATACATTACTTTCTTTTTTTTCCAAGAATCCACAATTTCAAAAAAAAAGTTAAAGCTATCTTTTTTCAAAATTCACCCATTATTTACCTTAGAAAAAGGAGAGAATCTCTATTCAAATTGGTTAAATCTAGTGATAGATGTACATTATCAATTGTAGGAGTAATTGTCTGCGAGTATGATTAGAGGAGACTACACTTTTACATACTCATAACATAAGTAGCTAAGAAGTTTGGTGTAAGTCCCATAACTTTGAAGAAAAGGAGCAAAGCATTAGGTATTCAGCGGTGACCACATGATTAAGGAAATTAGCAATGATGAAAATTTCTTTACACTATGATATCCTTGAAGTGGTTCCTTTTTTTCATATCCATGGAAATCATTTTAATTCTTAAGGTCTTTACTACTGAACTCTTGTAGAAATACTTGCTCATATTTTCTAATGGTACTTTCAAATTTACTACATTAAGTTGATAGTGAATGACAATCCAAGAGCAACATTTTGTATCTCAACAATTGATAATTAAACAACCTGATTGCAATATTAATATGTTATTCAAAAGTTAATAACTTTTTGTACTTTTTTTTCATATGTATAGAGCTTGGATATCATTTTTTAGGATATATATTAAAGTTTATTGATTTTATTGTATTTTTAATTTTTATCAATAAAATATTCGTATTTAATTTTATTTTATGAATCAATTTTATTTCATGAAATTTAATTGGAGTATTCGATTGATAAAAGGGTTTAGGCTTTACAAAATTTGATTAGGTAGGTTTTCTTTGTTTAGATTGTTGCAAAAATGAAGAGTGCATTGACAAAGTGTATAATATTAACAATGGCTTTTAAATATAAGGTCCTAAGCTTTTAAAAAAATTTTAAATTTAGCAATGAATTTACCAATAGTTTTAAATTAGCAATAGATTTGTCTATCATTAAATTTCAGTTTAGCAATAGATTGAATGATGAACATAAAGTAATGATGAAAAAATTCATTTAAGGATGAAGATTTTGTCATTATGTACAAATTTAGCAATAAAAAAATACATCACTAATTTCATCCCTTTGTGCATTTCTTTCATTATCATCCTTGCAAATTGTAACAACTTTGGTGATGAATAAAAATATTTCATTGCTAATTAATTATTAATGCATTATTTACTTACGCTTTGTTTTTCATCGCTAAATATTTTACCAATGAAATTTTCCTAATTATCAACAATTGCTAATTAGTGTTTTTTTTTTTGTAGTGATACAAAAAAAATTATTTTCAACTTCAATTTATGGACTGATGTCTTATATAAACAATAATGCTAATTATTTAACCAAAAGGTTAAAATTTTATTCCTATTATTCAACAATATACATGAATTAAACACATCGATTTTCATGTAAAAAAATTGACATTGTTATTTGTATTCAATGTCAATCTAAAAATTGATGTTAAATATAATAAACATGTAACAATGCCTATATATGTCAATGAATAACTTATATCAAATGACTTAAAAAAATTGATATTAAAAAGTATTTCTATAATGTTGCATTAAAATTTCATTGTAAAATAATTAAGTTTCTTTACATTCCCTTATAGTTAAGTATAATTACTTTTAATTTTTTAACAATTGTAATTTAAAGCATGTTTCTCATTTGAAGAGAAGTACAACTCTTAAATAGACCTATTAAATTAGTTTGTAGATTCATCCATTTGATTCTTTAATAAATGGAATGGATTGGGCGAGTTCATAAAGGTTATAGATGTTGTATTTTAAAATAAAATAATTAATTTTATTAGAAATATTATGTGAATTAGTATTAATTAATTAATGAAATATTTATTTAAGTAATTAATTTTTTATTTTAATATTAAGTATAGAACAGATCGGACCCTAGTTTAATGTGTATGATCCATGATAGGTTAGATCATGTATAAACTCATATGGGTAGAGGTCCCAACCTATAACACTTTAGTAGTCAGTAGTTTCCTATCACAAGTCTGACCTTAAATAGAGAAATCAGGATTATTATTTTGATACTGAAAAATAAGGATTCCCACACTCTTAAAAATTTTCTCTCCCCCTCTCTCTCTATCTGGAAAATCAAAAGGGCAAAGTAGGTTCTAATTTTACTCATCATCATTCAGATCAGTCATGGCCTCATCAAATTATACTTTAGGTACGCTCATAACTTTGTTATGATTAATTTCATATTTTGAGATTTCAATTGATACTTCCAACAATTGGTATCAAAGCGATGTTGATGTATAAATAATCTGATTATGAGTAATTTTAATTATACTTCAAATTTATAAAAGTCCCGATTTTTCTTTTCATGTTCGTACATAAAATTAATGAAATTAGGATTTCTTTTCTGAAAATTTTTGGATCTGTTTTTATCTTTCAATTAAATATTGAATCCTGATCTGATATGCATGTGGAATATTACTCTATTATTTAATTGCATTAAATTTATGATTATGGCAGATCAGTTTGAATTTTTTTTCTTCTGGAAAAATTTATGAACATAAATCGCACAATTTTTGAAGCTTTTCCTTCTGAGTAATGCATGAATATGTGCTAAAAATAGGCTAGATATAATTTTTGGTATTAAAAAAGGTTAAAAATAAAATTTTTGGAGCTTAAAACCCATTAATGGCAGAAAAATACCCTTAAAAAGCCTATTATGCGAAGCAAGGAAGAGGAAGAAGAAAAGTCAGAAAACTATACTGCTGCTAGTGCGTGTGGAGGACAAGCATTACTTGCGCACGTGAGACAAACGCACTAATGGTTGGCAGCTTTGGCTGAGCGTGTGGATGACACACATGAGATAGCGCGTGAACATCACGCGCCCAAGGATAATCCAGTTTTGTTAGCGCATGTATTACACGCACTAATTGGCACGTGTATTGCACGCGCCTTTTAAAAGCACTTTACTTTTGCCAGTTAGTTAACCCGCGCGAACCACGGGCGCATGTGGTGCGTGTGGCACACGCGCCGGTCAGTTGAGCTTTCTAGTTTTGAGTTAAGCCCATGCGCAGCTTAAGCGCGTGCTAACGCATGGGATACACGCACAGAGTCTTTAAGGCCCAGTTTTAACCCAATTATGTAGAATTTTATTTTATACATTTATATAATTTTTCTAGAATTTTTGGATGCCAATAAATATTTATTTTAAATTTTGGAATGTTTATATTGTGTAAAAATACATTTTATTTATGAAATTTTAATCTGAAAAAATTCATGGACATTCTTCGTATTTTTTTTGAGTTTGGTGTGCTATCACTCTCTCTAATTATAAACATAGATATATTAGATAAATTTTGAGCCTTTAATTATGTAATTTTATACATATAAAGATACCTAAAGCCATTTATTTCACACCAGTGATAGGTTATGAATATAATAAGACTGTTTTGCATGAAATATTATCCTTTTGGGATATCTAGGAGCATATTACATTAATAATGGATACACCCTATTGGTATGACATTGTTAATGTAATTTTAAATTTTAAACTTCTTATAAGAGGCATGTAGCGTTTATAATATTTTTAATATTTCTTGTACCCTATCAATATGGCTATATTGATTACATTTTTTATGTAGGCTCTTGTACAAGTCAAATCATATAGTACATGTAATTTTAATACCACTTTATTATATAGTTGTTTGATTAATTTGTTTAATTAGGAATCTTGTGTTATAATTATGTTGTGTACGCATAATTAATAATTTCTCAATCTTGTTGTAATAGTGTCGATCTTTCAATAACTATATGTGATGAGGACTCTTAATGGAACAAACTATAATGAATGGAAAGAGTCTTTGAACATGTACCTAACAATCTCTAAGGAAGATTTGGCTCTTAGAGAACCGAAGCCAACTAATCTATTACCTGAGTCTAGTGCTGTAAATAAGATCTATTACAAATAATGGTATAAGTCAAACTAGATCTATTTGGCAGTGATTAGGTTCACTATTGAAAAAGGAATTAGAGAGATTATCCCAAACAAGGATACTGATGTGGAATACATGAAAGTTGTTGAAAAGAAATTCAATTATATCCGCCTAGCTTTAACGTGTTTTGAGTCCAATAATCTTAAAACATCTTCTGAATTTTGGTGGTTGGGTTTTGATGTAATTGTTCATGTTGCAAACTCTTTAAAAGGGCTCATGAACTGGCGGATCCCAAGTGAGAGAGAGAAGACTATCTTAGGAGTAGCAGGAAGTAAGGTTGAAGTTTAATACATAGGATCAGTTTCTTTATGTTTATCCTCTAGATACATTTTATATCTGAATAATGTCGTTTATGTGCCTTTTGCCATAAAGAATTTGATTTCTAGTTCTATTTTAGAAAATTATAGGTATTCCTTTTGACAAGGAAATGAAAGATTGAAATTTATTATGATTTTGCTATTTTTGGTATGTCACCTTACAAAATAATCCATATCATTTGAATTTGAAAGATCATCCTGTTGTATCTTCTGATATTCCCATCAATGTTATAATTAGGCATAAATAACTTAGAATGAGTTAGAATTCTTTCATTTTATAGGATCAATTTTAGACCAATATTTCCTAAAGAGAGAGATTAGAAAGATTGGTAAAATAAAGGTGTGTTGTTAAACCTAAATTTCTCATATTTTTTAGAACTTTTAAGTGTGGGGTTGTAAAGTAAAGATGAGACCATATAATCCCTAGTTGAAGAAATTAAACTCTAGAACAATCAGTGGGTTCTTCATTAAGTACTGAATTGGATCAAGAGGTTATAGATTTTATTATCCCACTTATAGTAACAAGATAATTAAGTTTAATCGGATATTTTATTTTAAGAATGGCTTGAATAGTGGGAGTTCGATGCTTAGGGTTATCAATTTACATGACAAGACCACCATTCTGCCTATACCTATCTTGATTCCCTCACCACTAGAAGAGATAATATTAACAGTCTAGTTCATATAAATAAAGATCCTCATATTAAAGAACTTAATCAGCTAGCCATTAAGTTTAGACAAACTTAAAGGGTTTAGAGAATTGCAATATCATATGAATATATTGTGTACTTATAGGAATTTTCATAAATTTATTAGGGTAATTTTATCATCTTAGTGCTTTATGTTAATGACATTATGTTGGCTAAAAACTCAATTAATTTAGATAAGTCAAAACGCATGTTATCATGTCACTTTGATCTTTGACAAAACATCTTTTATTTTAAAATTTAGATCCATCGTGATAGAACTCATAGTATTTTGGGTTTGTACTAAGCCAATTTAATTGAATGGATGCTTGAAAGATTTAAAATGGATACCTGTGCGTCTAATCCAACGCCTACTTAGAAAGACGATATGTTATCTCAATCATATTACTCTCAGGTTTGATATTGAAAAAGGTTGAAATGGACAAGATTCTTTACGCTTCCACTATTAGTAATCTTATGAATGCACAGGTTTACATTCGTTTAGATATAGCTTTTGTTATTAGTGTGCTTGGAAGATACTCAAGTGACCCTAGGATGGATCATTGGAAAGCGACCAAGAAAGAAATAAAGTATCTTTAATATACCAAGAATCATATGTTAACTTGTAGATGATCTTATTTACTTGAGGATATTAATTATTCAGATTTTGATTATACCTAATACATATATGATCATAAGTCAACATCTGGATACATCTTTATGATATTTGGAGGAGTTGTTTTATTGAAAAGTGTTAAATAAACACTCACAGCTACCTCAACTATGGAAGCAGAGTTTATCGCATATTATGAGGCCACTTGTTAGGCTATATGGTTAAGGAAGTTGATATCTGGCATGTAATTGGTTAATTTTATATCATGATCTCTACCAATTTTTATTGCAATAATTCTTCTGCTATGTGCTTCTCTCAAAACTACAGGAATTCTAGTCGTATTGAACATTTTAATATTAAATTCTTATTTGTTAGAAAGATAAGATTATTGAATCTCGGACTCGCATTGAAAACAATCCTAGTGGAAACATGCTAGTGATCCGTTGACTTAAGGCTTACCTATAGGAGTATTTAAAAATTAAGCAACTTATATGGATCTTATTAAATCTTTTGATAAAGCCTTAGTTTAGTGGGAGTTTGAGATATGCTCGTTTTATTTTGTTGATGTCTGTGACCAATAAATTGCTTATATTGAAACATTGGTGATATGTTTTATATATATAAATCATTTGCTTCCCTATTGAATTAATGATTTTGAGTTTCTCTTATAAACTGTGGTCAAAAGACTAACCTTATATATATCCAGTTGCATTAAAATTATGAGACATTAATTTTACATCACTTGTCTCCCTATTGGATTCAGTAATTCTGTATAGTCTCATTCCATTTATATAATCATTACTCAGTTTGGATATTGAACTGGCAATATATTCCATACATATATATAAATCATTTGTTTCCCTATCGGATTCAATGATTTTGAGTTATTTCTCTTCTGAGTTGTAGTCAAAAGACTAAACTTTATTCTGTTCTTTTCAGATTATGAGACATTATATCACTTATCTCTCTATCGGATTCAATGATTCTATGTAGTCTCATTCTTTGAATTAAGTTTATAACTTAATGTATAACTAATTACTCAATTATTGATGTTTCAATTATTCCATATAATTAATTAATATTATCCAAGTGGGAGATTGTTATATTTTAAAATAAAATAATTAATTTTATTAGAAATATTATGTGGATTAGTATTAATTAATTAATGAAATATTTATTCAAATAATTAATTTTGTATTTTAACATTAAGTATAAAACAGATTGGGCCCTGATTTAATGTGTATGATTCACGATAGGTTGGATTATGCATAAGTTCATATGAGTAGAGGTCCCAACCTACAGCCCTTTAGTGGTTAATAGTTTCCTATCACAAGTCTGACCTTAAATATAGAGATCAGAGTTACTATTTTGATACTAAAAAATAAGGATTCCCACACTCCTAAAAATTTTCTCTTCCTCTCTCTCTTTATCTGGATAACCTAAAGGGTGAAGTAAGTTGTAATTCTACTCATCATCATTCAGATCAGTCATGACCTCATCAAATTATGCTTCAGGTATGCTCATAATTTTATTATAATCAATTTCATATTTTGAGATTTTAATTCATACTTCCAACAATAAATTGTATAATTAAAATTTTAATTTTTAAAACTTGTAATTTATAGACTTAACAAATCGATTTCTAAATATTTTCTATTTTTCTAAATAGTTTTAATCATTTTTGTAAAAGAATTTAAATATAAAATAATAATTAAAGATTTTATATCATATATTTAATAACATTTTTAATATAAACTAATAATTTAAGATTAAATAAATTATAATAAAAGTAAATTCAATTTGTAATAGTTAATTTAAAAATTATTGTTTCAGATTGGAAATTAAAGAATTGGTTTTAGAAGTAAGAAGCATAATTTTTTTAAAAAAAGTGACTCGCTTATTGATTATTAGATACATGTACACTAAACACATTTAAATTCATACTTAAATGATCACTAATTTTAGTTTCTAATTTGTTATTTTTTATGAACTCAGATGCTTTTAATCCATTTTAACTCAAAATCTAACTAATGACAGAAGTAAGGATGAGGCAGTAAAAGAATAGCAATTGTTATGACAATTAAAGTTGAAATTATGAACATGAATTTATAATGGTGAGCTTGCTTCTCATAATTCATTATTCTTTTGGTATCATTTTTTTCAATGAAAATTGTTATTAATACATATGAAATTTTAGGTTAGTGACTTATATCACTGTATGCTCGAGTTCAAATGGAACTACCTTAGGTCTACTTTTACTGTGGTACCCAAGACTTGAATCCTCATCCTATCAACTTCCTATTATTTTTCACATGCTCATTTCCTAAGATTTAAACAAATGAACAAATATAAATTAAATACAAATATGCAACAAAAAAGAATATACTTATAGAAATTGTTTTAAAAGATAAAGTTATAATCTTTGTTCTATTGATCTATTTAAACAAATTAATGACATTTGCATTTATATTACACCCTTCATATTTGTCAAAAAATGTCCATGTCTACGTTCCTAAATAGGGGAGGCTTGCAAAAAAAATTCTAAATAAAACTAATATTAAAAGAAAAAAAGAAGAAAGTCAAATTTAAGCCAAAAATAAAAATAATTATTTCTAAATTTTCCTTAACATGAACCTTCCTTTTGTTTCTTATAATCAGTTTCACTTAACTATTCTCTTATAAGCCTCTTTTATCTAGAAAATGTAGATATGGATACTATCTAATGTTAGTTGTTTATTAATAACCAATATGGATATTATATGACATCAACTTTATACAAACAACCAATGTAAAAAAGTAAAATTATGTCTAGGTAGTTAAGTAATAAATTGATAAAGCAAAATTTTACATTGATATTACTAGATAATTGATGTGAAAACTTAAAATTTTGCTCAGTCATTAGAAAGTTATCATTAGATGAATAACAAATCAATATTATCAAACATTGGTTAGTCTATAATTGACATGAAATATTTAAACAATATCATTTTTCTTTCCTCAAATATAAAATTATATTGATATATGTTTGGATTCTACGTTTCTAATTTTATAATTTAAGGTGTTGGTTTTAAAGAAAAGCAAAATTGTAGATTAAAAAATGAGATTTGTAATGCTTGATAGATATATCAACCAACTGATTTTCTTTTGTAAGTAAGAAGTTTGATACAATTTCATCATAAAAAAATCACCTTAACTTAAATTGAACCACTTGTTCGCTCTCACTTGTGTTTTCTTCTTGATGTTAAAGTCTATTTAAATGCCTCATTTTTCTTTTAAATTTAATAAAGAATGTATATTTATTTTGCATTTTGTTCATATGTTTGGATTTTGTATTTCTAATTTTATGATTTAAGATTTTGGGTGGCGTGAGTTTTTTGAAGAAAATATGATACATTTCTTACTTACAAAAGTAAATCAATTGATATTTCTATACAAAAGGTCAGGATAACAAAAGTACTATGCAAACAACATACAATACCACCAAATTTAATAGCATAAACTAGGTAATAAATTTCTCACCAATAAAAATATATTGTATTAATATTTCACCTACAACATTAATTTTAAAATCCTAATGCCTTTTTTTTTGCCACAATGGGATTCATAAAGGTTTCTATTAATGATCATTTTATTAAAAGATAATATAAGTTCTTGCTCAATATTTAGATATATTATTTTTTATTTTTGCAATATCCATATATTTTATGCCTTCTACTATTTAGACCAAAATAAATGTATGAAATTATTGCCATTGGTTGTTTATTATATTTAGGATATTATTCTTAACAATAAAAATATTGAAATAGGGCTTGAATATTATTGTTATTGTTTGTGTAATAATATGAGTTACTAAAATTTTCAATTATGTTCAGATACTATTCAAGGGTAGTAGAGTCTAGGAAAATTCTAAGCTATAAAAAAAACCAATGAATAACATCAATTATGTTATAACACCATCATTTTATAACACATTAAACATAGGTTATTTATAACAAATCAACATTTTATTTGAAATTTAAGATATGAAAAATCAATTTTTAATGGTAATTTACTAATTGATGTCTTATTAGACAATACTATTGGTTACTAAATAAAACATTGATATCATATTTCAATTATTCAATAATATCCATAAATTAAAAATATCGATTTTCTTGTAAAAAAATAAATGTTGCTGTAGGTATGTAATGTTGGTTTAAAAACTAATGTTAAATATACTAGATATATAATGATGCCTATATATACATTAGTTAATAACCTATGTGGAATATATTAAATAACTAACATTGAATGACATTTCTATAATAGTGATAAAATCACATTCGATTTGATCTTAGAACAAAATTTTACTTATAACTAATTAATACTTTCAAAAATATCATCTAAATAATTAAGCTAACACTAATATAGAAAGTTACTCTAAAAATATAGCATCTGAGCTAATTGATATTTTTGAAAATATATACATATAATAGGATATGTATTCATGTATATAAACTTTCCACATTAAATAATGCTTATAAATTATGTAAACAATGATTGAAGGGTAATTTTAAAATATAAAAAGGAAAGTTTTTCAACAATAAAGAATAATGTTAAACCATAAAAACCCCGAAGACTACAATCAAAACACAAAATACTTACAAAGTATAAGAAAACTGTGGAAAATACCTCACATAGATATGAGCAAATGATCAAATATGATAGAAGGTTGACACTAAATAAATGCCAAACAAAATCAAGTGGAGAGCACAAAAAAATGGAGAACAAATCATCACACGAAATAAATTTGCTTGTAGTTTTGAGATATAAAAATGAGGATATGCTTATGACAGAACTTTCGACACCAGTAGCGTCTAAAAGCTTCCACATTAACTATTACTAAAATTGATATCTAATTTTTTACATATAATTACAAATATATCACTTACGGCAAACTTACAATGTCAATTTTATATAGAAATTGACATCTAATGTTTGAAACCTCTTCAAATCTAATGTTTCATCTTTATTTTTTACATTGATTTTTAAACAACCAATGTGGAAAGTTTTTATCTTTTTAACTCATTTTTCAACTCTTTATTTCCAATTAAATAATATTGATTTACAATGTCAACTTTTTTTTTTCAATTAACATGATCAATGGCACTTATTTTTAAAAATGTCACTATCTATTATGCACATTAATTTTCACTTTAATCAATGTAAATATGTTGATATTAAAGGTCAATTATGCAATAGTGATGCAAGATAGACAAAAAAATAGAAAAATATAAGTCAAATCTAGCTAATATACCTTCATTTTTTAATGCTAGAAATTGTTGTTTTATCTGTTATGGAGTGCCACTGATTAGAATTTTAATCTTTTGAGGCATTTTGAACTGGTCAAATTAAGGTTCTTTTTCAACAAGTTCTTCTATTGGAGTTCTTCTTCTATGTTTTTGCCACTAGATTCGACTTTTGAACTTTATGTTTTGGCTTAGTCCATCAGGTGACAATTGTCTGGCAATGAACACTTCCTCTACTTAGTCATTATTATTTCTTAAACAATTTATTATCCTGTATTCATTTCACAAAATACTTCCTATTTATTTGTTATCATTAACTGATTTCACACATATTAAAAAAATAGTTTAATTTATTTTTTTTTAGTGAATTTTACAAGATTACTTTTTATGCATAAAATTCAAGATAATTGAAAATAGAGAAAAAAATATAAAAAAATAAATGTAAGTGAATTAATAATATAGAATAATAAAGTATTTATTAATAAAAAATGATAGATTTGAAAAAAAAATTTAATATTTTATTAAAATTCTAAAATAACAAATAAAAAGAAATAAAAAAAAATTTAGAATACGACAAATAAAAAAAAACGAAGGGAGTAATTGTCCATAATATTGTAAAATTTTTTAATTCATTTGATATAATAATCCAGTGTTAACACTGATTATTGCAAAAAAAAAGGATAAATTTATGTAAAGGTAAGAGTGGGCGTAAGGAACAAAAGAAAGATTTCGACCCATGCTAACTCCTAAATCCGAAGACTCCTACAAAAAGGCTCCATTCTATGGCAGTTTTGGGCAATAAGCCAGCAACTCTTGGAAGCTCATGTCGTAATCAAATTCTGCTTTCAGAGATTCTTTTCTTCATAATATGGATTAGTTCGGGTCCTTTGTCTGCTAAAAGCTAATCTTTAATCAAATGTAAAAGCCTATAATGAAAAGCCCTTACAAACAGAAGGCATTGCAAGAATTTATGAAGAATAGTTCTTGACTTAATGATGGATTTATGGCTACAGAATGAATTTTGATTAAAGAACTCAAGACATGCCAAATCCCATTCGTTAGTAGCTCCAGCCCAAGCCGATCACTTCGAGGGTCTAAGTACAATGTGGACCAAAGCTATTATGTCGTTCGAGCTCTGGCTTGGTCGGGGTAGACCTGTAAATCTTTCATCTCTTCCTAGTCCATTCACAAACCTCTGGAATAAGTTTCATTGATTTTCTTTCAATAAAGCTTGTCCAGTCCCTCTAAAAAAGTGATTACTAGTTACAAATGAAGCAATAATTTGCCTTTTTTTTTTCTTTTTGGGCCTAGTCTGCCCATTTCTCCTTTTCTCAAATCTCGTCATTGGGAACTTCACATAAGACAAGTATAGTTTGTGTCCACAAGCGAGTTCCCCATAAAGCTAAAGCATTATCAGCCTTGGTAACGAATTCAAATTCACATCAGCGTTTCTGCTAGGGAACAACGCTAAATGAAGAGGAAGACAGGGCCATAGAGAAAAAAAAGTCCTATGGCAATGGGTATAGACCTCTTACCTTCACTGCTTGCCCAATGGACCACTTAGAATAGACCGAATCAAAGCTGATAAACTCATTAATAAATAAAAAAAAAAAAAGGAGATTGGAAGTCTTGGCTTTGGCTAGTTCTTCATGAACCTAGCAGCCATTAGTTCTTTCATTGGAATGGGACTTCTCCTTTTTCCCATAACAACAAAAACTCTTGGCGTATTTGGATTTTTCCTAGTATTTTATTGTAAATTTCTTCTCGATTTCGATTAAAAGAAAAGGCTTCAAACTATTAGCGGTCAATTTTTAGCGATTTTTGGGGAATAGTCCCCTTTGTATATTAACAAGAATCCCCTTACTTATAGATATATAGTCGTCTGAATGTGCAACTCCTTCTAATGTCAAACCTGCAAAGAACCCATTCTTCCAATCAGTTATTTGTTTACATGGAACAATAAATAACTACTTTACTTGAGCATGCTAATTTATAGGAATACTACCTCGTCACAAATTGTTCGATTTAACAACAAGATAAATGTGTTAGACTTGCAATATTTGTTTTTTTGTGAAGCATTAGGTCAGAAATCATTTCGGTGAATTAAAATATTAATAAATTTTTCCGATTTCAACAAAGGTCATTTTTTAAATTTAAATTTTTATTCGTTAACCAATAAAATCTGTCGAAAATATTATGCTTTCTATTGACCCCAACACCTTATTGGTTAAAGTGCTAACAATAGGAATGGAGTCCCATATCCTTGATAGGTAAGGCGTAAGAATTATAACATTTAAATAAAACTCAATTTACCATGTATCATGGAGTAAATTTGACAGGAAAAAAAAAATTCTACGCTCATTGATGGGTGTTTTTGTCAACAAAACAACATAAACTTAGGATAAGAGTAGTTCCAACAGAGCACTAAACTTTAAGTTATTGGACACTTGTAAATAATAATCATAATGATAATTATATATGCACATTATCTTCCAGTATATATTGTGACTGATCCTGATGCTATACGCTACTTGAATGTATAAGTGAATCGGTCAAGGGATCGACAGTGAAATGTTTCAACTGGGAACATCTTTTATTTGGTTTTAGTAGCCAGTAGTAATTAATCATCGGAAATACACACCTCTTTGAATAAAAGATTTTTTTTTTTTTTGAATTCTTAGCAGTGTAGGAACATTTAATATTATCATAGGATTTTTTTTATTTAATGTTTTAGGTTCAAACTTTAGACTTTGCATATATATTAAATAATTTATTATTCCTGTTATTATTAATTATTAAAAAAAGGAAAAAGAAAATTGCCCTGTTATATAAAACGAAAAGAAGCTACACCTGAAGTTTGCTTCAGAAGCAAGCCCCAATGGAATATTAATTAAAAGTTTATGAGTGCGCCTTTGATACTTTCGTTTCCTCTTTTAATTTTTCAAAGGAATGGAAATTAACCAATAAAATAAAATATATATATGATCAGGTAAATAGGAGGAAGAACAGTTTATGACTGTGAGAAAACTATAGATTTTGAACTTTTGATAAAGTTGCAACACTAGATGCCATATTAAAAAACATACACACAAGATGCAAAATTCTATATCCTCAGGTTGGTAAATTGTTTGAAAATTCAAATCCCTTAATTGGTTATTATGCAGTGAGGTAAAAATAAAATAAAATAAAACTTGAATGAAATTTGTTCAATGAAAAAGCAATATGTATTTATTAATCAGGGTTAAAAAGATATTAGAGATGTTAATCATATAAATTGTTGGTCAATGGTAGACTTAATAAGAAAATTGCCTTACAACTACTTTGGATGAGTTTGCAACAACGAATTAAAAACATAAACTTAACAGACGTCATCACCTGACGCGCGATTGTTAATCAAATAATCAATTTATTTTATTTTATTTTATTTTATATATTATAAAAATAAATTGTCATCAAAATTCATAAATTATACATAAAATATATACCAATTATGAACTTGAAAATAGAGACTGACCAACGATTATGAATTTTTCTAACACTGATTACTTATATGATGGACGTAGTTTACATTATTATTTGGATATAAATGGACTTTGTCACTCCCAGTCCTGTGGACATGTACGTGATAGCCCACGTTAGTTGCTGCTAAAATTTGAATTCTTTTAATTTTTTTAAAAACGAATGAGGCAAATTAAAAAAAAAAAAAAGATGAATATATTTTTATTTAAAATTATAAATTTTAATAAAAAATAATGAATTCTAAAATTAAAACTATATTTTCACCCATCCAAAACTGATAGGAGAAAAAAGAAATGATGCATATCTTGCCCAATTCGCTGCTTCAAAACAAATAGCAAAATGCACCGACGGTACAATCTATGTCAATCATCCTATTTTCTGATAATCTTCAACGGTAACGAGACAGATTAAATTAAAAGATCAAATAATAACAACTTTGTCATATACATATAATATAATCTTCAGCCCATTCTTAAATTTTCAAGTCATGTGGGGAAAGCACAACAACTGAATAATGCAACCTCGACTTTAAATTAATTTCATCACATCACAATCAGAAAGATGGATGTAACAATCAAATTTTTGTTAATATTTAGAATTAATATATATATATATAGAGAGAGAGAGAGAGAGAGAGGATTGCTAATCTCTTATTATTAACTATCTCATTTAGAAAAAAAAATTATATAAAGAGAGAAAGAGAGAGAGAAAATTGCTAACCTCTTATATGGAAGTTAATAATCTTTACTATCTCATTTAGAGATAAAAGAATTATATTATTAATTTAATGATAATAAAATTATAATAAATAATGTTATAATTAATTTATTATCATTGATAATTTTTTAATTTATTAAATAGAATAGTTATGGAAATGAAGAAGAATGAAATTTTAATTTAAATACTTTGAATTAATATTTTTCTATTAAATATATATAAATATAATTTATTAATTTATATAAATTAAATTGATAATATAATTTTTTCATCGAATAAAGATGATGTAAGGATTTATATATAGATATATGTATACGGAGCTTCTAGATAACGAGAAGTTATATGATTATCTAAACAAGTTACATAATTTTATGTGCCATCAATATAATTTCCTCCCCGTATTTTGATATCACTTTCATTTAGTACATTTTATTTGTATCCAGAATATATTCACTTGATATGTTTCATTTACGCCTTTGAGTGCGCATACGTTTTGTACAGTAAAACAAGCTTTAAGAATATTATGAATCTAATTGGATGCATATTTTAGCAGATGAAAAGAAAGCAATCTCAAAGGTAACATCATGTTGCTTCATTTATTATATTTTTAAATATGAGACTAATTCCTATTTAAAATAAAAATAATAAATAATTTTTTAATAATAATATTTTTAAAAATCAAATTCAAAATTTTTCCGATTTGAAATATTTTAAAATTCAATTTATGATCATTGAACTAATAATTTGTTGGTAACTAATTCCACTTAATCACAGTACATAATGCGTATATTCGTTTAACCAACTTGAGAAATTCACAAACAAGCAACAGCACCTCCGAGAAGCTTTTACTTTTTTCGTTAATGATGAAATTATTTAATTAATAGTATCATACTTTGAACATAGCTTGCGGGTAAAGTTTATTAAACATCATTAATTTCCAAAGATGACCCTAAGAAAATAATAAATAAGTGGAGGGGAGCTGTCATTGAAAGTTCCATCCTCCAAAGCACAGGGAAAACATATTCGCATTATCATTTGCCAGCATTCTCCGTCGACGGTGCGATAAGCGGGCCCCACTTACCGCACTTTTTTCTCTTAACTTCCCAGAGAGGAAACAGCAAGTCAATCAAAAAAGCAGAAAATAAAATTTGTAATTTAATTTTGAACGAAAATAAAAGATTATTATTATATATAATAATTTATTTGTTGCAATGTCTTACAAATTTAAAATTTAAAATCAAGTGATAGAATTTAAAATTATTTAATTATAATTATTTATTTTTAATAAATATGATTAAATAATTTTAATTTAATAATTTTTAATATCATTTTAAATTTTAAAATTTTAAATTATTATAAAATTTATCATATAATGATTAAAAATTATGAAACTTAATTTAATAAATATAAAAAATTTCAAAATATAATTTCGGTTATCACTTTTAGCGTTGGTGATAGACTCCCCAAAGAGTACCGATCCAGTTCCGAGTACTCAAATTACGCGGGACGTACCCAGTTATCTTGATTTTAGTCCTCTTGGAACCGGCTGCTAGTCTAGTCAGGACCGGTTCCTCCGGTGCCAGATATTTTGATTGTTATTTTATTTCGTGCTTTACTTAATTAGCAATGCTACCGGCTAACGGGATAATGCTAATGCAAGGCACCCACGTTTTCACATCTCACGGAGAAAAATTCCTATTTACGTAAAATATATAATATTAAAACATTTTAAATAAGGTACTTGTTATAATATTTCAAAATTTTAAAATTTTAAAATGATATGATAAGTTTAAGAATTATTAAATTATAATTATTTATTTTTAATATATATAATTAAATAATTTTAATCTAATAATTTTTAAAATTATTACATTATTATTTCGAAATTTAAAACCTTAAAGATACATTAAAATTTACCTATAAATAAACTTTCAAATATGAAACTACTTGTGGATTTAGATTTATCGGAGGAACAACTGCTACGATTGCTAAAGTTCATTGTCCAAACGCGTGTTCCTTACATTTTTATAGGTCCGTGGTGTTGATCAAAATTTAGATATATACAACAACAAAGCATAAATCTTATAAATATGCAAAGAGATATATGTGTTTGAACCACTAGATACAATAATTGTAGGTGCAATTTTTACGCTAAATTCAAATTCGAAAATAATTTAATATTTAAAATATTATTTTAAATAATTTAATGTATTATAGTATATGTAGGTAAAAATTTCTCGCACAAAAGGGCCAACAATATGACCACAACCCATCAACCACATTTTGCTTATAAAATACCTCATCCACTTTAAATATGAGAATACAATTTGTCATACTAGATAAAATTTAGAATTTTAAAATCATTTGTTTATAAGAAAGAATGAATGAGAAAACCGAACACACAGTTAAAATGATAATAATATTGCATTTTTTAGGTGCCCATTATTAATTCAAATTTTTTACTCGTTAATTTAGAGCTCAAGTAAATCGACTAATATATAGGTTCAATTACGGGTATGCCGAAAAATTTTTGTATACTTTAACTATGCTATATATTTTTTATAAATATTCAATAAATAAAAAATAATTATTAACTTCTAAAATTTTTAATATCTTAAAAATTAAAAAAATAAATTTTTAATATGTATAAATTTCACAAAATTAATAATTATACTTTATTTATTCGGGACGATTGAGAGATTCTTAATTAAGAGATTCTTAATTAACTAGTAGGCACACAACTTCTATACCCACTACTACTAACAACTAAAATAAATGCAAAAAAATGAAAGATTGCTCATCTCTTTAGCGTACCTACAAGATATGAACACACTATCAAAGAGTAGCATATGAGGATTTGTCATAACCCCTTTGATACTTAAGTTAATAATATGTAGTAAAAAAACAATAATTTGAATAATAATGAAAGTAGTATATACCTTGTATAAAAGTTCCCCGGATATAGCAATTGGAAAGTAATTGTAAGTAGTTAAACAATTATTAGATAATTACTATTATGATCTTTGAAATATAGGCATGTATCATTAGCTCTTCTAAATTGATAAACAAAGCTTGATTAAGTGTTTGTACAAACTAACTATAATATGCCCAAAATATTTACTCATAAATTTTGATATCTTGAATTGGTAAAACCTTGATCCAAATATGATAATCTAACAACTGACACCAAATTTTGAAGATTTGAATTGTTTAAATTTTAAATTAGATAATTTAAACATTTGAATCACAAATCTAACAATCTAAACTTTGAACACCTGAATAACTAATACTTCACCCTAATAATTTGAAACCCATGTAATCTATTGATATGAATTAACTAATATTCCAAATTTCAATTATGATAATCTGATTGATAACCCTAATTGCATCCATAGAAGCTTACACTTTGATTGGTATTCTTAAACATATTAGTTAGTAATCTAATTGATTTACTTTATTAATCTTAATGACCATACAAACTAATAATATGATCAATCTCTCTAATCATATTAATTGATAATCTTTCTAACTTTATAAATTAATAATTTGATTGATCTTTTTAAACATACTATCTGATTCATCTTTTTGATCGTATACATCTAATTAGTTTTTTTTTTACTATATACATTAATAATCTAATTAATCTTTCAGATCTTATGAACTGATAATTTGATCAGTCTCCTTAATTATCTATCTTGATACTTTAGATGTGTGTTACATATTGCTTAAGAAGGAACCTATTTCATGCTAATGCCCAAGCAACCGACAATTACCAATCTATGTTGACGTGTCTAATAATGGGGAGCCCATCAAATAATGATACCCAAGTGATCGGCTAATTTCGATCTAACCCATCAAATAATGGGGAGCATGTTGAATAACAATGCCCAAGCAAACAATTAGCACCAATCTAACCCATCAAATAATAAGGAGCTTGCCAAATAATAATGTTTGAATGACCAATTAATGCTAATTTAACTCATCGAATAATAAAGAGTCTGTTGAATAGTAGTGCCCAAGCAATCGATTAGTACCATCTAACTTGTCAAATAATAAAGGTCATGTCGAATAGTAATACTTAAGTGATCAACTAATATTAATTTAACCCATTAAATAATAGGGAGCTTACCAAATAGTAGTGCTTAAGATATCAATGATTACTAATTTATATGAATGTGCTCAAATGAACTATGATGTGTCTTGCACATTTTTGTTTCCAACAAATTTTAGAGGTTATTATTACTCCCTCTTTCAAAATTAATGGCTCATTAAGTCATCTATTGTCTTGTTTCTAAGATATGTTTTTAAAATGAATGGTGCTCTTTGCACATTTTATTTCCCATCACCTTTAGCAATTTTTCAACATATCAAATAACTTCCATGTTATTAGTTAGAGGAAAGGTAACCTTTCAAGGTTTTTAGTCCTCTAGTGTCCATATTGTACTTTGTACTTATGAAAAGCTTTTATTCCTAATTTGTATCGATGATCCTTCTTAACAACTTTCTATAAGGTCAAGGTTGACCATTCCCTTATGTATTGTATGGTTTGTTACATGATCTAAAATTGACTCTACAATGATACAAGTCTAGTAATATTCAATTTAATAGGTCAAATCTTGAAAGATTCTATTCATGAGAGTATTCCAATATTTCTTTCACTTTCTTATTGTTTATTATAACATGAACACAAGGCACCAACTACTTCTTAAACTATCTAAGATTATCTTACTATTCTTAAGACTAGAATTACTATTTTGCACATTTCACAACTAAGATATGCCACTTAGTAACAAAAAGCTAATCTACCAAAGGCAATAGAGATGCAAAGGTTTTTTTTTATTTCACAAAAAGTATCTTAAGGGGACCACAATAAGATATAACTCTCTCCAACATCAGGGATCTTTTAAATCATGTACTATCTCTCTTGTGGGATATGCTTTCAAGATGAGTTATATACTTTGCACATTTTTGTTTTCTAACATATAAAAAAATAACAATGAATTAGTATTATAACAGAAGATAGTGTATATATATATATATATATATATATATATATATATTGTTGTAATAAATTGCAGTAATAAGCTTTATATAATAAATATTAGTCTTAAAAATCTCAACTGTTTTGGTATACACTATACAATCACAACACAAACCTTCATATTGTCAAAGCGGTGGCTTGTGAAAATTATTGACAAAGGAACTGATTGATTTGGTAATCTTCGATGTAATGTGGTAATACTTCGGGTGATCACTAGAGCTACAAAACTCTGGTTCAGCATCGTAAAAAAGACTAGTGGTATAATATATGATAATCAAAAACATTTAGCCATACTACCAAGTGGCACAATATCCTACTATATTTGCAATAATTATATGAATAATACATAATAATAGAAGTCATATGATGCAGCCCTGTTGTAAATCAGGCCATCTTTTTCCATTCTGCAAAATGTAGTTTGTATATATAATAAGCAGATTATCAGTTCAAACTATAAGGACGTGGTCATCATTTATATATGTACACAAAACAAGTAATTTCATATAAAATGTAACGTTAAAATATCATGGATTTAAACAAGTTTATTGTTAAACTAAAATTTTTCTCCAAAAGCCAATCGGCTTCCTTTAGCATTAAATGCTAAAACATATTGATGACCAAATGTTTAGAGTTTTGGCATCAAACTTAACTTTAGACCTTGACTACCAATTGTTTGAAAAAAATCTGTAATAACTTATGGGTATCTATAATTCCACCAATTATTAGATATTTCCAATAGCAGCAGCAATAGAGAGTGAGATGTATTGAACGATAATACATAGTCACAAAACAATCAAAATGTGCTGTAAATGTCAATCTTGGGTCCAAAATGTTAGGCAAAATGGGTACTGATACTCAAAAGGATGTTTTGACTATCTATAACAAAGGAGTATTTCTCGAAAGAAAAGTTAAGGCAAGAGTTACTGATAATGCAGCAAATAATTTTGAAAACAAGATCATAATGCAATATTACGACTGATGGAGACATGAATCAAGATGCACTTAGGATGAAAGAAAGCAATTAAATTGATTTGAAAAAGTCAAATTACAAATTACAAGTTATGATATAGTATATATTAAAATATATCAGTAACCCAGTAGAGCCAAATCACATTAAATTCAAATTGGGCCCCTGCTGCAATGTTGTAGTGTCCCCTTTTTTCCTGGAGCATCCTTGCAAAAATATAAAATGTAACATCAAAAGGCCCTGTTAGAAGCTATCACAGTGTAGTTTCAATATCAGTTAAGAGTGAAGGTTTTAAGGCAAACGGATGATAATTTACAGGGACAAGGCAGTGGATTTTGGAAAATGGCAGCAGTTCATTCGTTCCTGATGACAATCTTGTCCAAAAGGTGCTTTGTCTTTGCGATATACGGTGATCTATAGGGATTATCTATACTTGTTTATGGGTTTCTTTTTTCTTCTCAGATTATTCATATGAATGAAGAAGATTGAACATGATCGGCTAGAAATTTATATTCGCTTTCTTTGTGATATGGGAAAAATTTTGAGTAAGATTATAAGCAAAGCAAAGGGGGTTATAGGGACCCGCCTGTATCTCCAAATAGTGGAAAATGTGGAACTTAACATTTGCGGAAGCATGATCTTTTTAATTTAATGAAATGCAATGCATTGAAAAGCTCTTAAAACATATGTATGACTAAGATAAGCATATATGACTTAGTAAAATGCATTGATGATTCAATGAATGCAGTGATTTCTCAACCAAAATCTTCTTATGGTGGAGGTTTCTATCCTCAATGCATGTTACCCAGCTATATAGTAAAAGTATGTAACTATGTCTTATTCCAGCTACTTGAGCCTAAAATACAGGGGTAGAATTGGCCTTGAACCATCACTGGTGAATTTACAGGTGAATTTACAGTGTTTAACCTCTTTACATGAGCAGATCACGTGATGTCTTTACAGTGTGACTTGACATTCATTCAAAAAATATATGAGTATGCATGATGGATCGGTTCAACACCTCTAGAAAAATTATTGACCTCGATTTTTGAGGTACAAATGACAATAAACAGTACATAAATGACAGCAACTAGAATTCGTCACAAACTCAACTACTTACAGATATGCTGAATCGCGAGTTCATCTTCCTAGCACAGCGAAAAGTGTAGTCAGACATATTAACAAGCAGGTTATACATGCGTGAACCAAATTTCAATTCTTATAGCAGATTTTTCATTCGTTTGTCCCCCATACACAAATTGGCATTAAAACAAGGTTCATATAGTGATATTGTCATTACTTGATCAAAGAAAGACATAATGTAATGCGCACCTTTGAACTTCAACAGTTGTGCGATAATTATCTTCAAGCCTTGCAACTAAAGATCTTCGATTCCATAGTGGATGCCAAGATTCTGTGTAGGGAACTTGTTGATTGGATGAAATCTCAATTTTGGTTCTCTTCCAGACTTGTGGAGAAATCGTAGAGTAAATCTGTATTGAGAAGCACGATTTGTGCTTTCTAAAATCTTTCTTCAAATGACTTTCGATGTAATGATCAATGTCAAAACTCTTCGGTAAAATTCTCAGAGTTTCTCAAATTCTTCGATTGACTGGATAAGAAATTATAAATGAATTGCATTCTTTTTTATGAAATCAGTGATTCGCAATTCTGCGGCTGAAATTTTTTGTCCTCAGATTCACATCACTTGTTTCGATTCTAAAAATTATGAATTTCAGTTGATCACACCTTGGATCTGCGATTTGGATGAATCTTATGAAATTTTCTGGAGATTTCCACGTTATGAAGCTATTTGCGATCCGCCGTCTTATGATTTCCATTTGGAATATTGAACTTGAAAAACAGAATCTTCGAGCTTCAGAGTTGCTAAAAGCTAGAATCCTCCTGAATTCTTCCAGAAAATAATGAGAGTAAAATGAATCGCTATTTACATGGCACTAGCAGCTCTTCGCCAAGCAATCTTCGCAAAAGGACCAAGTTCGATTCCTCTGATATCGAAACTTCTTATTTTACCTCAATTTTCCAGGAAAATAACCAAAAAAGCCCTCAAAATTTTGAATCTGTTTGTTTTCTTTTTCCTTTTTAATAGACAAACCTGTTTATCAATTTATTTTTAAAAATTATAATTTTAAACATATAACTTAAAAATAAAAAAAAATTAGATATTTTTAAAAATTATTCTCTTATTTTTATTTCAATTTTGTAATTAAATAAATTTTTTTATTTACAACACCATTTTATCTTTTATTTTTTATTTTTCTCAATTCAAAAATAATTTTTAAAATATAATTTTTTAAAATGATTTCTTAAAATACAAAATTTAAAATATATCTAAATATATTTTTATCTTTTTCACATTATTTTTTGGAAAAATTCAAAAAATTGCTTATTTTCTTGAGAAAAGTGTGAAAATTTGTGAAAAAGTCACAACGGCGCTAATAAAAAATCTCTTATCTCTTTGATATACTTGCAAGACATGAATACAATGTCAAAGGGCAGTGGATGAGAGTTCACCGGGACCCATCCAATATTTAAGTTAGTAATGTGAAATAAAAAAATAATTTAAGTAATAATAAAGATAGTATATATTTTATGTAGCACTTTCTTAAATATGAACATTAGAAAGTGATTGAGAAGATTAATAGATAATTCTCATTATCATTTTTAAAATATAAGTATTTATCATAGGAGTTATTAGAAAATTATTGCATTTATTTAAATTTTTGTTGATAGTAAATATATAAATTATGTATCCATTAATTAATTAATTAATTAAAATTTTCTCAAATATAATTAAGAATATATAATATATAATTAGAGTATATAAAATTTTAAGGGATGACATTCGCACATGGCGAAAGCTTCTGGAAGTTCCATAAAAACTTCACTCACTTTCACTTAGCAGCAAGCAATGGAGCAATGGCCCTTATCCATTCTTTAAAATCTCACCTTCTCTAGTTTCTGACTTTTTTGTTTTTTTTTTAGCAAAAATGCTATATGTAGAGCACTAGAGTTCAAAATTACATTTTAATTTATTGAGTTAAAATTCATAAACATATTTCACTATTATATATTAATTATATCACTTAATTTATATTTAAAAATTCAATTTTAAACCTCATACTTAATGCATACGGCATTTCAGTTTTTTTAACCAAGAGTTCGAATAACTTAATGGAGTCGGAACAAGGACGATCCTCGTGGACAATGCACGTAATCAAAAGCTGCTTAGATGAAACATGAACGGGGTTGTTGTAGTTGCGCAAGTTTGACTCCGCATCTTCCTTTTTCAATTATCTTCAAACATAAATTAATTTGCAAACTCCTATGCATAAGTATGAATCTTAATATATTCAAAATATAATTTATTTCTATATTTTATAATTATGAAATCAAGAGAGGAATTAGATTTTCTTTTACAAGATTCGCGTGTAAATTGTTATTGAAAGATGTTATCAAATTAAATTTTAGAAAATATTCAATTGTATAAGTCTATTTATATATGCATAATATTTATGGTAATTTGTATTTTATATATTTTATTCACCATAATTAATTTCCACTGCTAATGAGAAAAATATATTTTTTAAATAATAAATACTGTAAAATAATATTTAAAATTATCAGGATGTATATAGATTACTAATAAGGTCACAAAATATATTTATTCATTTTTAAAATCAAAATATGTAAAATTAATAATATAAAAAAATATATCCATTCATTTAATTATATAATATAAATGAATAAATTATTATTCCTACAAAATTAGAGTATAAAAATATATATTATTTTTCAATATATTTCAAATAAGAATTCAATTACAAATAAATTAAAATTATTTTTATTAATATAAAATAAAATTATTAAAAAATTCATCTAAAACAATTTATAGGTGCCATTTTTGTCTTATCTTTATATCCTAATCTTCCATTGAGTTCTTATATGCTAGTTTAATGAACTTAATACTTTTATCGTAAAAAAGAGAAAAAAAAAAACTAAGTGTGTGTGCTGAAAGGCACGATTTTAAAAATAATATTTAAATATAAATACAAAAATATTTCAAAAAATATATTTATTCATTAAAAGGGTTGAAATTCTTAACAAATTTATTAAACTGCTAAAAGGGTCAAACTCTCAATAGAAAAATAACTCATAAAACATATTAAATTTGGTTGCACAAAGATTCAAGAACTTCAACATATTTGATTTATGATAGAACCCTTAAAAAGTTACTCTCTCCTCAATCTAAGTCTAATCACAAAAGAGAATCTCAATGATTACTCCCTCAACATCATTATTATCATAGGAATTTAAATTGAGAGGGTTCCATAAAAGCAAAAAGCCAACCAGTGATCAATCAATTGTTGGACAATGGTGCCTTGACAATGGAAATAAAGAAACTTTCTACTACTAACTCAAGAATCTTTTAAGGTATTACTTGATTGGATTAAGTTAAAGGATTCACTATAATTCATAAGAAATAGGAAAGATAAAGATATTACACTTTACCTTCCTCGCTATAAGCCTTTTTGACTAAGTTGAATGAAAGGTTTTCATACTTTATGAACCATTCATAAAAAAATAAAATATGACCACAACAATACCTTTAACTACCTAATAATGCCATTATCACTACTATGCACCAAAAACCTCTACTATTCAAATATATAACTAACATCTTTAATCGTTTAATGGTGACATCTCTATTATTGCATACAAAACTTTCTCTACATTACCTTACAGTTTATCTTTTGTTTCTTATACCCTTAATAAACACTAAGGGGCCGTTTGGTTTGGGGGTTTCAGAAAAGGGAAAGGGAATTGTAGGGTTTCATTTCCTTTGTTTTTGTTTGGTTGAGAAAAAACTCATTCCCCTTCCCCTTTTTTCCTTAATGGGATTACCCCATTTAAGGGAATGGTGATTCCCCCTCACTCATTGAGGAATCCCATTCTCTTTCCCTATCTCCTCTAATAATATTATCAAATAATCATTATATATTAATAATATTATTAAATATTAAATATATAATAAATATTTTATTATTATTTAATTATATTAATAATATTATAATATTTTAATACATGTTATTTTAAATATTATAATATTTTTAATATTAATAATTAATAATAATAATAAATAAATAATAAATAATAATAAATAAATAATTATTATAATATTATTTAATTATGTTAATAATATTATAATATTTTTAAGTTATCAAAAATTAATAATATTAATAAATAATAATTATGATGGATAATAAAAATAAATAATAATTAATTTATATTAATAATAATATTAATATTTATTTAATAAATAAATAATTTTTATTAAATATTAAATAAATAATTATTATTATTATAATATTATCTAATTATATTAATAATATTATAATATTTTTAATTTATTAAAATTTAATATTATTTATTTTTTAAATAAATAATAATATTATTATTAATATATAATAATTATTTATTTAATTATTATTTTAATAATATTAATTTTTAATAAATTAAAAATATTATAATATTATTAAATACTAAATAAATAATAAATATTATAATATTGTTCAATTATATTAATAATGTTATAATATTTTTAATAATTATTTTTTTAATATTATAATATTTTTAAATTATTAATAATTAATAATATTAATAAAATTATAAATATTAAAAATAATAATTAAATAAATAATAATTATTAAAATTATTATAATAATATTAATTATTATTAATATATTAATAATAGTTAAAATAGAGTATTAATAAAAATAATATTAATAAGATGTTAATAATTGATAATAAATAATTATAAAAATTATAATATTAGTAAATAAAATAAAAATAATAAGATAATAATTATAATAATTATTTTAAAAATAATTATAAATATATTATTTTTAATGTAATAATTATTAATAAAGTAAATTAAAAATACTTGATTCCCTTTCCTATTTAAACCAAACAGATTGGGTAATCAGGAGCTATTCCTTTCCTTTCCTCCTAATTCCCTTTCCTGATTCCATTCCCTTTCCCCAGTCTGAACCAAACGGCCCCTAAATCTCCTTATTAAACTATTAGCAATTCTTTTGTACTCCATGTCAGTATGTTATTTCCTCGTAAATGTCTTATAAAAAAAATAATAAGTTAATAGAATCAACTATCATTTATAAATCATTATCTTCTTCTTATTATTTAGCTAATGTCCAACCCAAATAAACACTTTTAAATATCTAGAAAGCATGTGAACAATGATCCTTTTGAACGCATTACAAAAACCTTACCTTGGAATGTCTCTCTTTTACTCCTCTTAAACGTTATACACAAGAATTGCATTAATATACTTACACTATTCCCAAATGTAGCTCCCTCTAAACAATGTGTAAATAGTAATTGTTTTATTTTTGAGTAAATTTCATTTTCTTTAATTCATGTGAAATTCACTCTCTCACTTTTATCTATATGGATTATGAACTTGTCTAATATTATTCTTTTACTAATGTTTATATAAAAATTAATTTGTTTAATTTTATCATCTAAAGATAGAATTAAAAATTATTATTTGAAACAAATAAAATTAATATAAAATATTTTATAAAAATAAAATTAAAAAAGTGAATATTATAAGAAAGAGTAAGATAGAACTTCCTTTTTTATTTTTATTTAACTAATGATTAATTAAATATTCTTTCTCTTTATTTTTATTTGTTGTATTTTGAAAAAAAATATTCTTATTTATCTATAGCTTCATATTTCTAATGAATCATTAAATATTTGTTTTAGATTTTATTCTTTTTTATCAATAAATATTTCACTATTCTACACTTTCAATTTACTAATATTTATTTCATTATTTTTTTATTTTTAATTATCTCATACTTTATATATAAATATTAATTTTAAAAAATTTATTAAAAATAAATAACTTAAATTATTTTTAAAATATTTATAAATTATTATTTTTTTTTTGTTTGGGGGGGGGGGTAACTTTAGAAGCTCCTTAGTCATGCTGATACGGTAACAGGGCGAATAGCTGTGCACAACGAAGAGGAAATCTCATTTGGGCTGGAAAAATAAATTTCAACACAAATCTGTAACTGCTAAAATTGAGACAGTCTCCCCATATCTCCCCAAAAAGCCATATATCCCTAAATCCCTGTTTCTGTAACTTTATGCACTTCTCTCTCATCCAACCTGGCAAACCTATAACGCGTTCACGCGTATGTTTGTCGCTTCTGTGTGCCTAACCACTGCATCTATATATAACTCTCAATTACAATTCCCCGATTAGCAGGTGCACGAAATTTACCTTTCTGCATCTGTTTGCCTATTCCTTCCCTCCCTCCCAATCAATCCCCATTCATTTCCTCTTTTCTTCTTCTTCAAACCCTAATTACTTTCCACCTACATAATCAGATTTTCGGCAACAGTGTTTAACCAGAAGAATGCCGTCATTAGAGGATGAACTCTTTCCTTCTACGCCAGGCAAGTTCAAGATTGAAAGAGCTCACCACATGAATCGTCAGATTTATCGGTGCTTCGCTTCCACGAGCACCATGTTCTTGTGGGCACTTTTCCTCATCGCCTTGACTGCCTCCTATTTGAGCTTCCAGAGCTTCGTTGACACCGGCAGCCGCTATTTGTCCGCCTCTTGGGGTGGAATCCAGTGGGAGAAGCAGGTGCGCAGCTCTGCTCAGATCCACCGCGATGGCGGCATGTCGGTACTGGTTACCGGAGCAGCAGGTTTTGTGGGAACTCACGTATCCCTTGCTCTCAAGCGTAGAGGAGACGGCATCGTTGGATTGGACAATTTCAACAACTACTATGATCCGTCGTTGAAGAAAGCTCGCCAGTCGCTTCTCAAAAGCCACGGCGTCTTTATCGTGGAAGGCGATTTGAATGATGCTAAGCTTCTGGCCAAGCTCTTCGATGTTGTGGCCTTCACGCATGTAGTGCACTTGGCGGCTCAAGCCGGTGTGAGGTATGCCATGGAGAATCCTCAATCATACGTCCATAGCAACATCGCTGGCCTCGTCACGCTTCTCGAGGCATGCAAATCGGCTAATCCTCAGCCGGCGATTGTTTGGGCTTCCTCCAGCTCTGTCTATGGCCTGAACGAGAAGGTACCATTTTCTGAATTGGATCGGACCGATCAACCCGCCAGTCTATACGCTGCCACCAAAAAGGCTGGTGAGGAGATTACGCACACTTACAATCACATTTACGGCTTGTCCATCACCGGGTTGAGATTTTTCACGGTTTACGGACCCTGGGGTAGACCCGATATGGCGTACTTCTCGTTTACCCGGAATATTCTCCAAGGGAAACCGATTACGATTTATCGAGGCAAGAATCGGGTTGACCTGGCCCGAGATTTCACCTATATTGACGATATCGTTAAAGGTTGCGTTGGTTCGCTTGACACAGCAGGGAAGAGCACCGGTTCGGGCGGGAAGAAGCGGGGACCCGCACCTTACCGCATCTTCAACTTGGGCAACACATCGCCTGTGACTGTACCCACACTAGTGAGTATCCTAGAGCGCCACTTGAAGGTGAAGGCGAAGAGGAATATCGTGGAGATGCCCGGAAACGGTGACGTTCCGTTCACGCACGCGAATATCAGTTCGGCGCGAAGAGAACTCGGGTACAAACCGACAACCGATTTGCATACCGGGTTGAAGAAGTTTGTTAAATGGTATCTTTCGTATTACGGCTACAATCACGGCAAAACTGTAAATTAATTTCCTTTTTTAGTGTTTCTAGAAATTTCTATTCAGGATAAAAGAAATGGGGAAATACATGGGATATAAAAAAATAAGAAAAAAAATTGGTCAAGATGGGGAGGAGGATACGGAAAAAGTAAAAGCAGTATGAACACATAAATCACTCGGAACTTTTGGGGCAGCGGCAGCCAAGTAAGAAAGCAGCGCGCCCTCTTCCAATTTTCATTTTGTATTATTGTCACCGGTCCTTTGTTTGGATTTCCAAACTTTTTGTTTGTGTAAATGAAAAGTTCAAGTTTGCTTCATTTAACTGTTTGGCCTTTGTAATCTATACTTTGCTGTTTAATTAATCGCCGTTTGTGGATAAATTTAAATGAAAAGGAGCTTGGGATTTTGTGCGCTTGATAGTAGTTTGAATGTGGGCGATTTGGTCACTGGGCGGCCAGGAATTTTCAGTGGATGTTGAGTGGAGACAGCTAAGGCGATGGCGACAGCTGGTAAATGGTAAGATACGGTTGAAGTTGGGTCCAGGTACTGGTAGAAGTCTGAGAAGTCTGAGACATGGTCGTACTAGCCGTTGGATTTGAGTGGATAGATTTGCGGTGTTAGATCCAGCTGTAAACTGTGAAGTCTACGTAGGTAGCTGCACAAAACTATCGATGCGAAGGGATGGGCTATTTTTAATTACACGGACCTGGGCTTATCCAGTGGGCCCATCCGTACAAAGTATTGCCATTACCTCAGCACTTTTTTTTTTCCCCCTAGTGAATCCAATGAGGATTGTTCGGATTCCAGTCCAGCTAAGTAGAATTTTATACGAAATTGAAACATTCCGAAAGTGGATTATTTTTATTGTTAAATTATTTTTTATTAAAATTTATAATTTTTACTTGATTTATTTATATTTAAATAAACTTGGATTCAGAGTATTTTTTAAAAAATGATATAGTAAATTTTAGAAATAAATAAATACAAAATTTTTTTATTTGAAATTGAGTTTCGGTAAAAAAGAATTAATAATGGATCTTAAAATGACAATTGTGTGTTTAATTTTTTTAAAAAAATGATAAAAAAAGAGTAAGTCTAAATTTTCTCAAAATTAAAGAAGATAATTTAATAATAAAAAATCAATCTTTTAAAAGCTCTAGCTGCTAAAAAACAATATATTCATTTGAGTAATTAATTAGTGCTTTCCAATCGCAACTGTGGATGCAGAGTGCGAGGGGGTTTATTTCAAGGCAAACAGAGGAAGAGTTGGTGAATTGTACGGGGGAAAAGTAATTGTTGAATGAGGGCACCGACACTTGAATGCGGGGGTGGTTCAAGGTTGTCCGGATATATACAAAAACAAGCACATGATAATGTGGGTTCATTGATTGGGGTTGGAAAAGCAGCTTAGGACACTGAAGAATATGTTTGGTGATTATACGCTAAAAGGACAGATTACTCACCGACAGTGTGAATGATTACTAAGATGTGGGGCGTTTTCATTGGTTTAAGTGAGATTGATTTTCTATTTTATCATTTACTGCTTAGATGAAGACAGAAAGAGGTGGAGGTATTGGGCAGCATGGTGCCTATAATCGTACGAAACGTGACTTGGGACGTTAATCGATGGGCTTTGTGTGTGTGGAGGAGGGTTTCAGTTCGCTAAAGCAATAGTGATAGTGAGTGAGATTGATGTCAATTTTGTCATGCTCTGTCAATTTTGTCATGCTCGACGGCAATCACCCCTTGAAATATTTTTTTAAAATATAAAAAATTATTTTCTTTATTTTTAAATTTTTAAATATTATTTTTCAATCAATATAAATAATATATTATTTTTTATTATATTTATAAATAATATTATTTTATAAAAAAATACTTTCCAGCCAAATAACCAAATTTTAAGTGTGTGAGGACATAAATACCTAACATTTAAAACGGTCATTCCGCAAATAAATTCCTTTTTCTTTTCGATTTTGATTTCCAACAATCACGTTAATTCTTGACTAATTTTATAAATAAATTCTTTGGTACATGAAATGTATTTTAAGTTTTTTAAATATTAAAATATTTATAAAATTTAATCAAGTGCAGTAATAGCAATTATAATAATTATATGTGGATCCATTGTATTTTTACATATTCTACACTAATCAAAATTTAGTAATTTGTGTTAGATTAAAATTAACATAAAATTCGTAAAAATGTAACGGATCATTCATTTATCCAGTAAAATTTTTTCATTTGCTAATTAAAAAGAGGAAAAAGGAGCGATTAGCCCTTTAATTAATTATAATATGATATTCTTTTGTATTGGATTTCTAATTTGTAAGATGAAGTAATATTCAGGACCACTAACTCAACTGCTTTAGTAATAATTGTTGCATTAAATCAAAACTTAAAAGTAATATTTTATTTAAAAGTTATTTTAAACAACTTGAAATCCCTTTATTTTTCATATAAAAATTTTTATTTTTTTATTTTTTTAAATTTCGTATAAAATTTATAATTTCTTCATACGGCTTATATATAATTTTGTGCTACAAGTATAATAGTTTATGTGACAAAATTTATCAAAAAAAAAATTGTATGAACCTACTCATCATATTTTATTACTTTCTTTCCTTTATTTTATATATTCACATTATTATTTAATTTTTAGTATGTCAAGAAGTTACAAATTTGTTATTTTTATACTACTAAATATTTTAAAATAGGATTTAAATATATTAAAAATATATGTACATTAATAAGAATGGCACAAAATGTACCCCTTCTTCATGTTTAAAGTTTAGCAGTAACAAAATTATAGTTTAATTTTTTTATATATATAAATATTAATAAAATATAATTATAAAATAAATTAATATTAAATTATAAATTGATAAGGTAATTATAAATAGATGATTATTTTTTAAAAAATATAACCATAAAAATATATATCATTTCTTTCATGAGAATAATATAAATGATATATTTTTATTTCAATATGTAAGATTTGTACAATTATTTTAATAAAAATTAGTTTTTATATAATATTAAGTTATGATTAATAAATTTACTTTTTTAAAATGAAAATCAATTGCATTACGTATATAGGAATATTATATTATGATAATTTTTTATAATAAAAAATTTAAAATATTAAAAAATTGTATGAACTTATAAAAAAATTGCATTCGATAGCCTTAATACATGAATGATTTTATAAAAACAAAAAATTACAAATTTTATGCAGAAAATTACAAATTTTATAAAAAAAATCATAAAATTACGCAAATCTTTCAAGATTTTAGGCAAGACTCTATTTGAAAAAAATCATTGGTAACTCTCCTATTTTAAATGACTTCATTCATGCTTTTTTATTACATAAGAGACAAACCTGAAACTGTTCTTCAGTTTTTATGAATGGAATTTAAGTTCTGGGAAAACATAAACTACTTTCTCGGTTACTAATAGTTATGAAACTTCATGAAATGAATCTCTTGTCGTTTTACAATACTCAAATTGAATGCAATGGAAACTGCAAAATATCACTACATAATCAGCCCAACTGTTCACACTCTCTCCACAACTGCCACAAGCATCAATACATTCAAACGAAGCAAAAATGACAAAGTTTGAAAACATCATTGTAATGGCTGCTCTGTGTCTCACAGTGGGATCAGTCCTAGTTTCATGCGGACTTGCCGCAGAGGATGCTCCATCCGAGGCTCCTTTCCCGTACGATGATCTTGGAGACCCACAGATTCCCCCAGAACCTTCACCAGGTTATTATAATTATCTGGATAACTGTGCAAAGGGCATTACCCCAGGATGCAGCAAAGAAATCTTCGGAGGAATGTTCGAGGACCATGGCATTCTCACCAGACCTTGTTGCCTTATGTTGCTCAAAATGGGTAGAATATGCCACAATGAGTTGGTGAAGACCCTCCTTGAAATACCTAAGCTCAAGGGCATTAAATCTAAGGTCTTGATTAAGAGTGAAGAGATGTGGAGTGCTTGTGACCCTGGTTTAATTTGAATCTTCTCTCTTTAGATTTTTATATATTTATATCTATAACTAGTGTTGATCTTAGTGACGACTTCCCAACAATAATAATTTAGTTTTACTTTTGTAATAAAGTTCTTTATCAAGATTTGTCTAATATTGTTTTTTACCAAATTAAGATTAAGATGAATAATAACAGTAATGGCAGAATCGAGTTCACGCGAAAGCGGAATGGGAAAATGCTTTAAGAATCCAAAATTAGACCAAATTTAAAGGTGAGTCCAACCATTCAAATTGTAGGGTGCAGTACCGTACATGCTTGCATTTTTTTTTTTCCCCTTTTAATGAAAATTACAGACGCAACGATGGGCTATGGCTGCAAGAACGCATTGCTAGACGCTTTCGTACCCATAGATAGTGCAGCACACCCACCCACAAATTTTTTTAACAAATTAGAAGTTAAAAAAATTTTGACATTTAGATTTAAAATAATTAATATAAATTATAGAGAATTTTGTGTATGCCCTTGAAAAAAGTTGACTTTTCATGAAAGTTGCAAGCAAGTGTCCACAGATTTCGTGTGCAAAACAACTTCGTCTTCCAAAATTACAACAAAACATTTTAAAAATTGAGTTTCTATGAAAAAAAAACTTATGGCTGTGTTTGGTAGACAGCTTTTTGGATGGCTGTTAGCTGATTGACTTGGCAATCAGCTGATTTTGGCGTTTGGTAATCAGCTGATTGAATCAGCTGATTACCCTTAAAACGCCAAAATTGAAAACGCTGAGGGGGGCAGCGTTTTCAATCAGCTGATTGAGAAAAATGACGAAAATACTCCTAATAAATGTTTATATTTTCCATTTTATCCTTTCTAAAAATTCTAAAAAAATTTAGTAATTATAAAAGTATATTAATTTAATTTTAAAAAATATTTAATATATAATAATATATTATTTATAATATATATAATAAATTATAATAATTTTAAAAATTATTTAATAAATAAATATATAATATTATTGATAAAAACTATTTAATTTTAAAAATATCTAATAATTTAATAATAAATTATAATAATATAATATTTATAAGAAAATTTAATATACTAATTAATATATAAAATTTAAAATATTAAAATAAAAAATATTCAAATAATTCATAAAATATACTTATACCCTTATATGTCATTTTACATACAAACAGCTAATTATAAACAGCTGATTTTACCAAACACTCTTATTCAAACAGCTAATGCAATCAGTTGATCAAATCAGCTAACACAATCAGCTAATTGAATCAGCTAACCGCTACAGCTATCAGCTGATTGCCAAACAAGGCCTATAAGTTATAAATGTTATTGAAACAAATTTTTTCAAGAGTTGCCAAAATATAACTCAAACATAAATTAGTATTTATTATATACATTCTTATTATATGTTTTTTTGCTGACAAAATAAAGTTTCACCGCTAAAATATTCAGAATATACATTTTTACTGCTGCAATATCTATAACCTCAAAAACACATCATAACTGCCACTCGCAATTTAAATCCGTACTCTATCTACCCGAGGAAGACAAATCTCTAATCTTTCATAAAGAAATGATCAAGATTTAGATTCTTCATTTCATATCCATCTTTCAGGTGAAAAGGAAGCTGCATCCTTCCTCTGTATTATTGTAGTCAATCAACAATACAATGGCTACACCCCCCATTATTTGTTTTAAGTCCAAAACCCTGCGTCATGCAGTCATACAATATTCTACCCCATTATACCTCCAATATAGACTACTACAAGTATATGGCTTCTTATTCTTCCCTTCAGGCTTCAACAATATGCGGAACTCCTCCTTCTAGTGAGAGTTGCTTGTCAGCTAAAGAGGCAGCATGCTGCTCTAAGTATTCTCTGCTGTTGATCTCTGTTAATCTGCATTTAGTTTGTGTCATATTATGTAATCAGTTGCCATAGCAAAGTTTTATACATCTATAATGAATTTCAGTTCGCAGAGAAAGGACTGTGACTACGTAAGTAGATTATATTTATACCTACTAATGGTGCGGTCTTTTGCAAATCCAAGTTCATTGTCTACACAAAGGTCAAAATCATCACTTTTCCTCGACCTCGAAGAGGTTCTAGGTGCCATTTTTTTAGCCCCAGATATTGTTACTACCCTTTTAAAAAGGTCTTGAGGACTTCCCTCAGCTGTACACAACAATCTGGCCCTGTTCTCATATATCACCTGTAATCATATTAAAAAAAAGCATCACTTTTAATTAGAGAAGATTATCCATCCTAACAGCTGGTCTAAGTGGATCAAGCTTCGAGTTCTTGCAAAATATTTTGTAGTTTTACTTCAACTATGGCTTCTATTCAGAAGATTTCGGCATGCAGTAACAATTTATTCCACAGCATTTGAAGTCACAAATTAGCAACCGTTCTGCTATATTGGGATTCATTAATATAATGCCTTATCTTGAGCAGAATGAATCAATAATTTGACATCAGCATAATTATTAGTCAAATTCACAGTGCACAGAGTTTGTAACAGTCAACTCAGGTAAGACATAGGAAGGGACTTACATCAATCAAGGTGACAAACCTATATGCTGCTGATTTGTTGTGAAGTCCAAAAATTGGGACGCCATCCAAGGCTAAAGTATGAAAATTCTCTATAAAATACAAAGACAAGACATGGTGCATAAGACCCTTTTCTATATATATGCCTGAAAGAATCCAGTCAACAGAAATGACTCACTGAATAATCCAAAATAGTCTGCAGCACCAATAGGCTTGTCACAGAGTTCCTCAAAAGGAAAATAGGCACATCCATTAGCTCCCAGAGGAACCTGGTAGAATTGATTGAATAGAAACAGTCTCAGAAAATTTAGAGAGAAAATGTGCTGTGCGTGCATCTTTATAATAAAATTGTTTAACTCATACATGCAATGTCCTTCCCATCACTACTTCCACCTCTTGGGGAGAGGCTGTGTCCTCCCCAATTAACTCCAGAAACTTTTCCTTGAGAATGCCTGATAAATCTTTGCCAACCAAATAGTAACCTTGCTTACCCTGCAGTTTATATTAAACACAAATGGCAAAAAGGAATAAGATCATTACAGGAAATAACTATAAGATACGTGCTCATATCTGAAAATCTAGATGTCTTACCGAGGTCATTTTGCGGTAGTCAACTGATGAACCTATCTCATGTACTATACACCTTTCCTACACCAATATATATAGCAGGATACAAAGGGAATAAGTCACAGAAATAGTCAAATATGAATGCATCAGTGCTGCTGCAGTATTGTCTTTATTGTATAAATCACAAATGAAAGTCACGTCGAGGTATTATAGACAATGGCTAAAGCTCAAATAAATTTCAGTTCATGGCAGCACCAGCTTGGCCAAATTCTAAAATATTTTGAGTTACTTAGCTCAAGACCATCCATAGTATGATAAGTTCAATAATAGAGCACATCTGATCTGATATCACCCTTAACTGAAAGAAAAAATTAAATTATATGCATACCTTCAATGTGGAAATGAAAGGTAAAAAGAGATCCCTCTGCAATCCACCCTCATATAAGTTGTCTGGGGCTCGATTTGATGTGGCCACTAAAATCTACACTTGTCTCCAACCACATACAAGAAATTGAATTTTGAAGTTAATTAGCAAACTATTCAGTGAGATCACATTCTTCAGAGACTGCATGCAGTTATATTACTTACGGTGCCCTTCATGAACAAATGTTTGAATAGGCGATTTAGTATCAACGCATCAGCAACATCTGTTACCTATGCAAGATCACATGACAAAACCTTGTGTTATGACATCAAATTCCAATAAGTGCAATACACCTGACCAATTGGAAAGGAAGAAAGAGATAGTTATTGTATACAAGTTTACCATAAATTCATCAAGACATAACAAAATTGCCTCATCAGATATTTCTCCTGCAACCACATCAAGTGGATCTGACACGCCCTTATGCCGCTGCAAAGATACAAATATGATATGAGATAAGCTTTACCTATTTGTTTTGGCTAATATATACTCAAAGTTTAATATCTTTCAGAAAACGGAAAAGACAAATGTAAAAATGCCCAAAACAGGAGGCTCATATTTGTTTCAAATCAGGTCCTTGAAGACTTTATTATTACTTCTGCAGTAAAAGCATAAAAATTGCCAAAAGAAGAATGACAAAGACAAACTATATGCAGACCAAATTCCAGTATTAAGACATAACACTTCCATTTTATAAAAAAAACTGCAGAAAAGTTATTGAAACCTCCTCTCTAGTAGCCAAAGAAATTAATGTTAAGATCTGTAACATTTGTGGGATTACTGATATCATAGAATAGGAAAGAAATCATATATTACACTCAGAAATTCTCTTTTACATGAATTAGAAAGGCCAAAAAAAAAAATAATTGAGTTTCTCCAAGGTTTCTGCAAACTTACTTGCAATCGACTATGTACATTCAGCATAAAGTCATGAAAATGAATCCTCTTTTTCTTCCAATTAGAGGGCCTGAGGGGGAAAATGTCAGATGTTAGAGACAAGCTGGGTAAATGGTCATATAAGGACAGACTTGATTCTCAAAAGAACATGCTCTCATAAAACTGCATACTTCATGGAATCATGGACAAGCCCCATTCTACTGGTATACACAGAAAATGTGAAGCTTTGATAACTCGTAGTACAGCAATTAGAACTATACAAAGGAAAATAAATTCAGTCCAAACTCACAATTGGTCAAAGAACAAGTCCATCAGCATGGTTTTCCCAGTGCCCACTCCTCCATACAGATATAAACCCTTAACGGGTGAATATGAAGATTGTGATAGAAAACGGGACCACAGCCACCCACCCCTGCAAAAAATCAACTTGATCTATTCAGAATTCTGCACAAGATGATGCTAAATGGGAAAATGGTATAGCAGCAGCTGAACACATTCATTTTCAAGATTTGAACTGACATATTAGCAGGAACCAGATAGATATACGGAAGAATTTAAAAGTGTACCTTACAGGTTTTTCCGAAGCCATATTTCGATCCAGTCCACATGCATCAGCAGATTCAACGAGTTCATCATAGAGTCGCTGAAGTTCTCTCAGAGTGCCTACCTGCAAAAGCATGTTAATAGCATATGCTTCCATGGGAAACAAGGAAGATAGTACCACAACCAGCCTCTTACCAATAAAGGCAAATAAAAAAAACCTATGTCATTGCAGTCATATTATGACATACGTCAATATAAGGAAATAAGAGTAAGCATCAACCCAGACAACAAGAATTAGTTGCAGTACTATAGTTTGCATCAACGCAAGAGCGATAACAAGTTGAAACCATTGATTGATTACACTACTACCTGGCACATGTCACCATCTACAAGTTCACCAGTAGCAATTCTTCGTTCATACTCCACAAGAGGCCCCGCAGCATGTGCATCTGTAACCGAAACAATAAACCCCAAAATCTATGAAAATGAGAGGAACAAAGAGAGTTTCAAATTCTAAAATGCAGTACGATGGGAACGATGAGACATGACCGTTGAAACAGATAAGAACCTTGACTGGTGAGACTTGCAGATTGAGTAGACAGAGCTCTTAAGGTTGTAAACGCATGGGGTCTGAATAAGCTGGCTTCAACACGGTTCGCAAATCCATAAGCTGAATGAGAACAGGCCTTAATTCTAAGATGATGGTGTTGTTGTGCTTCCACATGAGAACCGCGAAACATATATTTTTGCCTGTTTAAAGCTGGTTGTAATTTGCGGAGGCAACGAGTTATGGTCCTCATCTTCAATTGGACCTCAATACCAATTTGGAAGCAAATTAACCACTCGGACCTCGAAATACAGGAAGATCTTCGGATGTGGCAAGCCCCCAATATGTGTGGAATTCCTGAGGTAAGACATTAATCACTCAAATTTGAATCATACCAGCTTTGTAATCAATCATGATTCACAAATTTATAGTACTTGGTTCCTAAATTGACCTACCATAAAACACCCGCATATTTCCTTCCCCCTTCCCAACAAGCAGAAACATATAAAAGTCAATTCCCGTGGTTTTCGATGTCTCAATTCAGTCCAACATATTGGGAGAACATGAAAAAGGTTTTAGTAACAGAAAAACAAAAAGATAAACAAGATTAAGAATCACAATCACCTGGATATAAAAAAGAGCAGCCCCTCCCGGAAAGCTGGAAGACCTTAAACTGGGAGAGAAATATCGATGCTTTTCACTACGTCGTCGTTGTTGTTTTTGGAAGTCGCTGCCCTTTCCCTCGGATTCAGGGAAGGCCTCGATAGAAGTAATATAATTTGATTTTTGCTGTATGCTGCGATGATTACTACTAATTTCTAATTATCACCATTATAGCCAGGGGCTAAAGAGCCTCGACAGTTTAAGGTGAAGACACCACCACGGAAAGCGTGCAGGTCGATTTTTTATGGTTTGACTGTTAAAATCCGTGAAACGCAGATCGCGCATGTAATTGTCAGAGAAGGCACGGGACGACAAGATTGAAACTCTAATCTAAAATTCTTAAAGCTAACAATTATTTATCAGAGAGATGCTAATACGTTTGTTTCATAACTAAATATAAAATTTTACTTTACTGACAGAGATGGATTAAAAACATGGAAAGAACTCCAATTTTGGATGTTTAAGTGTTTTTCCTTTTTTTTTTTTAATTTTGTATTTATCTTTTTGTTAATAAAGAAAGATTTTTTTAAACAAAAAGAAAGAATTTTTAATTGTTTGTGATTATTGGCTGATTTCGTTTCTCTTTCTTTTAACTTTGTATTTATTTCTATATTTCTGAGGTAAGGATTTTTGTTTATTCGCGGTTACCGGTTGATATCGCAACACAGAGAGACATGATCGGGAGATAACTGGGGGCCGATTAGGATTTTGTGTTGGTTTATTCGGAAAAGGGATATAATGTTGAGGACCCGACTTTTCCTAATACTATGTCGCTGTCTCCGCGTCACCTGCCTTTTTCCTTTATTGCCATTGGATGTTGCCACGTGGGATTTCACCATACCACTTTCATCTTCTACTGGGAGGATAATGATTTTGACTAAATAAATTAGAGCAGTATCGTTTTCATCTTACACAGATATTTTCACATATTTTTTATGGAGGAACAAAATTGATTTTTGTTCAAAAAAAGTAATAAATGATAAATTTTTTTGGTAAAGATATTTTAAAAATTAAATTTAGAATTTTTTTATTGAGAATGTTTTGAGACTAAATTTTTTTATTAAACTAATCAATTATTGATAAAACAATACAATTTTAAGATCAATCAAAATTGACACTTATTTCTGTCAATATAATTTATATCAATTTTATTTTTGAAAATTATTTCTATGAAATTTATTTCTCATTTGTTCAATTTTATTTGTCAAAATTTTTTCTCTTAATTTTGTCTTCTGTTAATTTAAATTTATTTAATTTTACCATTCTATTCATGTGCATATTAGTTAACGATAAGGAATAAAATTGAATAAATTTAAACAAGTAAAAAAATTAATGAAAACATTTTTGAGGAATGAATTTAGATAACTTTATATAGATAAGAGATAAAATTAAAAAGAAATTATTTTGTAAAAATAAGATTGATATAAATTACATTTAAGAGGATAAGAACGGGGTTTACTATTTGCGCCTTTAATAAATAAAGGAAGCATGTTAAAACTAATCGTAGTACGGCGACTTCTCGGACTTTTCAAGCTATTCTTTACATTTTTTTATCAGGGGAGCGGCGGCAATCGAAGACACTCACACAATCTTTTATTTTTGAACCTAGGCCAATGAAAAGGAATATAACTTTGCACTTCCTCTTCTTTATTATTTGTTATATTTAACTGGATTTATGCAGATTAAAAATAATTTTATTTATTTATTTTTAATAATTTTTTAAAATTAATTTTAATAAAAAATTATTTCATATTTTAAAATTTATAATCAAACTTAAATATATACATAAATTATTTTTCTCTCTTTCTTATTGACTTAATTTCTTCTTTTTTTCCGATAGGCTTCACATTTGAATTGGATAAATGTGTGGAATCTAAATTCACACTTCAACCACCTCCATAGAGTCACCAACCATTTCTATTTTTCTATCACTTGGCGTGCGAAGCAACTCTATTTTGAATCCAAACCCGCAAGCATACTACGCAATTACTGATTGTAGGGATATAAATTGATTCTTTGAGAACAAAAGTAAATTTAAGAGTCTATTAATGGTACAATTGCCACTAGTATTGAATTTCAAATGGAATTTATTTTTTTTTGAAAAATATAAATGAAAACATAGGTCAAGTGGTTTACCAGAAGTTTACAACCTAACTTATTTAAAACTTATTCTGACTTGACTTATTTATCTAAATAAACTAAAGTTAAGCTAATAAATTAGTCTATTTATATAAATAGATCAAATTTTTTTCTTTTGATTCAATTTGTAAGTCATTTAGACCAATTTATTTAATTATAAATATATTTATAAATAATATAATATAATATATATTATACATATAAATAATATAAACATTTTAATACATATATATATGTATATAAGCCTAATTAAACTATTGGATAATTTTGAATCTTAAAAAAGTTCTAATTTATTAGCAATTTTGAAAATCTATATATACAAAGAGATTTTTAAATAGGTTACTAGACCTAATCAAGCTTCTTTAATAGACCAAACTGATCTTAAATTTTAATCTTATACAAATTAACCAGATAGACTCAAATCAATAATTTAAAAAGCAAGCTTGACCTATTTAAAATCAAGTCTAGTTCGACTCAGCCTATTTACATCTTAATTTACTTAAAATTTATTCTAACCTGACTTATTTATTTAAATAAATCAGGTTTAGACTAATAAATTAGCTTATTTATATAAATAAATTAGATTTTTTTTGTTGACTTGGTTTGTAAGTCTATCAGATTAGCATATTTAATTATAAATATATTTATAAATAATATAATATAATATATATTATATGTATAAATAATATAAATATTTTATTACATATATATAAGTATATATGCCTAATTAAACTATTGGATAATTTTGAATCTTAAGAAAATCCTAATCTATTAACAAATTTGAAAGTCTATTTATATAAGAAGATTTTTAAATAGGTTAACAGGCCTAGTCAAGCTTTTTTAATAGATCAAACTGATCCTCAATTTTAGTCTTATACAAACTAATATGATAGGCCCAAGCTAATAATTTACAAAGCAAGCTTGGCCTATTTAAGATAAAGTCCAATTCAACTCAGCCTATTTACATCCTTATTTGTAGGTTTACACCTTGGTACATTTAAATATAACTATGCTAATGGAAGTAAATTGACAGTGGAGAGGTGATTAAATTACAAAGTTTAAAATGGTTAAAAATAGAGAAATAAATATGATAGAATAAATTTATTAAGACATTTAAAGATAAATATTAAAATAATAAAATATTTATTAATAAAAAAAGGATAAAATTAAAAAATTATTACTTTATTAAAATTTTAAAATGACAAATAAATACAACAAATAAAAAAGGAGGAGGGAGTATATATTTAGGAGTTAAGAGAAGTAAAAAAAATGAAGACAATAATAGTATATTCGGATGAAAGAGATTGAAGAGGAATGAGACAGAAGAAAAGATTATATTATAACCTTCATTCTCTCTAATGGTATGTTTAAGTTGCTAAATTTCCTATTATACACCTATTAATTCAATAATAAAATAAGATATAAGATATTTGATCCAATATTAAAGTTGTTGTATAGTTTAGGCCCAATGGCAATTTAATCCAATAGCATAGTAACAAATGATTCTAAACGATAAATTAATCCACTAATTGTTAAAATATAAATAAAGGTCGCTATTCTTAAACTCTAAAATTAATTCTAATTACTTTCTATTGGTGTTAGAATATCTCCTTAAATCAAATACTTATTTAAAGTTGATTAGAGTAGTGAATCCTTATTAGAGTCCATGATTAAGATCAATCATGAATAACTCATAACCTATAAAAGATTCAAATTTAACATTCATTACAAAATGAATTCATCAAGTAATTATTAATTTATTTTGTCTCTATTTCAATATTATCTTTTCATGTGATTCTATTAGGAGTATTATTATGAAATTTTAATTTTAGCATAGGTATAAGGAGTAAAATTGAATATATAATAATAAAAAAAGGGTAACCAAAGAAAGAAAAATAAATAATTAAGTTATAAATTTTCTTTTTTTTACTTTTACATTTAAAAAAGGTATAAAAAAAATTCAAATTAGGTAAGACAAAAAAGAAAGATTGCAATATGTTAGAGGAGTTTAAGGAAGTGGTATTGAAATTATTAGAATTTCTTTGATCATCATGTAACAAGGCGCAATTTAATTACAAAACAAAGTGGAAAAATATTGTATGTACCTTTAATTGCAATTCCAAATTAATCTCCAAATTTCATGACTTTAATCATATAATTGCACTTGAAATATCCATAATTAAAGAAGAATATGGTTATAGGAGCTCACACTCCCTCTATAATAACCTATTATTTGCTCTCTAATGAGAGAAATTATATTTGCATCTTAATTGGATAAAATGCAACATCATAAGCTATTAAAGATAAAGGCTTTTTTTAATTAAATACGTTAAGTTATAATCCTATCTATCATATGATCCATATCCAATTAACTTATATCAAGCTTAAACAGCATATATATTCTATTACATTATAGTTATCATGGATATAAAACAATATTAATAATAATCATTATTTACAAATTATTGTGAGATCCCTATATAAAATTTTTAATAATTTTTCACTTAGGCTCATATTAATTTATAAATAATAATTGCATTTTTAAAATTAATATCAATATTTATTAATATTATTTCAACTATAAATCTAATTGAATATATAAGCATCAAATAACATTAAATATTATATTCTAAAGGATATTAATATTAAATACGTTGAATACTGACACTTCATCGACCAAAAAATTAATATTTAATAGGGATGTAAACATAAATCTATATAATAGGATTTACATAATTTTAACATAACTAAATATAAATCCCCACACAATGATTTTAGTATTCACTCAAGATGCTAAATAAAAATTAATATTCTTAACACTATAATGAAACATGATCTAAATATCTCTAGTCACAGACCATAACTCAAAATGTATGGTAATAATAAAAATATATCATTATGAATATTTTATTTAAACATATCTCGAAATAACAATAAGCTTATATCATTAAAACTTTTACTAACCTAGAGCACCAAAAGGCTTAGACAATTTTACATTATTTATATAACTATGCTTTATATTAACTTTTAAGCCTTTAATTAGTGGATCTACAAATATACAATCCATAAAAAAAATAAGTAATATGTTCGCGTATCTTCTTTCTAACACAAATTAATACTTTGAATTGAAGTCCTTTACATGAACAAAACCTTATTATTTAGAGAAAAGACATTGACAATAGTTTTGTCATGACATGAAATTAGTTAAGAACAAAAATCTTAATTATTAATTACGTAAGAACATTTATAACATATGATATGTCTTACCTTTATAATGGAAGTTGTTGCAAATGATTAATTAATATTTTTCATGACATAACTCCTCCTAACACATGTCCAAATACGGATTCATGATCACTTAGATAACTAATTAAATAAGTTTGAGTAGTCTACACCTATGAGATCTCTTGATCTCTAATAGGTTAACATATAATTATTTGTACTACCTAGGTACCATACCTATAATAGTCCAATGCTAATGACCTAGACACACGACATGTTATCTACAACTAACGCATATTAGACATTTATTGTCATTTATTTTCTTTGAAAACATTAGGCCTAACAAAAATCCTTAACCACAAATATAAAAGCATAGCCCTTTTTCAACTTGATAATTAAAATAAACAAAATACCCCTAGGACTTATTACAAATACCTCAACATGTGCATATTACCAGCGACTAATAAAAAATTTTATTTATTAGAAGCTCTGAACTTTCAAACTTAATTTCATATATAAGATAGTTTTAAAACTTAAAACATTTTTCCCATAAAAACACAACTTTTAAAGGATACATATGTTTTAAACAGAAAATATTGTATTTTACATGCATTAAAATTACATGAGTCTTTCATGGTTTCCTTATGATCAATCACTTCAAGCAGAACACAATATTATATATGTATGTAAAGAGTGTGTATACAACCAAAGAGTATAACATTTCTTAGCTACCTTAACATACACATTAGTTAAGTAGTCAATTATAAGTAATTAAGCTTTTGAGCAAGTCTAGTATAGAACTCAATAGGCAACCTTTAGAGTTCAAACATTATAAACTAGACCTTAAATCCTTTAGAAGAACATGGCATATAGAGTTCATAGAACCAAACCAAACCAAAAACATGCAACACACCCAAAGGTCATATGTTATTTTCACATGTCAGGACATTTGATAACATACAATAATATTTCATAAGTTCAACTAAAAGTAAAAGAAGAATGCAATTAGAGTTTACAAGATAAATTGCAAAGAAATACACAAATATACATCACAAATTCATTCAGTTACACCATAAAATTTTCATATACTTGAAGTATCATATTGGTCATGAGAAAAATACAAAAGATTTGTTCAAACTTACATCAATTAAATTAGTCATGATACATGATGCAATTTGGCCTTGATGCCACTATTAAAATTACTAAAATTTCCTATATCATCCTGTAATAAGGCATAATTTAATCATTAAATAGAGTGGAAGAACATTATATGTACCTTTAATTGTAATTCTAAATGAATCTCTAAATTCTATGACCTTTATCATCCAATTGTACTTGAAATATCCAAAATTAAAGAAAAATATGGTTATAAAGGCTCACACTCCCTTTATCATACCTATTATTTTCTCTTTGATAAGGGAAACTATCTCTATACTCTGATAGGACAAAATATAGCATCATAAGTTACTAGAGGTAAAGGATCTCTTTTAATTAAATAGATTGGATCATGAATTCTACCCATTATATAATTAATATGCAAGATATTATTTATATTATTTTCTCTTATTTTATGCCTCTTATAAGGTTACATATGTTTAATTTTATAGAATTAGTCTTATTTTGTAATTATGTCATGAATTTGCAATATTAATGATTTATTCGATTAATGTTGAATTTTTACACTATTTCATATTTTTTACTATAACTTAAGTTCTAGATTTTTAAATTAGATGATTTTTATATCATTGGAAAGCTAAGAAGAAATATAAAACTTTTATAGTTTGACTAAAGCTCAGTTTGAACATTTAGAATAGAAAATTTAATTACAAAATTGAAGCTTGATTTCTATCTTAACTAACCCATTGATTATTTTTGGACTATATATGAAGCTTCAAGAGTCCAATTAAGATGAAATTGACATCTAAAGTTAAATAAGACACATTCTAACAACTTTCATGTTTAATGTTTAGCAAAACTATATCATTTTTGTAATCAAACTTGGGCTGAAAACTAACTTACAATAATTTACTATAGTAAACACTATTGATAATTTAATTTATAAATTAGGCTATGAGCTTTCAAATTTAGCAAGGCTCTATTCATTTTAACTCTAAGAGTAACCTTAACTAGTCTAATAGATAGAAAACTTAAGCATATTTAGATTTAAGAGAATTTGTATCTTTAAAAGTAACAACACATGCTAGACAACACTTCTCCTTCCTTTTCTTTTATTTCTTTGTTTTATTTTTTAGAGAAAACTGTGAGAGGCTAAACCTATATTAGTTCAAAAGAGTTTAATCTTTAATTTAATTTGATTTTAAGACTTGATCTTCTACTTCTAATTTGATTATCTTTTGATTATCTTTAAAGTTTATGATTATTTTCAATAATTGCTAATTTGGATCCATTTGTTGATTGTTTGTTGTGATCTATTGCCAGGTAATTAATGATGATGTTATCTTGTGATTAATTGATGAATGAGTAGTAATTAAATATTGTTGATTTTATGTTTATGTAAATCAGTAGTTACCTAAGAGAATTGAAATTTGAATTGATAATTCATGTTAGGTGCTGGATTTGAATAATAAAGAATTAATTTAGATGTTGGACTTAGGTTAATTAATCAAGGAATATAAGACATTTTGTTAGGGCAATGATTAAATTAGAGTAATTCTTTAGGAGTTGTCTAGAATAAATCAATTAATTAAAGTATGGAGTATCTCTTGAACTGAAACTATTATTACCATATCTTTTCTATCATTTAATACTTTTGATTTTTATTTAGTTTAATGTTTTATAGAAATAGCCTTTTTTTATAATTTACAACCTAAAATTGATCATTAATTTTTTAGGTTTGACTTGAATTCATTCTTACTATTAGTTAGAGCAAATTTAGTTAATAATTTTAATGCAAGTAATATGTATTAAGGATTCATGCCTAATTAATTCATATCTAGCCTAAATACTATACATAAATATATTATAATCATCAAAATATTAAATATAAAATAATATTAACATTAATGATTGTAAGGTCCACATATAAAATTTCTAATAGGTGATTCATACAACTCTATTTTATTTCTTATCCTAATTAAAACTCATAATAAAAAGAAGCTACGACATAATCTCTTTTTCCCTCTCTCTCTCTCTCTCTCTCTCTCTCTCTCTCTCTCTCTCTAAATCTATTTTTCATTTCCTTCTAACGCATAAAATAAAAATGTTAGCTTTTCTTGCTTTTTAGATAACATTTAATTTGTGGGATCTTTATCACGTTTTTAAAAATGTTATATTATCATGTTCAATTCAAAATTAAGCAATAAATTTTTAGGAATGTTCACATTGTTGAAAATATTTTTATGCTAATATTTTCTTAAAATATTTCTATAAAAGGAGATCGGTACTCAACATTTTCATATCATATCAATATTTTAATATCACCTCATTTCACTTCCAACCATCATTGTTGAGTACTATTGTCACCCATTGCTATTGACTAACATTTATCATCATTTAGTACTATTGATTACCATCATTACCGCTAGTAATAGTTATAATTGTCAAGTATCGATTACCTATTGTCACTTGCTATTATTAATCATTATTCTATTATTGTTTATTGCCATTCTCCATCCTTTGCAATATGTTATTTTTAACTATTGTTTGCCAATTTTTGTTGTTATTGACTACCGTTTGTTATTACTCATTATTATTAACGGTTGTCTTTGACCACCACCAAATGCAATAGATCATTCAATTTTTTATATAAATACTTTTATAATATAATAATATTTTTCAAATATATAAATTAATAAAAAAATTATATTGTAACATTCATAAGACATTCTTGGAAATCACATATTATACTTCTCGAAAATATATAATTTTATGAATTAAACGTCATTTTATATTAAAAATTTTATTTTAGTGCAATCTCCAAAAAGTTGTGCAATTTTATGAATTTTTTTCTAAAAACTTCCAATTTTTTCATGAAATTTTGCATTTATTTTTTTTATAAATTTTGTAATTTTATTATATTTAAAATATTTTATAAAAAGCTTACAAACTTTATGAATAAAAGTTTAAAACCTTGTACAAAAAGTTATAAAAGACGGCGAGGGTGCCCTAAAACGATCCTTAGATTAATGAAAAGTAACTTCTTAGCTCTTGCACAGGAAATACGTGAAGATTAAAAAAAAACCCCAATTGATTAAACAAATGAATTATTGAAGAATGTGACTGTTTTAATTGTTGTTTATAATTTCACCACAGATGCGGAGAAATATTCTCTGCAACTCCACCACGCACTGAAATTGAACAATATCTCAAATTTCCACCCTCCATCTTACTTTAATCAAAATTTAGAAATCCAATTACGAACTAAGCCAATTAACAAATGCAAATCGTCTTATTTTGTGTTTTGAACTGACCGGTACATTTCTGTCCCATATTGTAAGGGGAATCCATGCGTCATTTTTGAGTTACCTAAACTTGTGATGTCAACAGCCAACGGAAATAGAGCCCGTTGAGGGTATGGGCCTGATAGCCCAGATCCGATTCATTTCTGCATTTCCCAATGACTGAGGCTGAAAGCCCGATACGACTCATTTTTAGCATATCTAGAGGACTGGGCCCATTATTAGGATGATAATAGGTATGTGGATCTGCAGTTGCAGAATCCAATTATCCATCTCACCTACCAGCTTGGGTTGGGTAGGAAAAAACGAACCAGACCAGGGTGCGTGAATTCATCAACTTCTGTCTGATTGCTGAGAATTGCAGCAGAGGGAATCGAGGCTGGCTATGGCGAAGCAAGGCGCTAAGAAACGTAAGGAAGAGAACACCCGTCATATGGCCAGGCTCCGCCAAGTCATCATCGCCTGCAATGTATTAATCTCTCCCCTTGTTGCTTCATATCCTCCTCCTCCCTTTGCATTTTGAATTTTCATTACTTTACTACACTTCAATCTATATTATGCTCGATTTAATGATGAATTTGATATTGACAGAAACAATACTTTTTTTTTGCATGTATTCTCTCTTTCTGATTAATATCCTGTCCTTCACTTTGCTTGAAGTAAAACCCTTTTGATTATGTTGACTAAATCTCAGCTTCTGTTAATTAGTGAGCTTTTCTCGACAATTAATATCTGATTGGCCCTTGTCTTGTTTCTGCAGTTATAGATGACAATTATTATTTGATTTTTGTTGTGGGCTTTTATTGATTTACTGCTGTGGTGATTACTGATGTCTAGTTCTTTCCTTGATAAATTCTGTTTTTTTCTTTTTAAAATAGGTTATCTATGTTGTTGTAAGGATGTTAATCTTCCATTCAACCTTCAGCTGGAAGCACTGGATGGGTCTGGTTGTGACATCTCTAGCATATCTGATTCCATATCAACAGCTTGCTAAAATGGCCACTCCAGCTTATGATGATGATGGCGAACTTTTAGACGGTGGCTTTGATATGAGCATGGGTGGAGTCTGTGGGTATGTCGACCTTTTTTTTTTTTCCTTAAATAGATATTCGTGTGTCTTATTGGTGTTCTAAATACGTTATTGCTCCTGGGTAAAAATACTTTTCTCCTTCTTATCAATGGCCATGCCATTCATTACTGAGTTCTTCATACTTCTGTCTAACTTGATGAAATTCCCAGCTGTAGATAAATGGTGTTTGATTGGGACAATATGAAATTGCTTCTTTCACTATCTATTAACGAGATGTGTGTCCATGGTTGAAAATTCTTTACTTTACTGTGGCATTTAACTTATCCTGGAATGACTCACGGTTTCTGTTGTTGAGTTCTTATTGAACAGAACTTAATCTTGCAGGGTTAATTTTTATCTTAAATCTTTGAGACTGTTAAAAAGTGTTGAGATTTACACCCTAATTTTTTGGCTTGTTAATCTTTGTTCTTCTATTGCATGCCTCTTGCAGTGTCTACCTCAGAATGAAATCTCAAATTATCAACTATTTTGTCAAGTGCTATTTTCATTCCAAAATTTAGTTGATTTAGTCTTGGAAAAAAATTATTGCTTCCTCTTTCATGGATTTTCGGAATTAATCTTAATCTCTGACTGTATCTTGGGAATACCTTTATCAAACTTGGAAATGTAGCTAATACTTATGTTTTTACTATCTTCTAATTTTATGTTTGGTATGTGTTCTTTACTTATCATCAGTCCTCTTTCGCAGCTATTTACATGATGTGATCTACATAACATGCTTCGTGCAAGTTGCGTCTATCATCTCTGGAAAGTTCTGGTACACATATCTTGTGGTAAGATCTGTAATCTGCTTGTAAGCTTTTGGTTGGCTGCATTGATGGCAAAATTTCACGTTTGCCTTTGAACACAGGAACCTTGTCGTCTGACTGGGTAGCCACATTAGAGTTTTGCACTTTAGCTCCATTAAATTGAAGACGGTTTTGTTTCCGGAGTTTGTGGTCTGTACTCTCGTAAGGGTTATCTGTCACATAAAGGAGTTGCTTTTAACCAAATGTTGCATCTTGTAATGCCAAAGGGCGACAAGGTTGTAGCCAACAAATGGATATCTGACTGAAGACTAGTATGATCAACTTAGAATATAGGTGAAAAGTTCTTTGTCTATGGATATAGTAGTAATTGGTGCTTTCTAACTTTGATGACATTTGCCAGATACCAGCTTTTGGAGCATACCAATCCTTTGGCTTCATTAAAGGATTTTTGCCACAAGGCTCAGAGGTATGATCTCCTTCCTGATTAATCTGCATGACAAGAGCTTGAAAGAACTTGTACTCACTTCAATTCCATGTGCCTTTCGTGAATTAGGAATACGAGGATGAAAAGACCCGCAAGAAGAGAGAAAAGATGGAGAAGAAGGCATCCAGAGCTAAGTTTGTCAAGACAAGAACGAGATAAATCGTTGTAATGGACACACCCAGTTAGATACTCAATAATTAACACCAGTTGCCTGGAAATTTAAATATTACTGCAAATACAAGTTGCTATAGTATGGATTTTTATTTTTGCTGGCTTTGGGTAACCCTCCCCCCCCCCCCCCACCAAAAAAAAAAAAAAAAGGGGAAATGAAAAAGAGCAAGCGTAGGAGGAAAATGATGAAACAAGAACAATGTCACGCGTGAAGACTTGGAACCATTTGATGATTTAATGCCACGGAATGAGAGCAAACATGGAATTGGCCCTCATCCTCAATCAAATTCCCAATATAAATAATTTACTTCACAGTCAATTTGCTAAAAAAAAATACAGCCTCATACCAGTCAGATTTTAGCCTATGTTATAATTCTGCTGAGCGATTATTTCAACGGCAGAAAAGCTATCATGGTCTTCCCCGTGATGGCAAAATTCATCCTAAGGCCAGCAAAAAACCATGCTCCCAGGATCCGTGTCCAAAACAGTACCCTCAGCGAAGTGAAACGTCATCAATGGAAGGCCAATTAGATCTCCACTGGCTATCCCACTATAGCACAATCTCCAAATTTTTTTGCCCATATTTGGGTTCAACGGTCCTTTAAGGAGACTCTGAATTTCACAATGCTATAAAGTTCAATGCCCCCCCCCCCCTCCTTTTTTTTTTCTTTTTGGGAAGCCATGCGCATATCTGTTCTTGCAACAAACAAGCACTCCACCATTGATCCCTTGTTTAATCTCACCCAATTGGTGTGGCACAAAGTGTTTTTTTTTTTGGCAGTTGGGGAATCAGAAACAGAGAACAGAACAGAAAGAAAAACAAAAACCAGAAGCAAAGGTTATCTAAAGGAAGATATGCCTAAAGAGTCAGCCCAGCCTATAGAAGGGGCTTCAAATCAGCAGGGGGATCCTCCATATTCGTTCCTTGATTCTGTGCTTGGTTCCCCATTTGGCTAAAAAATCAGCAGCCTGGTTCCCTTCTCTAAAAGCATGGATAATTTGCACTTCCTCAAAGACATTTAAATTGTCTCTAATGTCTTGGATTATTCCCCAAAGAGAATGAGTGTGATGAACTCCTTTCTGGCAACAATTAACCAAATGTTGGGAGTCTGTTTCTATCATTATCCTTTTGTATCCTTTGTTCTTGGCAAAATTCAGCGCAAAAAGGATACCTCTAGTTTTAGCCATATTGTTTGTAGTAATGCCAATAAACCCAGAAAACCCATTCAACCACTTCCCATTTCCATCTCTGCATACTCCCCCAAACCCAACTGGACCTGGTTTCCCTGAAGAGCTCTCATCAACATTGATTTTAATAAATCCTTGGGGAGGACACATCCATTTAACCACCTTAAACTCAGCTTCTGTATCTTCCTTTTTATACCATCCAAAAGCATTCTGACAATCTTGCAGCATGGCATAAATTCTTTTTATCGATAAAAAAGGGTCACAAAGATCATTTCTGAAAACAAAGTCATTTCTATCAACCTAAATTTGCCAAATAGAAATCAAGAAACAGTAAGTCCAGTCAATTTCCCTTTGAGATCTAGCTTGTTGCATATTCCTAAGAAGCCAATCTTTAAAAAATAATTGGAAGAATTCAGGCACATGCCTCGCCAAACCTCTCCAAATCTTTTTAACTCTTGGACAATCCCTCAACAAATGCAATGAGTTTTCGATTTCAACTTCACAAATAACACAATTGGGGGAAATAGAAAGGGCCCTTTTATAACGAAGGTCATTAGTAATAATCATGAAGAGAAATTCATAGGAACATACTGATTTTTTGAGGAATTCTGAGCTTCCATATTTTTCTCCAATAGGCTTCATGGTGGAGATTTTGATTTTGAATAAGCCAATCATAAGCTAATTTTGGGGAATAATTCCCATCCACTACAGCATTCCAAACTATCTTATCTTTTGCCTGAGTGTTTTTAGGAATGGACATGGCTTGAATTGTTAATGCCACTTCCTCAGGAATCTTAGTCAGTAACCTATCCAGATTCCATTCATTGTTGAAGATAAGGTCTTGAACCATTAGATTCTTCTCATTCGGATAAATATACTCCACTCTATCACCCAAATAATAGGAACCAATCCACTTCTTTTTCCGGTGTGGCACAAAGTAGCTACCAAGTTCAAACTCCTTTCGTAGTCACCGGAAGCATTGACAATTTTATGAGCAAAGTCAAGCATCAGATATGGCACTTGCTTTCATCTGAGCTCTGAAAGGTTGCCTGATCTCTGGCTTACATACCTTTTGATGAATCAATTTTCTAACATAATTTCTGACATGGACTCATTAGTCATTTGGATTGCACTTCATACACTTCACCCATGTAAGCCTGCTACCAGTGTCATGATAGAAACTCACCATGAATATCAAAATAACAAGGTTAGGGGTCTCAAACCAATTCAAGTCTGTAGACATGTCTAGGTTCATTCTAGGTTTTGATGGATTCATACTACCAAAATTTGGATTCTTTTTTTTTTCACAATAGAAGTCTATTCATCACAAAGTAGGAGGATACAAACCACTTTGTAGACTTTCAACTAAAATTTGCAGACATATTTGAATCTCTCGCAGATTTTAGTAAACAAAAACCTTCTAAAATTGGATCTATGTTTTCTAATGAATAATACGGACCTATCTGTTAAATCTAATCGAATCTACCCATTTGACATCCTTCAACAAGGTCTCTATGCCCACTCCTTCCCAAGTTTGAATATTCATTCATAAAATAATAGTAATATCTCCTAATGCAAGATCCTGTAAGCCTTTTTTTCCTTTCCCCCATATATGTAATCTTGCAAGTAGTCCACATGTAGCAGCGGCAATGATATGCCTATGTTATGTGTCGAATTACACAACTTCATAATCCTAATCCTAATGTTATCTAAATAAGACATTTAGCGTGGTCTTCAGGTAAATTGAGTAGTTTGCGGAAAATTTTAAATTTCAACCTTTGTACTCGTATTGTAAAAGAGTGAATTAATGAATAAATCTTGTGTAAACATCAATAAGCGTGAATCAATTTTCAATTATTCAGGGCCAAAATATAGCATGTTAGGCATAAATACCTATTTTACTATGAACTTTGTATTAAACCAAGCAGAGTGCAATCTTTGGAACCATTCTCTTGTGCAACTAACGATCTTTCCTAACATTTCAAAGATTAGAGGTCAATCAAGAGGTTTATTGGTTTGAATGGTAAAGAACTCAAATACCCTTTAAATAAGGATTTGAAATCAAATTATATAAATGATAAAAATAAACATTGGATGAACTTAACTCTATTTTAAATCCAATTGGACTTAATTCCAGATTAATCATAATCTGATAAAATTCTCGAATATTAGAGGATTCAGGGGGGGAAAAAAACTAAATACTTACTATTTGGAGGGTTCAAATATGCCAAATTAATTACAAACAAGGTACGGTAAAAGTAGCAGCATGAGATAACGTCTACTGAGCAAAAGACGTCTTATGGGTCAAAGAAATTCTGCCATTTGAACAAATTCCACATCGGGCTTTTTTTAATCCAAAAAAGCAGACTAAAAGAGTAAAGACACATAAGAAGAGCAATTGAGAAAAGAGAGGCGCGTGAGCCTGCAAAGTATCAGACTGAAAATGACCTCTAACAGCCAATGCTCAGACTGTGACGTTCACTATCACTCTTACTTTCAACATCAACGACACAAGAAGAAGCAAGCAGTGTAATTTCCATTTCACGCCATTGTTCAGTCAAAACCCTTCAGTTCACGACCAAAAATGTAAGCATAGACAATTACTGATATGTACAATACAAACTAAAATGATGATAATAGCATATACATTGATAATATCCTAAAAAGGATAAAGTTGATATATCATTTTATAGAAAACAAAATTATGATTATCAGAAAAAGAATACTTTCATCCTTCCTTCTATAGGTTGTATTTTGCTTTTGTTTTCCACAATTTTGTGTTTATCTAGGACCAGAAAGTTCCATGGCATAGGAATCCAAGGATTGTTCATCATCATCGTCATCCATTGTCATGCCAAACATGCTGGACCGATCATGGACACTACTGCAATCATGTTTTGATGCAGTGGTAGGGCGGGAAGGCCCGTTATAGCTGTTGCAGTGGAAGGTGTTCATGCTGAGGCTGCCATGATTGTGCAATGCTGCCCACTTCTCTGCAAGGCCGTCTCCTTCCAGCATTCGGACTACTTCGGACATTTTGGGACGGTGGGCTGGCAAATTTTGTGTACAGAGTAACACTACTTGCAGCATTTCTCCAACCTCTATCCGATCATAGTTGCTGCCTAGCTCTTTGTCCACCAACACTTCAACCTTGTTTTCATGCTGTATTTTCCTAACCTGTCATGAAATGTTGATGATTGATCGCCAGGCCTCCAAACAAAATTCATATGCCATAGTATGATAGTTGAACGTAGCTCAGCCACCCTCAAAATGGCAATCACGTTAAACTACTAATAAAAAGCTAATATCTTTAAGGCTACAACGAAAGGGATAAATGTTAGTTGCACGTATTATACCCTTACGTATCCCTCACAGGGCACACTGTGAATCAGGTTAGTCATTGACTTAAATTGGTGAGACCAGATTGATTCAGACAATAAAACGTGTGTTTTAAGGTAGCATTAGTCAGAATGGATTGCAGCTCATTTTGATTTGATAATAAAATAACATCTCTAGCATCAAAGCTTTTTGTTTCATCATCTTCCAGACTTACTGTTCTATTATTATGTCAAAAATTTAATCAATGGAATGCATTCAACCAATTTCACTTGGTAAAATTAACAACTTACCCACTCAAGCATTGCGCCTTTCTGATTTACCATTTTCCCAAACTCAAGAGCTGTCATTCCAGTTATGAGCTCCAGCAAGAGAATGCCAAATCCAAAAACATCAGTTTTCTCAGATGACTGGCCAGTGGAGAGGTACTCGGGTGCAATATGCCCAACAGTGCCACGGACTGCAGTTGTGACATGGGAGTCAGCGTGGTCGAGGAGCTTTGCAAGGCCAAAATCACCAACAATAGCCTCAAAATAATCATCCAGAAGAATATTAGCAGCCTTCACATCTCTGTGTATTATCTTTGGATCACATTGCTCGTGAAGATAGAGAAGACCTCTGGCAGCTCCAATTGCTATCTTCTTTCTAGTGTTCCAATCTAAAGCAGGCTTCCCTATCATATCACCAACATGCTTTTAGAATCTCAATAAACTACCGGATTATAACTTCATATGAAAGCTCAATAATCCACACTCAACAGATCATTTCTACCTTACAAATCGAAAATATAAAATCTATGCAATTTTCTTTTTTTTAACCTAACAGATACACTCAGTGTCCAGGAGAAAAAATCTCTCACCCCACTTGAATATATCATGACAATTTTTACAAGACATGCTTTGTGAGAGAGATCATTCTTGTGGGGAGAACTAATACTGACCTCTAAGCCGGGAGGCCACACTGCCATTAGACATAAATGGATAAACTAGGAGTTTTTCATCAGAAGTAGAACAATATCCAATTAATCTAAGTAAATTGCGGTGAACTGCCAAACTAATCATTTCCAATTCTGTTCGAAACTGTGATTCCCCAGCACTCCCAGTTACATCCTTCAGCCTTTTCACTGCCACCATTGTCCCGTCTCCCAGCTTCCCTCTATAAACGTTGCCGAATCCTCCAGCACCAAGTATGTTCTTGGAGCTGAAATTATCTGTCGCATGTTGGAGCTCTCGGAATGTGAAGGTTTTTAGATTTCCCAAGCTTACAAGTCCCTCTTCCGGATTTTCTACAGCAATATCAAATCACAAACATCAGTGCCAATCCATAATCGTGTAATCTAAAAACTGATGTTTCAATGCTACTCACCATTGATGAAGAGGATAGCTCCATGTTGTCGTTTCTTTCTATAACGCAGGAGCACAAAAATCAAGAGTACAAGAGAAGCAAAACTAAGGCTGACACCAAGAGCAATTGCTAGTTTCTTGGGCTTGTGTTTTCCTACAAGAATGAAAGTTATAGGTCGCAGGTAAGTTGTATAAAGAGAAAAGAAAATGAACTGGATAGGATGTAGCGGAAACCACCTTGTGATGATTCCAGGGAGAAGGAAATAGGCATAAGCGTTGATGATCCGGAGCAACCTTCGGTAGAACTGCTTCCACAAATTAGTGGGTTTCCCACAACACTACAAAAATAACAGTGAAACAAGACAAACACTCAGATTAAACAGAAAGTAGAATTAAAATTACATTGAATTAATAGAACATTAACTCTAAAGACACTGCACATGCAGAAGGGAAAAGAGAGAGCGAGTCAGAAAGACACCATACTTGAATGATCTGGCTGGAAACCTCGGTAATGGTCCGCTGAGATTGTTATAAGACAAGTCCCTGAATGATCAGGTTTATCATATCAGTGTTTTATCAAATCAAACAATATCTTTTCTTTATTTAATTTAAGGCACTTACTATAAATGAGACAGAGAACTGTTTAGGTAAAGAAACAGAAACAACTCCATACTCACAAGAAAGTAAGCTGAGGCATTTTAGCTAGTGATACAGGAAAGGGCCCAGACAGACTATTGTTGTTCAGTCTCCTACTCTCATTTAGGACAAAGAACACAGTCAATAACATTAGAACATGTAAAGCGAAAATTGACCATCTTAATATGCAAAATATAAAATTCTTCGCAGAAAACAGAATTAACAGCATAATCTTTCCTAATTCAACAACTAAACCACAAATAACTAGTCGTTGTTTAGTTGGTTTTCTTCTACATTTCACTAAGACCAACTAAAAGCTCTTATTCGAAAATCGTTTTCCCGCAATTCTTAACAAAGGGAACAAGTAGAAATTACTCACATGTATTGAAGACTATTTAACTGACTCAGAGACTCTGGGATCCCACCAGAGAATCGATTATTGGAAAGATCTAAAGTCTGAAGCTTTGGAAGGTTACCCAATTCTGCAGGAATTTTTCCAGAGATATTGTTGTTCTGCAGTAACCTACATTCACCCAACAAATTTAAGTCAAAAGAGTTCCATGCTAGAGGCAAACAAAATGGGAAGCGAAAACCAGTTTGCAATCAGAAATAAGCTCAACTGTCCCAATGTTGATGGAGACTGCGAGAGTCCTACTATGCCTGCTAGCTATTAGGGGATTACATACACACACGGAAAAGAAACTAAAATTACACACAAAAGAGTGATGGAGAGTATATATATTTCGGAATGAAGTAAGTTGCTAAAACCCATAATTCTGTTTTCCAAAACCCAAAAGAGAAAGAAAACGGGAATAGCAATGATGCCAAGTAACTCACACTTGTCGAAGATTTGTCAGGTTTTTAATTGCTGCAGACAAAGTTCCAGAGAGAGATTGGCTTGGAGCTCCCCTGGAAAACCAGAAATAACAAAACGACTAGTTTAGAGAAAGTAAATGCAGCAAACACAAGAATGAAGAAGGAATAAAGAAGAACTGACAAGCCAACAACAAGGTAATCAGAGGAACAAGTGATCATAGCCCAGCTGCAAGGGTCCACAGAGTACTCATCCCAGTTGCTTAACACTCCATGTGGATCATTCAGAGCATCTCTTATGCTCATCAGAGCTTCCACTGCAAACACGAATACCCAATAAGACTACATAGAACATTGAACATGAAAGACATCATTTTTATATGTCGAGCTGAACTAGCTGAACATAGACTGTGCACAAACCTTCATGGTTGCGAGGCTCGTACGAGAAAGTAAAACCAGCAAAGGAGACGAAGAAGAGAAGAGAAAGCCAATTGAAAGCCATGACTATGCAGCAATTGCGGGATGTGTTACTTTGCAAACAGCATAAGAGAAGAAGCCAAAGCTAAAGCAATTCACTCTTGTATACAAAGTGGAAAACCAAGTGTTCTCCTTTTTCTTTCTTCGTAATGGCCAGTATGTGCTATTTTCTCTTTTTGTTCCTGGGTGTTTCAGTTTCACACACTCTTTTTCAGTCAGCTCTCCCCCATTGCTTTAGGCAACAAATTGCACATATAATATAAAAGAGAAAAAGGAAAAGGAAGGGTGGGGGAGAGAAAAGTGAGAAAGAAAAGAAAGGGGGGTACACTGTAGGCGTAGGGGGCGAATCAGATGGGGTTGATACGAGCTGTCAGGAGAGGCTAGTGAGTGTGTTTGAGCGCAGAAGTTCAGAATTTGAGAGACGTGACTCAGTGGGTGAGTGGCCACGCTGATTTGGCTGTTGTACTGTTCTACTGCACTCACAAAGCATGAGTGTAATAACATGGAGGAGGTGAGGGTAGCTATGCCAAAAGAAGATGTAGATTATAATATATTATTTTAATATATATTATTACTTAAAAGTTGTTATATTTCATTTAATTTATATAATATTATATAAATTAATAGATTTAAATTTTTAAATCTAATGATGTATCAGAAAAATGATGCATACGAATTTCTTCCTAGCTATTCATTTCATATGATTAGCTATAGATGCACAACAATGTTACTTTTTTGGTTTATATTTTTGGAGGATAAAAAATGACTAATTTACTACATTCACAAACATAAAAATTCATGTTGAATATGAATGATAAATAGGAGGTAAAATCTTCCAAACATATCAAATATTATTAGAAAATCTTTTGATCTAATGTTGTAAAAAAATAATTTAGAGTTTCGTTGCACATTAAATATTGTATTTTTTTAATATTAAAAAATTTATAATAAAAATGGAGAGGGCCATTTTTAGTGTATTCGTCCATTGAAGAAATATTATATTACATCAGAAATAAAATATTGTATCTTATTTAAGAAAACATAAAAAGAGAATATAATGGATAAGTTCCTCTTATGTACACTCCATCAATCATATTCTCTTTCATTCAGATGAAGGTAAATAATTCAGAACTTCTCCATCGATGGAGAGTTGAAAAGGAGGGGAGGCATGGGGCGAGCACGAGAAGGAGTGGGAGGACAATTTGAGAGGGCCTCCCTGTAACTGCAGCGGCTATTGTTCATTCTGATAGCCTAAGAGGGTCCCTGCTTTGCTTATGCCAATTCAGCCTTCTCATCATTAACTGCCCTTTTACGAGGCCACACTGTTTATTTTCGTACTTCCTTCAGGTTTATATTATATTATATTATCAAACCACTTCTATTAAGCACATATAGTATAATAAACATTAAAGGAGATCAAGCAAAAATTCATTGGAATTCCAACTGGGGGCATTTTTTATTATTGGATTAAGATTATATCGTATAGTACAGTTAATAATTAATGACTTTATAATTTGAAATCGTGCTGAGAGCTGTACGCTTAGAATTTAGAAATAGGTAAGATAGAACTTTTTCTTATACAAGGAAAAAAATATAATATTTAGACTTTATTATTTTCATACAAAATATCTTTAATAAATATATTTTTATTTGTTTAATATTTAATGTGAAAGAATAAAATTTTTTAATTTTCTGTTGTCATGCATTATTTTTTAATTATAAAGTACCTTAATAACATAACACTTCTTTACTTATATAAAAATAATAAGATATTCTTTGAAAAAAAATTTTCCACCAAACTTTTGGAAAATTTTCTAATGATGATTAATGTGATGATATATAAAAGTATGTTTCCATAATTCAATATCAAAGAAGTATAAAATTAGAAAATATGAATATTTGACATGATTTAATTTTTAATTTATTATAGGGGTGAAGATAAGAAATAAACTAATTTTGAGAGATTATAGAAAAAAATACAAATAGCATAATAACTTTCAAATTCATATTCTAAATATAACAAAAAATGTCTTACAATGTATGTACTCTTCACTCTTAATAATCTCACAAAAAGAGTAAAAATTAATTATGATGACTCAAATAATTTCTATGAGTTACAAATACAAACCCTCACACCTTGGTCTCTTTGATAAATTATTTTTGTCCAAATACAACATATTTATATGCCTTAAAAAATTACTTGACAAAAGAATTCAAATTCAAAATGGAAAATAATAAACAATTGACAAGAATTTTAATTTAAATAAAAAATTATTCATAAAAGAAAACAATCATAAATTGGTAATAATTAAAATTTAGATCAAATCCTAACAATTTTCACCTTAACATAAATGTCTATTTCACCATAAAAAATCTCTATATTCTAAGAGGTCATCTAGTTCGCCTCAATAGTATGAAAAGTTCTATTTTTTGAAAAATAAAAAATTAGTAGGTTGTTTAATTAGTCATTATCTCATCAATTTAGAAAAATAGAACTTCCTTGCAAGTCCTACTTCCTATAAAATATGGGAAGTTACTTACCCATTTCTCTCTAAGTAAAATCTATTTTTTATATTATTTATGGATAAAATGATAAAATATCCTTATTAAATTTAATTAATGACAACTAAAATTTATTACTTTATACTATAATAATATTGAGAATATAGTAGTCATTTTATTAATACTTTTTAAGATATTCAAAGTTAAATTATACAAGACATAAGAAATTACTTCTTAGTAAGTATCATTTTCTATGTATCAACCAAACAACTTTGAGTACTTCCTAAAAAATTCATATAGAAAGTTATTTCCTAAGAAGTTCAATTTCTTACGGGAAATTATTTTTTGTGCGAACCAAACGACTTTTAAATCTTAAATCATCTTGTCCATTCATCACAAGCATCTTTAAAAATCCACCTCCAAAGCAATGTTTTTAAACCTAAATCAATCATTAACCTGATAAAATAAGTAGGTCAAGGTAGAACTAGTTTAACTGGTTGAACTAGATGGTTAAATCAATTAGTATATATATATATATGTATATATTATAATATTATATCTATCTATACAAAAAGATTAAATCAATTTAATGTGTACAAGTATATTTATGAAACACAAAATAATAAATACTAATCTTACTTTAATCACAAATATTTATCACAATTTTAATATTGTTTTATAATATTAAAATTATATTTCATTCTAATCTAATTAAAATTTTAAATTAAACATTAAGTAAATAAGAATAGTTTAATTATATAATATATAATATAAATAAATATAATATATATTATTTATAAAAATATTAAATGAAGTGAAATATGAAAAATGAAAAATTATATACATTATGTTTAATGTTTGTTATTATAATAGTAAAGGAGACATTAGGTTAAGTGGTAAAAGATTGAAGTTTGGCCTTCATGTCTCATGGTTGATGCTCTTGGTTTACAACTCAAACTTTTTAATTGAAATTGCTCTTAACCTGCTTAAGCAAGATTGCATCAGTTCGATATTTTTACTAAACAAATAGCGAGTTAACCTGGTCGAAATTAGTTTGATTGTTTATTTGGATTTTAGGCAATACCTAAATCAGCCATAAAATATTTTTTAGACAAAATCATTTGGTTTTATGTAGAGCTCCAAAATCAAGCTATGCTAAAAGTTCTTTAACAAATTTGAACATAAAACCATCTGAATGAATAGGATTCAAATTTAGTAGAATCAGATTTTAATACCATTTGTTGAGAAAACTTCTAATGATGACGAAGTGTGTTATCATAATTTGAGATCAAAGAAGCTTAAAATTAGAAGAAACAAATATTTAATATAGTTCAACTTTTAGTTTACTCTATAGACAAAGATGAAAAATAAATTGACTAATTTTGAGGAATAACAAAAAGAATACAAATAGTATAATAACTTTCAAACCTATAACTTAATTACACTTAAAAATAGTTTACAATGTATATATTATTTACTTTCAATAATCTCATCAAAAGAATAAAAGTTAATTATGGGATCTTAGATAATCCTTACAAGGTTATAAATACAAACTTCCTTATCTCGATTTCTTGAATAAATTATTCTTACCCAAATATAATGTATTTATAGGCATCAAAGATTTACTTGATAAGAGAATTATAATCCAAAATAATAAATAATAAATAATTAAAAAAATCCTAATTGGAATAGGAAAATCATTCATAAAAAAAATAATCACAAATTGGTAATCAAATAAAATTTAGCTTCATGTAGAACTCCATAATCAAATTATACCAAAACTTTTTCAATTACTCTAAAGACAAAACTATCTAAATAGACAAAAGCCAAACTTGACAAAATTAGGCTTTAATACCACTTGTTGGAGAAATTTCTAATAATGATTATACAATGATATGCGGAAGCATATTACCATAACTTAAGATCAAAGGAGCAAAAAATCATAAGATGCAAATATTTAAGATGAGTTGACTTTTAGTTTGCTTTATAGAAGAAGACAAGAAACAAATCTATTAATTTTGAAGAATTACATAGAGAATATATACAATAGAATAACTTTTAAATCTATGCCTAAAAAATATCTTACAGTATATATACTTTTTACTCTTAATAATTCTATCAAAAGAGTAAAAGCTAATTATGGGGTTTTAAGTAACCTTTATGAAATTACAAATATAAACTGTCTTACTTCGATTTCTTTAACAAATTATTTTTTCCAAAATGTAACATATTTATAAGACTAAAAGACTTGCTTGACAAGAAAATCTTATTTAAAAATAGGAAATAATTAATAATTCATAAGAATCTTATTTGAATAAAAAAAATTATTCACAAAAGAAAATAATCACGAATAGTAAATATTGGCAATAATTAGAATTTCGATGAAATTCTAACAGAAACAAATAAAAGCTTTAAAATTTATTCTCCATACGTTAATGATGCTAAATGTAGGAATAGCAACAGGGAAAGTATAAGTCGAAGAACCAGATTTCCATATCTATCCTAAAGGTGGCAAAAAATAAATAAATTTTAAGGGTTGCCTTGTGGAGCATAGATTTGATATGAATTTTTACCTCATAAGGTATGACATGAAACAAGTTTTTAGTTTGGAAAATTTTTTGAAGATAAAGTAATATTTTGTTTGTCTTATCCTGTAGTGTCTTAAAATAATAATAATATTACCTTTTTATCTTTTTTATTATACTTGAGAATATATATTATTATAAACCTTTTTTAGTTATTTCATAATTAAAATTTTGTGTTAATTATTTTCTTTTAATGTTAAGATTAAATAGACAAATTATATGTAATTTTAGACTAATGTTATTACTTTATATTGAATATTAAATGTTAGATTTGTGTACATTTAAAATCTATAAATTTTAATTTTTTTAATTTTTTAAAAATTGTTTGAATTTTTTTTAGATCACAAATGCCTTGTGGATCATAGGAATGTGGCACTAACTTGCCCAACAATTAAGGATAAAGGTAGATTATCAAGGGTGCAAGTCAATATACAACTAATCTATTATTATTCCACCTTATTGTCATTCCTAATCTATCTTTATTTAGTCATTTTCCCTATATTTGCATAAATAAACTTTTCAATACTCATCCTCAACTTCATTAAATCCTCAATTCATTATATTTGTCCTCGTTTCCACATTTATTTAAATAATGCATATTTATACCTAGTTTTTTTAATAAAAATTAACATTTACATATTACAATAAAATAATAATTATTCAAAAATATTAATAATATGAACACAATATTGCTAGAGTTTATCTTAAAAAAACTTTTTAAAATTTAAATCAAATTTTACATATATAATTTTAGATATTATTATTATTATAAATTAAGTTCATACATATAAATATATATTAATATATATTATATAATATGATTACAAAAATGATTGAATAACATTAGTATAGTCCCTATACTCAATAAAATTCTTATTAAAATCTCCTTACTCATATTTGTTTTCAAGTATTATATCCATACTCAAATGGATAAAAAGTGTAAATAGTTAATGGGTATGAGTAAAATTATTATCTTTAACTGGATTCATAATTTCACAATTAAGGTGATTGGCTTAATGGTTCTAGATCATTATTTCATTTTAAAGATCACAAATTCAATGTTGGAGTGTGTTGATTTATGGTTAATAAAAGAGTAGAAAATTCTTTAAACCTTTTGCGCTTTTGTGAAATTATAATAATGAACTTATTCTTTACCCAAGAAGGATAGCGAACGCCAGTTACCTCAACTCTTTCTTGTTTAAAAAAGAAAAAAAATATTATATCCATAATCTTGTGATTTTAACTTGCGTTTTTTTATCTCCGTGTTATATTAAAATTTTCTTATTAGATAGACTTTTCATATGCGAAAAATAATTATATATTATGTCTATTTCAAGGAAGAGTTGTAACTATTATAATTATTCATGTAACTCTATGACATAATTTTAATTAGATCAAATAAAAGTAATTTTATTTAGATTTTTTTCATTTAAAGCCAATGTAAATGTATAGTGAGAAAAGTGGGATTTTTTATTTTCATTCGAAAGTAAATTATAATACCACATATTATTTATGTGTAGTTCAATTTATTTATTTATATAATTTTCTCAACCTAAATAACATCGCTTTATTTAACCATTTAAATGAAAAAATTATGGAGAGCATGATTTGGTTCCTTATTTTTATCTCTTGCGTTACATTAAAAAAATTTATTAGATAGACTTTTCATGTGCAAAAAATAATTATATATTGTGTATATTTCAAGGAAGAGTTATAATTTTTATAATTATTTTTTGTAACTCTATGATATAATTTTAATCAAATCAAATAAAATTAACTCTACTTATATTTTTTTTTCACTCAGAGCCAATGTAAATGCACAGGAAACAAAGTGGAAGTATTGATTTTCATTCAAAAGTAAATTATATTACGGCAGATTATTTATGTGTAATTCAATTTATTTATTTACATAATTTTCTCAACTCGAATGATATCATTTTGTTTAGCGATTTAAATATAAAAGTTATAGAGAGAATGGTTTGGTTCTAAACTTTTTTAATTGTTCCAGTAATATGATTATAAAAAAAATTCTAGAACTTCATATTAATATAATCCCTGACTTGTTTTGGTATAATTCCAAAGTTTCTTCTTTTTCTCTCAACTTGTGATGCCGATGCCATTTTTAAAATGTAAAATAGGCTTCCATTCCACATTTTGCTTCTTCAAATAGTTCATTTGTGGAAGCTGGTTAGGTAGGATGCCACTGGGTTAAAGTGTGGTATATATAGGGTATTCGGGAGAGTACTTCTAATAGTATATTACTATTAGTACTAAAAATTATTATCATTATTTTTATATAAATATCATTAAATATATTTTTAACTCAATATTATATTTTAAAAAATATTTAATTTTACATTAAAATATATAATTTTTTATCAAATTAAATTATTAAATTAAAAAATATAAATAATAATATTTGTATAGAAGTAATATTGAATTTTTTATATTAATATAATACTAAAAATTTATTATCATTCAGAGAATGAAATGTGAAAATTATATGTTACTATTATAATGGTTAAGAATTCTTTGAAATATTTTTTCTTTTTGTGTTTATTAATTATTAATTCTATTCCAATTTTGGTTTCATGATTATAAAGGGGTTCATACATGCGAATAAATAGAACTCGGTGGGCAGTGCTTGTACTTAAAATGTTATATCACAATGATTACATTGCTAGAAACTGACAAGAAGCCCAAATAACATGTCAGAAATTATAGGCTGAAACATTCTGGTTGTTAATATTAAAAAATAAAAACATTTTATTGTAAATTCAATAGTTAATGAATAATTTGCATTTTAACATTCAATTGCATATCAGCCGCTTGAAAACTAGCTGACAGTGAGAAATTTAATAGGCTTGTGGATGGAAAAAAATGAAAAGAAAGAAAGAAATTTAAGGACTATTGTTCAAAAAAATAAAAATAAAAACAGAATAATAACTTTTAATTCTTTTAAATTTTTTGTAGTCTCAAAACAATCAAAGAAGTTGATAGCATGCACACACATCGTGGTACCCTGCAAATAAAAAATAGAAGTTGATACAAGAAAAAGAGTGCTTTGTTGTAGGGAAAAGGAAGAATAAAGGAAATATTAGTTAGAGATGTGACTGAGCAAAAGGCCCAAAAAAAATGGAAATTTGAATTACAAGCCATCTCATATGATCTCACTGCCCAGTCACTGTGCCACCCAACCATGTCAATATGTTCCCACACAAACAACGTGACATTTGCTTTGCCCTTCAATTTTTCCATTTTGATGCAACAAATATAATAACAATAATTATTTTACTGTACGACGCAGTCGTTTCATTCTAGACCTTTACTTTGTAACCAACATCTGTTAGCCTCATCCGTCATGCAATCAGACATTGAATATTGATGTCTATAAGTACCTAAGAAAATATTAAGAGTAAAGGCCTAAATTTTTTTGATATTTTTGTTTTCTGTATATAATTTATTTTACAAAATTTTATATACTTTACTTTTTTGAGCTAAAAGTCCTAGTAACAAAAACTTTAACTGTTGTTGGATATAAAAATTTGAATTTGATTTTCTATTAATATAATTAAATTTACATTATTATTTATATATTTTGTTATATAAATAAAAATTATTGAAATATTTTATTATTAATAATTATTATTAATTTTTTAAGAATATACTATCTCAATATTTATTGATAATATAAAAATTTCATGTGAATAATAGATTAAATTTAAATTCTAAAAATAACAAGAAATTAAATACACTTTAAAAAGGGACTAACATATATCACTATATTTATACACAATTAAATTTAATAACTCAAATCTATAAATTTACATAGTACTATATAAATTAAATAAAATTTAATATTTTAAATTTATTGATATATTATAAAATAATGCATCTTAATTTTTACCCGCACGTTATTCTATAGCTAATACTCCAAAAATGCTAAGAAATCTCTGTTAAGCCAGAGAAAGACAAACTATCCGTCACTTCACGACGCCCACTTGGAATTTATTGGTTTGTTTCATCATAATGACAAATGCGACTCAATATGATTATTACGAATATATACAATAATAGTAAAAAATATCAAAAATAGGATTTAAAATTGTATTTTAAATGTAAATTAAAAATTATTATAAAATATATTATAATAAAATTAATTTATAAAATTTAATTTAATACATATAAAAAATTTAAAATTTAATTTTGATGATATTTTTGTATATATAATGTTAAAAATGATTGAGCGGGCGTGCAATACCAACGATGGGGTTGAGTGGGGGCACGAGGGGAGTGTATTAGTGCAGTGCAATGCGTAAATACGTACGGTGGGTAAGTGGCATTGTGCGAATCCCCCACTGCCAACAGCTCCAAAAATCTTCATTGGACTGCGTTTTCATCCCAATGGTATATGATTCTTCCATCCACAATGCTTCTTGAATTTGTGTTTGCTCTCTCTTTAAGTTCAAAGGCTTCACAAAAAGCACTTTGAATTGGGAAATGCAAAAGCTAAACCACCCGTGCCATGCTCTCAGCTTTATTGCCACACCTACAATATCTTCCTATGCTTTCTATTATGTATATGATAACATGATACATGTATAGTAATTGTATATAGATTGAAATTGTAAATTATATCACATGGTGTGATTGTAAAATAGTGGTACGGTTGCATTGATCAATATTTTTTTAATGAATTCATAGTTTTTCATGACTTTTGAATAATTGTAATACTATCAAGATATCACTCATTTTTTTAATGAAAATAATTAAATTATTAAATGTATATATATTACGATAAAAAAATCAAATTTTAAATATAGTGTGAATTACAAAACTTTTAAAAAATATTAAATATTATTTGAGACAATTACACTTGACAAAACATCTCTCACTTTAATCATTAGAACTAATTCAAGAGGTCATTTATATAAATTTTTAAATATAGGTATATAATATATAAGAATAGTATTATTTTCATTTTTTACATTTATTTTTATTTACTTCTCTGTTATAAATTATCATATTCATAAACTTAAGTGTATTATAAGTAAAAGGTATATAAAGCATTCCCATTTAAATTACATAAACGTTTAAACGTATGAATGGACACTTTATATTTGAAATGCTAAGCGTGAACATGAAAATCTCACCTTGTGTACATGTTCCTTCAGGTATCAGAATTTCCCTCTATTTAATTTGCTGTCAACCAAAACAACCAAAAAAAAAAAAAAATGAGACTATATAATTGAAGGATTATTACTTTTAGTCACTTTACATCCAAAAGAGATAATTCACAGCCATATAATTGTCCTTTGGACAAACATCATGGTTGTCAAAAATAGTTACAGTTAAATTACTATGAAAACAGTTAAAAATTACAGATAAACATAGTTATAATAGTATAAAATTATGAAAAATTATAATTATACGTAAATTTATAATTGCAAATTACAATTTAGAATCATAATCAGAACGAAAATGCTTCCTGTCTAGCTGTTAACAGTGATTCCTCACTTCTGCATAGTAACTTCAAGTGAATTCTGAAATATGTTTTCTTCTTTTAACTGGAGAAGACAAGTGGGAGAGTGGACATGAAGCCACTTGTGGCATGCAAAAAATAATAATGTTGCATGCATGTAGTCCAAAATGATAGCCATTAGACATGGATTCTGATGAAATCCATTCAAATTTACTTAATATTCCAACTGGTAAGTCTAACAAAGACTACAAAACTTGGTTCAACATCCTAATCATATTTACCATAATGACAAACAGGCCTTTGCTGAGCTAATTCACTTTGAGGTAAATCTGCAGAATACAACAACATTAAAAAATCCCACATAATGATATTCCAATGACCAAAACCTCTAATCTTAATTTGTCTGCTCCCTTTAATTGATTGGATGTGATTCCTCATCCTCTGTGATTCCACAATAGTTGGATGCATATAAATCAAGCTAGCTATATATATGGCTGTCAAATAAGATTCTTAATATACAAGTAGAGCCCCACTTTCTGATCTCTAGTTTCAATCATTGAAGCATAAAGAAGATTACAATTCTTGCAAGCTGATTACCCCACTTGTTTTCATTTTGTGCTATCAACTTCAGATTAGTGCCTCTGGGTCTTATCCCAACATATGGTTATGGCTCTCCACTTTAGATATGCATGACATGAATAGGTCAAATCAATGATTATCTAGCTTTAAACACATTGGCCAATCAAAAATCCACCAGAAGTTTTTCTCCCACAATTCGTCTTTCCTTTAATTTTCTCCTCTGAGCTGAAAGCAAAAAACCAACTCTAATTTCCCTTTTTTTTAACCATTTAGGGAAGTTTACAGTTTCTTGCTTGTGATTTTGGGCTGTTTAACATTATCTATATCTATTTTAGAGAGTGATAATGTTTTCACTGTGATTTAATTTGCTATATGTTATTTTTTTAAAATATTTTTGGACTGGCGGAATGTCACTTAAACGTGCATTCACTTGTTCCTCCTTCTTGTTATCATATATTTAAATTTTGATGTCTCATCTTCTTTGAATATCTTCTCAAGTATTTATACCTTTTGAATTTAACTTATTGAAATTAAAAATTGAGTGAAAATATAAAAATAACAGATTAATTAAATCTATTAAAAATTGAGGTCAAGAAAAGTAATACACAAGTAAGCTAAGTACCTTCTAAACCACTACAAGGAATATGATAATAATAAAATAACAATGTTATTTTTACTCTCCCACTCATAATCTCTTCATCTCAAGAAAAAAAAAGTTAGGCTTCATTATGTGTTTCATACCCTCTGTTAGAGGGGGCGGGTAACCTACACCCCATTGAGCATTTTTTATCACAAAAGCAGATTAATGGGAAGTAATTTGCTCATTTTTGCCTACAAAATCAACATCTTTTATTTTCTACAATAATCAACTCCATAGCTACTAACACATATCGACTTCTTGGGCTTAAGACCAGCCCAAGCCCATCCCAGTCTGTGTTGCAATGAGTCTTTCTTTTGCTCAATCCGCCCAGTTGCAGTTTTGTGATGGGTGTTGGGCTTATCAGCCCTGTTTCTTGCGGTCATTGAGATCATCTGCATCGAAAGGTCCATTACAACAAAGTTACAAAAACCATCTAATATTCCAATTCGGGGGCCAATAACACATACACACCATATACTGCATATATTAAGTATAAATTGACACGGTGCATTTAAATATTATTGGCTATTTGATTTACATGCTAGTTTATAATTATTTTCATGTAGTAAATAACTAGTACTAAGATTTTAAATTACGATTTTTATTTAACTACCAGGGCAAATAAATAAAAAAATAAAAGCTGTATAAACATTAAACGAGAGGTAAAAATCTTAATAATATCATCAAGAATTAAGCAATTCAATTTCGCAAGAGGATTCCTCAGAATGGATGGATAGACCCAAATCTCTCTTCAGCATTTCTTTTTCTCTAAATGTGAGTTATATTCACTTCTCAATTTCTAGCATGAAGGTTTTGATATTGTGGCATGAGAATTTTGCACTCCTCTCTTTATAATTATGATTTTGATTACTGGGTTTTAAATTACGACTTTATTGTTGTTATTTCGCTGTAATTAACAAAGTTATGAATAAATGTGAAAAATAATATGACTACTATAAATAAAGTTATGAAAAATTATGGCTAGCGATCGGGATCTGAAATTGTGATGTCTGGCAAGAACTCGTCGAGTCTGGGAGACCAGCTAGACCTTAATTGTTGGGCTGTTCACCGCAAATACACATAATATCTTTGGTGGCCTACAATTCATCCATGCTTAGACACCCAAGGAAGCCTGCAAACTTGATTCTCGTTCAAGGATTAAAAATACATTCTATTGGTTGATTAAATTTTTTTAAAAAAATAAAAAAATAATATAACCTAATAAAATTAGTCACAAAACGTACCCTATTTTTGGGTACTATCAGAGAAAAAAAAAATGAAGACAAATTATAAGAAGATAAGCCCCCCATCAATAAATTACCTAGGTTGAATAGCAGACAAAACAAAAGCTATAAAAACAAAAAGGGCCACAAGCAGTGGAGAAGTGGGGACAAAAGTGTAACCTAGTTTTGGTTGTTTGTTTTGTTCACACTTAAAACGGAAGAAACCATCCACTTCAATTCACAAACGCTAGTGAATTCATGGTTTGCTGCTGGATGGAAGTGACATCCAACCATCCACATCCACATCCTCACCTTCCTCTCCTTTTTCTTTATTTGGGTCGCAACTCATTGGTGTCCCCAGTGCCACTTCTCCACAAAGTGTCTAAAGTAGGGTTTACATTTGGCATACAAATATTAAATTCGTTTTGTGTAAAAAAATAACAATTTAAATAATTTAAACTTAAATCTGGCCTAAATAATAATCAAGTTATGTGAGGCTAATTCACTTGTAAAATATATCAAGATAGATTAATCTGTTTTAATTATAAATCATTTATTATATTTAATTACTTATTATTTTTTATAAAAAATTATTTTTAATCATTGATAAAAAATATTTTTAACTTTTATTATTATTTTATTAAAATTTGGATTTTAATTGATCAAAAGCATAATTATTAAAGATGAATGATTTGTTCAAACAATGATCACAATCCTAGATTCTCGTGCATAGATTCTCTTCTTTTATCAAATCATAACTCTCACAAAAATGGGGAATTGCAACCTAAGCACCATATCAAATAACATTTAGTTCACTCAAGATTTTAGGAGTAGATATCCTATTGAATTGAGTTGTAAATAAAGCTCTTAAAATGAATTTGGATTTGGGAGTTTGCAAAAAAAAAATGCAAACTAAAATTTATAAAAAAATAAGTTCATTTAAATGTAGACTCTACTTATTTGTTTAAACATTTTCACTTTCAAATTAAATTAATACATTGCACAGGTCTTTACTTAATCAATTCAATACTTACTTTCAAATTCAATTATATATTTTTCAAATCAACTAAACTTAAATAAATTATTTTTAAATTAATAATTTTAATTTTGAATTATTAATTTTAAAGATAACTCATTTTTATTATAATTTATTTAATCTTAAATAATTACTATAAATTAAGAATGTATTAAATATATGGTTTGAATTTATAATTTTAATTTTAATTTAATTTAAAAAATGAAAAATCCACCATTCACCAACTTTAGAGTTCAAACTTTCATTAAGAGAATCCGTAATTTTTTGTGGACCAAACCCATTTCTATTTATTTATGATCAATTCAGAGATGGATCAAACATATTCACTTAATAAGTATAGTTATGAATTAACTTATAATTGGAACCTATCTAGTAACCACATTGAACCTAAGTATCACTATAAAATCCAACTTTATCATCATTAATTGGCTATTATATTTTAATATTTTAATTAATTTTTTATTTATTAGGTTCATTATTGTTAAAATTCTAACAAAAATAACTTTCTTTCTTCTGTTGGAGGTTTAAAAATTTTTTAAATTAAAGGAATATAAATAAAAAATAATAGAAGATATTATTAATTATAAATATCTATTCTCTTTAATTTATTATTTAAAATTCTAAAATAAAGAGAGGACATAATCTATCTTTTCCATTCTTCCCATCCAAACGAGAGTCGATAATAAGCTCCCCTTCATAGGTTAGTCAATGAAACAAACTAAAGTAATTTAAGGAAGCAATAGTAGAACGATATGAACAATTTTTTAGTCCATTCCTCCAAAAGTGATATTTCTTAATTTTTGAATGTTTGTATTACTTCCAATTTATTAATCCCTATTGATTCAAGTGATTAAGAAGTCTGCCTATTAAGCAATGTTTTTTTGAATTCAAATTTTATGAATAAAAATAAATATTGAAAAAGCTTTATCCTAAAAAAAATATAATCCAATTTAAGGGATCTAATGTAATTACTAGATATCTAGCTATATGAAACAACAGGAAAAGTCATTCAATTGCCACATATCATTATATTTTTTATGTTGAAGCAGAGGGAAAAATATGGGGTACTTTATTGTTTAATCTTGCTCTTATGGAAGTTCTAACAATTTATGGATTGGTTGTAGTATTAGTGTTTTTATTTGAAAATATTTTTATTTAATCCGAAAAATAAACATCAGCAATTGGAGCTAAGAATATGATTGCATTATAAGCTTGCAATTGAACAAATCAAGCAAATTCAAATTGACATAACATGAAACCTATTAGTCCGAAAGCGCTGTGGAGAGCAACAAAAGTCTATAAACCACCTAATTGACACCAATATGTAAAATTTCCTTGTGTTTCAGGACCCTATACAAACAATAAAGAGTGTACTAAACTATTAGTTAGTTCTAGTTCTATAAAAATAACATAATTTTTTTTAATTAATTGCATGTCGTAAACAACAAATACTCTAAAAATTCTTATTCAAATTATGACTATTAATAAAGAAATTGAATATTTTAATGTTCTAATCGAATGAACAATAACCACATTAAGAAGGGCATAGCCGCTTCCTACTAAATTTTTTTTAATATTTTCATTTCTAAATATAATAATTTTATATTAGTCTCTCTCTCTCTCTCTCTCTCTCTCTCTCTATATATATATATATATATATATATATATATATATTTATATATAGGACATAATGGGTAAGATAATTATTTTAATGTGTAAGATGAGATGAGTGAATGTAGGTTATTAGATTTTATATTGATGGTTACAATTAAAAAAAATTTTAAAGTCACATAATCACTTAAAAAAGTTATATAACCACTTAAAAAAATCATAATATTTTATATTTTAATTTCAATTTTTTAATTTTAGATTTAATAATTACGACTCATTCTTCTTACTTTTACTTGATACACACTTATATACACACATACGCAAATGTACACACACACGTGCATGTAAAAATTTTGTTACTTGACCATGATATTAAAATTATTATTTAGTTAATATATAATGAACATAATATTAAAATTTTAGTGTAACTTTTTTTTGGTCTGAGGACCCCCAACATTTATTAGCCTCGTTGGATCCCAATTAATCAAGAGTCGAAGCAAGTTAGATCTCACATGAGAATAAGGCTCTCTTAATGATAATTTTAATGTAATTTTTGTGTAATTATAAGATTAGAATTTTTTTTCTATAATTAGTTGTAAGATTTTGATGATAATGTTGTGATGAGAGTCCCACGGCCTGCAGCTGCTGATCATAAAAAAAGTTCCAGGAGAACATATTCTAATGGCGTTGAAGAATAATCTGATTAATTTCATCAGTTAAAAGGAGGACCTTATACATATCTTATTAAAAAGAATATATAAGCTTTGCTCTCTTTTATTCTTTTCTCAACTTTGATTGCTCCATCAAGAATCGAGAATTTTGATAGGACGATGAGGGTGGGGGACCATAAGGTTCTGTCAGTCTGCCAATTTGTCGCGGATGAATGATTCAAAGTAGACTTAAAATCAACCGACAACATAAATAAATAGATTTTATCGATCCGAAATTTTTTTATGTATTTAAGTTAATTAATTAATAATATAAATTAATTTTTATATTATTATATCAATAAAAATATTAAAATTTTATTATTATTAATAAAAATTATCAAAATTTATTATTTATTTTAATAATGTGTGACCTTCTTATTAATTAATAAAGTAGAAAGTTTCATAATAATTGTAAATTTAATTTAATTTTTTAATTCAATTTCTTGAATATTAATTCAGTGCTAATGTGTTAAAGTAAATCGCTTCTTTGTTATTTACCAAAAAATAAAAAGAAAATTCGATAATAAACAAGTTGAGACCCTTAATGTTGTTGTTACGGGGTCAAGAGCTCTTGCCCATTGGCCTTGCTCTCATTTTCTATAATTGCAAAAGAAACTCATAAAAAAGGCTCAATAGTCAAATGTGCTTGTTAATTTCTAATTATATCTCTAAAGTTGGGAAGAAAAATAAATAGATCACTTCGCATCAAAATTCAGGTTATTAACGTTTTAAAGTTTACTTACCGTAATATTTACGGATCGTACATTTGTTATAATAAAATTTAAACATAAGTCATAAATGATGAACAACTAAGGATGTTTAATTTTGAATGTTAAGATATCATCAAGTGTGATTACATGACAGAAAGGTCAGCGGAGAACAAATTAAAAGTTTGCTACTTGGGCAGCTAGGTATCAATAGTTTCGACTTAATTGGTATGTGATGACAAGTTTAATAGCAATAAAGTAGTGTGAGATCAGATTGGCCACATCTAATTCTGTGCTTTATTATTAGAGAATAAAATATTAACTTTTTTGTTGTCCCATTTAGGCAACAGCATTCTACTAATATTTTTTTAAGAATGATAGATTAAATAAATTTTAAAAATACAAACTTTGAAATTAAGGTCTAAAAATACACATGTAATTGTTAAATAATTTCAAATACTATTAAACATGAAAAAAAATTAATTTTAAATATTACAAATCATATATAATCATTATAATGTTATAATAGATCCAAATTCACATATATATAATTGATTTAAATAATTTTAAGAAATAGATTGATACATAATAAAATATTATTCTTTTTTTGGCTTTATCATATCTCCAATGAAATTTTAATATATTTTCAATTTTTCAAATAATTAAATTACTGAATTAATAAAAAATATTATACAAATATGTGTGTGTATATATATATATATATATATATATATATATATATATATATATATATATATATATATATATATTACGGTAAAAAATAAAAATATAATAATTTGACAGTGGTAGTGTTCCACAATGCAAGCTAAGTACTATTACCCCATTTTTAACATTTGCCTGAGAGGTGGAAATTTATTTCATGTCTCATCTTACTGTTAGATTTTTCATTTTGAACTTATTAATTTAATAATAAAAATGAAATATAAAAGATTTGGCTCAATAATTAGAGTAACCATGCAGTTTGAGTCTAAACACTAATTTAACCCATTAACATAGATGATTTTCTGTGATAAGTTGATTTATTAATTATTATAATATAAATAATAATTGTTACTCATAAATTTTAAATTAGTTTTAAGCAGGTTTTAACCACTTCCCATTTGTAACGAAATTTCTCCCTAAAGTAAATTACAAAATTAGGATTAATAGGAATAATAATTTTTATTAAAATTCATAATCAAATTTGATTATAAGTAAATCCTGATGCATTACCGAGATTTATGTACATTATTTATCACAAATATACTCGTTAGGTATTTCTTATTTTTTATTTAATCTATTAATATTATTTTATTTTCACATAGTTCAATTCAAATTATCATTATTAGAAAAAATTATTTTATCAATTGGTATCAAAGCCAATGAATTATGTGAATTGAATATGTTATTATATGGATTCAAAAGTATAATTTTATTTTTTGAACAATTTTATTATTTGATGAATTTTCTAGATTAAAAAATGCTATGAATCTCAAATATATCATAACTTTTCATGTTATTTATTTTGTTGTTGATATATTTGTTATTTTTTGTTCATTATGAGTGATATGCATAATGTATATGTGAGAAATTTAGTGTGTGATTCATTCATATATATATATTATTGTTTTGCGTGTATGAAGTTTTGTGCATATGAAATCAATTATTTTTTGGAAACGCAACAATATGAGGCCATAATCACTGATTAATTGTTCTATTTGATTATTGTCATCAGTTTTACAATACATATTGTGAACTAATTGCTATAATCTCTTTGTTTTTGCTATACATATATCGTTTTAAATGCCATCACATTTAGTATATTCTTTTTCTAATATATTCATGTTACTGAATTTCTAGAAAAAATTGTGCATTATTACCTGGAAACAAGAAATTGAATGGTTTTTCATTTTATGAATTTTCAGTTTGTGTTTGTTTTCACCCAACCCCCCCCCCCCCAAAAAAAAGTCCACTTTGGTTTTCCAATTTGTTTCCGTACTTTAATGAAGAAAGGAGCATTTACTAGAAATATTTCAAGAAGCTCCAGAAAATTTTTCTTAATTTGAAATTTTTTTGCCATATTTCTTTTACGGTAATTTTCATTTTGACAAATTCCAATTTAAGAAAATGTATTTATTAGCATTTGCGATTAAAATGCAGAGATTTGGACAGTAAATAAAATATAAAATTCCATATTTTTTTAAAAATTTTCTCACTACAATAAACAAAATTTAAATTCAAGTTTTTTCTAAAAATTTTTGCATTAGATGCAATGAAATACATCAAAATAGCATTATGTGTAAAAAGAATGTTGAAAAATGTAAAAATTGGTTAGAATTACACTTCAGGTCATGCAAGTCTGCAATCAAACCAAGGTTGCAAACTCGATTTCTTGGGAAAAAGATGAGCAGTGTTGTGTGCAGACGACACCCACGCACGATGCTAGCACATCAAGCCACATGTCATTGTATTGATTGTTTAGCAGCGATGAAAACACTTTTGAATTCCATTCTCCTAGCCGAATTTTTTAGGTTTTATAGATCTTTTTAGAATTAAAAATATTTTAATTATTTTTTACTTATTTGATTTTATTTTGGCCTAAAAATTTTATTATAATATTTCTACATTTTGGAGTTTCACATATTTTTTTATGAAATTTTTTTACACCCTTTGATCTATTAATTATTTTTCTATGTATAAATATATATAGAAATATATATATTTTTTAGAAATTATTTAGGCTTATATTGTACTATTGAATTTTGTGCAATTGTAAGTTCACTTATTGGGGCTTAATTGTGTAAAATTTTGTTCATTTTAATAAAGTGATAGTTAAACTAAGAAAAATATCATATTAATAATATTTTAATATCCTATCAATATGATATTATTAATGTAATTTGTTGACGATAATATAAGTGTAGGAATAAATATTATATTTTTAAAATTTTTTATCATCCTATTAGTGTTAAATTTTAGGAATATGATATAGATTTTAGTATTATGACATTTAGTCCTTATATTATACTATAAGGCCTTTAATGCCCTATTAATATTAAGTGTTATAATATAATATTGAGTTTAATTGCATAATTTACTAAAGAAAATTTTTAGTATGATCAAAATTAAACATATATTAATATTTTAAATTTATTTCCTTAACTCCTCTACTTGTGCAATTAAATATGATTAAGATGCTTAATAGGACGAATTATGAGGATTGGGCTAAATTATTAAAACTATATCTCATAGTTTCTAATCTTGATTTGGCGATTAAGGAATTAGAACCTTAGATTGATACAAAATTTAAAGCAAACTAAAGAACTTATTATGAAAAATGGACTTCCTCTAATAAAGTATATTTAATGGTAATGAAGTATACAATGGACAAAAATATAAGAATGATTATACCTGAAATAATTGATGTGAAAGTGTTCTTGAATTTTATAGTCGAAAATATAATAAGGTTAAGAAAAGACTGTATATTTCATTACTTGAAAATTTTATGTACGATGATATCATTGGGGCGATAAAACATATTCTGAGATTAGTTAATTATTACAATAGTTAAAAATTATGTAAGTTAATCTGGGAGAAAGTTATTTAACTTAACATGTGCTAAAGTTTTTTTCCATCTTAATTTGACATTTTAAAGATATCTTATAATATTCAAAAAATTGAATAGACTATTAATAAGCTCATTTTCATAATTACATAGGTCAAAGAAGACATAAAGAAGGGTAGAGCTCCGGTAGTAAATTATATCCCACATGGCATAAATTCAAATTATAGTGGAAGAGCTAATTAGAAAGATAATAAAGGTCATTACAATTATGAAAGGAAGAAGGGTGGACAATAACACTGTAAACCCAATAAGGCTTAATTCAAGGGTAACTACCATTTTTGCAAGAAGTGTGGATATAAGAAAATAAACTACTTCAAATATAAGAAATGGATTAAGAAGAAAAAGAAAGATGCCTATTTAACTTTAGTTTGTTTTGAATCAAATATTGTTGATATACAATTAAACTTTTGATGGTTAGATTTTGGTATAACTATTCATACCATCAAACTAATTATTTTTCAAGCGTTGATAAACTTGAGAAAGCTAAGTGAGGGAAAGCTAATTGTGAAACTTGAAAATGGAAATAAAGTTGAAGAGGAGCACATAAGATCAGGGAAGTAAAAGTAAAAGTCTGGATATAAGTAATTATTGAATAATATAGTTTATGCACCTTCCATAAGAAGAAATATAATTTTAGTTGTTGCTTTGGATTCTATTAAATATTCTTATTATTTTGGAAATGGAAAAGTTAAATCACTTTAATCTTTTATTATAAATATTGGTTCTGTATGTGATAATTTATATGGATTTCATTTAGATTCTAAGTTTATAAATTCAATAAATTCTATTGTTGGTAAGAAAAAATGGCGAGTTAATAAAATGTCTTCAGTGTTGTGATGTAAATAGTTAAGATATATTTCTTAAGAAAGAATTTGGAAACTTGTAAAAGAGGAATTATTTAGCGACTTAGACTTTTCAGATTTTGAAACTTATGTAGACTGCATTAAAGGTAAATTTATAGCTAAAACTAAAAAGGGGAAAAGAAATAGAAAGGAGAATATTTTGGAATCAATCCACATTGACATTAGTAGGCCTATAAAACCTAATGCTAAGAGAGGTTATAAATATTTCATTATATTAATTAATAATTACTTTGGATTTGGTTAGGTAGAGCTACTCAATGAGAACTTAAAATTACTAGAAACATTTATGTCATTCAAGGCAATAATTGAGCTAAAATTGGGAAAACGTATAAAATATGTTAATTCTGATAGATGTGGTAAGTATTATGATAGGTATGATGAAATAAGAAGAAATCTTGACCCTTTTGTGAGATACCTATAAAAGTATGGAATTCAAGCAAGTTATACCATTCCAAGGATGTTAGAGTAAAATAAAATTGCAAAAAAAAGAAATCGAATTCTTATGGACATGATCAAATGCATGTTAGCCTATACTTCATTACTAAAATTTTTATGGGGTAATGCATTGAGAACAACATCATGCATTCTAAATCAAGTTCCTAGTAAGTCAATGCTTAAAACTTCTTACAAATCATTGTACAATAAGAAGCTTAGTTTAAGACATTTTTAAATTTGGGTTACAAAGCTGAAGTAAACTCATACATTCCATCCATAAAAAAATTTAATTCAAAGACTATTAGTATATTCTTTATTAGGTATTATAATAGCTAAAAAAGAAACAAATTTTATCATTCGACTCATATAACCAAAGTAATTGAATTTGATTAACCTATCTTCTTTGAGGATAAGTTAGATAATAAGAGCCAAATACCACGCTTTGTGAATTTCACTAAATATAGAATAATTAACCAGCATTAGGAGAGTCATTTTCTATTATTCCACCAGTTAATTCATTATAGCTAATGGTAAAAGATGTTGAACTGGATAAGATAAATGAAAAAAATTCATTAAAGAGATCTTATAGAGTTTGCAGATTGTCAATTCTTAACTATTACCTTGTATATCTGTAAGAACATGAATATGATATTAAGGATGATACCAAACTTACAACATTTTCTCAAGCTATATCCAGTTGAAACTATTCTAATTCAATAAATGTTATAAAGGATGAACTAGGTTTAATACATAAGAATCAAGTGTGGGATCTAGTAGAGCTTCCTATAGGTTGTAAGCCAATTTGATACAATTGAATTTTTAAGACCAAAAGAGATACTCAAGGTGAAATCGAAAGGTATAAGCCTAAATTGGTAGCTAAAAGTTACTTTCAAAAGGAACGCATAGACTATATGGAAACTTTTTCATCAGTTTTAGCCAATAACTCATTTTGACTTATCATGGCATTAGTGGCTCACTTTGATTTATAACTACATTAGATGGATGTAAAAATGACTTTTTTGAATGGTTATTTAACAGAGATTATTTATATAAGCCAACTAGATGGTTTCTAAGAGAAGGAAAAAGAGAACTTTAGATGTCAACTTAAAAGTCTATATATAGTTTAAAACAAGCTTCTAAATAATGATATTTTAAGTTTGATAAGGCAATAACTTCTCTTAAGTTTAAAGAGAATGTAGTAGATCAGTGTATTTACATGTTGATGAATGCAAGTAGTTTTGTTATATTAGTACTATATATAAATGATATTATCTTTGCAAGCAATGATATGAACCTATTCATTGATACAAGACAAATGTTATCTAAATATTTTGATACGAAGGATCTTAGAAACATCTCTTATGTTCTAGGTATAGTGATTTATTATGACAAATTTCAGGGTTTGCTTAATAGATATATATTAAGAAAAATCTGAAAAGGTTCAATATATTAATATACTTTTAAGTTTCTACACCATTTCAAAAAGAAAAATTTTCTTTAAGTCCTAGTATTCTTAAAATGATGATGAAATAGAAAAATGAAAAATATTTCATATGCATCAATTATCAATAGCTCGATGTGCTCAAGTATTTATACATCTTGACATAGCTTATACTATTAATGTATTAAGGAGATACTTGAATAATCATGGTTAGAAATATTAGACTATTGTAAAAGGAGTCATGAGGTATCTATAAGGTATAAAAGATTATATACTGACCCATAAGAGATTAGGAGATTTCACAGTTACAAGTTATTAGGATTTAGATTTTGCTAGTTATCCAGATGATAAAAAATCACTATTGGATACATCTTTATGATGACAAGAAAGTTGTATCGTGAAAAAGTATTGGGTAATATTTAACAACAACATTCACTATAGAAGCAGAATATACCACATTTTATAAAGCTACTTGTACTGCTATATGATTAAAGAATTTTATGAGTGGTTTCAAGATTATTGAGAATATCTTTAAGCCTTGACCATCATTGTGACAATATTGCTACTATAAATTTCTCTCGTAAGAACAAAAGTTCTACTTGCATAAAATATTTTGATATAAAGCATCAATTTATACAAGAGAAGATACATATTGAACCTATTTCCATAAACCATATACTTGTAAATTCATCGACTAAAGGCTTAGTGATATGAATGTATTATGATCATATAATTAATATAGGATTAAGTAAGTTTTTTTAATGTTTTGGGTTAATGGGAGTATTATGATATAAATTATTTTCTCAATATATATAAATAAATGAAATATTCATGTTTTGTCTTACATCATACATTTTTTTTGTTATAACATATCTATAAAGACGTTTAGATCATATTTCAATATTGCATTAAGAATTACGATTTTCATTTGACATATTAGGCAAATATTTTAATATAATGTGTAAAGATTTACATATTGTCACAAGTTATGTAAATCTTATTAAGCACAATTTTTCTTATGTATATCCCTATTAGATATTGTATTTGGTCAATGAGGTGTGAATATACAATGTATTTTGTTGATATCCCTATCGGATACTATATTATATACTATTAAACACTTATAATCTCAATTTGTATTGATGGGTATAAAAATGTCATAATTTACTTTTACATCATATTAATATAGCCATTATTATTAAATTATATGGTACAAGTGATAAATTGTTAGATTTTTTACATTTTAGAATTATTAATTCAATAATAAAAATAAGATATAAAAGATTTGGTTTGATAATTAAAGTAATTTTGGCCCAAATGACAATCTAACTCATTAATGTGGTAAGAAATAATTTTCAACTATGGATTAACCCACTAGTTATTACAATATAAATAGAAGTCACTACTTTTAAACTCTAATTTGATTTTGATTACTTTCCATTGGCAACGAAATTTTACCCTAAAGCAAAATATATAACTAGGATTGATAAGAGTAGTAATTTTTATTAGAGTTCATGACAAGTCTGATCGTAAGTAGATTGTGATATATTACTAAGATTTATATACATAATTTATTACAAATGAATTCATCAAGTGTTTCTTATTTTTTTATTTAATTTATATATTAATATTGTCTTTTTTCATATGATTCAATTGAGATTATCATTATTAAAAAAATTAATTTTATCACTTAGGACAAAAAGAAAATCTTATTACTTGTAAGCTCCACCAGAGCACCATAAAATCTGAGTATTTTACCATCCTTACGTTTACGTATTTGCTTGCTAATAATTTTAATAATCATTTGTGTATAAAAGACTTCACATGATAGCTCAATTTATGATGGCAATGGCAGTGTTATTCAATTCATAGAAATCTAAAACTAGAGCTGAATAATGAATTATACAGAGATATCTCTTTGGCTCTTATTTAACCAAATCTTCAATGATATAATAAGGATTCAGCCGGTATTATATAGGAGTGCATGCAGTCATATCCGTCGTTATTTTTAGTGCTTTGTTTTTTATTATGTCTATGAGTCAAATTCAATATATATATATATATATATAAACCTATTAAAAGACAGTTTGGTTTAACTAAAAAAAGGAAGAGAATCAAGAAAGAGAATAGGTATAAAGGGAATAAATACTTTATAATTATTAATTTTATTTAGTTGAAATAATAAAGAGAATCAAGTTCTTTTAATTTATTTTATTAATAATTGGTATAGTAGAGGGAAACTAATTTATTTCTTATTGTTAAAATAACTATTATTATTATCATTTTATTATTTATTATTTTATTGATTATTATTAAATTTTATTTTATTATTATAAATAAATATATAATGTTGATTTATTTTTACTATATATTTATTTTACTATTAACTAAAATTATTGTTTTTAGAATTATTTATTATTTTAATAATTAATATTTTATTTCTTATTTTCATTTTTTATCATTATATTCTTATCAATATTTACCATTTTTTAATATATTAATATTATTTATTATTTTATTATCATTATTATTTTTTAATTTTATTAATATTTATGGTTATTATTATTCTCAAAACTCATAATAAAGAAATCAAATTCTTTAAAAAATTGAAAAACGTTCATTACTTCATTTAAGATAATACTATTGAGGGAAAATGAAAAACAGAGAATATAATTTTTCTAAACTAAATATATTCAAAAAAATAAAAAATTTTAATTCTCTTTTTTTCCTGATTATTCTAAATTAAATGTATTCCAAGTGAATCATTACTCCTATGCTTATAAAAAATAACGATCTAAAATTCAATGAATAATTAATTATTGATAAATTTTAAATTTATAAGAAATTGTTAAGAATTATGACATCTACTTTATTTTTTAAAAGTGTATTTAGCCATTTTTCCAATAATTTTTGCGTTTATCAACAATCTGGTTGTATCTAGCCCGTTGATATCTGCCCACCTTCAAAAGACACAGAATTTGCCACTTAAAGAGAGGATAATTTATTCTAATTCTATCTCATATATCATGCACCTGTAAAAAATGAATATACTTTCGTGAGGAAGCTAAACAAAAGAAAGACGAATGTACAATTCTATTATGCTAGGAATTAAAACTTAAGCCTACAATATTCAACTTTTAACTTAAATAATATTTAATATTTTTTAAAAATTTTATTTATTTTACTGTATTTAGTATTTAATTTCAGATTCTTGTATATTTTAATAATTTAATCACTCCTTTATTTAAAGTAGAAAAAAATCTGAAGCTTACAATCCTATAAACTATCTGATAGTAACTTATTAAATTTTAACTTTAAAGAATAATTTTAACCATCCATTTATTTTAACTAACAACTTGTTTAACTTGTAAACTAATTATAATTTTTAAAAATTTATTATCAACTCGATTAAAATTTATAGAAACCAATCAAATCAACTTATGAAAATTTCTCCAAAAAAAAATTGCAACAAGAAAATTTATTTCTTCTACTACACTAAAAAAATTAGAACTGATGAGAGTACAAAAATGGTTAAAATACCTCATCACCTCCAAGCACCTTTTAAGTCCAACATTCGTTTAATCTTTAACATCAATGATTTTTTTTTTGGGTACAATTTTTACGAAAACACTAAGAATCTTTAGTCTTCGAACAAACAATAAATTAATCATTATCATTACTTAAATGATTGGTTAATTTTTATTTATATTCTTTTTATGCCCTCTTGTTTAATGTTTTAAAGCAATATGGAATTAGAATATATCATGCCACTAGGCATCGGAGTATTAATGCAATCAATCCATATTATTCTTTTGTTTTATGCTTTTTTTTAAACCAAAAAATGCTAAATTGTACTGGTTTGTGGATTTATATGATGGCAGTCAAGTTTTTCATACATAATAGAGGTAGAAGATTAATAAAAATAATCTAGAAATTTGGGATAACATGCTCATACGATTACAAGTTCTTTTCCTTCTTTAAAGTGAAAAAAGAGGTGCTTGCTATGGTGTCCTAGGGGTTTAATATCTGGAGTGGTGCAGTAAAATATAAACTACTGGATGAGATTACTAAATTCACCGAAAAAAGAATAACATGCCGATTTTGTAATTTTGAAAATAGTAGAATTTTAAATTATAAAATATAAATCAGTGATAACTTATTACAAGCCATTAATTATACAGGTGTCATTATTTCGTTGGGTATAAAAGCTTACAAAACTACATGCTTCAAGGTTCAAACCCCCCACATACCAATCCTTTTTAGTGTAAAAAATGGATCAATTGATATTATATATCCTCATGAAATATTGTGTTAGCATTTGTGCAAGTATTTAACATTACGTTCAATTTGTCTGGATGGAAGTATTTTCTTTAAAAATATAATTATAAAATATTAAAATAAAAAATATTTTGTTTATTTGATATTGAAAATAAATAGAAAAATAAAAAAATCATAATATTTTTATTTTAAAAATAAAATTATGTTTTCTTATTATTATAACACCAAATATCTTTTTTTTAATCAAAATATGAATATGACATATCACTTTTTTATTTATATATAAATAAATAAATAATATTTTCTTAAAAAATATCCTTCACTAAAATAAATGAAATGAAAATAAAAGTGGCAGCTGACAAAAATGTAATCCTTGACATTACAATTTAAGAAGTTTTGATATTATATTAAGTATCAACTATTCCAAAAGATTTAAATTGTTAGGAAAAAATAACCTTCAACTGGCCATGACCGCCATTTTTGGACTCCTAGTTGCTCGGTTTCGCGCTTGTTCGATTAATAGTATAGCGAATCTTCAACCCAGAATAGATTATCTTCTCTTTATTCTATTTGTCTTCGTCTGATGAAGAACCTTCAACCGACCGTGCGCAACAAATTTTTTTTTTGTTGGTTCCGTCGGTTAAAATCTCATTATTCCAAATCTCTTTTATTTTATATGTATTAAATAAATTACTAATTTTATCCCTAAAAAGTAAAGAATCAGAATTTAATAAAAATAATCAAATAATAATATTTTAAAAATTTATAATTACTTATTTTTTTACTATGAACTAGGATATCAAGTTTATTTATTTATTTTTTAAGTGTATTCACCACTTTCAAAGATTCGAACGGAGAGGCTGTATATTTTCTAATGGTTTTTGCGTTTATCAACAATCTGGTTGTATCTGGCCTGTTGATGCCTGCCTTCAAAAGATGCATTCTCCGTTAGTTTTTCTGAAAATATATTTTGTAGGAAAAATTGTTTATACTCTTATATAAATAAAGAAGAATATATTATTTTTGTATGTTATTATTAAAAAAAGAGGTGATAGTTAGAATTATATTAATAAAAATATTTTTTTATTTAAAAAAAGAAGTTATTTTGCACCAATTTTTTTTTATAATTAGTATGAAACATATTGAATATTTTTTGCCATTTGATAATTTATAATTTTATTTCTATAAAAAATATTTTTTATTAAAATAAATGAAACCTCTTCGAAAGAATAAATTATTCTAATTTTGTGCCATCTATCATGGCCCTCTGAAAGATGAATATACCATCGCGAGGAAGCTAAAAGAAAGAAAAACGAATACCGATCTTTTTTGGTGTAAAACATGGATAAATTGCTATTACATATCCTCACGTGAAATATTGTGTTAGGATTTGTGCAAGTATATAATATTAGATTAGATTCGTTTTGTTTTGAATCTCTTGATAGAAATATTTTAAAAAAATATATAATTATAAGACATAAAAATAAAAATATTTTATTTATTTAATATTAAATGTAAAGAAAGTAGTAAAAATTTATAGTATCTTCTATTTTAAAAATAAAATTATTTTTAACTATTGTTGCACTAGATGTTATAATTCTTTAATCTGAATGTGACACGTCTCTCCTATCTTTATATATAAATAAATAATATTTTTAATAAAATAAATAGAAGTGAAAAGTGGCAACCGGCAAAAGTTAATGTAATCCTTGGCATTACAATTTAAGAAGTTTTGATACTATATTAGTAAGTATTTCCTAAAAATTTAATTTTTTAGGGAAAAAATGACGTTAGGTGATTCTGAAAATTACAGTAGAAATAAGAAAATGATACTACCAATAATAATTAATTTTAATCCACCATTTTAATAAATCAAGGTAAAAGATCAAAATTTTGTGATATTAATAACAACAGTTAAAAGTCTTTTTTAATCCTCCGAGAGACATGAGAAAAGAATTTATGCCCTAACTTAAAGAACACAAAATACACGGCCAGCATGCATTGCTTTTTATAGGTTGATTATGGTATATATCCGGACAGCATTAATCATGCCAAACGTACTTTTCCTAAACAAAATAACATATTTGTTAGTGAATATTTTATTAATGTAACGATATTCGATATTTATTTTAATGATTTTATTTTTTATTATATTTCAGATTCAAATTTATAACTTTATATGTATGCATATATTAAATAAATTATTATTGTTATTATTATCACAGAAACAAATATAAATAAATAATAAATTACCTGATCTCCTAATTAAACCCATGTAGTCTGAAGCCTATCATTAGCAGTATGTAAAATTTTATATGCTTAAGTGCATGCTTTCACGAAAATAAAGATTAATTTGCAAAAATTTCTAGAGTAAACATGATAAATTTCAACTTCTGTTTCCATTTTAATTAACACTTCAAGCAATTAAACATAATCTAACTATCCCATTCACAAATAAAAACAAAGTCTCTATATATATTTGTTCATAGGAGGAAAACTAATACTCTTGGAGATTCTTCCTCCTCTTTGAAGTGTGATTGTTAGCAAGAAATGCACAATCAATTTGGCAATAAAAAATAATATGGTTAGCATTCCTTAATTGTATAAATGCTAATCACAGCTATTTTATAACAATATACATAATATAATTGAATTTCATCTACTCCAAAATAGTTAAAATCAATTTAATTAAGATTTATTATTTTTACAATTATGCACAAAATTAATTATATATGAGATTATAATTAAAATTTAAATTTAATCCACTAATATTATCAATAAATAGGAGAGAGATGCGTCTTTAAAAAAATAATTAAAAATTTTAATTATAATAAAATAATTTTAAATAATTTTTTATTAATATAATAATATATAAATAAATAATAATATAAAAATAATTTATATTAATAATAAATTAAATTTAAATTCTTATTAATAACGAAAATTTATTGGGAGATAATGGATTGCAGCACCAGCAATAATGGGCTCTGGTTGTGTCAGTAGATTCCCTGATCCCCTGTTAACTAGACTTTGTTGCCCAAAATTTACGGAACTGATTAATATATAATGAGCGCATAAGTTGACCCTACATTGTTGAACCGCGATTTATATTCCTGATTTAATGTGTTTTCATTAGATTTGAATTATATTTCCGTCTCTCCTAATTAATGGCATAAGGTCTTACGATAAGAATAATAGGGTACCCTCACTTTATTCTAATTAAATTCTGTTTCCTCCGTGTGCTTGAAGGGTGCTGATCTTCATTTTTAACTTTTTGAAATATTCAATTGTGGACGATAATTATGATCAAACTAAAAGATACTTACTGACTGTTAGACGTATAAATTAAAATACTCAATAACCAATTATAGATTTAATAATTAATTATATATCAAGAATGTACTAATCACACAAATACAATATTAGTACTATAATAAATTAATATTTGTATTATGGTTAAAATCGTGGCATGAAATTAAAATTTTTATAATTGTACTACTTAACTAGGAAAATACTAATTAAATGAATCCTTAGCATAAATGAGTGTAGTAAGGGAATTGTTATGGAAAAAAATTTTTATGGCATAAATGAATTTTTTTGCTATAGGTTCATCTGTGGCTAAGCCAACTCAATCAAGTGTAATTTTATTATTTTATTTGCATATTTAACGTAATGTGTTAATACTTTTGACTTATATTAAATTAGTATAAATTATTAAAATTCTATTTATTTAAAAATTACTAATTGTATTTATGAAAAATCAAACTTAAATCTACAAGTTAAGAAATGTTAAGTTTTACCATTGCACCAGTTTATTTTTTTAATATTATAATATAATATATTTAATATAAAATTTTAATTGATTAGTTAACTTTAAAAATAAAACTATACTCATGTGGTACTAATTATATAATAAAATATTATATAAATACATATAATAAAATACATTAATATTAAAAAGCTTTATGATATTATTTTAAAAAATATTTTGTATGAATTAAAACCCTATTTATTCAATCACTAATTTCACTTATATCAAATTTATTTATTTCAAATATCTTATATCAATTTTATCTCTCACAAATAAATAAGTAATTAATTTTATATTTTTATTAATATTTTTTATTAATTATTATTAATTAAATTATAATAAAATACAAATAAATTTTTTACATCTTTTAAGTAATTTTGTATTATTTTCTAAAAATTCTTTAAGAAAAAATTGAATCATTTGAAATAAATATCCATATAAATCATAACTTTAAACTATCGTATATGTTAAAATTTTAATCATAAATTAAAATAATTTTTTTTATAAATTATTTACCTTTATTTTCTTATTTATAATACTTATATTTGTGATTTACAAAAATAAGTTAAATCGTTGAATCCTTCGCAAGTTTTTAGTATCAATTTTATTTGTGATATATTATTTATATTTATTTTTTATCTTTTCAATTATCATGTCATTAATTTATCAATAGAATTATAAAAAAATAAATTAAATTAATTAAATTATTATTTAGAAGAGATGAAATTAATACAAAATATCTCTGAGGAACAAATTGGTACAACTAAAATTAATAAGTGATAAAAATAAAAGTTTATACTATTTTATATATGTCACACCCTTAAGTATAATTTGCTTAAAATCTTTTGATATAATAATTTGATTATTATTAAATTATATATAATTATTATTTTTAATTTTTTATTAAAAAATTCCTTAAAATTATAGTAATTAATGTAAAATTTATTCTCACATATTTCTATAATAAAACTTGTTACCACTTATATCATGAATCATACTATTTATATGTAATATAATAATTTTAGTATTTTTTTCATAATATCTATATATATCTTCTTTGTTAACACATTTTTTAAGAAGAATTTGATGTGATAAAAAATATTTTTTAATAATATTTTATATCTTGAATGATCTATATTTGTTTAAATGATATTTTAAAAACTAAATTAAACGAATGAATTGAAAAAATTATTCTATATGTATGTATTATATATATGTATAGTTTAATATTATTATTTTTTTTAATATGTAAAGAATTTAAATTTATTAACATATTATAATATTTATTTTATTGATATATATTAATTTTCTTATATAAATTTAATTGATGAAAAGTTAATTAATTATTTATTATTTAAGAGAAAACTAATTTAATCTAAAGTGATATTTAATGTTTTAGAGTTCTTTGGAGAATGTAGAAATGAGCAATTGACAATGGAGTAAAGTAATAAGTTACTTAAACAATGGTAAACTTGTAAAAAAGCCATGATAGTATGTATCACATAACCCTCTGACACTTAACATTAAAGAGAAAAAGAAAAGGAGAATGAATAAATTGAAATGAGTATAATCACATTATAAAAGGCATGCTTGTAGCCTTATATAATCATTATTGAGAGGATAAATTGATCATTTTACATAAGGATTAATTGTTATTGTATAATAAAAGGTCATTTTAAAATTTAATAAATGCTTGTTTATACAAATTGGTTACAATAATTATAATTATTTTAATTATAATCAATCGATATACACTTTAACTAATTGATCAATCACATATTTAATGTGATTATCTGAGTTGAATGCTTCTTAATATAGGTTAATCAATCGATGGATTGAAATATGAGCCAAATAGTCAAATAAGTCAATCGGCCAGTTAGTCCAATTGTCACAAAAGTAATATTTTTTTATTTAGGCCTGTTTAATTTAATATTAAGTAGTTATTAGGAGAAAGTGCTTGATTACTTGAATTTGTTATTATTGTGTTTGGATAAATTATTTAAGAAATATTAAAGATTTTGAACTTTTGCATTTGAAAAAGAATAATTTTGTTTAATTTTCATGAATAAAGAATTATAATTCACATAGTGTTTCAAGAGTAAATATAGAATTCGTAGAATGATATTTATTTTAATTGAATTTTAAATATCAAAATTGATAACTTAAATTCTTCCCTTATAATATTTAAATAAGTTGTAAAGTCTATTTAATTATTGTCAAAAAAGATATTTTAACTTATAAAACATAAATTCTTTAATAATTGAATTACAAACTTTAATTTTTAAATCTAAACATGACATATTTACTAATTGATAAATATGTATGTTAAAAGCAACTATTAACATCTTCGGTGTTTTTTACAATGGGAGAAAAATACTTGTTATCCTAAAGTGGCATTTGGTTTGCAAAATATTTTTAACATTTCTAGAAATATTTTAGGAGAATATTATATTTTCAAATCTAGTTCAATTTTTTTTAAAAAAATAAAAAGTTTAAGAGTGTCATATTTTAAAGAATATTTTTTACTCAACTTTCTCTTAAAATATCCTCACAGATGGGAATGTTAATACTAAAATAAAAGAAATAAAATTATCATCACATTTAATTTATTTATTTATCAATTTATCAAATAATTTTTAGTTTACACTAAAAAATAACTATTACTTTATTTTTTAAATATTTATATTATTAAGCAAAATAATAATATTAATTTTTTAACTATAATTTCTTTTCTATTGTTGTTCTTAATATTTGGAAGATTATTTTAATATAATTATATATACATATGATTTCTTTCATTAAAAAATAATACAACATGTTTAGAGTTTATTTAAAAAAGATATATTTATACATAAAAATATAAAACAATAATATTTTTATATTAGAGAAGAAACTATAATGTAAAATTTAATACTAGTTAAAATATAGTTTAAAAATAATTTAGCTATGAAAATATATAATTTTGTAAAAAAATAAAATACTAAATATATTTAATATTATGATAATAACTTAAATAAATTATGCTCATTTTATTTTAAAAATTAATTTAACAATAATAAAGTATAAAATATAAAAATATAATACATTAAATATTAAAATATAATAAAGTGTAAAATATTTATATATATATTAATAGATTTTTATATTTTAAATATTAAAATTTAATTTATTAGATGTTAAAAAATTTTAATTATTTATATAGTTTTAAATAAAAATATAATTCACTATATTATATTTTATAATAAAAAATTTGATAAGAATATTTTTGAAACAATCTCAAGATTCTAAAAAATATCAAATATAAATCAAATATAATAACACAACATATATAGGTATTTGAAAAAATATTTTTTAAAAAATTTATAGTGAATCAAATATAAGAATATTATATTTTTATTAATTAAATTTCTAAAAATCATGTTTTAAGAAATTTTTATGAAGATATAAAATTTTACGAAATCAAACACTAATACCTAAAATTATAACGGCCATAAGTTCTATCCATTACTTGATAAGATAGTGTTAGGAAAAATTTAATCTTTCAAAAAATTAAATATTTTTATTATTAAATTATTTTTTAAAATTGTAAAATAAATAAATTAAAATTAAAAATATAAATTTTAATGTACTAAAAAAATAGTTTAATAATAAAAACGTTTTATCCGTGAAATTCGACGCAGCATTATGCTGTTCAATTTAATGAAAACAAAACCTCCCCGGAAGTCTCCTCATCCGTCCGAGTGTCCGTTGTCATCCATGCCTTTAAAGCTCGGACAGTTACAAGTCCTTATTTTCTGTTCCCAATGAAATTTTAAAATACAGACATTGATTATTTCCAAAACAGAAGTTGTAAAAATTTAGAAAGATCCAGATTTTACCTGGGGAGAGGTAGGTAATTACAGCCCAATCACAGGCAGAGGCCCAGCACTATCAAAAATAAAAAAGAAAAACAAGGGAAATGCGGTGGAAGATGCTTGACTTGCCCAGCAAGAATGCTGACTTTTGTGCGTACTCACTTGAACCTTCCATGCAAGCATGTAAGTTCATCTTTCAACAAAAAGAATGTATTCAAATTTTAGAAAATAAAGTATCCGATCATGGCTTTCATAAGGAATTCAAACTTCTTTATTAGATTTAAAAATAATTTTTAAATAAATTTTTACGAATAATTTTGATATATCATTAGTATTTTACTTAATAAGATTGAAAGAATTCATTTTTTCAATTATTTTATTAAAAATATTTTTTTATTGTTATTATGATATTATCTGCGTTTTATATATTTTTTATTAATGGTTATTTTATTTTACAAGTGCAAAAGTGCAAGCAACTATTTTTTTTATTTTAATAGAAACACACGGTAAACTTTATGAGTAATTAATTTATTACTAAAAATTATATAAAATATAAAATTGATGTACACACTCAAATTACTAAATAATCAATTATTAATAATTAATAAATAAATTAAAAATAGAATTCACCTTAATTAGGTTGTACCACGCCAAAGCCCAACATTCCCACCCTATTTGCCACCTATAAATAAGCAGCTTCTGCTCAAGCTTCCCTCACACGATTACACTCGTCTCTCTGCGAATTAGTCAGTCTTCTTAAACTGTATTTCCCTTGCGTTTCTGTTTTCCCATTTCATTCGCAGTGCGTGATCAGAAGCGTTTTAAGTCCATCGTTCTTTCTCTTCGTGCCATACCCAGAATATTTGCAGGGACAAGTAAGTCTTCGATTTGTTTCTTCGTGTGTATTTACCGAGGCTTTTGAAAAGCGGATTCCCTGCTCCGTTTACTTTCAATTGGTGTTGGTTGTTCTTGTTCTCGAATTGTTTTTCATCATTCAAATGGGTCGAAACTGCCATTGTAAAATTTGATGACTTCTATGATTGTAAACATGTTTTATTGCAGAAGTTTGGATGTTTTAATGGAGGCCAAAGGTGGGAAAAAGAAGTCTAGCAGTAGTAGTTCCTTGCAGTACGAAGTTCCGCTTGGCTACATCGTTGAAGACGTTCGTCCCAACGGCGGCATTGAGAAGTTTCAATCTGCTGCTTACTCCAATGTAAGTTCTCTTTCTCTATCAATCACCATTGGCTGACACTGTTTCGCTTGATATTCTGATAATTCATTTTGCTTTCCGAATTTTGCAGTGCCAGAGGAAGCCATCTTGATATGATTTTCGAAATGCCTTCTTCAGTAGAGTAGGGTTCCGATTTTACTTTTCCTTGTTTATTTTCTCTAAGCAGTTCTCTGTTGTTCTGGCTAAGCCCTCTTCACAAAAAACAAAGCACAATTCACACAATAATTGAGGTTCAAATCATTCACCATGACTATTTCACCTGGAATCCCCAACGATCAAAATCCAGCACCATCATCTCCTATTGGATTCGAAGGATTCGAGAAACGCCTCGAAATCACATTCTGTGAGCCACCGATCTTCAAAGACCCTCAGGGCCTAGGCCTACGAGCCCTGACTCGCTCTCAGCTTGACTCCATTCTCGAACCAGCTTGCTGCACCATTGTCTCCCAACTCTCCAACACTGAGTTCGATTCATACGTGCTCTCCGAATCAAGCCTCTTCGTGTACCCTCTGAAAATCATTCTGAAAACCTGTGGAACGACTAAGCTTCTCTCGTCCATTAAGCTAATTCTGGAACTGGCAGAGTCGCTATGCCTCTCTGTTTTGGCTGTTAAGTATTCCCGCGGGAGCTTCATTTTCCCAAATTACCAGCATGCCCCTCACCGCAGTTTCTCCGAGGAAGTAGCTGTTCTAAATGACTATTTTGGCCACCTTGATTCCAAGGCCTACGTAATGGGCGACTCTTCTGTGTCGAATCGGAAATGGCACATATACTCTGCTTGCAAAGAAGATGCCCAGTCCCCGTTGATGAGCAATCGGACGGAGGTGATGACTCTGGAGATATGCATGACCGGGTTGGACCGGAAGAAAGCGTCCGTGTTTTTCAAAAAACCGGATGCGTATTATGTGGGCAAAATGACAAAATTGTCTGGAATTCAGGCCATAATCCCGAGTCACGTGATTTGTGACTTCGAATTTGAGTCTTGCGGTTACTCAATGAATGGAATCGAGGGTTCCGCATTTTCAACCGTGCACGTGACTCCAGAGGATGGATTCAGTTACGCCAGCTACGAAGCCATGGGACTGGACCCCGAGTCAATCCGGTTTGAGTCTCTGATCAACAGGGTTCTGACGTGCTTTGGACCGACAGAGTTCTCAGTTGCTGTCACGTGCAAAGCAGGTGAGGAGACGTGGGCCACGTGGAATGCAGAGAAGGGTGGATACTCGTGTGAGATCGCGGTGAAGGAAGAACTTGCCGGTGGTGGGTGCATAGTGTACCGTACATACTCGGCGAAGGGAAAACGATGCGGAGAGCGGACATCAAAGAGAAGGAAGAAGTGCTGCTGCAAGGAGGAGATGGTGTTGGAGGATGATTTGGCGGCGTCCGCTTGCGTATGCTCTGCTTAGCTGCGTCACCTGTCAGTCTTTTTGTTGTCGTTTTAATAATAATGTAGAGATGGAGTGGGGGGTCGTTTGGCACCTTGCTTGCATTTCTGGGTTTCTGCTGTCCATTTTGTCTTTAGTTTCTATGTGTGTTTATGTTGGTGTCCGGTGTGCGGTCCTTGTATACGCTATTATCTTATGATGATCTATGTAGTTCAAAAGAGGCTTGGCCATAATTTGGTAATATATTATTGTACGTACTTTCATGTTTATATAACAAATGTGAAACCTGAGATAAAGATTATTAAGACTAATTTCTGCAATTACGAGTAAGAGTGAAGTAAAAAGGGGAGGTCGTGATACCATGAGATCACAAATTCGTAGTAGCCTTTTTATTTGGAACCGAGCAGGTGTGTGAATGACAAATTTTTGGAGGTGACGGAGCTTGTGAGAATAAGCATCAATTTAACAAGCAATCTTGTCGCACAGGCGATTGATGTATGTGTGCTATAGAATGCGAAATGTACCTGATTTTTAAGATTTACAATTATCATTTTAAATATAAAATTGTTTAAAATATTTTTTAAGAATTTTTTTTAAAAAAAAAAAGTCGGATCCGAGGATTCAATATTGAAGTGCTTGACCTGCTAATTTGACAGGTCAAATTTTGGAAACCCATTCAATTTGGTCCGTTTAAGATTGGTGACAGGTTATAATTTCGGCGAACACATTCAATGCAGTAGGTTTAAGATTGGTCTGCGCGAATCCATCAGGGAACGAGCCGGCGTTCAATCAATTACTTTAAAAAGTCTGTTCAGCCCAGTTTACATAAAAAGAATGGGCTGAAAGATTTTGGGGCTTTATTCTAATAATGGGCCTGCAAAACCCGAAAACAAATAAGAAACTCCATTTTTTCCCTAGCAATGGGCCATGTAAATTTCCTATCCTATGAGGAAAAAAAAAACTCATGTCCTGATGGTGTTGGGGTATGATTGTGGTCTTCGATTTGCAGATGTAGCTCGTGTTGATTCTAAATCTCTTATCCAGCTTATTTCTAATTCTGGGTCTTCATTGGGATTATGGAAATTTTCATTCAAAGCATTATCTTATTGAGATTATGGGAAATTTCTTTCAACAGGACTAGGTCCTTGAACTAGGGCATACTTACAGGGAAAAAAATACTACTGTTTATTGCTTAACTAATCATAGTCTTTTTCTTCCTCCGAGCACTCATGAGATCCAAATCCCCTGCTCAAATGTTTAATTTGCTTCTTCTTGATGTTCTTGGACCTTTGGCCCATTATTCTAGAAAAAAAATTGAAAAATCTAGTAAGGTTAGTTTGTTTGCTCTCGAAGGCGTAATTTGCCTTTTGGAGACTAATAAGAACAAAATAAAGTAACAACAAAAAATTTTACTTATTTTTGTGATTGAAAAAAAAAATTAAATAGACAAAGTCCATCTAAGACAAGTTAAGTTGAATAGATACTATATGAGTGCAGCATTAATCTCAAAACAAATATGCCACTCACAAAGATAAAAATGGAAATTCATTCATACATGGTAAAGGATTTATGTATGCATTTTTAAAATCAATGAATTTCCCTTTTGTAATTTTTTTTAACCTTTTTCACATTTTTTTGTATTGCAACATTGGTCATTAGTATTGGTAACGTAATTTTTTTTTTATAATTTTATATTTATTATTTGTTTACTCCATGTAGGATGCAATTTCTTATGAAAAATTAAACTTTTTAAAAATAACTTTCAATATAAATTTTTTGTGAAGTGCTCAGAATTATTTAATCAATACTAAGAAAATGAGATTTTTTAGAAAGTAATTTCTTATATTTTGTTTAGTTTAATTTTAAATTTTTTAGAAAGTGCTAATAAAATAATTATTATATTATTGATATTATTATAATATAAATTAATAAATTTTAATTCTCATTAATGAAATTTAATGAGAATAATTTTATTTTTTATTCAAAAATAATATAAAAAAATAAAATTTACTTAAAGAAGGTAAATAAACAACTTCCAATACTCTGTGAGAAGTAAAATTTATTCAGAAGTTCTATTTTTTAAAATTTTTTAAATAGTAACTAATCAAATAATTCACCTCATTTTTTTTTTGCAAAATAGAATTTTTCACGTTGTTACTGTGGATCAAATTTCCTCTTATGTTATACACAAAAGGAAATTGTTATTTTTTAACCGTTAGTTTTTTTAACAATTTGGTTCTTTCATGGAGTAAAATTATAAAGTTTATGATTTCTTTTTCTTTTTTTAATTTATCAGTTAGGAATAGGGATCATACTATTATTGTTGTGATTCCTTTTTCTCAGTAGCGACAAAGGCAATGCTGAATTTTAGTGAGAGATGAGCTCTTTTTTTTTCAATGATAAATAGGAAAAAAATTAAATGAGATAATTAAGTAAAAGTCTAAAATTTTATACACATAAACTAAATATTTATTAGGAAACTAATATTTTTGGTAAATTTTAGGAAAATGATTTTTTTTTATTTCGTTACTATCTTTCAAACTAGTCCTACCAAAGGCCACCAAAATATATTATAAAAGATCTACATGAAATATGAGTTTTTTTGCTACAAAAATTACAAAATTTTTGAGAACTCGAGAAAAATATTATTACAAACAAATTACAAAATTTTTGAGAACTCGAGAAAAATATTATTACAAACATAGGGATTAAAGCATACTCAAAGTGTTGCATGCTTTCATTGGATAGATGGGCCTCAGGTGGGCTGTCGGTGAACATTCTGGGCTTAACGTTGATTCCTTAGACAGATAAAATTAATTCACCGCTCTGCTTGAGTCTGGCCAGAAAGGAAAAACAATAACCATTTCAGCCTGAGAAGAGGAGTCAGCGTTGGCCGTTGGTTCTAGTCAGGTTGAAACCCAGAAGAATATCGATAGTAGAGACGACAAATCTCGCTCCACGCTCCAATATGGGAAGCCACAGCAACGGTACTTCTCTCTCTTCATCTTTACAATATAGCTGTCACTGCTTCATCTTTTTGCTTCTTCAAAGTTCAAAGATCCCCACTTTCGCATTTACATTTCTGGTTTTTCAATTATCGTAATGCTGTATTTTCTTCTTTACATTCGCAGATTCGTTTCTTTCTGACAAATCGGCGGAGGTATTCGTAGCCGGTCACCGCGGTCTCGTTGGCTCAGCCATCGTCCGCAAGCTCCACCAGCTTGGCTTCACCAATCTGCTTCTTCGCACTCATGCCGAGCTCGACCTGACTCGCCAGTCTGACGTCGAAGCTTTCTTCTCCACGGAAAAGCCCCAATTTGTCATCGTTGCAGCTGCCAAAGTGGGTGGCATCCATGCCAACAACACTTATCCGGCTGATTTCATTGCCATCAACCTCCAAATCCAGACCAACGTCATCGATTCCGCTTACCGCAATGGCGTTAAGAAGCTGCTTTTTTTGGGTTCTTCTTGTATTTATCCCAAATTTGCACCCCAACCAATCCCAGAAAATGCTTTGCTTACTGGTCCTTTGGAGCCCACGAACGAATGGTATGCGATCGCCAAGATTACTGGGATTAAAATGTGCCAGGCTTATAGGATTCAGTATAACTGGGATGCGATTTCAGGGATGCCTACCAATCTATATGGTCCCAATGACAATTTTCATCCAGAGAATTCCCATGTCTTACCTTCCCTGATGAGAAGGTTCCATGAAGCGAAGGTGAAGGGTGCAAAGGAGGTGGTGGTGTGGGGAACAGGAAGTCCATTGAGGGAGTTTTTGCACGTTGATGATCTTGCTGATGCTGTTGTTTTTATGATGGAGAAGTACAGTGGAATGGAGCATGTGAATGTAGGGAGTGGGAAGGAAGTGACTATTAAGGAGTTGGCTGAGTTGATGAAGGAAGTGGTAGGATTTGAAGGAGATCTTGTTTGGGATAGTTCAAAGCCTGATGGGACTCCAAGGAAGCTAATGGATAGCTCCAAGCTTATAGGATTGGGTTGGACACCAAAAGTATCGCTCAAGGATGGGCTTGTTGATACTTACAAATGGTACTTGGAGAATGTCAAAGTATGACTCAGGAAGTTAAAGCCAAATGGGGCATGTAAGAGTTGTAGTTGTTTGTGATGTCACCGTGAAGATTAATTTTTTTGGATTGATGTGGGAACCATGTGATGGATGATTCTGTACCTATTATGTTGAATGATTTGTTGGTTGCTGTCACGTTTATCTTGATATCTTGACATAATTACATTACATAAGAATAAATGAAGCTATTGCTGAAAGTTCTGGATTATTTTGGTTTGCATTATATGAACTTAATTAATTGTTTATTTCTGGCTCAAAGGTGTTTTGCTGCCTTCTCTCCTTGAGTTGTTTACACAGTAATTATCTGAAAACTTATATAATTCGTTTGAGCGGAGGTCCCCAGCTCGAAGAAGATTAAAGAAAGACAGTTTCATTCTACTTACATATGTTAAAAATGCTCATTAATATTTTGTCATAGTGTTATGTTGTCAGAACTTTGTTATTGCTCACACACCTTTGAACTTCTGAGTGTTACTGTATTCATCAGTACACTGCTTTTGTAAATGAGTCTATGTACGATGATTGATGATAATTCAGCACGAGTAGCACTGTTCTCTTCGGCTGTTATTTGATTGCTGCGTGCAGAATTTGTTTCAAGAGTTCTCTTGTCCGAAATCATGAAGTCTGTTGTAGGTGTTACACTGAAATGTTTCATGTCTGACATCCAGTCATAACAGGCTTCTATCTTTGCTACCACCTCCAGGCTTCAGTTACCACTTACCCCTGTGTATTTGCTGCTATCTCAAACGTCGTTACACCTAAAGAGAAATGTTAATAAAGTTTTGATGTGGATGGTGTAAACTAGTGAAACTTATTTCTATTCCTCTTTTTGGATCTCCCCCATCTGTTCTGTTTTTCTGTGTAAAAGGTGGGGATTTTCTTAGTCAGTTGGTCTTTGAAATTCATCTTACTTTGTCGAAGACATTTTCTTTGAACAACCTTGTGGCTTGAGCCAGCCTTCTTGCCCATTTATAAGGATGTAGTTAGCAAGTGAGGCACTTCTATAGATGATCTTTTGACATGGCATGGATTGTACTTGGACCTGTGAGCCAGACTTGTTTACAGAGTTGATGCAGCCAAACACAAAACCCCAAGTTGCGTGAACGATGGATGAGTCACATCTATTAATCCCGTTTTGAACTTTTGAATGAGTAATCGGTTTCTCAAGTAACTCTGATTTAAGCCATAAAATATTTCTATGGCTTGTCATTTTCATGTGTGCATATCGATGTCATCTGCATAATTTTGCAGTCTTGTTAATGGTGATCTTCATATTTGCCATTTATCTGAAGAAAACAAAATTGTCGGTCTCCATAATTCTTTGACCTTCCTTTTAATTTATCAAGAACAACAACAATTCAGGATGTGTCTCATAAGTAGGAGAAAAGCATAAACTGGCGTGGAATGTTCCAAGTTTCACAAACATTTCGTGTCAAAATACAGTGGCTGCATGTCAATGAGAATGCACAAACGTAATTTATCGGACAATTGCTTAGCCATATTACTATGATATTACTTTTTATTCAGTTATTCTTTTCAATAATAGTTGCAAATCATTTAATTTTTTTAAGTTTAAGAAAAATTTCTGAAGACAATATTGAATGTCAGTGTTCGGTTAAGGATGCCGGACTAATTTTACAGACACAATATCACATGGATTTAAATGGATATTGCTAAGTCACAATCAAAAAGTCGTGCACTGGAATATCTTGCACCATGAGCCAATGTTATTACAGTTTCACCCTCAGTTACGTTTAACTCTGTATGAGACATCTCGTATCCGGTCCCTCATGACAGCCTTAGGATTGATTTCTTGGAGTACGTATATGAAACTCCTTGCACATAGAAATTTTTAAATACACATTATGAAATCATTTTAAATAAATTTTCAATATTAAATTATTTATAAATTTTAATTTAATGTAATAATTGTTATATTTAATCATGCAAATATTTAAATTTTTATATTTTTATGAATTTTACATTAATTAAAGATTATACACAAAATTTGTAATAGATTGAGAACATATAAAAATATAAAAAATTCATACAATAAATAATTTTATATATATATGCACAGGATGCGTACCTACAAATTTCTCTCCATGTCCCTTGCAAGTAATTGTGAATGGAAACAAAAACAGAAGCTGTTGACGATATCATTTATGATTGCCAAGTACACATGCATCTCTACATTTATCATTGATGCGACCTTAGCCTCTTTGTTTCTTCATTTTTCCATCATGGTGTGAAAGTCCGTCATTTGCTAGCAAACCATGGCTCGTACCCTGCTACCTTTCCTTAGATTCTCATCTAAAATATCACATCCTAAATCATGCTTTAGCTAAGTAATACTATTTAAAGTAAACCAAATTATTGGAAGCGTACTTTTTATTTTTTAAAAACTACTACAGCTATCATTGTGTAATAATTGGATTTAAAATATTATATAAATCAAATAGCCTTCGCTCATTAAAGACAAAATTATTAATTTGAATTATAAAATATTAACAAAATGATGTTTAAATTATATAAAATTATAATTTCATTCCTTAATTATATCATTCAAAAATAAGATAATTTGTACGAAATTATATATAAAAACTATTTTTTAAGAATAAAATTATAACTTTATATAATTTAGGTATTATTTTACTAGTATTTTATAATTTTATAAACGAAATTTATGATTTTATTCTTATTATAAATTTAACTTAGTATATTAGATGTAATTCAATGTATATCTATGTAGTTACAAAAATATTTAAACGTGGATGTTAGACTCAAAGCAGGGTGCACTTGTTCTATTTTCACAAAAAGATGTGAAGTGAAAAATAATATTACGAGTAAATTATTAAATTTATAGCACTTAATAGAAATATGTTACATTAGATTTTTTTCTCCAATATTTATTTTACATCAAATAAATAAAATTTGTAAGAAAATTTGATATAACATTTATCTTAAGAATGAATTTGATGTAAAAAATATATACTTGTTTGCTTATATGATGTAAAACAAATTTTTTTTAAAAATCTAACACAACCCTTATCTTCAATTTGATAATTTATTCTTGTATTATTATAGGAAAAAATTGTTTGGCGGGATCATACCAACAAGACGGTAAGATATTCACATCCGTTTGCTATTCATACTTTGACTGAAGACCACACATACGAGGCTCAGCACCACCACCCCCCCCCCCCTTGAAAAAATAATAAAGAGCAGAGACGCGAGTATGAATGGATGTGAGGTGGTTTTTTGTGCAAATAAAACTGTTCTTGACGCTTCCATAACATTGAGTGGATGAAGTATCTGATTCTTCCTTTCACTCTTCTTTTGCTTTATCTGTTTGGATGGGGGCTATGCAGTTGCATGCTTTCACGTGCAAACCAAAAACTAGAATTAACAACAAAAGTTGCAGCGCACAATGGAATTGATAGTACCTTCCAATGGACAACGAGAGCAAAAGCATCCTCACTCAGACATCAACTTCCTTTGTCTTTGCTTCTGTTTTTCTTTCCCACTTTACTTTGCCAATACAACGAGAGAAAAAAATCCTCTATGATTGTGCTCAGCACAGTCCTTCTGGACCCGTAATTTTTCAGTGTCCCCAACCCCTCAGAGGCCCTACGTCTGTTCTCTGGTTGCATTGTCACTTCACTCAGCCCCATTAACTTTAATTGAACTGATTAATCTATAATTAACATCATAATGTTTCATCAAAATATACAAAAGAAACAGTATACACATACACGTGGATGATGGGTCTTTGTGGATTTTGAAGTTCTGAGCAAATTGTTAATATCGGCAGCAGGCCAGGGCCACGCATTTCCCAAGAAAAACAAAATAAAAATATATGTAAAAGAGACAGAAGCAAAGACTGACGTTAAATTTGAAACGGTAATAAAACAGTGTTTGGATGTTGAAACCTCTGAAGTCTGAACCTCAAGGGACCCCCACAAATTTAAAGCATCACTGACCAAAATCCTACAATGGATTGATTAGGTGCATCCCCATTTAGTGCTAAAATGGAGAAAAACCCCAAAATCTGAAAATGAATAAGAAATGTCTATTTTCTTCCTTCCCTCCTTTTGCTTTCCCAGGAAAATGGCCATTAATTCAAGATGTACAAAGTCACGGATGTTCCAGAAACACAAAAAAAAAACTGAGATCAGCAGATATCAAACCTGTGATAGAACAACATCTGCCTTTTTTCTTTTGAAAAACCATTTCCGGGCATGTAGGCATGAACATCGGACAAAAGAAGTAGGTTGTCCAATAAACCAAAAAAAAAAAAAAAAAAAAAAAACTGAAAGAAACTGTTTTATCTTATACAATAAACTAACACAGATTGAGCCGTCTAGCCAATATCACCATCAGCAGCACCACCGTAAGGATTCAAAAGGCAAAGTACAAGAGGAAGAATAACAACAACAGAATTATTGGCATGAATTGGATTTGTGAAATCCAGTTCCTGCTATGAACAGCCCATCTTTCACACAAACAACTTAGACCCATCTGCTTCATTTGAAAGAAGCTGCTGCAGCATTCTCTGATCCAACAATCTCTGGCAGCCACAGCTCTCACCATATTCCCACCGTCTCTGCTCCTTCACCTGCTGGCAATCACAAAACGGTATCATAAAAAACAATGCCCACAAAAAGAAAAAGAATTTTTTTTATCAAGAGTTCAAATCAAAGCAAACTCAAAGTGGAATGACCAAAATCAAATGATGGGCTGTGTGCATTTTTGTCAAAGACGATTTTTTAAAGTAAAAAACAGACAGAGGAGAGAGAGAGAGAGCGGGGGACAAACATGTAGTAGAAGCGGTACAATCTTTTTTTCCCTTCTTCTCTGTGAAGAGCCACGCAGCGATGATGGTATTTCTTGTCCTATCATGAGAAAGAAAGAAATTTTGCAAGGGCTTTAAAAAGAGGGAAGGTGTTTAAGAAGCAAAGGAAGGACTATGCTGAGTGTGTGAATTGGTGTGTGTCCCACTGGGATTGTCTGAACAAAACATAATGTGGGTTGGCCTTCGGCTAAGTTAATGTGGGCAGGAAACGAAGGATATGAATGGTTGTTGTGTGCGTGCGTCTCTCTCTCTCTGCGTACGGTCGTTTGGGCGTGCCTTTGCCTTTGCCTAATGCCTTCTTCTCTTCAAATCTGATGATCCTTTTTACCTCACTTCATATTGCTTGCCTTCTTGTCCCAGAAGCCCAGATTAGCTATATTGGCGCAAGCAACCTCTGTCCTATCCTTATTTCCTTGCTTAACCTCCATGCATCATCATAATTCCACCCCTGTCCTCTTCAAAAGATTGCATATTTGCAAGAAAAATACTACATATATATACTAAGATTTTTTTGGACAAATTAGATATTTCGTTTGAATTTAAATTTACTCACTGTTCATTAGTGTAGCTTATTTATTTATTAAAATACTTTTATTACAATAAGAGAATTTTAATTATTATTATTTTTAATAAAATAATTTTTTTATTCGGTCACGATATAAAACATCTAATACCGATGGTGAATGAAATTTAATCCCATTCAATTTTGTGTCCTTAGATTTAGTTACGCTGCCAACCCATCTTATGTCTCAATTTTTTGTTTTTACATCATTTAAAAAATAAGCTCCAATATAATTTTTAGAATTTTTATTAAATGTTGTAGTACTTCGGTATTCACACAAAAAGTCCAACTTTAAAAATTTATGTTCTAAATGTGTGAAAAAAGATAAGAAAAAAAAATCTTATCTACTCACACTCACTTATCTTTATTATACTTTATTAATAAAAATAATTTAAATAATGTAAATTTATTAAGACAGCACCGCACCACCAAAATATATCGATTGGAAAAGGCAAAATTATTGGCTGAAATTATGTTTGAAATAAAAAAAAAAAAGGTCCTAGACAAAGCTCTGTCTCATTGTCTTTTAATTTCAGAGAAAAATTCTTAATTACTCCTAAGAGATATAAATTATATATAAAAAATTAAAATTAATTCAATTAGGAATAATTAAAAACAAATAAATATATTAATTTTTTAATAATAATAAAATGATTAATTTTTAATGATAATTAACACTAAATTGTGTAACTATTGAACCACCGAGAATTTTTTGAAACTATTTTAAGATTTTCTTTTCTGTAATTTTAATAAATGGGATTTGAAATTTAAGGGTATAATGCATCAATGCCGAGGCAGAAATTTTTATCGAGACGAACGCTAAAACCCTAAAAAAAAGGTGGGTTGAGAGGCTAACATTCGCATGGGGATTACAGGCAGAGAGAGGCAAAGTGCTTTGGACGGAACACTTGCTCCTAATTAGCCTCCCTTTAATACTTGCGTTTTATTTGACCCTCTCGTCAAATATTGCTACTACCCACTCGCTCTGTGGGCCCCAACTAAGGACTTTCGAGCCTAACAGGGCACTTTCGTAATTTCGCCACTCGTGAGAAGTGAGTGAGGATGCCGGAATTTGCGTTTCTTGCCAGCATTTATTTATTGGCCATGTTGTACTCACATGATCTAAAATTTAATTTAGGATCCCTTTCATTTTATCAAAGAGTATTTTTAATAAAAAATATTATTTATATATAAATTAAAAAATTATATTTAAAAATGTAATAATAAATGAAAGTAATTTTTTTAAAATTAAGGAAAATATTTTTTAAATTTTTTGTATTTAATATTAAAAAATAATTTTTTTTATAATTATATAATATTAACATATAACCTTACAAATTTTATGAGACTATGACCTTTTTTTAAACTCTATCAATCCCGCTGGTAGCAAAGAATGTATTTTACACACAATATTACTTTATTTATTTTATTGAAGAATATTTTTCATAAAAAAATATCATTTATATATATAAAAGAATGAAATATTATTTATATTGATGATTAAAAAGTGATATTTAAAAGCTTAAAAATAGAGAAAAATAATTTTTTTTTGAAATAGGAAAGTTATTTTTCTCAAATTTTAATATTTAAGATTAAATAAATAATTTTTTTCTACATTTTAATATTTTATAATTATATTTTATAAAAAATATTTTTTAATAAAACAAATAAAGCAGTGAATTTTGCATAGAGTTAAGATTAGGGCATCAATTAAAGTTGTTTAATCATTTAAAATAGTCATATGTATTATATTTTTAATCCACGTTATCAATGTAAAATGGATAAATTATACTGATATTTTTTAGTATAATTATATTCATATTTCTTTTATTTTTATAGGAATATATACTAATGCATTTATCTTCCTTTACCTCTGTCTTAAACATACATTCACCTCTCAAGTTGTCAACCGAATAATTCAAAGTAATTCTGTGCAATTTTCAATTTGCACAAATTAATTCACATACATTTACAATAAAAATAGATCAAAATTTTTATGATCCAGCCCATTCTACTTTGTAAGTTGGTTCGCACAACTCATGTATTTCAAATGTCAAATACATATTTAAGCAGTTGAATTCGCACAAGTGAACGTTGAAAATAAACCAAAACGAAATTAATATTTCACACAAATCTTTGATGTTTTTATATTTTAGCCTCCTCAATTTTTTTATTATTCTAGCTACACCCCTAGAAGCACGCAAGATCGATAAATATAAAACTTTCCAGCATTTCATGTCTCTATCTTTCTTAATTCTTGCTACGAAAATAGAATATATAATGTGTCGGTCACTCTTGTGCATTTTACGGGAAGGAGAGGTCTGAGTTTTAAATATGACAAAAAGCAGATGAGATGCATTAATGAAAATGTGATGAACACGTCCCGTACTATAAAGTTGTTTAGCCTTGCTGTGGCCAAAGACCATGTGAGATGAATTCCCTCTTATGAGAAAAAGGAGGTAGGGGCAGTTTGCTTGTATGGGTGGACAATGTATCTATGTCCAGCTCATCAATGCTTCTTGAACAACGTCTGGGATCCAATATTGGCATAACATTTTGTTACTGAAATTAGGAATGACACATTTGAGACTAATTTTTCTCGATGCCAAATAAGCTACTTCTAATTCAAACTATAGGGATTTCATTTATACAAATGTGATGAATATTCTAGTTATATAACTTCATATAGTGATTCTTTTAAGGCAAAATTAACAATTTCGTGGCTAAAATTATAAAATACTAATAAAATAATTTTTAAATTATATAAAGTTATAATTTTATTTTAAAATAATTTATATTCTTTCATACAAACAATTTTATTCATAAATTATTGCATAAAGAAATAAAATTATATATACAGATTATTATTTAAAAATAAAATTATAATTTTATATAATTTAAAAATAATTTTATTGACATTTCATAATTTCTTAAATAAAAGTATTAGTTTTATCTTTTTAATAAAATAATAATTGAGTCTGACCATCATTTCAAATATTAAAATATTTAAAATAGTTTCTTTTAAAATAGAATCGTTTCTAAAGTTTAGACTTCCACATATTGAAAGATAAAAGATGACGTCCATTAATTAACGGCTTGTCAATACTTCTTGTAGTGATTTAAGGAATAGAAGTATTAGCTCCTTTTCCCAGGCCATCAGAGTAGGCTTGTGGAAGAAAATAATGGAATCAAATTCAATGTTATGGCCCTTATTAGCCATGAAAGAAGGGTTTAGAGAAGGAAACACAGGCTAATTGCCCTATGATATAGGTTACTTTGTTCAGCATAACTGATCCCTGTTAACTTACATGATCTTCCAAAATGCTAGTTCTAGTTGTATAACAACAAATTTTGAATTAAACTTACTTAACTAAAGCTGAAAGTTTTGGGTCCAACCATTATAAATTACCTATCCAAATTTAAAATTATGTTGTTTAGGTCAAATTGAATATCATAATGGGTCAAAGTAAATGAAATTTAAAAAAAAAATATTTTTAATTATGCAAATAGATATGGATCAAAATTTATTATTCATTACTAATTACAACTTACCCACTAATGTTCCAAGAACAATGTCATTCTAAGCATTAGTTGCCAAAAAAAATATGTTAACTTCTTTCTCATCATTATTCATCATACAAAGATAACAAATACCGAAAACACAACTAAACCTATTTCACAAATAGGGTATATATTAGCACACGTACATTATTTGCCAATGGTATAGATATGACAAAAATGTAAAATCGTGCTTACTTGCCATTTAGTTGACTAGTCTTATTTTTTAGAATTTAAGATGCTTCAAACTTGAAACATTATCCATAATAATTGCTTAATATGAATGGAACAAAATATGTAATGTATGCTACTAATATATTATGATATCAAAGCTCTTCAAATTGACAAGTTTTGATTTTATAGCTTATAGTTGCCTTCCCTTTATTGGCATTTATTTTAGTTCAAATTTTATGTGGGAAATGCTTTAATTTTAAATTTATAATTTATTTATAAATATATTATGTAATTATATTATTTAAGTGAGGTTACACGGAATAATTTTCTAATCAAATTTAACTTTTTTTATTATCAATTAGACTTACTCGCCCTTATTGATATCTATTAGTAACTGTGAGATACAAGTTCAAGCAGATAACATAACTTCTAAAAACAATTGCAAGTTTAATTTGATGATATGCGATTTGCACAAGTAGTGGATTTGAAATGCTTAATTGATTCTAATTATCCAATTTCCAGCCTTACACTTAGTACAAATAAACCCACCTTGATGGAAAATTTCTTTAAAGGGACCAATCCCATTAAGTTGGATTGTGATCTCCATTAAACTTTTGACATCTCAACTAGAACTTTGGATAAACTCGTCAGTTTGCCATATTTCAGCTGAATTATCTTGCATTTAGTGGCAGGTAACCTAGCTTGCTTAATGAATTCGCCCCTCATACTTGATTGATTCAGGTTAGAATTTATTCAATCAAATGTGATAATAGTTGTGATTAAAAAGGAATTTGCGTTCACTCTTCTATCGAATTTCGTCATTTTGCAAGGAAATAAACACATAATTTTTTATATACAATAAGATTCTAAAAATAATTGTATTTATTTCTTTCCAACATAATAAAAGATTGACTCATGTCATCTACCTCGAATCTATCCTATCACATGGGATGGGACAATAGAGCACCTGTGTTCTACAAAGAAATCCATAAAAATAAAAAAAATAAAAAATATATGATAAAATTTTTGAAATTTATAGATTTGAAATTGTATGTATAAATAACTAATGTTTAATATAGTATAGTAATATATGTCTAAAAATATATATAATTTAAATAACAATTTTAATAATTAATTACTATTTAATTCTATTTTTGTTATATGAACACATAATATGATATAATAATTGAATTAAAAAATTAAAAAATATTAAAAATTATTTTTATAGTTAAATCAGTAAAAATATTACATTAATTTATAATATATATCAATTAAATGAATAAAAATATAATATTAAAGTTGCAAAGTTCTATCATAACAAATCAGATAGATATTATATTTGCTTCAAAATCTACTGGAAATTAAAAACTTGTCCTGTAAAACAAATTTTCATACTATATTTATTATTCATCGAAACAAAATGTACGGGCAAATTGGGACAAAATTCACGGTACAAATTCTGAAGTCCAAATTTTGCCATCCCAATACGGTGGAGTGATTTACACACACCGGAGTTTCATGGAAAATTGATCAGCTGGAAAGACAGAAATGATTTGCCACGTTTGTGTGACAAAAGTGAAGAGTGTACAAAATTGAGAATGCAGCTAGGTAGGTAGGTTAGGGGTACATGAGCTTTGCTGAGCTCAAAGTTAAGGCTTGAGACTGTGTTGATAGAGAACAACAAGAGACAGAATGTCTGAGGAAAAGTCAGACATGAGGGAAAGATAATGGAAATTTCCATGGGGAAAGAAAAGAAACCAGAGAGAGAAAGAAAGGTACCTGAAGAAAAAGTATGCCAGCTCTTAAACCAAGATCAGCTTCAATGCAGGAATCTCTGATCAGACGGTTCTGGTTGAACTCAAGGGCAAGAAAATAACAAAAAAGAAAGTTTACAAATTTTTAGGAAATTAAAGAAGAATTCTTATTCAAAGAAAGTTGGAAATGGTTGCCAATTCAGATCATTCACGCAAAAATGATTTTGAGAGTGTCTGCTGCTTTTGCTCCAAACTTACCAAAAGAAGCTCTGTAGGGGGGGAAAGCCCAAACTGGCTTTACAGGAAATGTTTCAGTTCTGCTCAACTCAAGGGCTAAAAAGAAGCAGCTGAGATATCAATCGCTTTCCGCTCTGATCTTCAAGGCCATGTTATGTGGCCTTTTGTGGGTTTCAACTCAAGCAAGCTTGTTCTTCTGCTTCTAGAGAGAGAAGAGAGTTGCACGTAAATTCGTATTCTATGATCATTTTTCTGTTACATTAAACACAGATAAATATATAATTTTTCTCTATAGTATCACTTAGAATTTTCCTTTTATATATGATAAAATTCTTGAAAAATTTTGTGCATCTCCTTTTAATGTAACAGAAAAATAATCAGAAAGAATACAAATTGTGTATTTTTTGTTTATTTGGATTATCTCTACTTTTTTTTTATCAGAGTTTATTGCATGTGAAGAAATAATTTTGAAAAAATGACAGGTGCTTCTGACTTCATTGGTGATCAGGATCCATCTTTCCTGCACATGAAAAGCTTCAAAACTATATTAAATTCATGGTTTATAATTTGAAAAATTTTATGATACTTTATTGATATACAATTATGCATTGATAGATTATTAAATATAATTATTAATATATTATTATATAATTTATTTTATAAAAATATTAATTTGATAGTAATATGCCACAAATAAACTCTGATTTATATATCTATATTGCGAGAAAGAAAAGAAGTCGAGGAACTTTGTGAATTCATATTGGGATCTTGCTATAATATTTCGAAAGGTTTCAAATTCGGAGTAATGTGGCATAATATAAGCCGTCGGATAAAATTTTATAATCTCATTTGATAATTTAGAATGTGTCATATTATCCTGAATTTAAAATTACTGGAGTACCATAAAATTTTTCCTTTGGATACAATTTTCAAGATGTTTGGAGATTAGACGGCCCAACTATTTTTTATTGTCTTTTTTAAAAATGTGAAGGAAAAGCAAAAGTGGATGTTGTGTCTTGTGTCGCAGTCCGTTTCCTCTTTGTGAAAACATCACCAGAAAGCATCCTTAGTTTCTTGCTTTCTTATAGAAAAATTGTACACTATCAAATGAGATCCATACGCTTACTTTAAAGGCTTATTATATCAATACACCATATTTTATATTATCAAAAAGACTTTTCCCGGTGAAGTGTGATGATATTCTTCAACTTTAATAAAGCCATGATTACAGGTAATTTTGATAAATAATGATTAAGACGTATTATTTTATTAAATTATATTTCATATATGTGATATTGTATATATTAATAAATTTAAATTATTAAATTTAATGATGCATCATAATAATTTATAGAAGTCTCCTTCGCTACAGTATCATTGTGAAGGCAATGGTTTGGTTTGCAACCTAGATATAATCTGGTTAGTTCGCTGTCGAAACCCTTGAGAGCGCCTAATATCATACAAAAAAGAGGGTAATCCTACGACCCGTATTAAAGAATTTTACGAGCTTTTTCTAAAATAAAAATTTAACCTAAAAATCATAGAAATTATATGTTTTTAAATAAGATGTCATAATTTTTTCACAATATATATATATATATATATATATATATATATATATATATATATATATATATATATATATATATATATATATATGAGATTTACGTATAACAAGTATAAGGAAAAAATTGCAACTTTATTATCCAGAAGCTGCATCAAAAAATTTTGAAAAAATTTCTTATTTTTACATATAGTGCACTTATCTCAATTTTCTAATTTTCATAACTTGATCTATCAATTAATAAATTCGATCATCATTTCTATTTAATAAGCATTTAGAGTCATGATTATAAATATTATATCTTCTTAAATGTCAAGGATAAAATACTTATTTTTTAAGATAAAATTTTGTAGCATCATATCTCAAAGTGTTAATAATTTAATGTAACTTTTTGTTAACAAAATATCAAAATGCAGGAGTTGTATTTTTAAAAAAATAAACATAAATTATTTATTAAAATTAATGTGATTTGGCAAAATTAGAACATATATCACTTTTTTATTATAATTTACATGTAGAGGTATATAAACAATTAGTTAACTTGTAAAAAATATTTGTTAATAAACTGATGATGACATTTATGATGTGTGTTATCTTAGCGGATAAAAATATGAATCATAAATACTAAGCATTTTGTCAATAACATGTATTAAGAAATCACCTTATAATATTTTAAGGTTTATTAACGGTCAAACTTTATGAAGTAAAACATATATAATATATTAATTTTAGTTAATGATTGACGTGTAAATCTCTTTACAGTGTCTATAAATTTCATTTCTATTTTTCATTTGAAACATTTGAACAATGCTTTATCAATGATGTACAAATTGATAAGAAATTATGATGGAAGAAATAGTGTGGCCATTCTAATATTGGAATGCTTGAACATTTGAGTTTATTACAAGATTCATTGTATATTACTTTTTCTCACTATAATTAAATATCAACCAGTAACCATTACATCCTCTAGAGCTATATCTATTATTTATATTCCATTTCAAGAAGCACAATTAGGGAGAAAATATAAAGATGAAAAAACTTATAAGAAATTATATTTGGAAGAAGTAATGTGGTCACTCTTGTATCGAAAGGCTTCACCTTTTAAATCTATTACAAAATTGGTTATACTACTTTTTCTCATTATAATTTATCATTAATTTAATTTCATCTACATTCTTTAGCTCAAAAGCTCTCAAATGATATAAAGGAATTATAGGAAGAAGTATCCTACTTTATATCCTTTATGTGTAATAATTTTTTAAATAAAAATTTATAGTTTATAATTTCTGATCATTTATTAATTTCTCATTAACCTTAACTAAAAATTTTTATTCTTTAGATTATTCAATTTGTTGCAAAAAAATAATTTTAATACTATCAACTTATAAAATTCTAAATTTTTTGCTTGAAATATAAAGGAAAACAAAAAATTTTGATTTATGATATCGATTTTATTTAATAATCAAAGTTTAAAATTTTATAATTAAATAACATTGTTTTATTATACATGTCAATTTTTCCTTACAGGTTGAAGTATAAACTTAGAACACTACAAAAATAAGGGCTAGAGATGAAAATAAAAGTAACCAAACCATGACACCATTTAAAAATTTTATCACAAAACTCTTTCACTCTTAAAATGATTCTTTTTCTTAATGATATATGCTCTTCTTTTAACATTAATATGATTCTCTTTAATCTTATATTTTTACTTACTAATTATTTTGTTAACTTGGGGCTAAATATGTAAGGCTAGCACTCACTTGAAAAATATAAAATATAAATGTAAGGATTTATTTTATATTTTATATTTATTCTTGTAATTTTATTTTTAATTTCATAATTGATCATAGTTTATAATTTTTATAAGGCTAGCACTCACTAATTATTTTTATAAGTTTGTATAGGTTTTACAAGTTTATAGTTTATAATTTCTCATCATCTGTTAATTTCTCATTAATATTAACTAAAAATTTTTGTTCATTCTAAATTATAGTTTTTCATTTATTAGATTATTCAAGTTTTTGCAAAAAAATAATTTTAATGCTACCAACTTGTAAAATTATAAATTTTTTGCTTGAAATAAAAAGTTAAATAAAAGATTTTGACTTATGATATCAATTTTTATTTAATAATCAAAGTTTAAAATTTTATAATTAAATGATATCATTTTATTATACACATCAATTTTTCCTTACAAACCAAAGTGTAAACTTAAAATACTGTAAAAACAAGTGTTAGAGATGAAAGTAGAAAAAGTGAATCCATGACAGTATTTGTAAATTTTATTATAAAGCTTTTCTAACTTTGAAATAATTCTTTCTCTATTGATATATGCTCTCATTTTAACCTTAATATGATTCTCTTTAATTTCATTTTTTTTTGCTAATTATTTTATAAGATTAAAACTTCATTAATTTGTGACTAAATATGTAAAGTTTAGTATTCATTGCAAAAATGTAAAATATAAATGTAAGAATTTATTTTATATTTTATGTTTATTCTTACAATTTAGTTATTAAATTTATAATCAATCATATTTTATTATTTTCACTTTAATATAACTTTTACGAGTTTGTATAGATAAAGTTGATACAACTTTTACAAGTTGTACAGTTTTTAAAAGTTTATAGTTAATAATTTTTTATTATTTGTTAATTTCTTATTAACCTTAACTAAAATTTTTTATTCATTATAAATTATATTTTTTCATTTGCTAGGTTATTTAATTTGTTGCAAGAAATAATTTTAATACTATTAACTTATAAAATTATAAATTTTTTGCTTGAAATATAATGGAAGACATAAGATTTTGATTTATAACATTGATTTTGTTTAATAGCTAAAGTTTAAAATTTTATAATTGAAGACATCATTTTATTATGCACGTCAATTTTTTCTTATGGATTGAAGTGTAAAATTAAAACACTACAAAAACAAAGGCTATAGATGAAAATAAAAGGGTGAATTTTATCATGAAACTCTTTCAATTCTAAAATAATTTTATTTAATGATGTATGCTCTCCTTTTAACCTTAGTATGATTCTTTTTTATTTTATATTTTTACTTACTAATTATTTTGTAAAATTGAAACTTCATTAACTTGTGGATAAATATATAAGGTTTAGTACTTACTAGAAAAATGTAAAATAAATCCTTATATATTCTATATTTTGTGTTTATTTTTGTAATTTAGTTTTTGAATTCATAATTAACCATATTTTGTTATTTTTCACTTTGGTATAGCTTTTTATAAGTTTGTATAGATAAGAAATTTGATTTTATTTATCTTTTAAGCATTTAGTGTAATATCATATATAAAATTTTAGTGAATTTTGCTCAATGCATTTATAAGTATTGAATGCACTTTTCTAATAAGTGTTAACCCTATATATTGAGTAATAGGTACCTACAATAAGATACCTATCTTTAATTAAGATAATCTTTCAACATGTTCAAATTATTTTTTATTTTAAATTATCAAAATTGAGATAGAGATGTTGGTCTTGTTAAAATGTGAAAAATACAAGAAACAGGAACATGACATTGGGTTAAGGTTCATTAGAGTTTAAGATGGGAGTAAGGGATAATGACATACTATATTAGTTATCGATTATTTATAAAAATTGATATTATTTTATAATAAAAATTCTTCATATAATATTCCTACAAAAAAATGACAATGGTTTTATACTTATAGAAAATTACGTTGTTTTAGTTTTCTATACCAATTAAAAATTGACGTCAAAAACTCTAAAATAAATAATGTGTATAGTAATGATTGTCACTATTCCACCTAACCTAATCATAGTTTTTAAGGTATATTTAGAGCTTTAAAAGTTAAAATGATGCAAATCCAATGTCATAAATATGCTAAAGTTCAGCCTTACAACTTCCATGACGTAATTTTAATGGTGAAAAAAAAGGTTGGAAATTGAATTATAAGATTTTATAACATTTAATGTTTTGCCTTCAAATTATGGAAGGCTTACTGGCCAATGGAACTGCAAGAATAATCCCTAAACATTTTTTAATAAAATTATAATTTATTAGCTTTGTTAGTTTTGTTAGAAGTTATTTTCTATTAGAAAATCTCATTTATTTTTATAAGTTAAAGGAGAGATATGTGATTTGTATATCTTAATTAGAAAATTATAATATTTAGTGGTATAATAGTGAAGAAAAATAATGTTCTCTTTAAAATAAAGGATATTATTTTTTATCACATTTTTTACATTTAATATTAAATTAATTTTTTTATTTTAATATTTTATAATTATATTCATACTTAAAATATTTTATTTTAAAATAAACATTCCTAAATATGACTCTCTGAAACACCAATTGGTTGTTATTTCTAAAGGTAATCTTTATGCATATTTTTTTAAAGATAAAAATGATTAAATCACTAAATATACTAGGCAAAGAGTAGGGATTGACTTCAAATAGAGTAAAGGATATAAAACTTTCAAGAAATAGCTACACCATTTAAACTGAAGACTCTCAACTACTTCTTACATATTTTTTCAACTAAATGTATATCTAGTTAGCCAACCGCAAGTTGTTGTAATATTTGTAACTTGTATCAATGAATATGCGTGATTTTTGAATTTACATAAAAATAATTTTACCAGTAAAATTATATAAGTTCAAACTCAACGTATGAAAATAAAAAGTGTAAAAAAAAGTATTTTTGAATGTCATGGCACTGTTGAAGACGATTTAGAAAAAAAAAAAAAAAAACTCAAACAATGAGTGCGGATGACTGTAGAAACAACGTGCGCATCTACATTCATAAATTTTTTTGAAGAAACAAGGCCCGAAGGCCCAACTATTTGGGTAAATGGAAAATGAACTTTTCCTTATCTCACTGACAGGCCCAAACGGCGAGACCATAAGGTAAGGTCTTGCTGAAACTCAAAATTCGAGAGATAATCTTGAGTTAGAAATTGTTCAAAAATAAATAAATGTCGCTGACATGCCCTAATTAATTTTTGGAGGAGGAAAACTTCCCGCATCCAAGGGCTTCCGTTCATCTGATATGCCGGTCAAACCAACTGAAGTCTACTGACATGACTGGTTCAGTTTGCGAATTTAAGCACCACTTAATTTGCTTTATGCCGAATGAAATTTAATTGGATTAATTCGAATCGTATGAATTTGTAAATTTCATATTCAAAATTTACAAATCATAAGAATCGAAGTATGAATTGAATTATTTGCAATTTATTCTATTTTAATATAAGTTTATACAAATAAATTGGTATGAATTAAAAATTATGTAAATTTTATGATTCACTTAATCCAACCATTTGATAATGTCAATAAACATTTTATAGTAGTGTTTGGCATTGATGTAACATATTTATATAGAAACAATAATATTGTGCTTAGATGGAAAAAAGGAAAAGAAGAAAAAAAAATTTCAAATATTATTGAGAAGAAAATATGTAAAAGGAAAAAATTAAAAATCTTATGTATAATAATGTCAATCATAAATTTAAAATTTTTAATTTTCCTTTTTTTTAACCCAAGCAATAAAAAAATTTTGAATTTAAATTTCCTTCATGGGTAAATAAGTAGCTAGCTCGCTTGCATTAATGGAAAAAAAGTGAGGAAAGAAGATGAAATATCTATAAAAGAAATGAAAAAAAGCAAAAAGATGTGATTTTGCAATGAAGAGACCGCGTTGCATGGCAATGATGTGCTGCATTTTGATTTTTTTTTTTTTTAAAAAAAAACCTTCCATAGCTGGCTTTGTCTCCGTATTTGCGTACCTTCTCTTTATCTCTTTATGTCTTCCATCCTTGGCGATTTTTGGAAGCCACAAGCGCACATCCTGTCTTCCTTATCCTCTTCTCAAGTTGGGTGGGCAGTGGGCGGATAGTTGATACAATTCTAGATTTGAATTTCTGGTTCCTTCTAAACTATGATTAGAAATATATTTAAGTTGTTATTAATAAGATTATAAATAAATATAGAAATATGTAATTGTTGCTGAATAAAATTACAAAAAAAAATTATGACTATGAAGCTTAATGTATTGATAACCTTAAAATTACAAATTGCAATTTAAAATTAGGAATTTAGATTGAGTAATAAAAATAGTATATGAATTTTAAAATTTTATATTTTAATACTCTAAACTTTAACTAATAAAAATGGTATATAAATTTAAAATTTAAAATTTTATTACCTCTAAACTTTTAGAAAAGATAAAAAAAATAGTTTTAAGTTAACTCCAGACATTTATTAACTTAACTATTTTGATAGTATATAAGTCAAACATTTTCAAATTATAAAGGTATTATAACAATAGATAAAACTTAAAAAACACAAAATGTTGTAGTTTGATCTACTTGTATTTAATAAGTTTTTTTCCAAAGGTCTCTAAAATTCATATTTGTGAAATCCTAATGAATTTAAGAATTTGATCTAATTTATAAATTTGAAAATAAATTATTTGACCAACATAGTTTAGAATATGAAAGTTTTTGTTTAAATTGTTCTAAAAAATTACTACCTAAAACATTACCGTATAAATGAAAATTTTGTTTTGGTGTAGATACAATAGATTTGAGATTTAATATTTAATTTATTTTACACATTCTTAAAAAGATGAGTAAATTGATATTTTAAATAAATTATGTGTATAAAAATTTTTATTTCAAATTTTAAAAGTGATTTTGAATCTTAATCTTTCATTCTCTTCTTTGAATTTTTTTATTTTGAAGAAATTTTTCACTGAGCTTGAGTTTTTTCATTTGCTTGGACTGAAGAGTGATTTTACATAATAAAAAAAGTAGAATTAACATATGTTGCTATTATACTTAATTTAAAATTAATATTTTTTTCTATGAGTTTAGGGAGATAAATGTAAGATTTTAAAATTTATATATCATTCGATCAAAATTCAAGAAGTGAAATATAAAATTTCAAAATTTATATATCATTTTTATCAGTCAATTAAAATTATAAAGGTGTATTATATTTTTCCATTTTCTTTTTCTATTGCCACATCTATTAGATAGAATAGTGCACAAAAATATGGAATATGTTCATGAATTGACAAAGGGACAGCATTTTATACAATTGGAACACCATAGTCCAGAATCTATATATATTGGAATGGACCGGGCCTCTAACCACGACAACATAAAAGGAACCTTAATGTACACGTAGACATAAGGGCGATTGTTATTCTTCAAATTTTAAAATTTGAAATATTATAATAAATTTAAAAATTATTAAATTAAAATTATTTATTTTTAATAAATATGATTAAATAATTTTAACTTAATAATCTTTAAAATTATTACATTACCTTATATTTCAAAATTCTAAAGATACTATAAAATTTTCTCTACATAATTATATAGAGAATGGACATCTTGTAGTTCTGTTCTCGAAGTTAGATTTTTCCTTTTTTAAATACTTATGTATCTTTATACTTTCTATGATCAAGTGTAAAACTAATTTGATGTGAGAATAATAAATAGCAAATTCTTTTCAACAAAAATATCTATGAAGATTAAATTTAAAATTCTTTTTTTAAACTTAAATTACTTTAAAATTGAACCTACTTTTAATCTCATTTGTCTGCCAACTCTCTTTCAAAGATGGATTTGTTCTTCAGTTCCTTTCAGGCCTCTCTGCACCATTCCTGCTGGCTGTGCAATATTTTTACATGTGAATAATATGATGTTGCTTCTTAATTGCAATGTACCTGGCATGAATATTCCCATACATTGTTTGTGGTAATTAATCAGAATGTTGTATAATGTAAGATTTCAAAATCTCTTATTCATAATTTCATCACGAAGCTCGCTTATGGTCCAAGCTAACCAGAATTATGCTTTAATTCAATGTAATCTCACCCTATGCAAATGCTTATTGGAATCTTATGATTCAATTTGATCGATCCCAAAGAAAATTGGTTGGAATCAGGGCTGTCAGTCCTTTTTTTTTTTAATGAATTGAAGAATCTCTTCTCGAGTCGTGATATATTTTTAGAATCTCACAATTTCAACAACTGAGAAAAAAATTATGTTAATTTTTAGAACATTCTTTCATGTTATCTCAAGTTGAGATGGTTTGTATATAATTTTAAGAGTTTTATGAGATTTTCTCAAAAAAATTTCAAAATTTTATACAAATTTTGTAATTTTTTTCATAAAATATTGTAACAATTTCTAGAATTTTTGTATTGCAACCATTATTGATTCGTATTGCAAGATTTACAAAAAAAAGTGGCAAGACCCTAATGCAAAAATATATAACTCCCCTAATTTATGTGATTTTGAAAATATGACACACTTTATATAAAATATTATAAATTTTACATAAAATTTAAATTTTTTTATAAAATCTTACAATGACTCCTAAAATTTAGAATCTCTCCTCGAGTGAGATGAATCGTGATATATTTTTAGAATCTCGCAATTTCAACGACTGGAAAAAAAATTATGTTAATTTTTAGGACATTCTTTCATGTTATCTCAAGTTTAGATGGTTTGTATATAATTTTAAGAGTTTTATGAGATTTTCTCAAAAAAAATTCAAAATTTTATACAAATTTTGTAATTTTTTTCATAAAATATTGTAACAATTTCTAGAATTTTTGTATTGCAACCATTATTGATTCGTATTGCAAGATTTACAAAAAAAAAGTGGCAAGACCCTAATGCAAAAATATATAACTCCCCTAATTTATGTGATTTTGAAAATATGACACACTTTATATAAAATATTATAAATTTTACATAAAATTTAAATTTTTTTATAAAATCTTACAATGACTCCTAAAATTTAGAATCTCTCCTCGAGTGAGATGAGTCGTGATATATTTTTAGAATCTCGCAATTTCAACGACTGAGAAAAAAATATGTTAATTTTTAGGACATTCTTTCATGTTATCTCAAGTTGAGATGGTTTGTATATAATTTTAAGAGTTTTATGAGATTTTCTCAAAAAAATTTCAAAATTTTATACAAATTTTGTAATTTTTTTCATAAAATATTGTAACAATTTCTAGAATTTTTGTATTGCAACCATTATTGATTCGTATTGCAAGATTTACAAAAAAAAGTGGCAAGACCCTAATGCAAAAATATATAACTCCCCTAATTTATGTGATATTGAAAAAATGACACACTTTATATAAAATATTATAAATTTTACATAAAATTTAAATTTTTTTATAAAATCTTACAATGACTCCTAAAATTTAGAATCTCTCCTCGAGTGAGATGAGTCGTGATATATTTTTAAAATCTCGCAATTTCAAAGACTGAGAAAAAATTATGTTAATTTTTAGGACATTCTGTCATGTTATCTCAAGTTGAGATGGTTTATATATAATTTTAAGAGTTTTATGAGATTTTTTCAAAAAAATTTTAAAATTTTATACAGATTTTGTAATTTTTTTCATAAAATTTTGTAACAATTTCTAGAATTTTTGTATTGCAACCATTATTGATTTGTATCGCAAGATTTACAAAAAAAAAAGTGGCAAGACCCTAATGCAAAAATATATAACTCCCCTAATTTATGTGATTTTGAAAAAATGACACACTTTATATAAAATATTATAAATTTTACATAAAATTTAAATTTTTTTATAAAATCTTACAACAACTCCTAAAATTTTCATATTATAACCATCATGATTTTATGTTGCAAAATTTGTGAAAAAAAATTGCAAGATTAATGCAAAAAATATAAATTTTGTATAAACAATTACACTTTTATGACTTATATCATCATAAAAACACACACTTTATGTAAAATATTATAAATTTTATAAGAAAATATCATAAAACTTATAATTAATTATATGCATAATATTTCAACTTGAAGTAATACCTAAGAATTCCCCTCAATTGTCACGTTACTTTGTATTGTAATCTTCTTTAAAAACCTTTGTTTAATTAAACTGAAGGCTTATAACCACCTTGGAATCTCAGTCCTCCGATATTTTAATATGAACTTAATTACCATATTACTTAGTTATGCACGATGTATAATGTTTTGTTTGGATATTTGTTGGGAAAAATATATTCCCTCCAAACAAACATTTGACAATTAAATGATGGTAGATGTTATAATACTCATGATATCAAATCTATGCACAATATTAACAATCATTGGATGAGATACATAAATCATTAAAAACATGAACTATTATTGCAATTTTTTTTTTAAGAGAAGATCATGTTATACTATTAATGAAATAAAATATTAACACATTATCAGATTTAAATATATATTAAATTTATTTTTAAAATTAAATTTAATAGTATTAATATATTATTATATTAATAATATACTATAATTATCCGTTTTTTTATGTATATTTAACGGTTAAAAAGGAAGAGCCTGCCGGCATATTTTTTTACAACTTACCGATTCCCACGGGTTCCTTCACCGATGCCCCCGATTCGCTCGTTTTGAGATGTACAGTTCCATGAAAACGTCCTGGTTCATCTATGTTGCGATTCTTCCCACTAACCAATAACAAATCTCCACTTCATTTATACGGGCTGTTAGGCGCAAGTACCCAAAGTGATCCAACACCGTAATTTTATATGAAAACAATAATGCCATATAAAAAAATCTTAAATTAAATTTCAAATACAGGTTATTCTGCTTTTTTATTATTTAATCATAATTAATTAATTTTATAAATATTAAATTTTATTTTAAATAAAATTTTAAAATTATTCTTTATATATAAAATTTAATATAATTAAAAATAAAAAAATATGATAAAATAAATATGAGTAAATCGATAATGTAAAATAATAAAATATTTATTAATAAAAAAATAAAATTAAAAAATATTTAATACTTCATTAATATTTCAAAATGATAAATAAAAATAAATAATTTATTTAAAATATGATAGATAATAAATAATAAGAAAATTATTATTATTATTAAACATAAGTTCGTGGATTAAAATTTTAAATTTAAAATCTCATTTTCATTTTCACACGAAAATGGCAGACATGAAATTCTTGATTCCCCTCAAAGCATTTCTGTTGTGTATATTACATTACGTGGAAGAAATATATCATCAATCATCAAATAAAAAACGATAATATAATATATGTCACAAAAATTGGAGGATCTTTTTTCAAATTGACTTCAAGCATACAACATGGGGTACTGAATACAACAATGTCTCTCTCACCTTTGACAGCTACGGTACTGCACCGGAAAAAATTGATGATTTTGTAGTTAGTTTATCTTTACAAAAAATATCTTTCATTAAAATGATTTTATTACATTTGTATTTTGATTATAATATATTAATATAATAGAAAATATTTTATTTATTCAAAATTAAATATAAAGATATGATGAAAAACAATATTTTTATTTTTAAAGAAATATTTTTTATTATCATAATATTATATATTATTTTTTAATTACAAAACATGTAAATAGCATAAAATTTCTTACTTTCATATAAATAAATATAATTTTTCCATTAAAAATTTTTACGAAACAAAGTAAATGTCTCTGAGGATAAATTATGGTAATTCTTTTTTTAATCAAAATGGTGTCTAAGTAAGATAATCACTTTAAAAATTAAAGTATTAACAAATTTCTTCTTTTTCAATAATAATTTTTTTAAGATTTGAATCCCTATTCATCAATTGATAAAATTCCATTCAACAAATTCATCGTTTATCCATCACGATCTAATTAATTTAGTTTCCTTCATTGTTTACCTATGCGCACTTTCTGTATGTAAAATGAATTTATTTTAACTTAATTCTTTCGAATGATAAAGATAGAATAAAAAAATCCTACTCAGGAATTTCTCTATTCATTTTATATGCTATTTTAATGTAGTTGGCGCATGCGAATTATATTATCCACAGAGTACACTGTAAACCAAAACCGCGTCTGAATCTCTTTGACTCTTGATTTAAGAAATTTCTCAACATGAGAAACGAGACTCAGCAGAATAGAAATTATAAAATAAAATAAAAAGGCAAAGAGGAAACCCCACCCCGGGGAAACTTCCACAATATTGGGGGTCCATGCCTGGTTCCCTCAAATCCCGTCTATAAAAGGCTTGTTTTCTCTCCGAATTACCATGCCCTAGTCTGAATTCCTTCTTCTTAAATTGCTCTTCAAACTCCCACTTACTTACTCCTGCTGCTGCTAATTCAGCTTCTTTCCTATATATTTTTGTCTTTAAGCATTGGCTTATCTAGCTTGAAGATGAAGGTTACAGGGCAAAGAAGATATGCTTTACTTCAAGCAGCAAAGGATTCTGACTATGTGAAGAAAATTTATGGAGGATACTTAAATGTCTATATTGAAGCTTTTGGAGAAGAAGGTGAGAGGTGGGATCTGTTCAGAGTCTATGAGGGTGAGTTCCCTGACTTCACTGAACTCCATAAATACGATGGCTTTGTGATCAGTGGAAGTGCTCATGATGCTTATGGAAATGACTACTGGATTCTCAAACTCTGCTTCCTCTTACAAACCCTTGATGCCATGGAGAAGAAAGTTCTGGGCATTTGCTTTGGTCACCAGGTAAACTAATAAAGTAATAATGACATCAAAATCAACCAGTGCAACTTGCACACATTATTTTTCACTTGTTTCCTTACATTTGCAGAAATACCAAGCGTGAGAAAACAAAAACCCACAGCATTTTGAGTAAATCTATTGACTTGGATCATCACTTTCCAACAACAACTACATATTGTTTCGTTTTAACATCTGAATTCTGAAATAGGTTGGTAACAAGAATTGTATTCATGGGTTTGGTTTGGCCTCACAGGTACTATGCAGGGCATTGGGTGGAAGAGTGGGGAGAGCACACACAGGGTGGGATATTGGGATAAGGCAAGTGAGTTTAGTGAAGGATTTGGCTGCTTGCAACTACATGTTACAGGACTTGGAGAAAATGCCAGCTTCTCTCTCAATCATTCAGATACACCAAGACGAGGTTTTTGAGGTTCCATTTGGTGCAGAAGTAATTGCATCCTCAGATAAAACTGGAGTGGAAATGTTTTCCATTGGAGACCATATCCTGGGAATTCAGGGTCATCCTGAGTATACCAAAGGTATACTTTATAATCTAATTGACCGCCTCCTGAATATGGATATCATAGAGGTAACAAGCTTTATATTTAATAACTAAAGTATGACCATATTCTCATTTCCATATTGCAAAGTTTTCTTTCCTTTTTCACTTTTTCTGATTATCTTTGTTTTGATTATTGCAGAAAGGTTTTGCAGAAGATGTGAAGTGCCGGTTGAAGTTAGCTGAGCCAGACAGGAAGTGCTGGGAAAAGATATGCAAAAACTTTCTAAGGAGTGTATAGAAGCAGCTTCTGTATAGACACATGGAATTTTTCTTTCTGCTCTATCTATTTTTCTTCTGGTCACCTTTTTCTTCTTTGTTAACTACTTGAAACTAACCCAGAAATGGTTAGACCGCGATTAAAATCTACAAAGAAATCATTTTATACGACTTTCTTGTGTTCAATACATAATTGAAGTGTAAATTTTTATCTCTCGCCTTAATTTGAGGAAGTAAATCCACATTCCCAGGAATACAAGAGCCTCGTTCTTAGACATGAGGAAGTTTGTACCAAATAACAAAGTTAGCAGAGCGAACAATTTGTAAAAGGGGGCATAATAGCTTTTATACAAGAAAATATTCATATTCTTTCGAGAATGAAGTTGTTAATGGAAAGTTGAGGAATCCAAAATTACTATAGAAGCAATGTATGTATATGGAATTATGGATACAATGGGCGGTTTATTCAACTTACTGGAATCACTTTTGGCAACACGGTGGGAACTAACTCGCACATGCTTTGCCATGTGCATCTTGGAAAAGTGAGAATAATTTTAGTTAAGCAATGTTTGTGCGAATAGGACTGCAGCCACTCGCCAAGTAAGATCACACCAACCCAGATCATATCTTCACTCGGACTCGAAAACCACAAATCTAACTCGGTGGTAAGATTGGGACTTGTTTGGCCACCAGCTCACCTACTGCCAGTTGCCATCCAAACAGGAGTAAATGTGGGTTTCGCTGGTCCAAAAGAGGACAACTATTCCTTCATGGTATTTCCCTTTACCACATTAATTTGCAGTGGTCCACGTATACCACGTGATAAATACACATTGCAATTGCATTGGAGGAGAAATAATGGAAAAGGCATCAATTCTCCAAGCCAGCGGAAAGCAGTAGAATAGACTGAATGCCTACTACCTTTGTGTTATCTGAACATAGTGTCAAGACAAACATACAGCTGGAGATGTGTTTTCAAGCTTTAAGGCTACTGCTTAAATCTATGAAGAAAAATGGTGGTCAAGTGTGGATATTGAATATCATTGTGCAATTAATGCCACATTGGTAAAACTCACTGATATTTGAAGGAATTATTAAAGGCAGGAATACATTTTATGTACCTTAACAACATCAAAGGAGCAATTTACATGATTTCTTAATATTGCCCCCGGGTGAAATTCTAAATACATGTTACTCACTGTTGTATCAACGATTTTCAGGAAAACTGCCTCTTGCAAGCTTGAAAGGCTCTAAGTGAACATTGAAAAAGAATAGAAAAGAAAAGAATGTTTAATTTTTCTATTTCAATTTCCCACCAACCCACCCCACCCTCTATCAAGAAATGTTTGCCAACTCAACAGTAATGGCAATATACATGAATGATCAACCACATGATATTGAGGCAAATCAAACAGACTCTATTATCCCAATGCAAGCAGTTGAGGTTCTCCTACGTTTTGAGCCCCAACAAAGTTCAACCTTGCCAATCTTCTTTTTCACCCCCAGAAAGCCTTGACAATTTAGGGCACCACAGTGGCATTTTACCTCTGGTCCAAATTGCACAAATCTACGGAGCCATAGAACCACAATAAAAATTACGACTACGAAATTTTACTGAAGAGAGCGGGTGCGTAGTAACAAATATTAGCGGAAACTAACTATTTCCAACAGGGAACAACAATTATAGAACAATTTGTTTATTTTTTTCCTCCAGTATTGAACTCAAACTGAGCCACAAGTGCCTACACATAATATGATTCAGTATTTATAAAATTGTACTTTCAAAATTGAGAACCATATTTCGAATAACTTGAATTGACGAATCCGCGAATATATTTAAAAAGGTATGTATTTTCAATATATAAAATGACTCAGCACAACAAATTGCGAGTGATGATCATATGAACTTACTAAGTTCATATTAATTATCATGAACCTCATACTGATCAATTATCAATTCTTTAGAATCTTATCACTAATTACTTGAAGGTAAAAAATGAAACCAGAAAAAAAATGGCATTTATAATTAAATTAGAAATATTTTTTTATAGAAAAACATGACTTATCATGATTATTTTAGCTCCATTTATTTTGTTGGAAAATATTTTTCATAAAAAAATATTTTACATATATATATATATTAATGAAAGGATAATATGTTTTTTATATTAATGATTTAAAAAAATAATACTTAAAAAATTAAAAATGGAGGAAAAATAAGAAAATTTGCTTTCTCTAAATTTTTCATATTTAATATTAAACAAATAAAATACTTTTTCTTCATTTTAACATTTTATAACTATATTTTACAAAAAATATTTTTCAATAAAACGGAGATTGAAGTTCTTAAAATAATGACACGCATGAAATTCGTGTTAATTTGCATGGATTCAAGTACATACCAGAGTTTCCGCTGGTGCCGATTTCTATGACAACTATAATACCGGATAGTCAATTGATCATATAAAACACAAAGTGTCCTGAAATTGAAATAGCGCTAGGTATTGAACACAACACGACCAAAATACCTGTAGTCATATGTTAACGGCTCTCCAATTTCTATTGATCGAGCAGCAAATACACCGACACGTGTTTCTCCATCAACTTGCCTGGAAGAAACCCCAAGCATTTAGACAGAAGCACAGGATAGGAATTAACAATGAATAGGCCGAAAAGTTCCATTAGTCAGTTCCGAGATATTCTGCCTAATTCGATACACAATCGGAATAAACTATAAAACATGACTTTATCAGCACCAGGAAAGTATTTGCAAATTAATAATATCAATTGCTAAACCTGAAACTTAAAATTGAATCATCAAAAGACAATTAAGCTTATGGTTGTACTTGAAAGACTATTATCAGTTATCAATATATCATAATTAACCCACGTGCTTGAATGCCACCTGGGCCTAAAAATGAACAGGTCACACGTCAGGCAACATTAGGCTCTATTTTGGCAGCATGGACCTAATTCCAAGTGACAGGTAAGTTTAAGATACTAACCATTTTTCCAAAACACAGTTGGGATCACAGCTGTGATTTAAAAAGCGCGATGTATTTCCTTTGAAAGTTGCATCTATGGTAAAGTCTTTCCGAATCTCGCACATGTAAAAATTGTGCACCCCTTTATCTTTCATGTCCCAAAGTCTTTTTTCACACAAAGCATCGTCAATGACTGTATCAAAAATAAATAAAAGAGGTATATCATATGTGCTGTAGCGAAGAAAAAGCCAAGATTGCATGCCTTAATGGCAGCAATGGAATACTGGTATTTATCTTTCAACTAGAAGTACAACTAGAATACAGAACCAAAAAGAGAAGAAACTATAGAGTTGCTGTACAAGCCATTTAGAATTGTGAGCTACCTTCTCCAATATACTCAACTATAAATTCCCCTTTATTTATGGTTTCTGCAGCTTCTACTCCCCATCCACAAAGCTCTGTCTGGGAAGGGAGACAAGCATACAACAATGTTTCAGAAACAGATAAAGTACTGTAAAAAAAAAGCATACAAATATAAGATTAATGTAAAAGAATGTTTCACCATTCAACCGGAGTAAACTCTCACGAGTCTCACCTTCACAATCTTGGTCTTTTTGTCCTTGCGAAATGGTCGATTATTGCACTTTCCCGAGCAGTGACAAGCCTTGGAGCAGCTTATGCATTGAACCCTAATAAATGATACTACTATGTAAAATTCATTATATAACAGCTTATGAAGGCCACCTCACAAGTATTATCAAGATGTATTAGTGATAGTGACAAGAACATGTAAGGTTTGGAGAAAAAAGAGAAGGAACACAACAGAATGTAGATTACAAATGCAGTATTCTTCCTATTATAATTTCCTTAGCTCAATTGGCTTACAAAATATCAATATCCACCAGAAACATCTAAATTTCATTAACAAAAAGCATTAATATTACCATTTGATATGTAACAGTAAAATTTGTTGTCGACAATGATTAGACACGTGCAATCATACAGTGATGTCAGCAAGCATTATTAGAATGAAACAATAGAATAAACCATTCACTAAAGGAAAATCATTTGCATGTACCTGCACACACAATCATCAGAGCATGTAGAACTAGAACTGCAACTGGTGCACCCTGCTCCATCATCTATATTACTACGCTTCTTCTTGACTAGGTATACATCTGATATTGATTAAGGCTAGCAACCGATGATCAGAAAATACCGTATTTGTGTCATTGATTAAATAAAAACCTGATTGATTCAAACAACTGTTATCAAGAACAAAGTCCCTCATCTTCCACTTAAAATTCTAGCAGTCATTTTTTTTAACCAAATTGAATACAGTAGCTGCTTCAGCACATAAAAGGAGATACAGGATACTGCGTCTAATGTGTACATATGGAGGCGGCTCCATCTTACTTTCCATGTCTTTCCATGCGAAGTCAATCTTGAACTCCTCATCAACATAGGGAAGAGGCAAGCGGGAAAATACTTCCTGGATAAAAGCAGCATGGATCATTAAGACGTTACCCAGCATTTATAACAGTTTTATTAATGGAAATTTCATCGATCAGTCTCTTCTATAGATTTCACATATTAACAGAGTATAGCATAATGTCTGCGAGCTAACAGCGCAGAATGTCAAATATGCGATTCAACGTCATGTTGCAGCCGAGACAATACATTAAGAAATGGAAATGCTGCATAGAATTCATATATAAGCAAGACAAATATATTAAGGTATTCTTTAAAATCCTGACCTCTATGTCACTTGTTGGAACTTCTTGCTGTTCATCCAACAAATACAACAGCCCTGTCAGCCAGCCTAATCAATGAAAAATACCAATAAAAAAACAAACTTCAAATAAAAACAGTTAAATCTAGTAAGTACGGCCCCAAAAATCTGTCGATCCTTGAATGCAAATAAACCTACATACATATAAAGATTATTCACGAAGGGACAACCTCCGAAATGCAATTTAAACACCAAACATTAAGAGGAAAACAGAAGAGACAAGAAAATTTGAGAATAGCACACACCAACCAAACAGCAATCGGACCAAACATGGAAACGTAAAAGAAATTAGAAGCCACAATATTAGTAAAATGCGAGCTTGTATTGAACAGGCAACTTGCAGATACCCAAAATGAGAGTCAAAGGCATGAGTGAATAAAGAAGAAAAGAAAGAAGTAAATTCCGAACAGAATTTGCATATGTTAGGGCAAACAATGGAAGCATCTTTGCAATGATGATTAAAAATTCTGGTGAAAAGAAGAAATTGACCTTCCTATCAAGCTGCCAGTCAGTGGCATGCCTCCAACAAATAGCTTTACCAGGATGATCTTTCAAATGTGTAACGGCATCTGGCCATGGCGCGCACTTATTATGTGCTGCCATTGTGCATCGCCCACATCTCCAGTGTAATTTTTGTTTGCATATGAAGCATACCTGCTCACAAAAGAAATTTAAATAAATATGGCAAGAAGAATCTATATAAAACATAAACTATAACATGTTGATATGTGCTTTCTGAATCCTGATTATGAGTTACAGCTCTAAACAACTAAGTTAGCCACCTGCCATCCACGGCCACGCAGACATGCACATAAAAGGAAACTTAAAACTTGTGATAACAATTACTCCAGAGTCATATTTAATTAGCTATATACAAGTGAGCTCCATATTTTTCAGACAAGAAAGAATAATCAATATTATCCACAATTGAAGTGAATAGCCAGAGTTGGGGAAACAAAGGCAAGCCTTGCATGCTTACAATCGGTCCAGATTTGTGATATCACCCTTCTTTCTTATTAGGAATTAGGATTAGGAATAGAATATATACCCACAATCAGCAGAGAACAATAATAGATATTGATAGAACACCTACTCCCTTAATCAAACATGAACCATTCTTGTTGAAGTCACGTAAGACATCAATAACTCACACATACCTTAGGCTAAATTTATCAGTGGGGTTAAAGCTATAGGTTAGCATAAGCAACAACGCCCAAATCAGTCACCGCCCATATAAATGCAGTTTATGATTTGAAGACCCCTTTGGCGATTTGGAGGAGCTAGAGAGTATAAATTGTTGAAGAAGATTAAGTCAGCAGGTATACATTGTGTAAAGCAAAAGAGAGTGACTGAAAGTTTACATGCTGCGGGCACTTGAACTTTTTGACATTTGAGACTCCCAAAGCTTCTTTTGCACATTTCATATGGTAGACCCCTTCACAACCACGAACGGAACACAACAGCTCCTCCCCAGGGCAAATAAAATGATGGCAAACAAGACATTCAACCTGAACCAAGATACGTTAAAATGAAATCAAATTAGACACCGTCAATAAGGCGAAGTGATTGGCTTCATTATGTAGTACCCAAAACAGTTGAACTTGCACCAGCATTTGCTACTCTTCAGCTATAAGATTACATGCAGTGCCTCCGAGAAAAGACAGGATGCACAGACATAATAAATTCAATTTGGAGGAGAACCAAGTTAATTAAGCCAAAAAATGGTCATCAAGAAAAATCTTTAGCGATAAGCCATAAACCAAATTAACGATACATATGAATGTGAACGAGGCTTAGTCAAGGAAATGAGATTCAAAATTACAATTCTTTCCATTACCCCCGTTTCCCTGCATCCAAACAACAAAACAGGGCAAACACAACAAACCAACCATTTTCGGAGCACCAACAAGGAATGGAAGAGAGTTATCCGGTCTGCAAGACCCCAAACCCATCTTCGTAGACGAATCTCTGACATTATCCTCCAAACCCTTGCTATTGGGTGCCTTCTTGACTCGAGCCAATGAACCACGGCTCCGCTTCAAAACTCTGATTTCATTCCCATTGTCAACATCCTCAAGCTGAAGGACCCGCAGTGGCAAAAGCCGCTCAGGAATGCAGCCATTACCAAGGGTTTTGATGGGTACAGGGTACAACGAATTGCTCAGATGATCAGAAGGCCCTGCGGCGGCCTTAACATTGGGGCAGTGAGCAAAAGTTGCAGAGAGAGCTAGATTTCCCAAATCCGGCATGGTGATGAGGTCAGAAACCCTAGAATTATGAAGGTGCTGTCATGTACGAACATGGAGTAGGGAGATAGATAGAGGATGAGGAAGAAAGAAATGGGCGGGAATGGGAGATTTCACAAGGCAGAGTTGTGAATTACTGAAAGGTACGAACAGGTGCCTCGTTTATTACGATATTGCCTGGCGGCGCAAGATGCTAACGTGCGCTAAAAATTGTGAGGGAACCGCGCAAATTTTGAATTTTGGTGAGAAGCGCAAGGGCAAGGGCATTGGAGCGTGTTGGATGGTGAACACGTGTCAAAAGACAGGCGTGGAAGTGAATCTTTCCGGTTATGCCCTTGGGCTTGAACGCGGGCGCTCGTTGCTTTCAGATTATGTCAATCTGCAAGCCCGTCCCAAATGAATATTGTAATAATATAATTTCAAGAACGCTATTCATACTCTCGTTTCCAGTTTCTCACGCATAAAAAATTGCAAGTACATGAAATGTGACACATTTATGTGGTGTTTGGTTCAAACAATTTAAAAGTGAGAAATGGAATTAAAAAATTTTCGTTTGATTTATATATAGTAGAATATGTTATATTTATTTATCTCTAATAAATTTTTTCATTTAATACACTTCTTTTTTTTAAGTTTTGGATTATATTATATAGTAAAAATAGAAAATATTCATTTTTTATTACCATTTTTGTTATCACCATTATTATTTCAATAGCTACAGTTATTGTGATTGCTGCTACTACATCATTATTATTACTATTACCATTTTCATTATCATTATTATTATCTTATTACTGTTGCAACAAAAACTACCACCATCATTATTATTATTGCACCACCGCTATTACTACCATTGTTATTACCATGACTACACCCCCACCAATATCATCATTGTGCCACGAATATCATTGTTGTCATTATTACCATTATTGTCACCATTAATATTAATATTGTCATTGTCGTCGTTATCATCATCCATTCATGGCCTAATAAAAATAATAATAAGAAAAGAAATCATAAATAATATAATTTCATTTTTTGAATGAATCAAATAATTTTAAAAAAAATAATTTCCATTCCTTTACTCCTCTTATCTAATTTCATTTTAATTCTATTTTTACAAATCAACTCAAACAGCACCTATATCTCACATTAATTTATCTTTGGATTTTGATTTATAGCAACAATTACAATTGCAATTATTATATTTAGCCATCTATATTTAGTCATCCAAATGAATAATAGTCCTTCAATTTTCATAAGTCTCATATTAATTAAATGATAGATAAAAAAATATTTGGTGATTGAGAATCTTTCTTAAGTAAAAATAATATGATATTTTTTGAAGGTTTTATTTACCTATATATTTTAGGTTCGATTTTAAGATATTTTGTGTATATATTTAATAATTTAATTACTTTTATAATTAAAAAAAAATTTAATAAATTGGAATCAATATAGAACTCGTTAAAATATAGGAATTTGTTCATTTACATAACCAAATACAGCAATTATAGCTGAGTTGCTTGACTAAGGCTCCATTTCACGCAACAAATAAATTAACTTATAACTTATTGACCTGATCAATACAGTAATTGTAGTTGAGTTGTTTGACTAGGGCTCCATTTCACACAACAAATAAGTTAACTTATAACTTATTGACCGGATTAATAAGTTATAAATTAACCTCTATAGGTGTTTCTCGCACTAACTTATAAGATATTTCAAGTAGTTTATAAATTCTAATTTAATAAGTTATCTAGAGTAGCTTATAACTTATAAGTTACTATTTTTTTAAATTCTTTCTAAATATATCCTTATTTTTTTTATTAATTTACAATCCATATCTTTTATAATATAAATTTAAGTAATTTTAAAAAATATAATTAATTATATTTTAAGTAATTATAATTTCATAATAAATAATAAAATAAAAATTATATAAGTAAATAAATATATAAGTTTAGAAAACATAATTAATTAAATATTAAAAATTATAATTTTATTTTATACTTTTTAATTAAATTAATATAATTTATTTTTTAGATAAATATAAATTATTTTAATTATAATTATATATATTTCTATTAATATGTCATTTTGTAATTTAAACTAGTTCAACAGCTAATTTTACAAAATACTTTAATTAATTTATCAGTTATCAATTATTAGTTATAAGTTATCAGTTATCAACTATCAGCTAACTTACCAGTTACCAAGTAACTTATCAGTTGTCAACTAATTTGTCAGTTATTTGCACGAAACGGAGCCTAAATCAAAATTTGTAAGTAATTTTATATTTAAACATTATTTTGAATACTTTAATGAAATATATTTTATACACCTAAAAACATCTCCTTGTCCTCGTCCTCAAAGAAAAAAATAGGAGGCACTCTGAGGTTTGGGGATTTACATTCAAATTTGGTCATGCTAGTTAAGTAGTTAAATAATGATTTTCTCATTCTCTTATATTCAATCTTTGTTTACTTTTCCTTTCTTCATAAGCTGTGTAATTTATAATTTTGTGGCCTTTATTGTTTATTAAAAAAGAGTGAATAATTTTAAAAAACATACGTAACATTTTTCAAAATATTTTGAATGTAATTTAAAAAATAAAACAGACTTGACACAATCACACATTCGGGCTGTTTTTCAACTAAAAACATCTAAGTGAGTGTGTTGGTTGATTCTGTGAGAATCAAAACAGAATGGAAGGAGTGTAACGAGAGGGAAAGAGCTAATTTTTTTTAATTGTTTAGTTTATTCAGATAATGAAATTATATTATTTATGATTTCTTTTTTTTATTACTTGATATATTTAATCAGAAAATAAAATTACACAATTATTTGCTATTTCCTTTCTATTTATATTAATGGCAACAACAATAATGATAATAATAATATAATGACAAAAATAAAAGTAACATTTTTAAAATATGAATGTTTTTATTTCCACTTAATAACATAATTCCTTAGAGAAAGAAAGTGAGTGAAAGGGAAGAAATTTGTAAAACATAATATAAGAAGAAAACAGACCCTACTGTGAGTATACCGAACATTCTGTGAAGGAATCAATTTTTCTATTCCCTTTCCGTCTAAAATTGAACTAAATCCAATAGATATAATAATAATACTTGAACAATATTTTTCTAAAGCACGAAATTCACTTTAAAAGATAAAGTGTCAAATCGATAAGAAAAAATAAGCTTCAAATTTTAATATAATATAATAAATTAAAAATAATTTTTTATTTATAATTATTTATTCTTTTAATTTTCTAATCAAGAATCAGAATGTTTTACTTTACTATTTAAAATATATCTTATATTTTAGAGGAATTTAATCCTAATAACCTCAACACAAAAACTGTTACCAATAAAAATAAATAAATGTAATCCAATCAATACTGACCACTTATGGCATAGAGATAAATTTAATTCAAATTTCTTATGTTTAAAAAAATTTATATTAACAATGTATAGTATATTATTATACATTAAAAATATATCAAATATTTTTATCGTTTAGGATTTAATCACAAAGATTAATTTGTCCTTTTAAGGAAGAGATTTAAAAAAATACGAGAAAATAAATGAACATGAATAAAAAATTATATAAGTCATTGTAGTCTCTTTATTCCTTGTGTTTATGTTTATTTCTCCTCTTTTAATGTAAGAAAGATTTTTGTTCTAAAAGTAATATATAATGTTCACGTAAAGTTGTGAGAATTAACGATTATTATACTGTAAATTATTTTATGCGCTATAAAGTTCTTAATGATATAAAATTCAGTTTAAATTTATACTATTATTCACCTATATATTATCATATCAATAATCAATAATTTTACTGCAATAAAATTTTTTTAATTTCTTTTATTTTTTTAATGGCGTATTTTTTAAAAAAATTAGTCCTATTATATCACTAGAATTTCAATGCCACTTCTTATCATATTTTAACAGATCAATATTTATGACATCATGATTGAGTAGCTCCGAAAATTAAAGGAGTAATTTGATAAATTGTCAAAATACAATAGGAAACCGTATTGAAAATCTCAGTGCCAAAGTAGAACTAATTTTTTTTTGTTTATTAATAGTATAATTTTTTTTTATAATATCAACAAATCAAATTTAAATTCCATAAAATTTCCTTGTTAATTAGTTGTGTCAATTTTTCTTGTTCATAAATTTGTTTAAATTTGAAGTATATGATTTCTTTTACAAATATAATCAGAGTTTAAATTTAACATATTATAAGTCTAAATTTTTTTACACTATTAATGAATAAAAAGATGACACTCATTAAAAAAATTAGATAATAATTTTTATTAATAGTAATAAAATTTTAATAATTTTTTAATAATATGATAATATATGAATAAATAATAGTATAATTCACATAATTAAGGGATTTTTGGTTCAAGCTATAAGAATGGAATCGAGTGAAAAAAATAAAGAATAAAGAAAGCAATTTTTTTGGGACTGTTTGATTCATTTAAAGAATAAAATCAACATTTATTTATAATTTCTTTTCTTGTTATTTAGTTAATTAGAATCATGATAGAAAATGTAATGCATTTTTTTATTTTTTTAATGAGTATGGAGAATTGTTTCGATATTCTATCATTACAACAAAATAGATCAACACCAGTGACATTTTCAACAACGACAAATATTCAGTTGGCAGTGATGAGTTTAATGACTTTTATCAATGACAAAGTCGCCAATAATAACATGGTACCATTACAAATTGAATGGGTAGGAAACGAAAAACTTCAGCGATGAAATTTGTCGTTGCAAAAGGTTTAAGACTTTCAATGACAACAATTGTCATCATTGAAAGCTATCATTAAAGCTTTCAGCAATGATAACTGTCATCATTGAAGATTTTAACCTTTAACGATGACTCTTATTATCGCTAAAAGATGGCACATAACATATTTTCTCGTGCTAACTTTTAGCGACGACAAGAGACGTCACTGAAGGCTTAAACCTTCAATGATGACTCATGTCATTGTTAAAATGATAGCATAGGAAATTATGCTAGACTTTCAACCACGACATAATCGTTGCTAAAGGCTTTATCCTTCAGCAACGATCAAGAAATTTGTTGTTGCTAAAAGTTGAGTCTATAAATACCAAGACCACACTTTCAACCTTATTTTTGTGTGGTGAGAAGAGAAGTTGAAGGTAAAGAAATTCAGGTATGTTTTCTTATATTTTAGCACATTTGTTATTTTTATTTTTTAATAATATAATATAATTATTTACATATATTGTATATTATTTTATTTTATCAAATATTATTGCTATTTATTATTATTTGTGTTCTATTAGAAGATATTCGATTAGTAGATTTACTTCAATGAGGTATGTGTGTTAAATTTTATAAAATTTTATTTCATTATATAATTTATGAGGTGAATAATATGATATGAATTTATCTGCTGTAATAATATTTAATGAATTTATTTATTTTGATGGTATGACATCTTTAGTATGAAATTAATGCTAGTTAGATTTATATGTTATAAATGTTAAATGTGTTTGTGTAATTTTTCTTTCATGTACAATTTATAAATATAAATTTTATTATTATTATGTTACCGAGTACAATTGTAATTTTGAATAATTCGATATATGTATAGATTATTCAATTAGGTAGATATGTATGTAGATTATTTAATTTAGGATGTAGTTTTAGAACACAAAAATTTTTAATTTTGTTGAAATATAATAATGTATGGAATTAGAATAATCATATAATTTTTTTAAAAAAAATATATCCACATAAAAATAAACTTTTGAGTATATAATTAAATTTTTTCAATATAACTTTGTAAATATACTTCAAAGAAAATGTATAATAAAGAAGGTAAATATTAATACAATATTTGATAGAAATATTGTATTTAATGAAAAAAAATTATAGTTAACAATAATATTAAAAAATTCAAGACATATCTTTAGAATGTCTTACAATGTAATACAATTTAACAATGATCACAATTCATAAAAATTTCATAATAATGCATGCTGATTAAAATAAAAAAATCATCATTCAATAATGATTATTATGTAATTTTTAATAAATAGTTCATATAACAATTTATGCAAAAAAATTATGCTAAAAATAAAAAAGAACGAAGATAAATTGTTGCATGAAATATTTTTTAATATAAAATTAAATGAAGATAAATTATTATATGAAATTTGTCATATGATAAATTGTAAATGGAAATATTTCTTAGTTTTTAATTCTTTAATGTAAAAGTTTCATATGAATTTTTTTTTCAATTTTTGTTGTCATAAATACTTTATAACATTATATATTGATTAAAATAAAAAAATTTATCGATATAAATTTCATATTACAATTTATATACTAATATAAAAATTTCATATGATTCTATACTTTAATAAGGATTACAAATCATACAAATTTCATAACAATGTACAATATTTATACAATATCTAATATTTTTATTTTGTATAAAAATAATATCTACTCAATATTGATCATTTATATTTATACAATGCAAATATTTTCAAATATGATATAAATTTTTTATAATATGAAACCTATTTGAAAATGTTTTTATTTAAAAAGGTGAATTAAAAATATTAAATATTTAAATATTAAATACATAAAAATGTTTCATTTGAATATTTAATATTGAATATAAGATATTTGAAATTAGGTTTTTGTATATTTGATAATAATATTGGATACTCCATATATGATAAAAATAAAAAATTTATATGAAAACTACATACAAAGTAGTAACAATAAGATTACATATAATTATATATTTTAAAAAAATTACAAAGTAGTACTAAATGGATTACATATGAGTACGAATCTTAAAAGGATTACAAATATTTAAATTTTTACATCAATGAGAATTCTCGTATAAAATACAATCAATATGAATTTGACGATTGTATACTAACAAAAACTTGAAAACTTTGAACTTTTGAAAATATATCTGTACTCTTAAGATATAAGTTTGATCAAAAGAGTTGAGTACTTATCAAATTTACTTCAAGGCAAAAGAGTTTAACTATACATCTTATAAATAAAGTAAAGTAAGTTACAAAATTAATTTCCTAAATCCAAATTGTTAAACAATGAAAATTTATGTGGATATTTAAAATAATTAATTATATAAATAATAACACGCTAGAATAATGGTACCCATAAAATGTTGTAATATAAGTTTAAAATTATTGTAAACATATTTTTACAATAATTTTAAATAAAATTGCATTTACATTTGTATTGTAAGCTTAAATCTGTTCAAGGGTTGATTGATCTTTATACGTTAACCAACCCTTGAATTGTCCTATAAAGTTAGATAGTTTGGGATATGTTCTATAATTAAGAATTTATCTGGCTGTCATTTAACATTATAGAAAATTTTTAGTATCCTAATTGTTCTATAAGTTTAAATTTTACTAGTGTATAATTTACATGCTTTGAGAACTATAGGGAGATGCTGCCAAAATTTTTGTATGGAAAAAATGACGAGAGTGGATGAATTGATAACTACATAAATATCTGGATTGGAATAAGATCCTACCCTTTAGAATTAGAATGATACGGTGGATTTCGGGTACATAACAAATATTAATCCTAACATTTAATTCCATAAGAAGTTATTTTTTTTCCTATTTGGTGGTATAATATTTATAGATAAAAGATGGATCCATCTGCGAAATCCCTTGTCGGATGAGTATTAAATGGTGTAATGGCATTTGTTGATAAAACTAGAAACTTTATTGATGAAAGGGCCTTAGTAAGATGTCTATATAAGAAGTGTGCGAATATATTATTTCAAAATTTAAGAATATTGAAAGCACATATCATAAATAATGGATTTCACCTATTATACATAATTGGGTACACCATGGTGAAGCGAATATTTTTACTTCCAAGGGAACGAATAGGGTATCTCTTAATGATAGGAATGAGATAATGGATATTATACATGATTTTATTAGGCCTCGTGACATTGAAGGAGTAGTACATAATGAAGGAGAGGGGAATGAGGACATATCCGAGAGGACATTGGATCGAATTATAGTGAATATGATGATTTATTTGCACAAATGGAAATAGAACTGTATCCGAGTTACATATCATTTTCAGCCTTAAACTTTCTAGTAAAACTCATGTACTTGAAGGTGTTACATAAATGGACTAATAAGTCATTTGATGCTCCCTTAAAATTATTGAAAAAGGCATTTCCAATGGATAATAAATTGCTTAAATTATATTATTATGCAAAAAATAGCTTAACAAGTTGGGGTTGGGGTATGAGTCAATCCATGTGTGTAAGCATAACTGTGCACTTTTCTGGAAAGAAAATGCTTTAAAGAATAATTGTTCAATCTATGAAGAGAGCCAATAGGTTGACAAAAACATGAAAAGGAAAAGGTGCCTTAAAAAGTGCTTCGATATTTTCTACTAACTCCTTGACTAAAGCAATTATACAAGTTAAGACATATTGCAAATGATATGATATGACATCATACTGGTAGGTTAATAGAGAACGAGGTAATGTAACATCTTGTTGATAAGGAAGCTTAGTAGGGACTCGCAAAATGTTAGGCTGAACTTAAATGCAGATGGATTTAATTTTTTTAGTGATAGGAACTTGTCATGCAACATGTGGCCAATAGTTGTGACTACCTATAACTTGCCACCATAGATTTGTATGAATCAATCCTTTTTTAGGTTGACTTTTTTAATACTAAGGCCTCAATTATTAGGCAAGGATATAGATGTCTTCCTAGGATTGGTTGTAAAGGAGTTAAGACATCTTTGGAAGAGGGGGTTAAGACTTGATATGCTAATATAAATACTATATTTAACATACGAGCTGCTTTGTTATAGACTATAAATGATTTTCTTGCTTTAAGTAATCTCTTTGGGTAGAGTAAACAAGTTTATAAAGTATGTCCTACATGCAATGACAATATTACATTAATACAAGTTAAGAGGAAAATTGCTTATGTTAGTCATCGTCGTTGGCTTCCAAGGAATCACACATGGAGAAATCGAATGGAATTTAATGGGATGTCAAAAAGGAAAGCCCTTCCCTGTCCTCTTATTAATGAAATTATCATAAACTAGTTGAGTAAGATGGCACAGAGACTTCCTAGTGAATATATTCAATTTAGCAGTCTAAAGAGAAAAAAGGGTGCTGATGAACTTAATTAGAGTAAGAGAAGCATATTTTTTGACCTCCTGTGTAGGTCAATAATGAACTTGAGACATAATATTGATGTGATACATGTTAAGAAGAATGTATATGATAGTATTTTGGGTCCATTATTGGATATTAAGCCCAAGACAAAGGATATAGATGATGCGAGGTGGGATTTAGCAAATATGAAGATAAGGCCAAATTTGTATTTGTATGAAGATAAGGGCTAGGTCTTTAAACCATTTGCTGCATACACCCTCAACCAGGAAGAGCGAAGATGATTTTGCTAGTTTATTAAAAATATGAAATTTTTTAATGGGTTTACTAGGAGTCTTAAAAAGAACGTGACTAACCATGATATGAGGTTAAAAGGGTTGAAATCATATGACTATCATGTTATTATTTAGAGATTGTTAGGTCTTTCAGTCTAAGCATTTTTGCCAAAAGAATTATCATATTCAATTGTTGAATTGTGCAATTTTTTCAATCAAATATATGCTAAAACTCTCAATAGGAGGGATGTCTTGTAAGCTAAGTAAGATATTGTCATCATTTTATGCAATCTTAAAAGGATATGCCCTCTAACATTTTTTAATATAATGGTTCACCTGTTGATGCATTTACTTGATGAAACATTGTAAGGTGATTTTGTTCATTTTCAATGGATGTACCTATACAAAAGATATATAAAAAAGCTAAAGGATTATGTTATGAGGTTAAAAGGGTTGAAATCATATGACTATCATGTTATTATTTAGAGATTGTTAGGTCTTTTAGTCTAAGCATTTTTACCAAAAGAATTATCATATTCAATTATTGAATTGTGCAATTTTTTCAATCAAATATATGCTAAAACTCTCAATAGGAGGGATGTCTTGTAAGCTAAGTAAGATATTGTCATCATTTTATGCAATCTTAAAAGGATATGCCCTCTAACATTTTTTGATATAATGGTTCACCTGTTGATGCATTTACTTGATGAAACATTGTAAGGTGATTCTGTTCATTTTCAATGGATGTACCTATACAAAAGATATATAAAAAAGCTAAAGGATTATGTTAGGAATCATGCTTGACCTGAGGGTTCAATTACAAAAAGTTATGTTATTGATAAAGCATTGACATTTTATTCCATGTATCTAGAAAGGGTGGAAACTAAATTCAATTAGCTTAACCGAAACTAGGACATAGCATCTAAACATACAAAAAGGAGTGTTCCGATCTCAATATCAACCTATAGGAAAAAGATCATATCTTACTTTTATAAGAGGGATTGAGATGTTGCCATATGGTACATCTTGAATAATTATGTGGAGATCGAAAAGTATCTTCAAGGAGTTTCTATATTTCTTTGTAGATTTCTCCCAAATAATTACAACATAGTAAAATACATATGTTTTATAGTAAGCATCGATGAGAGTTTGAACGAAGTGGTGCTGATAATATAAATAAGTTCTAGAGAACAAAATTTCCTGTATGATTTTACTTTAAGGTAAAAGGTTATTCTTTCAAGACGTGTTATATCAATCATGTAAATATTGTTCCTTACTTGTAATTTTTTCCAAATTTAACTCTTCATAAAAATGCTATTTTCGTAGATGTACCATTTACATAGAAATAGTTCCTCCAAAGCCACTAAAAAGCTACTATTATTAGCTTCTAGCCTTAGTTTTACTATTATGATATATTCAATAAGTATTGTTAATAGAGTACGCTTTGTAGTTGAAACTTGGAATGCTAAGCATAAAATACAGAACAGTGACATTTTTGTTCCAGGAGTTGACGGTAACATGTATTGTTAATAAAGTACGCTTTGTAGTTGAAACTTGGAATGCTAAGCATAAAATATAAAACAGTGACATTTTTGTTCTAGGAGTTGACGGTAACATGTTTTATGATGTACTAGAGGATATTATAAAGCTAACTTATCTAAACAACTACACTATGAGTTTATTCAAATATAAATGGTTTAATATTGATCCTAGGAAGAAGAAGCTTTGCATCGATAAGAATATCACAAGCATCTCCGTCAGTGGGGTAATAGTACAGAGACAACCCTTACATTCTTATAACTCAAGCACAATAAATCTTTTATATCAACGATCTTTTTAATAGGCCAAATTTGAGGGTCATCCATACTGTTATGCATCGCAACGTATGAGATCTACTTGATGACGATATCAATGTACAAGACTCATCATTCCTGTAGGAAAGCAACTCCTCTAATTTTAACTTCATAATTAATCTTAGAGATTTTCATTTAGTCAACTTAAGGGATAAGAGAAATGGTCCTTCAATTGTTTCACTTTCTACAAATTTGGGTTTGTAATAAGGGGAGTGGACGTCTTTATCGATGATAACGACAGCTTCGAAGATGAAACAATTGAAGATTATATGAAGGATGTGCTTCTACAATCTAATGATGGTGAAGAAATAGACGATCGTAGGGACAAGTTTGTTAGGTTTACTAACATTGAATCAAATTAGGAAATAAAATTATTTTTTGCATGATAACTCATAATTGTGTTAGAGCTATTGTGTTATTTTATTATATGAATATAGTAACTTATGTTTTGTCATTTGATTCAATTTTAGGCTTTTCTCTTAAATGCTTACACAATATATATTATTCCAATTATGGCAGGCATCAAGGCGTGATACTATGGAGGTGATGCTGGAGAGAACCCTCCACGTCAGCCCACTCACATTTCCTTGCAATGTGAAAGATAAAGTATCTTTTTTAACTATCCACACTTATATTGATTATCTATTAAATATGAATTTATGGTATTGATACTTTTTTATCCATTAAAGTTACAACCTCGAGAAAGAGGGGTCTAAATAGGTCCCTTAGTTGCACGAAAAGATGGAGAAGAATGGGAGAAGACCGATGCCTGTACAATTCAATATGACTGGTACATAGCATCTAGTTGACGAGAATGCTAGCCATCTCTCCTATGACATAGGTAGCATCATTCGAACATATATGCTACCTTATTATAAATCATGGTATATAGTACCTTAACAGTTACAGGATAAAGGTTATGCAAGAGGTTTGCATAAGTATCCATCTTTTCTTTATCTTAACTTAGTTATATTTAGTATTAAAATTTTTGAACATAGTTCTCACGAATTTGTTTAATGTCTTTTACTATAGTTCCACTTTAAGTTTCAAGGCATCGCTAAGGCTGAATGGAATAAAGCGTTTAGTGGCTTAATGCAGAGTGCTGCCGACCTATACAAAGATTGAAAGTACAGGTTGAATAGGCACTTTCTAGAGCACAAGGGCAATCGGGACCAGGATTTTGACCTGAATTGTACTAGGTGCTTTGTGCCATGATCTGTCTCGCCCCAAACGTGGCAGAGATATGTGAATTTCTTCTATGGCAATGATTATAAGGTAAACATGGTATTTAATAAAATTATGTTAGTATTTCATATATTTAAATTGTAAACATAATTATACTATATGATTATTTCTTAATTTATAGGTGCTAGATTTCGGATCAGCATATACAATAGAAATTAAAAATTTTTTATTCGAATTCTACCAAGGATCCATGTAAAAGGGGATAAATTAATGTTAGGATTTTACCTTTTGTGTGTTCATATTCTTTCTTAACAAATCTTTGAGAGATTGAGATAAATCATGAATCCAACATCGATCAAAAGGTACAACATCTCTATAATATTCATACGGAGTGAACGATAACTTCTCACCCTTTACGAATCTGTTAGGATACGTCTCTCTCACTAGGATTAAGATTAGTATGTTTTCCTAAGTAATTTAGGGTTTAATGATAGCCAATGCGTGTATTTTAAAGTTCTGCCTTCAAGTTTCTTTTATAGAACTAAAGCATACCATATTCCTAGTCCTATTAGGATAATTCTTCCAAAATCCTAATCTCATTTAACAACTATCATCTTATCCTTATCATGGAGAAAGTAAGGAGAGAGTAAGGAGAGATAAGATTTATCTATTAATTATCTAATATTAAATGATATATGGTTATCTTATATTTAAAAAATAATATTATCTCATAATATAATTATCTAATTTCTAATAATATAATTATCTGATATTACTTTAATATCAAATAATATCACATAATATATCATATATTACGTGAAAATATATTATTATTTTAATAATATTTATATACATGAAAATAAGCTCAATTAATTAGATTTTAATTTAACTAAAACTCAATTAATTATTGTCTCGTTCTTATTCTTTTTGTGTGACCCTGTAGATTTTTACTATGTTAGTAATAGCCCACTTATGGACGATATATAGTGAGTGGTATCTAACAATACATTACTACCATTCAAGTAGTAAAAATATATGTAACTTAATATTCACTTAATGTATGAATAACACTTTACAATATAGTCTCTTTTGTAATGATATTCAAATCGAACTAGAGGCATGAAATGTGTTATCGTTGATTATATTTAATTTATGTTTCTTGATATCAAATAGACTAACTTAAACAAATGATCAAATATCTCATATTAATCTAATTGAACATGGTCATGCATTTTTTAATCTCACTCAATTAAGGGGTCCAAGGATATCACTCTTACTATATAATAGGAACAAAATTCCTATCTACTTAGATCCCTCTGCATGATTTATGATACACCCAATCAATGTCGTATAACACATTCTAGTTAAAGATGATACATGACAACATCAAAGTATGTGACTTCTCATGTAAGGAACCGTAATAACTTCAGGTCAAAGAACTATGTGCATTGTGGTCACATGAGAATAACTAATAACATATGACAATCCATGTAATTTTCTCATTGTAGGCTAGTCCAGTACATTTGTTCACTAACAATATACTCATGTATTGACTTGATATCACATATCCATGATTCATAATCATCAGTCACTATACATGCTAGTCTCGATGTATTATTACTATCCTTTTCACAATAATAATTGACTAAGGGCGTTTTAGAAATAATAAAATTATTTCAAGGATAATTATTATATTAAGTTATAAATTATGTAAATAAAAAAATAAAAAAATATAATAATTGTATTGCCTGAAATAAAATATAATACATTATGCATTATTAATCATCTTTATGATTGACTTCTAAGACATATACCAACAGTAAAAACTATCTATTAGAAATGTAGATAACTAAGTAAAGAAGATAGTAAATAATCAATATGAACCGAAATCCATTGCTACACATTGTTATGATAAGGTAATTCAATTTATTATTCATTATTTAAATGTATAATTTGTTACTAATTTAATAATTATATTTATCCTTTCTTTTTATTATAAAATATTAATAGAGAAATAAGGAGTTGGGTGAGCTACAATCGATGCTAAAAAATTTCAGGGATCGACACATGTATAAGATGGGGGAATTGGTGCATCTAACCCTCGTAGAACAATATGTAAGTTATCTAAACTTTATATTTCAACGATACAAATTTTTCTTGTAATCTGTATATTAATTTTTATTTTAAAAATTCAAGACAAGGATGACTGAGTTGGCGATCGAGCACGTATAGTCTAGTGTATCATTCATTGGCTCGCTTAGCAGTCTTGTGCGAATCGATGAGGCTGCCATTACTGATGTGGTGCTTCACACTCATCGAAGATACAGGAAAGCGGTCGATTGTGTGCTGGTTAGCCAGATGTACCATTCGTCAAATCCCTTTAACTCCAGAGGGAAATCCTACTACATGTCCTTGATGGGTGAGTTGCAGGAGCAGCTACAGCAGAGTCAACAATAGTTGCAGCAGAGTCGATAGCAGCTTTAATAGAGTTAGTTATTAATTCAAGAGCAGCAACAACAACTTGCTCAATAGCAGCAAATGCAACAGTAGTTCAAGACATAGCTAATGGAGCTAATTTCCATACTTAGACAATAGGGTCTCATGCTACCTATGTCGCCATTTGTTGCTGCACTGCCTGGATCGAGCAGATTTGCGGTTGCACCCCCTGCCTAACTAGTTAGTCTCCCAGCCACCACTATTTATGTATTATCCTTGTCATCAAGAGAATAATGATGATGATAGTCCTAACACAGATGATGATACATCAAGTTATCTGCATTTTCCTTCTCCTTAAATTTTGTATTTAGATTTTTTTTCATATACAAATATTTATATGGATCATGTACATAAAATTTTTTATGTGTATAAGTAATTTTAAAATTATTTTATGAGTATTCAATTTTTTTATATGGATTATGTGATCTTGTTACACATTAATATTAATTAATATCATTAGCATATTTTAAATAAAAAGTATTATTATATAAAATTATAAAATTTAAATTATAGAATTTAAATTATATAAAATTAAATTAAAAATTATTAAATTAATTCAATTTATTTGAAATAAAAAGTATTATGTTTATATTTTTAAATATAATATATTAATTTAATTATATTTTAAAAAATATTATAAAATTTTAGCGATGCTTTGTCATTGCTATAGGTTTAAATGAAAAATAAAAAAATATAAATTTACTTTTAGTGACAACTTTATTGTTGCTAAGAGTAATTTTATATTTTTTTATTTTTCAATTTTAAAGCTTTTAGCAGTGACTTTGTCATCACTGAAATTCAAACTTTTACTAATGACTTAGTTATCAGTAAAAATATAACTTTTAGTTATGATAGAGTCATCGCTAAAAACCTTAAAATTTTGAAATTTGAAATAACTTTCAACGATGATTCTATCGTTGCTGAAAGTCATATTTTTACCGATGACAAATAGTAATCGATGTAGGTGATTTTTGCAACAAACCTATATTAACGACGTTTTCAGCAATGATTCTTTCTTTCTATGGCAACTGAGTTATTTTCATTGACAACAAATGTCACGCTGGTAGTTTCTTTTCTTGTAGTGTATTTGGCCGCAATGTTTATATTCATGCTAATTCCAATTTTTATTACATTAATAAAAAAAATAAAGTAATTAAGAGTCAAATTTAAATTTGATCTATTATTAATATAAATTAAATTTATATTATTATTTACTTTTGTATTACTACAGCATTAAAAAAATGTTACAACTTATTACACTTTTAATAATATATTAATTGTATATTTATTGATTATATAAAACGTCATACATTGATAACACAACAAATTTAAACTTTTAAGAGCTTTTGATTTAAGTTATATTTTATTTTTATTTTTTCAAATATTTTGGCTTTCCCTGGATTATGATACCAGCTCCAATTCTTTATTTGCGTAAACTTGGGTGAGTTAAAAATAAATTTTCATTTTAATTTTAAATAAATTGCTTCTTTAAATGATATTTGGATTTAAATAGAAATGAAGGTTTCATTTCATTTATAATTCACACTTTAATTGTATTTCTATTACCATAAAATTCATCTAATTTGATAAGAATTTTATTTCAACCTAAAATATATATTATATATAAAATTTGTTCTTTTTTAACATTATATCTATCATAATATCATCAAAATTTATTTTTAATTGAATTATTACATCTTTCAATATATTTTAAATAAAAGAATTTATTTATAAATAAATTAAAATTATTATTTTATAGATAATTTTTAAATAATAAAATTTATTTTTAAATAAAATGAAATCATTTCCATCATAATGAAATAAATTCAAGAAAATTTGATTAAAAACGAACTAGTGATTTAGTCATTTTCACTCTAAGAAAAAGTAAAGCACAATATCATAAAAAATAGGCTCTTTTTCTCGTTAGTAACAAATGGACGACAGAACGCATACCGGTAGGGCAAACAGAAAAGAATTGGAATTTTTCTATTTTGACGAATGAAGAAGCGACAAATAGCACCCAAACCACAAGAATTCCCAACAGATTACATACTGATAAAATACAAATTAACTTACACATAGCTCATTATTAACTTAGTCACTAATATGATATTTATCAGTCTTGTGGGCTAACAGAATCCAAATATGAGTAATCAAACCCCCACCTCTCCTAATTTGCTCTGCATGATAATCCACAGTGCAATTAGCTGCTGCATAACACAACATCTCCACCCAAACACTGCACATTATGTTCCATCTGTTTTCCCTCGCCATCAAATTCCTAGCCAGCCGCTGAGCATCCCTCAGCATCCGCCATTTTGATGTCACCACAGTTTCTGAGCTTCTGTCATACTTTGAATGCTGAGTGCAGAGCCTTTCTGTTCTCAGAATCCTGCATGCTTCACTCTCGTCTTTCACAGGCTGCTCTTTCTGCAAGAAGGCCTTCAACTTATCATAGGAATGTTGAAAAATTATCCTTGTTGTGGCCATGCATAGCATATCAGGACGGAGAGCCAGAAGGTACATCATATAATTTGACAACAATCTGGCCATCTGCATTTTGGGATTTGTATTGTTGGTTTGAGCATCTGCATAATAGCAGATGTCTGTTGCAATGTGCCAGATGGTGATGCTCTTGTCAAAATCCCTTTTTACACTCCATTTGAAATCGTTGAGGCATCCGTACCTTCCGAGGGACCATTCGCCCCTTTGATTGAAGGGCTTGAGCCCTCTCTCCCCGTCTACATCCTTCATTTCTAGGACAATCAGAACTTTCAATTCTCGGGGGAACTTCAGGCGCGTCCGGATTTTGCCTTTTCTGAAGGCCATGTCCATGCCACGGTACTTGAGAATTCGGCCGCACTTTACTGGCTTGTCATGGAAGCAAAAGCCCAACAAGTTGAATTGCGGCAGTGTATTAGACCATCTCTTCCAATTGCCTGCCTGGGGACCAAGAATCCGCAAGAAGGGTATCATCAGAGGTTGGTTTCGATGCTTGATCATTTGGATTATTGCCCAATCTGTGAAAGGGAGCTGTGCAATCTGATAAGCCTCTAGAAGCACAGCACCTGCTAGTATCCCAACTATAAAGGTGACTTTCCAATGGCGAGTGATTGATTCTTCGAATCTGATGGAAAATCCACATAATGTTAAGGCCAAAGTGAGAAAACTTACAGTGCGAAGAATAAAGCCTTCTAGAGTGTAGATTATAGGCGCTTTAGTGTACAGAACATCATACATGAAGCTCAGTTCAGCATCTGTGATTCTGAAGATATCTTCAGGTTCATATTCATCGATTGACATACGAGGAAGTGACTCGTACAGTGGCTGATATAGCCAATTTTCGCGGTGAGGCTTTAATGAGACAAAGCGATAATATGCCTTTAGGATCAAATCTATGTGAGGAATATTCTCAGGGAGCATCCTGAACAAAGCAGGCATATTTGCTTCCTGATCAATTTCTTCAATTGTAAGTATGCCTGATGTTCTACTGAGAGCTGATTTTAGAGCCCAAACAACTTCACCATACTTGATTAGGCCAGAAACAAACAATGGCAAGTAAAGGTAAGAGAGCCAGGAATGTGTCCAGCTCTTGACAATAATCCAAATCACCACTGCTACTTGGAAGAATAGAGAAAGAAGCTGCCTTAATCCCAATCTGTTGTCTTCAATTGAGTAGGCAGTTATGGCATCCGGGTTCCCAATTTGCACCAGGAGTAATGGTGCATACAATGCCTTTAATTCGCGCCTTATGTTTCGTTCATTTGGATCGCTCTCTGGAATTACAGTGAGCTTACCTATGATGATTTTTGCCAGAGAAGCAGAGAACAAGTAGCAGGACCAAACCATGAATCTCACCCTAAGACCCGGGATGTCCTTTCTGCGGCTGCCATAGACCGTGAGGATAATTTGCATGGTGAAGCTCAAAACCACAAGAACTTCAAGCCCCCAAAGATCCCATAAGTCTCTAAGTTGTCCTGGGACTAGAGATATGTGCATCTTTTTATTGTTACTGAGAATTTTGTGAAATGCTGCAGAAAGAAGTATGTAAAAGTTAGCTTGTTAGCATGCATTTTCAGGGATATCTTCTAAACCCCCTCCCAATTACTAATGGATTGCTTGGTTATAAATATAGCAAGAATAAGGTGAAAAAAGAATTAGAGCCTAAACATAGTAATAATAAATGCAATGATAGAATTACATATATTTAAGTATAGGTGCATGCCCCCCATTAATTTTCAAATTTCACCTTCACTAAAATGTTAGAAATATGTTAACTCTCACTGATCCTCAAGTCTTAGATCCGCCACTGAGTAAATGCAGGTGAGGTTACCTGATCAACTCAAATCTAGGCTGTATTCGTTATGATTAAGAAACATGTAGCAGCCGCAGCAACCATGAGGAAAAGAAAAATAGGTTTGGAAGGATAAATGGAGGTCATAAAATTATAGAAAGCTTGCAACAATGGCAATGAGATTCTCTGGTTTGATTAGAATTTCAGTTTAGGATTAACATTGCAAGTCAGCTGCAGTGTCTAAATATGGAGAAACGAGTGGGAGCAGAACAAATGGAGGAGGCAAAGGGGTTGATGCTAATTTGTCAGAAACCTTTCCTTGAAGTGGAAGGTAATCTTTGTTTGCTTAATTTGAAGACTCAAATCAGGCACTGGTTCCAGAGGTTATACACCTCGCGATCCTTAACTTGTGCCCCGATGCTTCGGTTTTGCTAATTTCTAGCAACTGGGGATGCTTACCTTAAGAATTCCGCGTTGCCTGCCATATGAACATGACAGTACTTACAGACTTTACCGACTTTTCTTAACTTGAGGAAAGAGTTTTGCCCCGAAATTGATAAAAAGTATTATACGGAATAAATGTAAATTTCTAAATTAAATTTCAAATCTTTTATATTATCAAATTAAATTTTATAAATTTATTATACTAATTGATAATCTTTAATTTATATTTAAAATTCAATTTTACTAGCATTGCTAAAAACTAGTTTATATTTCCGCTTTTTTTTTTTTTACGAATTTGAATCTTTTTTATTTTTTATTATTTTGTTATCATTTTCAGAAAGATAAAAACATAAATTTTATTTTAAACCCACTGCATTTCCGAGGAAATGCTCGAAAGCTTACAGGTAAACATTTGCAATAATAATAGCGTAAATTACAGAAGTCACTCAAATGTAGCAGTCTTGTGCAACTTTATTTTGACGTACTATATTCTTTTGCAAGTTTTAAAATTTTTTCATGTTTTTTGTAACATTTTTATGTATAATAATAATTACAATATAATTTTTATATACAAAAGAGAAAATTTTTGAAGAATTTTCGGATACGAACTTTAAATTTTGCAAGCACAGAACCTAGAATGCAAGTATATATATCTGTTATATACTGATCCTTTTGCTTAGTAGAGGTTATGTCAATAAAAGGACAATTAGGAAAGGTATAAAGGGGATAATTGTTTGCCTTCTGCAGAACGCATTTCTACCTATTAATTGTACCTACTATGCCTATATTCTCCGTTTTTAGGGATGGCAACCACTGCAGTCACGTGACACTTGTCTCCACGTGACCTCGGTTGAACAAGTGATTCGGTCCTATTCTTTAATCTTTAGGATGCAAGGCTGTGCTTGTTGCCCCTGCGTGCCTTGAAATGAAAGGCCAAAGCCCTTGCTTTATTAATTGCTTGTTTGCTGCGGCCCCCCGAAAAGAAAAGAGAATTGCAAAAGCAAATGTAACAATTCTTATCCCCAAAATAAATAATAGCTTCCGATAGATTATTTTTGGAAAATTATGACCCACCGATTAGCTCATTATCCAATTAATTTATTAACTAATAATTAATTATATTAATTAATTTAATCTATTAATTATTTAAATAAACATATTTAATAAAATTATTTATTTATTATTAATTATATATATAAAAAATAATATACTAGAATATTAGTATATTACATAATTTATTTAAATATTTTTTACTTTAATAATATTCAAATTTTATATATAATTTATTAAATTAATTTCTCTTTTAAAAGATATATATCATTAAAATTTATTATTTATTAAAAATTATTATGATTTATTTTTTAAATTTTCTCTTAACAAATAAATGATTATAATTTCTTGTAAATTGATAGTGAGAAAAAGGAAAGAAATGATTAATTCATACACATAAATCAATTGAAAAATGATTTATCATAACATATATTGCAACATTAAAAATGATAAATCAAAATAAAATTCTAGTGAAAATAATCAAGTTAGAAGCACATTGAAGTTAATTATTCTTAATTTGTTTCTCCATCAATTCCATATATTTGTACCAAATTAGTTAAAAAGAAAAAGAAAAGATGACGTAAGGCAAATTTTCTGGCTTGAAAATAAAGAAAGAAACATTATGTTTCCCTTTAAATGTAGATAATTATGCCATGACACAAGAAGAAGAAATACAGCTAAATAATATATTTATTGGCACGAAGAGATAACTACGTAAATGCATCACAGGTGAATGTATAGGCAGCAATTAGTATATTATTTAGGGACATCTTTGTTATTTTATTTTAGACCCTTTGTTCATTAACTAATTAAAAATGTTGTATTTTTCAATTTTTTTAAATTGATTGATTGAGAGACAATCAGTTACTTCAATAAATTATTTACGAAATAAGTAAGCTAATTGATTGACTTGATTAGTGACTTAAAATCACTTGAATTTATTGAAAGTTGATAAAATAGTTATTTGTCAAACAGTTTTAATATAATAAACAAAGTTTGGAGAAAATAATTTGTAGGGAGTTTCTATTTTTTTTTCAACTTTAAAGGGGTTAAAGCCATCCCAAACCAATCCTAGGCTTCAGCTCCGATAATATCAATGATTTGTTTTCATATCTCATGAATAAAATTAATATGTATTTCAGACGATAAGAGAAATTACTTTCTTATTTCCTATTTTAAATTTGAATATGGTAGAAAGCTGCACATTGAAATGTTAAATTTTAGAGGAAAGGATAAGTTATATGAATGGTTAATTAGTGGTGAGAAATATATGATTCAATTTTTTATCATCAATTAAAAAACAGGAAAAAAAAAAGGAAAGGATATGTAGCTTGAATATACAACTAAGAAAATCAATGACCAATTGAGACGATGATCTTATTAGTGAAAAGAAAAAGCACAACTAACAAATGCTTATTTTCTTTTTTCCCTCCTTCCCGACATGCTTATTTTCTTTACATGTACAATAAATGAACCAAATTGTCATGATTTCTAGAAGAAAATTAATATCTATGAATACTGTTCTGTTCTTGATTATCTCAATTAATTCGTATGCATATTCACATACGTAATAATAATAATTAAAAATAAATCTAAAATCCTCAGAGTTATTCCATGCATGTAGCCACTAGATTGCTAGATCTTGCTTCAAGCTTCAAAGTCATGAAACATAGGCGGAACAAATGAGTGGAGCGCACTGAACATGATATCATCTCCTTCATAACCATTGGAATCTTCACACTCAAAGTAAGTCTGAATATCATCAGGAAATGAGCACTGCGGCAACTTATTAGACTCCGGCCGCGCAGCCGATAAATCAGCCGCCGCCGTCATCTCCATCATTTCCTTAAATTTTGACGACTGAAGCAGAAGCCCTAGGGCTGAGGTGGTGGTGGTAGTCGGCCGTGGCTGAGCCAACGTGGTTTCTTCTCCGCTATTGAACGATTCCTGGCTGCTGAAAAAACTGAGCTCCTGTTCTTGATTAGGGTTCGGTGCGAAGTTGGCGTTACAATTAGGATTAGGCTCAATGAGATTAGTGCTATTAGCCATGTTATTATTATTATCATCATTATTGGCGTTACTTGGCTTAAGCCACTTAATGTAACGGCTGAGGTCGAAATTGGTGACGGCGTTTAGTCCGCGGTATTCAATAGCCGCCAGATCATAGGCTGTGGCCGCCTCCTCTTGGGTAGCTGCAAAATTAGGATGGATTTAGGAAAGTCAGGGAATTAAATTAAACAATAATGTTATCAGAAAATAAAATTTAAAATTTAAAATAAAGATTATCAATTGATGTAAATTAAATTAAGTAAATGACACATGTCTATCAATTTTACGTAAAATGAGAAGATTAAGTCAACAAATCAGTTAGAGTAGGTGTCCGTTTTTCCTAACTTACCTATTGACTGCGACCTTAATTTAATTATTTAACTAAACATATATGTTTAAGAGGCATATATATTTTCGTTTATAATTTGCATGCATGGATTACGGAACAAGACAGAAAAAACAAATACAGATTTTTTTTAGGGAAATATCATGGTATATTATAATAAATTAATGTTTAAAAAGATAATATTAATAATATACCGTAGGTCCCCAGATAGAGATATTTGTTGCCAAAGACTCTGCCAATGCGAGCTTCCCATCTTCCATTATGATGGTGTCTGGTTTATTCAATGAACAGAAAACAAAAACTAGTATTTCAGTTGACTTATTTCGGAAGTATATTGATTTAGTTTAAGTCTCATAATAATATTTTTTAATTAATATACCTGGCAACACCTCTGTATTTAGAAACTCCACGAGAAAAACCACTGCTTTTTCTGCAGGTTTTTGACAAACTATACACTTAATCCTAAGTATAATAATGATAAATTAAATGAACTTTTATTGAAGTTAATGTCAGAAGCAAGACATTAATTTACCTCCTTAATGATCCAATATACTCTTCCCTTGATTGACCCTCCATTTCCTTCAATTCGTTCTCATAAGTGACCAACTAAATCAACAACAGATTTATTTTTTCAAGATTAATCTTAATTACATATGTATAATCTAGCCTCTAATATATGACCAAAAAAATTTAAAAAAAAGTACCGGAAAATTAAGAATGGTATCCTGGCCCCAGTATTTCAATGCAGCTAGATCATAAGCATGTGCAGCTGCTGCTTCATCGTCATAGGCACCTAAATACCAGAAATTTTGTAAGCATTTAGACACTTTTGTTTAGTATAGCTTAAATGCCAGTAGTTTTGCTGGTAATAATGGTAATCAATTAACACGTACCAAGATAGACTGAATTATTTTTGAGTTATAGCCAGACGTACACAGCAGATCACGGAAAGTCAAGAGAAAACAAAAACATTAGTAATATTCTTCATTTACAAATTGAGTTGCTATACAAACTAGAATGGTGAAGGCTAATTAACCTTGACGTCCTTTCTTGTTCTGCGATTCATTCCAGCAATTCTTATCCCACAAATGAGCTTCATATCGGCCCGTCCACCGGTGCCTGAAGACAGAATCAGACAACGCATTCATTCATAATTATACCATCAAAGAAACACAATTAAGGTGGAAAATGACCAGAATTATATTTAGGATTTTACATTTATTCTTTTCCCAAAATAATTTTCACAATAAAACCTTATTTCTTTGTATATAAATAAAGGAATACTGTACATTTCTTTATATACTAAAATTATGATAGCGAAGAAAAATAATCTTTCAGAAAATAATTATAAAAAATTATATTTCACTAAATTTATTACGTTTAATATTAAATACATCAACCATTTTTCATAAGTTTATAACTTTTAGATAACATTTCAGACCAAACAACTCAACAATTGTGTCATCTGTTAGTAGAGCATCTAATTTCCTAGTATCAAAGCTAGCAGCTGATTCTCAGAAACTCGAGAAGGAGAAAGCAATAGATATATATAAATATATATATAGGAGCTGGCTGACCTAGTGACTCCTCTGTAAATGGAGCTTCGTTGAGGAGGAGAATCTCTTGGGACACTTCTTCTTGTTCGTTTCACCTTGGTGGTCACAGTGTTACTTACGTTAACATTGTTATTGCTCGCATTGTTTTTCTGGGTTTGCTGTGATAATTTCGCCATTGAAGCTACGATGCACCTAGCGGAAGCTGGATGAGATGGCAAACAGAAGGAAATAATAATAATAATAATAATATTATTATAACTTAATTCAGTCTCCGATGAAGAGGCTTTTAAAGGGATATGGAAGGAAGAAAGGGGTTAAAATGGATTGAGCTGGCAAATTGATATTGGCCGGCTGATTGTGTTGTTTTTGGCCGACCCGAGACCAGCAATCCCATGTTATATAATTTCTTTTGTTTTCAACCCTTTTTGTCCTCTCTTTGAGATTTGCGTGATGTGGCTTTCAATGGGTTCTGGAACCAGGTTGATGTATCTGCTAGTGTCTTTGTATATAGCTTTGAGGGGTCTACCCTTTGTCTCGTAGTTCTTAAAAAATTAGTTTCTGATTTGAATTTTTTCGCTTTTTCACCATTTTATTATGGGTAGATGGAGATAGGGAGGGGGCTAGACATGTCAAGAATGGATTAGGGTTACCGAGATCATTCTGTCAATTTGTCTTATGTGGAAGTACTGATGAGCTAGCATATATTGATATAACGAGGAAACTTAGTGATTCATTTTTAATTATAATATGAGAAATTCTACGGTAACTGAGAGTTCTAAATTCAGAATGACGTAATACGTTTTAAGCTGTCGGATGAAATTACAAAATTTTATCTGACGGTCTGTATGAGGTTACGTCATCTCAGATTTGGAATCTTCGGATTACCGTAGCAAGGCTCTTATAATATATATATATTTAATAATCATTATATTCAATTTACGGAGAATAATCATTGATTTTTATAATTTTTAATACTTTAAAAATTAATAAAATATATTAAAAATTATAAGTTCATAATTATTTTTATTAATTGAATATGATTATATATTATAATTGGAATATACACAAATTTTTTAATCTAAAATCAATGGTAATTTATATTATATAATTGCATTTTGAATAGGTCTTTCCGTACGTGAATTTAAAATAATAAAATAATTTCATAGCAACTTTTTAACATCTTATGTATTGCAATGCACTTTACCTATTAATTATGCATTGAGATTGTGAATATTTTAATGATATATATATTTATATATTTGTCATATTGCATTTGTTTGAGAACAAAATGCCTGTTCAGAAACTATATCCTTTTTCTACTTATCTTCTATATGTAGCCAATAACAAGGTTAGTTGACAAAATAAATTTTTATGAAATTCTTTTGATTAAAGGAAATTATTTTTCTAAACTATCTTATATCATCTAATAACATTTTCCTTTTTTTTATTTTTTTCCTTAATTCTACATATGCCTATCTCTCTTGCTTTATTTCTCCCATTCTTCTATTTTTCTCTTGCTCTTTTCCTTCCTAACTTATCTCATCTTTTTCTTTTTCTTTCTCTTCTTTCTTTCTCCTATGTGCTTGCCCCTCTATCTTTTTTATTCCTTATTCTTTTATTCCTCTCCTGCTAACCTTCTCTATGGTCTCTCATCTTTCCTTCTATCCTTCCTGCAAGTGTTAACATTATAAAATTATATTAGTAATGTTTTAACAAATTAATAAGCAATAAAGATTTGCAAATGTGGCTAACAATTTTCGCCAAAGCCCAATTGAACTTACTCTGCAAAGAAATGACAAGGATGGGAAAAAAAAAGATTTTGAGTATTCTTTGTTTTATATCAGTTTTAATATAAAATATATTTATTTTTATTTTTATTAATAAATATTTGCTAACTCATATCTGAAAAATATTCCAATTAATCATATAATGATTATTGTATGATTTAGCTTTAAATATGAAATTTGTATGCATAATAATAATTTTTAATAAAAAATTTATCTTTATGCACCAATTAAGAAAAAGTATTTTCTCTTATATTATCCAAATAATAAAAAGTTAATTTATTTTTTAAAAGTACTTTTTGAAAAATTTCATTTTTACTGAAATAGTGTCACACTTATTCAAAATATGATTTCATTCATAAAATTATAATTGCCTTCTTATTTGGCAATAATAAGAACATATCTATCATGATAGAAGTATACAAGAATTCCCATGTAAAATAAACCACCCTCGTAAGGTGAATTGTGATGGAACAAATTCTTGAGTAAATTATGAAAAGCAAGAATATAAATACAACAATTAATCTTTATTTAAAGGTGGATTTAGCTCCTCTAAAGTATAAGATGCATTTTAAAGAGTAAAATGTATCATCAAAACCATTGATGAGGAAATCAAGGTGATGATAATCATAAATTTAAATTTTATTTATTTATTATTATTTATAAAATCATAAGTTATTAATTTTTTTCATTAATATAACTAATATTCTTTATTTTTAGTTTTGTTATAATTATCATCTTCTATTCATTTATAACATTAAAATAAATTGTGAAAAGCAAAAATATAAATAAAAAGTAAGCATATATTTAATATTATTAAGGTAAAATTTAAAAATTGGTTAAAATATTGTTTATTTATTTTAACATTATAAATTAAGAAATAAACAAATAATTATAATAAAAGTAAAAGTAAGAAATTATAATCCTAACTAGGTGTGAACTCATGCATAATTATATATTAATCATATATAAAGAGGATTGGATAAAAATTTAATTAATATATAGTAACAACTTTAAAAAAAGTTATTTCTTCACTAATTTTACTCAATATTTAAGTAATTAATTAATTTTAAATTTAAATACACATTAATTAGATATTATTTTTAATATAATTATTATCAATATTAATATTTAATAACATGATTTATGATAAAAATAGATTTTTTAATGGCAATATATTTTTTATTTACTGCCTTACAGCATGAAACAACTTTTGAAACTAATAATTTTATATTATGAATAAATATATTTTAGTAATATAATATTATAATTATATATTAATTATTTATAAAGAGAATTAGATGAAAAATTAATTATTATATAGCCAAAAACTCCAAAAAAAATAACTCATCTCTTTGACTTTAAGATATTTGTAAGAGAAAATATTTAATAAAATAAAAATTAAAAAATTTAAGAAAAATTACCCTTTCACTCATTTTGTTCAACATTTAAGTTTGTAATTGATGTTGAATATATTTTACTAAAAAAATTAATTTTGAATTTAAACATTACATTAATTAAATATTATTTTTCAAGATAATTATTATTATTAATATTAATATTTAATAACTTTATTTATGATAAAAATATTTTTAATGGCAATATAATAGATTTTGTAATTACTACGTTATAGTATAAAATAATTTTTTGAAAGTAATAATTTTATATTATAAATAACTTATTAAAATTCATAAATTATGACATACATGTTGACAATTCAATATTTTAACATCAAATATTTTATACTTTTTTAATTCACATGGAAAAAAGAAATCGAAAAACATCAATGGTTACCTCATATTTAGCATCTTCTAAAAAATGTATTATAATAAATTCCTTTCTTGGAATTATGGGTGTTGAATTTTTAGAAGAAAAGTTAATCTACCCTTTAGTCCAAGTTTAAGAAAAATATATTAATGATACAAAAGACAAAAAAAGGTGAGAAAAATAATATAATTATTTAAGAGTATAATAAAAAATAATTAATTAGATTATGAAATAAAAAATAAATTTATAATTATCATAGTGAGAATCAACTAAATGAAGATGAATTATTGAGATATTTAGTGATAAATATCGTTCAATAGATTAATGTGAGTTAAATTGTTCATTTATTTATGGAAGCAAAAAGTGATTTTATCAAATGAAAATAAAGAGAAAGTGTACTATAGATAAAAGTTTGTAGATTTTAAATTGGATATAAAATGAGATAAAGATAAGAATAAAAAGATTTTTAATCAAATTAAATAAAGATAAAAAATAAAAAAATTCAATAAAATTAGATAAAAATAGGGATAAAATAATTTTTAATTTTCAAAATAGAAAATGATGCATTTATTAATCCCAATATTTTCATACAAATTTAAAGCAATAAAAAATGATTTATTCATATGTATTATCAACTAAGATTTGTAAATTTCATAATTGATAATCTATATGTCCATTAGCAATTCTTCTCCTTCCATAATTTCCTCCAAAATTGTATTTTTCCTATTAAATAATGTAAAACAGTCAAAAAAATCTAATAAAAAAAATTATATAAAAAAAATATTTTTACAATTTTATATATCAAGATTTCATTAGACTAATAAGAACCAATTAAGATATAAATTTTTCTTAAAAAAATAAATCCAATAAAATAAAGCACTCATGGCAAAAAAAGGATAATAAATAATATATATTTTTTAAAAAAATCATAGAAAGAAATTTATATAACAAAAACTTTTGATCAAGTAACTATAAAAAATCAAAATTAGAAAGAGAGAATACTTACAAATATTAAAAATAAAGATAAAAGTTCTTATTTAAAAAAATAATTGTTTTAAAGTAACTGAAGGTGGAATAAGAAAAGAAACAAAACTTAAATATAATTTAGGAAGTTTTTAATAAAGATAAAATAATTTTTATAAAAATGAAGTAATTATATAATTGTGAACATAAAAATGAAAACTTTTATTTGAGATAAAATGATGGCTTTGAAATAATTAAAGGAGGAGAGAGAGGGAAAAAAACAAAACATCAATGTAACTTAAGAAGATTTTTATGAAAAATGAAATAAATAGCTAGTTGTGAATTTTAATGGTAAATAGAGATTCAAATTCAAATTTAAATTTTTTATTATAAATTAATTTAATATTAGAAAGATAAATAAATGGAGCAATCAATACTTTATATTTGTCACTTATTGTTGATGATTAATAAATATAAGAAAATTATTTTTTATTTCATAATTTATCTTTCAAATGGAGGAGAAATAAAAATTAAATTTTCATTAAAAATAATAAATTAACATATGATAAATTATAAGAATGACACTTGTTATAATAGAAAATAAAAAGTATCACAATTTAAAAGATATAATAATTATTATTTTTATAAGAGGGATAAATATTATGTTCACGACAAACATGCCACCACCTATTAAAAGAAGGCCACAACGAAATAAACCACCAAAATCCAGCAACTTCTATTAAAATTATAAATATTTTTTTCATATTTTGTACATTATTTATCTATTTTTATTGAAATTTTGAAAAAAATTTGTAGATAACAGGTATGCCACATTTTGCAACTCACTTTACTATACCTATAGCTTTGATAAATGTCTTTTAACATTGAAAAAAATACATTAAATCTATTACTAGAAGATGACGCATAAATTAACTTATCATCCAGTTATAAAAAAATTAGTCACTATTTTACATATATGTTGAGCTTGTTCATTTTTTAAACCAAAAATCATATACGAAAAAACTTTTTTACAATGTAAAATTGTGTATTATAGCAACTATAAATCTATCTTTTTTTTAAAAAAAAAAAGGCCTTCTGTGGGATTGGGGTTAGGATTTAAGAGTTGGAAATTTATAACTTTTACCTTGAGATATATTAAAGCCTCGATAAATTAGTAATTTTGGGATCATGACAATTTATTTATTAATCGAATTACCAAAAACTATTAATTAATGAAGATATTATTTAATTGATAAATTGATAATTTATTGATTTATTCCTTAATTAATAAAAACATTAATTTATCAAGATATTCTTTAATTTTTTTTAAATATTGAACTTTGTATTACCTAAGTACCGAACTATCATTTCTATGTATTTATTTAATCAAAACAGTTTTTTTATGATTTAATAAAAAAAAGTTCATGAATGTAATTAGTGTTGTTAGTCGAGAAACTATTCATTTTTACGATAAACTAAGATAAACTAAAACTCATTCAATGTATACTTACTTAATATACTTCATAAATATTAAGTCAAGAAAAATCATGTATTTAACTAGTAAGAAAAACACATATTACCACAAATGATAAAAGTAATAAAAATCTTATAGATACTAAAAATGAAAATTGAAATTTAATTTAGAATCTTTTATATTTATTAAATTGAGCTTTATAAATTTGCTTTGTTAATTTATATTTAATAATAGCTAATGATTTACATTCAAAATTTAATTTCATATTTCAATTCTAGTGCTCAAAAATAAATATAACACTTCTCATGTCAAAGTTTTCTCTTAAAATACAACTTTAGGCAGAGCTTCTCAATGCACTAAGGAAAGGTAGAAATAAGGTGCACGAACACATTAATTTTAAGAGGAAACAAGCAATGTTGGAGTAATATTTTAGGAAAGCATCTTAATTGAATTATGTATCCATATCATTTTGATGTATAACGAGATTATTAGTTTATATAATAAGTGAGACCTATATATATATTAATATGTTATCTTATAAATTTAGCAAATTATCAACTGATCATATTAATCTCAAATCAAAACTTGCCAAAGATATTATTTAATCAAAATTATTAATTTATTTATGGAGGGTAGATTATATTATTTAACTTAGATTGGGTTGTTTTTACTTAAATGACATAAAGAATTATTTTGTAAATATATTAAGTATATAAAGTAATCAAATTTTTGAGGGAGTATATATATTATTCTATATACAAAATTTTCTCCCATAATTATCACAAATCAGTAAGGGAATTAAAAAAAACACAAATTAAAAGAATTTACCATTTTGCTATATAATGGCTGTGATGCCATTGATGTGTTATTGGGAATAATATTCCATATCCAAACACACAATTATCAGCCTAATAGAGCAATTCAATAAAACATATGAATAATTTAATGTAAAAAATGTTTAAAATTTAGGAGAAAATATTACAAATGAACAGATATCTCTTATATTATTATTATTTATGAAGGTTTTTGGTTATAACTCAACAGCCTAGTCATGATTCGTAGATCTCTTTTAAAATATTCGCATTACATTTTTCTTAAATACATATATCTATATTTGTAATTATAATTCCAAATACTTGTTTGGAAAAATAATCATAATCCTATCCTGACGCCAAAATTTAATTTAAATAGAATGATCGTTATTTTCTGCTTACAAATATAAAGCACCACATTGAATGATTGGTTTTATTTATCAGTAAATCAAGACGTGCTCTTTCTTTTGTCTTTTAAAGCAAATTTTCATTAAAGTAGGCCATTCGAATAAGTCGTCGGCACGTCCAATTTCAGCTTGGAGCTAACGACGTATGATGGAGCATACAGTTCCATTTCACTTCAGCAGCTTTCATCGTGTATTCATGTATAAGGCAGGCCAACAGACGGAGGGACGAAAATGTGGAATGGTTCTTTGTTTAAAGCAATGTTTTAAAAATTAATTTGTGCCAAAGGTTGGAGCTACGTACTTAAAGTTTAATGATTCAATCGGAATCATCCCAGTGTTCAAATAAAATTATAATATAAATTAAAATTTTTAATTTATAACAATTGAAAATAATTAAATTTTCATAAAATTAAACTTATATATATAATATAACAAATGTTTCAAATATTATTAAATATATCTTTAATTATATAAGTTCATGATTTAAATGATCATTAAAGATTAATATTAACTCAATTTTATTGTTCTTTAACTTTCATTTATAAAGATAAAATGATTTTTTATTACTTAGAATATCAAACTTTAAATATGTATATAATATTAAATAAAAATTATATTATTTTTTATAAAATATAGTAATTCTTTTAAAAAAATTCAACCAATTAAATTATATAAATTATAATTAGTTTGCGAGATATGATCAATTCATTAATTTTTAGTCGAATCTTTTAAAATCAATTTTAAGAGGAATCGGCCACACAGCTGATTTACGATTTTTCCAATTCAAACCATTTTTAAAGCTTTAGTACCACTAGGCTAAATTCGAAAGCTGACGTGTCATGTACGATGCCACCTTAATTGGTGGAGGAAACGTAGTTTTTTTGTCTTTCTATAGTAATTGATTGATAATTAATGTGTAATAAATTATTAAAATATGAGATTATTTTACTAGTCATAAAACTATGCAAAAGATGAATTTTCTTACAGGAAAGTATTAAATTTTTAATATTATTTTCTTGTAATCAATGATTAATGCAAAGAAACTAAAATTAATACTAGATTTTTTTCATATGCATATTGAATTAATTTTTATTTAATTTATTAAATACAATTGTGCGCTTTATATTTATGTTAATAATTTGAAATGTAAATCTTCCTAAGTTATTAAGATAAAATTCAATCTAATACAATTTTTAGTTTAAGAAATTTGAATTTAGAATACAGGTATTAAAAAAATTTAAAAATTAAATCTAATACAATTTTTAGTTTAAGATCTATTTAGTAATAATCACATATAATTTTAAATAGATAATTCTTTGTTTGGAAGGGAAATATTCCTAAGCCTACCTATTGAAAATTTCAATACTATTTCTGCTTGTAATTTGAAAAGTAAGTAAAACACTCCCCAAATTTTAAGATCACTCAACCATAATATTAAAATATTTTACTTGTCAATTGAAAATAGTATTAAAAATTTTAGTATTACAATGAATGAAAATGCTATCATTTGGTAGATAAGTGTTATAATTGGTATTAATAATTTTAATATAAGGAATAGAATAAAAAAATAAAATAAAAATAGAGGAGAGCTTAATATTTTAGAGAGAAAAAATAATTTTTGATTAGAGTGATACATGTAAAAAAGAAGATAACACTTTTTTTTAATAATAAGGAATGGTTAAATTTATATATATAAATTAGGGATTAAATTCTGAATGTAAGAAAAAAAAATGTTGGGGAAGGCAATTGCTTTTATATACAGTAATGATTCAATCAAATTAATGCCGGCATAACCAGGAATTGGTCAATTGGTACAGTTAAAACTAGTGTTGAAGATTAGCAATTCCCACATGTCGGTGTAAATATCCCCATGCCCACGCGTATTTGATCTTACGGGTGACTATTAATTAGGTCATGTTGCTTATATAGGTTTATGATGGGTACACTGCTTTACTCCATTTCTAAGTGTTTTTGACTACATACAGGCTTGTATGTGAAGGGACCTATATATATTAATTATTATATTACATCATGTAAGTAGTAATAATGGTTGAATGTGAGTGGATGGAGTGCCATACCTAATCACATCATCTACTCATCTGCAATTACTAATCTGTCATATATACCTTTCGAGGAGGACATTTGGTAACCAAACTCATAGCTCCTTTTCAATCTCCATAGATTTATAGATCACCTAATGAACCAAAAACCACTAATTAAACAATTTGACCTTTTTTTCTGTCCCCTGATTTCTCTTGAGGGTGGGTAAGATCAATATTGTATTCATTTGATCAAGCTGATTATTTTTCGTATTTTTTTTTAACCAAAAACCAATCATATTGTGTATTTGTGATGAGTTATTGCTGTTTAAGAATATCTATATACATTATAGACTCCGTGAATAATAAGAAGCTTGAAATGTGCAAATTAAGGATACTGGCACCACACGTCAATGCATGACCCCAGTTTTCAGGACTTAGCTCTCCGTACATGCAGGGGTTAATTACTATGAAATAATACTATTACTTGGAGGCCATTTGACTCGTGCAGAAAATAACTTCTTATAAAAAATTAATTTTTTTAAAAAATAATTTATTATATAAATTTTTTAGGAAGTATGTAAAATTATTTAGTGATAATAGGAAATAACACTTTTCAGAAAGTAATTTCTTATATTTTGATTGATTCGACTTTGAATATTATAAAAAGTGTTCATAAAATAATCACTATATTCTTAATATTTTTATAATACAAATTAATAAATTTTAGTTGTTATTAATTAAATTTAGTAAAGATAATTTTATTATTATGTCCATAAATAATACAAGAAGTAAAACTTACTTATGGGAAAGTGTTAATAAAATAATTACTATATTTTCATTGATTCAATTTTGAATATTATAGGAAGTGTTAATAAAATGATTATTATATCATCAATATTATCATAACATAAATTAATAAATTTTAGTTGTTATTAATTAAATTTAATAAGGATAATTTTATCGTTATATTCATAAATAACACATGAAGTAGAACTTACTTATGGGGAGGTGAGTAAATAACTTTTCATTTTTTGTAGAAAGTATAACTTTCCAAGAAGTTGTATTTTCTCTAATTTGCTAGATAATGAATAGCCAATTAAATAACTCACCTTTTTCTTATTTACCAAGAAATAGAACTTCCATCTTGGTAGCTATCTTCTTCTTTACCTTTATTTTTAATGTATTGGGACCCTTGTCAGAAAAAAGAGAAAGGGGGAAAAAGTGGCAAGCCACTAAATATACATATGTAATATTCAAATTTGAGTTTAAGCTATAATAGTAGAAAAGGTATCAAAAAAATATTAAGTATTAATGCATTATAAAAGTACATAATGAACTTTTTTTTGTTACAAAAGAAGAAATTAGTAGGGACACCCATGTTAACAAATCTCCTTAAGTATTAGTATAAAAGTATTCCCTTGCTACAAAATGTCATAATTACCATCCAAAAAGTGAGTCCTATATTGTTTAGGCACTACTATAGAAAACTTATTTAATGTAATTATTTAACATATTTTACATCAGTTATCATTTGACATATATACGGGCATCATTGTATATCTAATATATTCAATGTTGATTATAAAACCAATGTTGAATATCAACAATAACGTTGGTTGCTTTATAAAAAAATCAATGTGATTAGTTGTAAAATATTGTTCAATAATTGAAATACAACACCAATTTTTTTATGTAGTAACTGATGTTGATAATTAATTTTCTATAACTAACGTTGAATGTGTAATAGGACAATGAATTTATAAAATACCTTATATTACTATTAGTTTAAAAAAATTCTTAAAAATTCTCTTAAACTTCATTGCTCCTAAAATAGTATTTAAACATAATTATATAATCCAATAACTTATATTACTATGCAAGCAATAACCATAATATTCAAGCTCTATTTCAATGTCTTAATGGTCAAAATTAATATTCTAAATACAATAAATCAAAAAAAGATGAAGAATGATAAATCCATTTAAGTTCGAATAGTAAAAGACATATAACATAGATGTTGCAAAAACTAAAAATAATAACTTTAAATGTTAAGAAGGAATTTACATTATTTTCTAATAACATAACCATTAACAAAAATACTTGTAAATCCCATTATGAAAAAATAAGGGTACAAAGACATTAGAATTGATGTTGCAGGTGAGATGTAAATACAATATACTTCTATTAAAGAGAAATTTATTATTTGGCTTGTGCAATTAAATTTTGGCGGTATCATGAGTTGTTTGAATTGCTCATATCATTTTAACCCTTTATATAGAAATACCTATTAATTTTCTTTTGTAAGGAAAAAATCCATTGCATAATCTTCAAGAAATCCATATTAATCAAAACCCTAATTAGTAAAATTAGAAACAAGGAATCCAAACAAAGTAACATGATACACAATAAAATGGATGTTGTTAATTAGTTTTAGAAAAGAAATGAGACAATTGTATAATTTAATGTTAAGATGAAAACACTAACAAAAGTGAATAAATGGTTGAACTCAAGTAAAAGTAATATTCTATGTGAAAAAATTGTAACAAGCTTTTTACTTAAAAGAAAATTAATTAGTTAATCATTCTATGGGGTACTCTTTGTAATATATTTGCAATTTGACATCTAGGACATGTTTCCAATTTCAACTTTTGCTTTTGTTGTCATGAGGTTTAAGGAAAGATAAATGACGTCATTTAAGTATCACGGTAATTTTAAACCAAAATTGGTATTTTAAGCATAATTATAAATTTATTTTTCCATATTAGTCGTATAATAAAACTAATGTGGAATTAAAATGCTCAATTATTTCATTTGCTATGATTATGCTATTTACTTTATGTGTATCAAAGTTTAACATAATACATAGAGTAAAAAGCATGATGATTCTTGCATTGAAACGAAGGGAGTGTTAGAGGCTCATAAAAAATGAAGTAATCGAGCATAAGGATCAAGTGGAATATGAAAACAACATATGCCATCAATGCTGCATAACTAAAAATGTTAGTGACCATCTATTTAAGTGCAACAAATAATCGTGAGTTAATGCAATGCTTATGACTATAAGAATGACTTTTAATATTGAGTGATAAAAAGTGTGTATCATGGTATTCAATATTAAGAAGAAACTAGAATCTTCCTAAGTTCCTTTCAAGGACTTGTGTCCGCTCTTTAGACATAAACATAAGCATTTTACAAAGAATTTGGAAGGATTCTTTCTTGAAGTCCTGATCCTTCCAAATACTTTGTAGAATTTCTATGTTTAGGGCCAAAATGAATATAAATTCTTGAAAGCAATTTTAATCGATTTCAAAACCTTTTAAAAACACTAATTTTTGGAATCCATTAACAGAGAACATTTTTTAAATGAAATGTGTAAATTGTATATTAACATTACTTCAGCCATTAAAAAAATCTAGGAATCTCTTAGGGTTCCTTTCAAGGTATAAGTTTAAATCCTTCCAAGAAATTTTGAAAGTTCCCTTAATCTTCCAAATAATCATGGTAATGCTAAATAACAAAATCTATACTTCCAACTTAAAGGCCTTATTTTTTATAGAAGGAGAATTGTCTTGAAAGATCACTGATTTGTTGGCAGGGAAGAACTATATTAATAAGCCAAGGGCAAAATAATTAGATATTGATTAATAATTTAAAATAGATATCATAAGTTTGATGATATGTATAGTTGCAATGACTTAAAATGACATATAAATTATTAACAATTTGTTACGATGATTGAAATAGACTTACATTATAGTTATAAAAAAAAACCAATGTTATAAGTTTCTATTAATGAATTATCATGTTGATTGAAATGAATTTACACAATTATCGCTATAAAAAATTGATGTTGTAAGTTTCTTCATAAAAGTCATTCATGTAATTGTCTTTAATTCCATTTATTTAGAATTCTTTATAAATACCATTTATTTACCTATTTTTAGTTTCATTCATTTGCACTACTTTATAAATGTCATTCATTCATTTTGACCTAAACATAACATTTGGTAAATACTTACTATTTTTACACATTAATAAATATTTATTACATATTTGCTATGTGTACCTTTAGATGTTGGTTGTGATAAAAAATTATTGTGGTATAAAAAAGCATTTATTACATGTTAAATAATGTTATGTGTATTTTGGATGTCAGTTTTTAAAAATAATTGATATTGTTTAGCAAATTTTTTTATATGTAATTTCTACATTTTAGCATTCTTTTAACAATGGCCTAAACAAAAACTATATTAAATTATCAATATAACTCGCAATTGAATCACCATATAATCCTAAATTAAAATTAATAATTTTATAATATAATCACTATTAAAAAAAACTTTTTATAAATTTTGTAGTATATTCTTATTTTGAAATTTCACTTATCGATACTACACTGCTTACTTAAAAAAAAATTCTCATTGACACTTAGGGAGACATAATATTTATTACAATGACTATTTTGAAGAAAAATGATAATGATTGTTTTCACAGTAGAAGGTAAAAATATTTTTTATAGAGGCAAGAGTTCTGATCTCATAATTTTAAAGAAAAGTGATAGCAATGGTGTTCATGGCATCCTTAAAGAATATTTTATCCTTACTCTTTTACTTTCAATTCTATGGCAATAATATTTTATCCCTAGTCCTTTACTTTGAGTTTGCAATATAGAAAAGAAACAAGATCATTTTTATGTATTTTATAATGGTAACTTGACATAAATTATGATCGAGAGAAGATGATAACTTAGGAGTAGTAACTTACATCTTAATTGTTAATCATTGAGTAGCATTAATTATGCATTATCCTTTTATGCCACCTAAATAAAATAGGAAAAGAGAAATTATAGAGTAAAAACCTAAATGAAAAAATAAAGTAAAAGATAAAAGGGACTCTAGATAGAATTTATATACAATATAAAATATTTTAAATTAGTTTTTAATTAAAAAATTAACATTGTAAGTATTCATCTTGTGAATGACATTGCACATTTTAAATGAGTAAACATTGAAATATAAATAATCTTTACAATTTTTAGTAACATAATAAATATAAACATTAATTAGTTATAGATAATTTTCAAATGTCTGTTTTCAAGTACAATCAACATCTAAAACATACTTGCAATTTCCAATAACAAACATTAATTAGTTATAGATTACCTTTAGATATCAATTTATTATGTAACCATTATTTTAAGTTTTTTTACATTAGACCTTTCATCTTCTATTGGAAAATAAATTTTCATAATGTTAAATTTATATTTGAACCAATGTAATAAGTTATACAAGATAAGTTACACTTATTTTTCAAAAATATTATCATGACATTATAGATGCCAATTTTTATTTAAACTGACATAAATGGGTTAACATTAAAGGACAAATTTATAGTAGTGAGGAGTTTCAAACCTTAGCATCATTAGTAGTTAAAGCAATAATCAAACTTAAATATCCAAGTTAAAAGCCAAACCTATTGTAGTAAAAAGTGTCAAACCTTACTATCACTAGTAGTTAAAGCAATAAGCCTGAATCTTTGAGTTAAAGAGTGTCAAACCATATTATAAAAGCTAGTTTGCTTCTTTATTATTATAATACACTATATTATATATAAAGTTTTAATTTACCAATTGACTTCATAAATAAAAATACACCAATGGGATACTAATTATATAATAATTAAAATATAATATAAAAACACATACAATTTTACTCCATGCAAAAAATTATTATGATTTATTTAAAAAAATTATAAAGTAAAACTCTATTTTGATCCCTTACTAATCTTGCTTATATTAAATTTGTCCCTCACAAGTGTCTTATATTAATTTCATCTCTCATTATTAATAAATTAACTAATTTAGTCCTTTTATTAGCATTTTTTTTAATCAATCAACTTCTGTAAAAACATACGAACTAAAATAACATATAATTAATATATGATAGATGAAACTAGTGCTAAAAATTTATGATATATGAACTAACTCAATGTAACTTATATTTATGAGGTGATGAACATCGATAATTGGGATAACTTGAAAGACTAGCCCATTATTAAGGAACAACCTAAAGACAACTCATGTGTAGTTAGCCAATTAAGCATGTTGAATGACTATTGTCCTCATAAGCATATAAGACCAACCATATCATTTAGTTACAATGCAACATGTACTTCAACTAGTGATTGGTTAGTAAAATCATTAATCTACCCTTATCTAGAATCTTCCAACATGTGGGAAGATTGTTTTGACCCTAATTTAAAACCTTCTAATCCTTCTTTATATAAATCGGCTAGGTATACATTTTGCTCTTTTAAAACTTTCTTACTACTATCACTTTCTCTTTCATTTACTTGCTTTGACATTGAAGGATTTTCAATGGAAATAACCGCTTGAAAGTTGATATGTAAGGACTTTTCAACTAAATATTGTGATCTTATAGCAAAAAATTAATCAACCACCATAAGTACTCTATACTTCGTAAACCAAATCACTAATGGTGTCATTTGTGCTTCAAACTTCCACATTTTTTCCCTTTTAACCCTATTTTTGTCAATTATTTCTTTTATAATAATAGGATCTTGACAAAATATGTTTTAAATTAGAAATATGGTGAACTGAATCATCATTTTCAAAATTTTCCTAATCTCATTGAACTTTTTTAAGAAAAATGATTAACTAGTTGCTTTTATAATAAATTCATCTTTCCTAATTAGCTCACCAAGTGACAATTGATTATCTCAATCCTATTAAATTTTTCTAGAGAAAATGATCAATTGGTTGCTTAGACAACAATTTGATCTTTTGTAATTAGCTTACCAAGTAATAAACTGATCTCTTTTTTTAGAATTTTCTTGATTTTTCTTTAATTTTCTAAGAAAATTAATTAATTAAATGTAATTTTCTTGTTTGTTCTTGGCTTTGATCTTCTTAATTTTCTTAGTTTTTTTTTTTGGATTTTCCTAAGAAAATCCATCCATTGATTGATTTTCTTGACCTTTTTGAACTTTTTGAGAGAATTAATCAATCATATTCTTAAGAAAAACACATTTAAAATATTATTAAATTTTTATTATGAATCTAATCATGATTTCTTATTATATGATCAATAAATGTAATTGATAAAAATGTCATCTTGATTTCTCTATTACATTGGATCTAATAAGAGCTATAACTTGAATCAAGTCACATTTTGAAGATTGTTATTGTCTTTGTTAGATATTGGGGTCTTTTCAAGTTTACTTTAAACTAAGTTAAAAAAATAAGTAGACATCACAGCCACTAACTAATCTAACAATAACAAAAAAATTATGACATCACATGTTCAATAACCTCGTCAGGATTATCATCTTCCTCGATCATTATTTAATCGATATGGTATGGCTAGAACTTGAACCATAATATCAAGTAGGATTTGCTTGAAAGGGAGAATTGCCAACCATTAAAAAAGCTAAACTTCATTAGATGGAGCTCTAGTGCAACATTAACAAAAAATAATAGCTTCATGAATAAATTAATTGCCAGGAACAATGATAGAGAAAGCACTTCAATCACAATCCACACTATAAAAGCATGTAACCTTTGCATGATTGTTCACCAAATTTCCATCATGAGAATAATAGACTCATGAATTAATTAGAACTATCAAAACTAACAAAAGTTTTAGGATAAATGGAGAAGTAAGTACTGATCAGTTGTTGGGCTGATGTTTCATTAGGAATATAATCAAGAAAATAATAACTCCAATAATAGTGAATCTTACCCTTTCACACCAGGGATCATGTATGTTCCAATCTTTTAAAATTTCAAACCATTAATCGATCTAGAACCTTAAGATGATCTGACAGCTCTTTAGGAGCATTTGCAAGCATTTCAAGCACTATGATGCTTTCAAGAACACTAAATGCAATAATGTGTAGAGCTTTTTTGACCAATTTTAAATTTTTTTTCTTAAGATGGTTCATGAGTTTGAAACTAAACTATCACAAACTTCAAAGAATTATTTGATTAATTTCTATCCTATTTTGTTACTTCAAGGATACATAAAAATACAAATGCTTCATTAATAAGCATTTAGTAAGGCAAGAATGAACTGTTGAAGGATTTTCTTAGTCATTTCAATCAAGCTAACTTAGAAATCAAAGATTTGAAGGAAAAAGTGGTTATCCATTCCATATTGGTCAATCATAAATTTGGAGACTTATCAAAATATTTGGCTAAAAACTTTACTAAATGTTTAGTCGACTTATTGCCCAAATCCACCAATTTTATCAAAACCAAAGAGCTAAAAATGAATAAGAAATAAATGACAAGTTGATATAATAATCATAGTAGGAATGAAAAGATAAAAGAAAAAAAGAAGAGCCTTTAGATCCCATTGTAACAAATATACCTCACAAAATACTTCATTAAAGAGAATTTTGAATGACATGAAAGTGATGTTAGCTTTAAGATTTCATGCAATGAGTTTTAATGATGACAAATGAATATTATAATAACATTGTATGTCTTATACTAAATGATATATATATATATATATATATATATATATATATATATATATATATATATATATATATATATATATATATATATATATATATATCATACAAGCCTTAATAGACATACTATGCTATGATTAATGTATATGCTTAATTATATGCTAAAAAAGTTATACTTTATACAAGTATCACTAAACATATAATTAATTAAGATATATGAAAGGATGATTATGTATGTTTTGTGCTAATTTATTTCATATGAATCATGCATTAATATCTTAATATAATTAGGATTGGATTAGCCTATATGGATTTACAAAGTTTATGAACTAGTATATAGGAAAGTCCAAGATGAAGAAGAGTAAGTATTGAAGTAAGGAAATAGAAGATTATATTATGCTCAACTCAAGAATAAGGAAGAAAGATAAGAAATAAGATGTAATTCAAGTATTGAAAGATGAGAAGATTAAAGTATATGAAAGCTTGGAAGTATCAAGAAGAGCCCAAACACTTTAATTGTATAGTTTTTCATTTTAAACTTAGTCTTTCTTGTAAAATAGAGTATTTTATGATATAGAGTTCAAATATATTTTTCATACTCTTAGCTTGATCAAAATATTTTAAAAAGATAGCCTTACAATTATATTTTTACAAAATAGCCTATGGCAACATTTCAAAAACTAATAAGATATGAGGTTTTAATATTTTTAACATTAATTTTTAGTCATTCTCTTAATTATATTTCATAAAACACTCATGATTTGATTGTCAAATATTTTCCATATGAAAATAGACTTAAAAAATTTTTTCATGGACATATCATTTGCTTAAAATGATCCATATACAAAAAAGATATGATTTTGCCAAGATAAGTCTAGAAATCAGTTTTTTACAATTTAATCTTTTCTAACCTTTGCTCATGTCTTTGACTGTATCTCAAAAATGATAAAGAATATGAGCATAAAATTACTTTTATGTGAAAATAGACCTATGGATTGGTCCTTTACTTAAAATGACCAATATATGAAATAGTTATGATTTATATAAGTTGAGTTTTAAAATTAGATTTTTATAGATTTACTGTTTTGACCTTTACTCATTATATATGAGCTTGAAATTAGTCTCATTTGAAAGTAAACTCAATTAACTTTTCAACTATAAGTCATTTGCTTAAACTTAAAATGAAGAATTTATGACCTTTTAAAGTTCAGTCTACATTTCTGTTTAGGTGAATCAATTCCAAATATCTAGAGAGCACCCTAGATATCCTAAATCGATTCACCAATCGATTCTTATTGTTTTGGTGTATGAATAATGGCTAGTTTTCATCTCTAATAATCCCAAACAACTATATTACTTTATAGGCTTTCTATATAAGCTAAGAAGCATCAAATACAACCAAGAGAGAGCCTAAACCTCGCTTGTTAACATCATTTTACACCCTATTTCATCAAATCATGAATTGAGCTCTACTTTGTGAAATTCTTCTATTCTAACAGCTTTATTTGTTTCATCCACTCTTTAAGAAAGTTTGTATGAATTATTCTTCATCTTCTATGATTTCTTACTTGTAAAAAGTGTGGTATCCCTTAAAGAATCTTTGAAAGGGTGAGGAATCCCTTGTAAACAGTGAGTTTGCTCAAGAAAGAGCAAGAACTTTGTAAAACTTCTTCAAGTGCTAGTTGAACACTTGAAAAGATAGTAGATTGAATCATAAGGTTGGAAAGCTTGGAGAGTGGATGTACACTTTGGTAAGGATATCCAAAGGAGGAACTAATTATAAATCTTTATGTTTGATCTCTCTTGTCTATCTCTTTATTATTTCTGCACTTGCTCTATTTTTCTTGCTATAAATACTCTATTTTTCTGCTATTATCTTGCTGATATATTGTGCTATAATACTTATGCTGTTACTTGGATATTTGAATGGTTACAACAGAAATTCATGTCTATTTTGCTATTACTATTTGTTAAGATATAATGCTGTATACTTATTCTTAATGTTGTGAATTACTAAATACATTATGCATCAATATTGATCTTAATCTTTAAATAATTGAATGGTTGAAATAGAAATTTATTTATGCATTGACTTCTTGATTCTTATCTATGCATAATTAAATAAGTTGTTTTGTACAAGTGAATTAAATTGTTATATATAATATGCAAACTTCTCTATTAAATTATTTTAGATTAATTTCTTGATGATTTATTTGTGCATAGTGGAAAAGTTAGTTTGCATTAATTCTTAGATTTATCATATCTTAAGTACGATAAACATCTTCATATAACTCTTTTGGAATTGATTGAATTAAGATTATTATTATTCTCATGACTTTTCAAAATTAAAAGGTTTTCAAAAAAGATTTCAAAAATAAGAAAAATTTTAGAAGCATCCACTTTACCCTCTATTGGGTGTAAGTTGCCAAGGCCAATAAGTAGGACAATTAATGGAGCACAAACCCAAAGCATCACTAAGAAACGCAAAAAAGCTACCATTGAGCGCAACAACCTTATGCAAATACCATAAATTTTGGTCTTATGATACTGAAGATTACGTAATGATGATAAATGAGATTGAAAAACTCATAAGAAATGGCTATTATTGGTGATGGATATAAAAGTTATAGGAGGATGGAAGTTGATAATTATTTATTATAATAAGTATAAATAATTTTAAATAGTTATTGTATAGAAATGAAATATATAAAATATCTTTTTGTTGTTTTCTAAATTTTTTCAAATCGGAATTCCATTTTCTAAATAGTAAAAATAGTAAATTTTTTGGTTTCTGTAAAGAAAAAATGAAAATAGAATACAGTTAAAGCAATGCATCCTAAAATTTTCATTGCTATTTCCTCATCCAGATACCCTTGCAAATTGTAAACCATATCATTAAACATGGTCTCCGTTACGGCCTAATAAAATCCTAATAGTATTGAGTTCAGCCCCACCTAAAATGGACCAAGCCCAACCTATAAGATCCATGATCCAAAGCGCGCGCACGCGCTCATTGTCTCTCTCTTTTGTCACTTCAACCTTGCGGCTGAGGAACTTGCTTCACTGTGAATTTTTAAGCAATCAAATCTTCGACAACTAACTTTCTTCAGTCCTGGTTTTCCACAGTTCATAAAATTCAATTTTGATAAATGCTAATAATAATGGAGAAGCCAAACTTATCAATTATTAATCCGCAATCAAAATCAAAGGAGTGTTTGATTTATACAGGTATTAAATTGCCGTCGAAAATTGAACTTTACAGAATCTTTTTTGCAAAATTTTAAAAAAATATTTAAATTTATTTGAATGATCATAAAAATTAAAATTTATATGCAAAATTTTTTCTAATTAAAGGAGGTAAATAAATAATTCTCCCTGTTTTATAACAAGTAAAACTTTCAAAGGGCTACAATTCAGTTTTACCAATTTGTTTTAAACCCAAATAATAAAACTATTTACTACATCAAGTTGCACCGTCCGCATAATCTTCTGTTGAGCAACGGTGACATTTTGCATAGTTAATTTGTCCCCATTCTGATGCCTTCCCACGTATGCATTAAACTCATTCCTCTTCATTCTTTAGTTTCCAAACTCGAGGTAATGGGGAGAATAAAAAGAAAAAGTTAAAAGGGGAGCAAATTAGTTTTACATTTGTAATTTTTGTTCAAGTTTTCTTTATTAAATTGGCGAGTTTGATATAAATTTTAACTATAATTATTTTCACATATGAATTATCTTTTTATTTGCCATTGAGGACTCAGCACAATGGCACAATCTTATGTTCTTAAGGTCAAGTAGCATAGAGTTTGATTCCCTCTCCGCATATCATTTCCCCCACTCTCCCCATCTTCCTTTAACCCCTGCCCCTTATAAGACCCAAAAAAATTATCTTTTTATTTAGGATTTCTTATTAAACTAGGATTAAAATTCCTTAACAAGCAAATATTTATAGGTTATATATATATATATATATATAGAATTTAGGGTTAGAGAAAGAAAATTTGTGATTAATGGGAATGACGAAAAAAAAAGTCAAAAGGGGAGCTAATTAGTTTTACATTTTTTTTATTTTTATTCACATTTTCTTATATTAGATTAATGAGTTTGATTTAAATTCTAATTGTAATTAGATGCTATTTGTTTCAATGAAAAATAATTTTTATAAAATATAATTATAAAATATTAAAATGAGAAAAAATATTTTATTTATTTAATATTAAATATAAAAAATTTAAGAAAAGCAACTTCTCTTTTTTTTTCAAAGGGGAATTTATTTTCCTCTATTAATATGGTTTTAAATGGCATGTTACTCTTTCATTAATAAACATAACAAATAATATTTTTTTATAGAAAATACTTTTTAATAAAATAAATGAAACCTTAATTTGTGACAATTTTTTACTATGAGTTACTTTCTTATTGAAGTTTAATTTTTGTGTTAGAGTATGTTGAGATTCCTTAATAAGCAAATATTTTTAAATTATAAATATTTATATTGATTAAAAATATGATGTATGCAAGAGATAATGATGTTATTACTTATGAGAGTTGTGTAGGAACCCTTTCAAAAATTGGTAAGAGATATAGAGACAATGGTTAGAAAATTAAATGATTATAATTGAAAACCTTCCCATACATTATCTTATAATTTTTGTTGATACAACATATTTTTTGTCATTTATGATTTTTCTCATAAAGCTCAAAAGTTTGTCCACATTAAATCTATTTATATATTATTTCATTATTTTAAGATAATATTTGATTCATAGAATCTTTTTAGCATTCTCGAAAATATTTTAAGAAAATATCATACTTCCATATTTAGTTCAATTTTTTTAAAAAAATAATTTTAGGAATGTGAGCATTCTCGAGATTTTTTTTAACTTAATATTCTCCTAAAGTATTCTTATGACAAAAGGTAGATATCATATATTCTCATAATATAAGAATACTTTAATAATATAAATAGATTATTTTATCCACATTTAATAAAAGCTTTATCATTATTAATATTTTATTTTATTATCATTTATTATCGTTAATCACCTACTAACCATCATTTACTAACAATGATTAAACTATTCATCATTACTTATAATCATTAATTATTCTATAACCACCATTAATTATTAATAATAATTATTAACTATTACTCAGCATTAATAACCATAATCAAATAACACTCATTTTAGGTGGTCACCTATTTACCATCATCTACTATTGTTAATTATTTCTCACTATTAACTAATGATATTGACTATCTAATTTTTAATCATTTAATAATTATTTTTTAAAAAAATAATTAATTAAAATATAATATTGTCATATTTTAAAAAATTAAATTTTTAATAATAACATTTATAAAAATATTAAAATTCTTAAGAATGTATAATTTTATGAATTAAATACCAGTTAACTAATTTAATTACTTGATATTAATGTATTTAAAGAGGAGATATATTTTCCTATAAGTGACAATGACAAACACTAGAATGCGATCGTACTGAATACATTACACACAGAGATACATATGCTAATGTCAAAAACCATTACACACACAAACACATATGCTAATGTCAAGAGTAGCTACGTGAATGACTAGAGAGTTTTGCTTTGGATATAAGTGACTTGGAAAGCACCCTGATATATGAGTTAATTAAAGAAACTTTTCACAGAGATTAAAGGGAATATATTTACAAAAAAATGGAATCGGATTCGTTCGACAAACATTAAGCAATCCCCTTCATTTTGTATAATTTGGCCAACTAACCCTTAAAATTTTACAAGCCACCCTTTTAGGTGCACTGATCCTCCTAACTTCATTTGGCAGCTCACCATTTGCAAGAAAACAGTTGAGTGAATCAAGTAAAATTTAACTTCCTAGAGCTAAAATCAGCTGGAAGATAAATATGTAGAGGTGGTATATTACTTCACTTTTTTTTCTGTGTGACAAAAAGATTACTTTACTTTTTTTTAGGAAGAAGACAAAGTGTCAAGTTCTGGGGTGCAATTGATATTCTTTTCGAGTGTGTTAGACGCACTCAATATAAAATAACGGGTAAACTCTCTTTTTCGCCTACATGATATTCACTTTTTTTTATTTTTATAAAATATTCTATATTAATCTTATCTCTAAGAAATAATAATTTATTTAATTTTATTTCTGGAGGAGAAAAATTAAATAAATAAATTTTCATATGAATATTAATAAAAAGTGAAATTGAATGAATTAAGATTTCACAAGTACAAAATTAATATAAAATATTTACAGGAATAAAAGTGATAAGAAATAAATTTAAAGAGTGAATTTGCTCTAAAATAATTTATATTTTATATTTATAAATTATTCAATGGGTCAATCAATAAGTAAAAATTTAAATAAAAGAGGTGTCTGATATATTAGACTATAGGGGGCAAAAAAAAAAAAAAACTCTGTAAGTCCAAATGGCATATCTCTCTCTATCAATGTCCATATTATATTATCTTGCAAATATGGGAATCCATTACCCACCCATGAGGCTCGATTGCCTCGCAAGTCTATTTCTTGAGATTGAGTTTGACAATTTAATATTCTGCCATAATTAAGATCCATTTTTGTACTCCAAGGTAATTATCATATGGGATAGGCTAATAACCGCCCTTCCAAGGTGCGGACAAGGCATATTAATTAAACTATAATTATTTTCATATATATTATCTAAGAATTTAACAGAATCTCAAATTAATATATACCTTTACTTTAATACAATGTTAAATAAAGGGAGGAAAAAGAAAATGTTGGTAAGCAAAGCATCATTTGGTTAATTCTATGAGAAGTATAGCAAAATGGGAGAAGCAGGTCTTTTCAGTAAAAGTATTTTTAGGAAGTGTTACTTTTCATAAAATATAAAAATAATTTATTTAATTCACCCTTGTTAAGTTGGATTTTCTGTATCTTTTACAAGATAAATACAAAAATACATTTATTAATTTTAACTAATAAAAAATTTATCCTTTTAATTTTAACTAAGATAAGTTAAAAGAAAATTTTAATCACTTCACATTATTTTTTAAAAATGATAAATATTGCAACTTTTTGTATTTCCTTTGGGTAAATGCTATTTATTTCTTCTTATTCTTTTATTATTTGTATTTGCATAAAAATTTTTGAAAAAAATGATATGCTACATAGATTCATTAGGTACCTACCTTAATTTTTTTATAGTTATGAGAAAGAAAAAATTAGAAGTTTAAAAAAATTATGATACAAAAGATTTAAGACATATCACTTTAAAAAATAAAAAATAATTAAAACTTGTTCATATTTCTAATTTTTTGTATTATAATTATAAAAATTATAATAGTTATTTATTAATACTTTTTAGGAAGTTTAAAATTGAATCAAACAAAATATAAAAAGTTAATTATTAGAAAGTGATACTTTCTGAGTATTAACTAAAATTTTTTGAATACTTTTTAAAAAGTTTACAAGAAAATTTCAGACTTGTTTGTTTACTGCCTTTAAAAATAATTTTTTATTTTAAAAAAATAAAAGAGCCTTTTTTATAATCTATTTTTAGAATTTATTTTTAAAAATTAATTCTAAATATTTAACTTAAAAATAAAAAAGTAAAAATAACTTTTTAATATTTTTAAAAATTGTTCTTTTATTCTTTATGTTAGTTTTGTAATTAAATAAAATATTTTTTATTTAAAATATTGATCACCATTTTGTTTTTATTTTCTTTCAATCTAAAAATAATTTTTAAAAAATAATTTTTTTAAATAATTTTTGAGAACAGGTTTTGAAAATACAAAAATAAAAATATATTTAAAACACTCTTACTTTCTAAGAAGTTCAATTTACTATAGAAATTTATTTTATGTATCAACTAAATAATTCCTAAGAGAAAGATAAAAATGATCAACATAATTTAATTAAATCTAGATTTAGTAAACCATGTGTAGCTATGGTTGCTCCATTTTACCATTGATTAGTTAGATCCTATGAAAATGCATAAGGTCTCACACATTTGGATAACTAAATGCAATATCTAGTTATTGATTAATGTAAACTTCATAAAAATATAAAGGGTTTCAAATATTTGGCTAGATATAATAACTATAGTTGGAGTTACTACACAAAATCAAAATGTAATTTCATTAAAAATAGGAACAAAATATTAAACAAGACCTTATTATTAATTGTTCCACTAAAAGTAAGAATAAAACATTAAATGAGATTCCGCTATCAATATCAAATGTGATTAATTAAAAGTTATTAATTAGAGCTTATTCATCAACTTTAAAGATGATTGTTAATATTTGCCTTTTTAAATTAATTATCATTATTATTAAAGTTGTACCTTATAAGAGAAAAAGTTATTTAAATACAATATCATTAATTTTGATCTAAGTATTTTTTTTATAGTGATAGAAGTAGTTAAATTATTAGATTTATACATACAAGAATTAGAAATTAAATTTTGGATGTAATAAAAGGTACAAAACCTTCAAAAAATATTAAATGTCAGTTGAACCAGAAAATCTTGACACCATTTAATAAGCTTTAAATTTTGTCACAAAGTAGTTAAAAATAGCTATACATTGAAAATCATAGTGTATAATTTATTTTTTAGCAATTTATTCCAAAATAATTAATAAATAAGAACTTTAAAATGACTATAATTTAATTTCCAATATGATTAATAAATTCAAAGATCTTTATCACAAAATAAGATATTTAACAATTTTTTTAAATATATATATATAAGCATTCTAAACAATAGTTAATAGTGAGCAATTTACTTTTTTAAAAAATATTAATAAGTTTATTTTAAAGAAAATATAATCAAAATACAATGATATTATTATCTTCTAAATAAAAATTATTTATTAAAATCATTTTAAAATACATTTTACAAATCTTACACATATAAATTCATAATATTTACTAAGAACAAGTTTTATAAGAAGAATTTTATGGTATTTAAGAAATATTGGAATGTGGTAAAGTTGCTACTAACAACTACCTACAGATCTTATTAACATGTAATTAATGTCACATTCTATATGCAGTGATTAAACCTCCCTTGAAAAGTTGTAAATGCCAAAATTATTTATCAATAAAGTGCAATTTTACATATAACTATCTCCACATGTAACTAACTAACCTAATCGTCTCAAGTCTTGCTTCAACATAAAGATTCTTCAACAAGTTCACTTCTAATTCATTCGACAACAACTGAGCACTTAAGGAGAAAGTTCTATGAAAAGAAAAAAAAATGAAAAGAGAGTGAGTTTGAAGGAACTTAGTAAGCAACCAATATATAAAAATTAACAAACTAAAGTCACCTTTATTTTAAATTTATCAAATCCATAAAATAAAAATTGACCAAAATTATTAATAAGAAGAAACGTATTCACATGCTTTGGTGCTAAAAAGAAAAAAATTAAACATACAAAGAATTTGATGTGCTTTATAGTTAAAATTTAACTTGCATTTACTAATCGATACTTCATTAGAGTTTTTTTACTTAATAAGCCATTGCACAAAAATAACAAAATAACGAATAATATAATGTCAAAAAATACCTCGACTAACACATTTATTTGAATTCAAACTAAATTTTGCACAATATAAATATACATCTAATATCAAGTAGTAAGTACAATATAACCAAATAAATATTCTTATAACTCTCATCTATCTTTGTTCCTTTAAATCAGTCTTATTTTTAATAAGTAGGCATGTGGATTTAGCATAAATAGTCACAATATGAATATAATTGCCCTAAACATTATCAAATCTCATTCATGGTACAATTTAATAGATTATAAACAAGTGCTTCAGCTAACACTTTAATTTCCAACCTAGTAACAATATCTTCCAAATATATACATACAAATATATTTATACATGAGCCAATGCCTCATATCACATTAATTTAAGGATAAATTAACTACTATAATATACACAGACTTGCACACACATAAATATATATATGAAAAATTCAATTAAATTTATTTGTTACAAAATCAAACCATAACATAATTTTATAAGTTATGGCATCATCATAACTTTTTGCATGGTCCCATGGTAATTATTTAACATTTACTAATGCACACATATTTTTTATTACAACCATAGAATGGATTAATTTTTGTAGATTCCTTAAGATAAGACAAAGTTAAAAATACATAAAGTATAATCAATTATATAATTAATTATGGATAAGTACACTACTACAATATTTATGTCAACTATTTAATGGATTATATGTTAGTTTTAGATTATCATTTTATTAAGTATTGTTATAAATTTATCATGACATCAGTCACAAAAATTTCATGAAAAATAAAAATCAAGTTGATTTCTATACAAATAAATTATCATCATTTTTTGTTGGAAACATAACTCAATAACTAGTCAAAGTTAAAAATATCAATTTTTAAGGTTGCAACCAATGTTAAAAATTAAAAGTTAACATTTTTTTATTTTATTAACCAATATTGAATATATTATATACCATATTGGTGACTTATACAATCAATATTATATTACCTTGCCTCCTAAAAAGATATTCTCAACAACTTCTCCATTTTGTCTGGCATCTCAGAACACTTTTCATTCTACTACTTCTAACTTAAAATATATTCAGAACCCTTACAATCATTCCCAACACCTTCTCTATTATGTTCAACATCTCAAAACACTTTTCACTATACTATTTCTAACATGAAATATATTCAGAACCCTTAAAAACATAATACTTCAACTTTCTAACATATACCTTACATGGAACAAAAAGCAATATACATTTCATGTTATTTATAATACACAATTCTAGATTTAGTAAATGCAATTTATAAAACATAGAAGTTAAATTTCCTACTATATTAATTTCGTACAATTTGGGTATAGATTATGGAATATCTAATAATTTATACTACTGAATGATATATGTTCAAAGCATTTTCAAACTATAAGAGAATAAGGTGAGTAATTGAAAATTTATGTGTTGCAACACTTACAATAAAACGTTCTATTATGATAAAAGAAAAATTACCTTCTAATTTATTATAAATATCATTTTATCTAAATATGTTTAATTTATTATTAATATATATCTCTTAAATAGGACCAGTATTAACTAAATATTTTTAATTATATAAATTAACAATCAAGCAATTACGCATGTAAATATAACTAAAAAAAATAAGGACATTAGTACTTTAAACTTATTGTATATGAAATTTATTTGAAATAATTATCAATTCATATCATTTTTCCATGATCTTGATGTATATAAAATTCCTTCAAATTACTTTTATGATTAACTAGAGATAGTCTCGATGAGAAAATATATATCTTTAACATTGGTGGTTACATCTTCTTTATTTCCACTACTAATGATTTATTTCTTTCTTTGAAAAATTATAGATCACTTGTTATCAACCAGGTTTGACATATAAAAAACTTATTTTGCTTGGAATGCCATTATGAATGGCTCCCTTTAATGACTTTTCTTGTGAAGATCTATCAATGTGAATCATAACTCATTTATTCAAATGTCATTATTATTCTTCACCTACTTACATCGATAGGCTCCCTAAATTAGATGTAGTTGAGTTTTCATATATTTTTAATAACCTTGAAATATGATATTGTTGTACAAATAGGATTTTTGCCTTTAACACTAGAAACATGCATTACTTTAGCCTCCAAAATGATAATATTATTTTGCATTATGCTCCTCTCATCTTGTTTTTTTTAATGTTATATGACATCCATGCATAATTTATTGGCCAATCATCTTATAGTTTTAAAAAAGGCATTCGATGTTTCTTTTTTACCTACTTGGTTGCAAAATCACTTGATGAAAGAGTGATTATGTTTAAATTATATCCATTTCTTATTCTTACCATGATAGAATTTTTTTATGAAAGTAATATGCTTATTTATGTAAAGTTTAATCTCTTTATTATTTTATAGAATATAAAGATATGCTTAATCTAAAAGTGTAAAGCAGTTAGGGTAGAGTGTATAAGCCTATGTTTTAAATGGGTAAAAATGGTTGAGCTTGCAAGTATGTAACATTATTTATTTATTTGTTTATTCTACTAACAAAAGTTATTAAACCATTAGATATACACACAAGAATTAAATTAAATATTGGATATAAAAAAAAACACTTTTAAGGGATAGATGTTTGCTTATCTTAAAGGTGTAAAATAATTAAGGTGAGGCAGGATAAGGCTAGGGGCGCATAAGCATGTATTTTAAATGGCACAAATGGCTGTGCTCACAAGTAGGTGACATTATTTATATATTTTATTAGTAAAAGTGATTAGATTACTAGATGCGCATATGCAGAGATTAGATTAAACACTGGATTAGAGAAAAGCACTTTTAAATGGAATTGGATTAAGTTGAATTAAGAAATCTATTTTTTTATAATTTATAATTGACCAATTAATTTTTTTCATTTTATTAATAGGTTAGTTAAGTAAGGCTAAAAAAATTATATTAAGCCATTGAATATTAAATTGAGAATTGGGTTAGATTAAAAAAAATCTCCTAAGTGCTTGAAAGATTACTAAAAAAATAGTTAATCTTGCAGACAAACTCACATAGGCTTGCTCGTATAAGCTCGCATTAAAAATGAGCTCCAAAGAAAGAGCTAATAGGCTTATAGTTCATTTTATACCTCTAGCTTGTTCCTATATTTCATTGCTTATAATTTCTACTTGATTCTCCAATGTGCCTTTGCTTGAAATTTTCCTTTATGGCGAGGCTTGAAAAATTTAATAGTGTTTGCATTTAATAAGTACAAGATGAAAAATTTGATAACCTCTTTAACAACATATCCTTTAACAATACATCTTTTGAGTTATTTCAATTACACATATGCCTTTTTTAGATCTTCATGCAATGTTTCATTAAGCACATCCACTTTAAGTAAACTAGACCATATAGTTTTACGTTATTCACCAAATGCTCAACCAAATAAGATATGAGATGAAAACCCTTAGAACATATTGAAATCACTCCAAGCCTCATAAGTATGAGTTCTTGGGCATAGAGTCATGATTTGTCATTGTTCACAAGTAAGAATCCTTAAGGCTTAATTTTTTATAACCATACAAAGAAAATATAAGTTCTAGTACCAACACAAAAATGATAACAGTAATTTAACCACCTTATGCCTCCTTTTAGCCTTAGCCATTCATAAATTCAACCCTGTCCCTCCAAGCACAATAACAATCTCTTTATCTTATAATTCCCAGCCATAACATATCTTTTAATAAAAATTCAATGTAAAAATAAATTATCCATGTTGTAATTTCTAGGTCTTATCTTATCCCTCCTAACTTTATTATGAATTTTGTATAATTTTATAATATTAAATCCTCATCTGTATTCATTATTATACTAAACATATGTTATCATTTTATTCAATTTGCAATCACATTAGTAATTTCGTCACATCATAACCATATTTACAATTAATAGACAATTATTTACATTTATACAATAATTCACACATATTTGTATAGTTAAAATTTAATTGAATGCCATTTCAATTCCTATCACATATTAACGTATATGATAAATTGAACAATTTTAATCAACATTTATTTGTATAAACACACAAAGCATTCTTATTTTATAATATTCATTGGTAATAATGTCACTAAATTCATCCATAGCTAATTATAGCTACATTACTTACTACCTAACATACAATTCCCCTTGCCTTAAGATTTAACTAAGCTTTTCCTAAAAGCATTCAAGTATAATATTCAAATATATAGCTTTAGAGAGCTCATATTCCATTACTGTAGAATATCTTAGTCTAAAGAGCATCACTTTATAAGGCATTCGATTATGGTAGTTGAATATAGGCATGAGAGACACTTTTTGGGTTATATTCAACTATTATAGTTGTATATAGTTGGCTTTTCTAGCTTTTTATCAAAGCTTGTTGAATAAAATGCTAAATTTTCCCTTTTTTAAATCATACATATTACTTTTAGCTCAAATTATCATACAAACAAGATTTCTTAACTAATTAATCCACTCAATATACAAGGATTTATTCCAATAATAACATTCAAGTTACAAATTATCAATTATCACTAAACCATCCAATAATCAAATTAACTAGTCTAAATTTTACATTTTTAGAGGTTAAGCATATTATCTAGTTAATAAGATTTTGGAGGAGGAAAAAAGGCATCAAAAGAGTAATTTACTTGCTATTTTCCCTTAAATCTTCCTTTTTAAAGTAAAACTAACTAGATTTGGACTCTTGAGTTTAGAAGTAAGAAGAATTACATTAGATTGACTATAATATGCAAGAAATATCTTAAAGTTGTTGATGATTTGTTGCCAAATTTTGAGAAAACAAAGTTGGAGAAGAAAAGGGAAAGGGAGAGGTCGGACTCTCAGTTAAAAAAATGGAGAAATAAGGGGATTTTAGGCTTTTTATACTATCGAGGGCATTTTAATAATTTTTAGATGTTGAAGGGTAAAACTAGAAGAATGTTTCCTAAATCTTATCCATACACTCCTATTCAAATCTAGATAAACTTTAACTCACATTAGATTCTACCTTTCTTATTCATGTCATAAAATTTTATTTCCCACAAATAAAATCTCACTCTAAACTCATCCACAACAACTAATTAGCTACCATGAGTACAAAAATATTAAAAAAATTAATTATGAAATATCTTAATTTTCTAAGAGAATGACAATAAATACCTTTCAATGACAATACCAATATATTCAATAGAGAAATTTTTTAAATTGAATTTTATAATATTGAATATTAATTATTTAGTTATATAATATAAAATTGTAATATAAAATAATGAAACCTACATATAAATGAAAAATTAAATCCAATACTTCTAACAAATTATGAAAACCCTAAACCTTATGTTAGCAACTATCACTATCCCCTTGGCGCTCTTTAATGTGCTTTTCTTTCAACTAAATAGTGGCTCATCGTTTGGATGTCATTCTTAGACGCCTAACTTCTAGAATATTATGTTAAAGTATCAATCATGTTATTCAATCTGTATTTGTTGAAGATTCAGTAACTTACAATAAATGAAAATAATATTGAGTTAGTATCATTTACATTGATTATGCAAAACATATACATAAAAATTCTAATCTATGTATATAAAAAATGACCTAATTTAAGATGAAGAGCTTATATCATCATATTGATTTTTTTTTTGTCTTTATCGAGGTAGTAATCATATTACTAGGGTCTTGACTATATATGAAAAAGAAATTAAAAACAAAAAACTATCTATAAACTTATTTCCTAAATATAGGAAACTATCACTTTACATCATCTTACCATGTTCCTTTAAAGTTCATTTTTATTTATGCCCAATTCAACTACTTGCTCTTACTTGTATCCTACTAGGAAATGATAGATCTATTCAAAAGTGAACTCTATGATGATGGAAATAAGCAACACAAATAGTTAACTTAAAATTTAAAATTTATAATGACAAATTACTTCTACTTCCCTTGAAATTTAGGTTAAATATACATGAATCCTCTCATTTTTCAAAATCCTACAATCTTATCCCTTATTTTTTGTCCACATGACAATTTTTCCCTTTTTGCTAATGATTTATTGAAAATTTTCATTAATGACTAATGTCATTATCATTTTAAAAATTTTAATTCTCAAACTACCCTTCATAGAAACCTATATATATATATATATATATATATATATATATATATATATATATATATATATATATATATATATATATATATATATAAACCAAGTAAAAGACAATAATATAATACTTTTTTATATCTTATGACAAAAATATATTTTTATTATTTATGGTAATTAGTAATCAATCATTTATTAAAAAGGTAATCATCATCTAAATTATGTAAGCATCCCATTTTGAAAAATTAAATTTCTTCTTATATCAATTTTTTTCTCTTCTATATTAACTATCTTTATGACAAGAAAATCACCTTATTAATAAATGCCAAATGCTTCCATTTCGAGCTTTGAAATGGTTAAACTGATAAATGGTTCAATTTATTTTAAAAGATGTAAAATACTTTATTCAATGTGGCTAAAATCTATCCAATCTAATTTTAAAAATTTGAAAATAAATTTTAAATTGTATAAAATTTGAAATCAACAAATATTATGTATACAAATAATCATTTTATTAAATTAAGTAACCTTTTTCATGAATTTTGTAAATAAGAATCACAATATTGTTATATTATATAATCAATAAAACAAAAATAATTCTAGAAAAAAAAATTACAAATACAGGCAGTGAGTTTAATTATTTTATAATAGCTAATTATAATTAATTGTTAGAAAGAATGATTATTACTTAAATTATATGATTATTGTATAAACAAAAATTAAATTACAAAGCTAAAGACAAATATATGTTTTCATTATTCTTGATAATTAGTTATCCATAGTTTATTAAAATATAATTATCATCTAAATTATTTAAATATCCTTTTTTAAATAAAATTATATTTTTTTGATATCGAACTATTTTTACTCATATTAATTATTTTTCAAAATCAGTTAAGCCATATTACAATTCTAAGGTAACTATTTTATTTTACTTTTTTTATAAATTTATATTATTTATACTAATTAATATCACACATTTATTAAAAATATAAGTACCACGTTTTTATATAATTATTGTATATTTAAAAGAAATCAACTTATGAAACAAATAATCTACAAAAAAATGAGACAAAAGACTACCTATACTAGATCATTATACTAAAAAAAAAAGAATAAATTCATTATATGTGCATTGACTATTAGAAAATACTTGATATATACTGATGGCAATTAAACATAATGAGGAATACCAAATTTAAAAAATAATGCTTTGTTGAAGAACATTAAAGAAAATAATTTTTCTCCCTACAATTATCAAAATTGTACATGATGATTCCATTGATCTTCCTTCTCATCATCCTTATTTTCACATTTTCTTTCAGCTTCCATCACTTTATCATATGGCAGCCATTTTCACTCTAAGCTATCGTCGTTTTCCTCTACAATCATTGCCAATTTCCTTTCAACAAATCTCTAAAATTAACCATTTTTTGAAAAACAATCCATTTGCACCAAATGAATATAAGAAAATCCATTTCGAATTTTAAAAAACAATCCATCATATATGAATTCTAAAAAACAATCCATTTGAAAAGCTCACTCATATCAGCATATAAAAAAATCAATCCAAAAACAAAGTGAATCCAAATCTTTTTTAAGAAAAATTCTTCCTACCCAAAATTTCCCAAAAAAAAAAAATTATCAGGATACTTGAAGCCCAAATCGATTATGGATTGTTAAATTAAGTCAAATTCGTGAAAAGAAAAAGATATTCTATCCTTCAAATCCAATCATCTTTTGTTCTTCAAGCTGGTCTTTTTCGTAGTCTGTGCTGTAGATAGAGGCGATAGCTAATGGCTTCGGCCGTGCCAAATTGCACATGCATGATGACGATGCTAAGAGAAGAAGAGGTGGCGTGTATTTTCCAATAAAACGGAAAATGAAAGGAATGTGAAGTGATATAAAGGTGAAGAATAAAAATGACATTTCCCATTTACTTTAGATGGCGTCTAAATTTTGTGGGAGGTTTGATCCACTAAAATAAGAAAAATCATGTATATTTAGTTCAAACATTATAGAGATGGAAGTAATTTGCCCAATTTATAATAACAATAAAAGAGGGTCTTACCCAATTGCTTAGAGGCGTTAAAACAAATTGAATTTGATGGATTAATATGTGATTGATATAATTTTTTTTAACTTAACATTGAGATTAAGATTATTATGAAAAATAATAATAGTAGCTTGAACTAATTAGGGCTTGAAATTAATTAGTGCGACTTGATAAATAATTAAAAATGGTAAGTATTAATATATCATATTATTAAATTAGTTTGTTAGTGTGATAATATTAGTAAATAATAAATAAATAATTTATTAACATATGTATGTATATATATATAATATTAAAATTATATATGTGTAATATTAAATAATTTTTAATATTAAAATTTATGAATTTATATATTTAATATTGTTAATATATATTACATAAGTTTATCAAAATAAATAATTATATCAAAATTAAAAAAATTAATATTAAAATTAATGAGTTTATATATTTAATATTATCAATATATATTACACCAAATTATTAAAGTAAATAATTATATTAAAATTAAAAACGATAAAAATGATGTGAGAAATTAAAATCTTTATCATTAAACTTAAAAATTAATTAAAAATAATTACATAAAGTAATTATTGTAGCTAAGCATACATAATATAATTACAATAAGTAAATAAATGTATTAATTAGAGTAATAAATTATTACTGTTACAACAAAATAGTAATATATTTATATATATGTTGTGAATTTAGTTGATAAAATATTTGTATCTATTTAATTAATAGTATTTTTTTGCATTAGATTTTGTAGTTTATATTCCTCTAATTAGGAATTTTTCACATTAAAAATTATTATCTCTTAATTTATTTTTTTTACTATTTTGGTAATAGCTAATAATAATAATAAATAATGATATAAGTTTTTAAATGATAATAAAAAATAATTATATTTATAATAATAATTGATTTTAACTAGTTAATGATATAAAATTAACAACGATAATAACAATAATAATATAATGAATTGTAAAATTCACTAAGAACCACTTAATAAAAACTAAATTGAAACAAAGACTATAACTAATATGGTAACAATTTGATCAACTAAAAAAGTAATCCAACTTAATATTAATTTGACATATAATTTTTATTTGTTGAATTAATTTAGTAAAATTGGATTCACGTATTTTAACAAATCTACATGGATGTTTCCTCTTGGAGTATTGCTGGGTGGAGAAAAACTTAGAAGTAATTTGATTTGTCTTAATAGTATAAAAAATTTTATTTTTCAAAAAATAGAAAAGATGTGTGTTATTTGATTAACTATTATTTAACAAATTGGAGGAAGATGTTTACGCACCTCCTTTTAGTTAAGTTCTACTTCTTATACTTATAAATATAATAATAAAATTATCTTTATTAAATTTAATTAATAATAATTAAAATTTATTAATTTATATTATAATAATATTAAATATATAGTAGTTATTTTAGTAACACTTCCTAGAAAGCAACTTTCTATGTATCAACTAAATAAATTTGAATATTTTTCAAGAAGTTTACAATAAAAATTATTTTCTAGAAAGTTTTATTTTCTATGAGAAGTTACTTCCTATACAAATCAAATAATTCTTTAAAGGTCATTTAATTTATCTTAATCATATGAGAAGTTCTATTTTATAAAAAATAGAAAATAGATGAATTATTTGATTTATCATTATTTAATCAATTAGAGGAAATAAGATTTTTTAAAAAGCTTTATTTTTTATAGAGTATGAGAAGTAATTTATTCACCTCCTTTTTAAGTAAAATTTACTTCCTTATATTATTTATGGATATAATAATAAAATTATTTTTATTAAATTTAATTAACAATAATTAAAATTTATTAATTTATATTATAATAATATTAAAGATGTATTAATTATTTTATTAATATTTTTAAAAAAATTTAATGTTAAACTAAATAAAATATAAAAAATTATTTTTTAAATATTAATTAAATAACTTTAAATACTTTTCAAAAAAAATTATATAAAAATTTATTTTTTAAAAATTTTAATTTCTTAAAAGAAATTATTTTTTGTACTATTCAAATGATTTCTTAAAGTAGTACTTATTCAAAGCAATAATTACAAAGTCATTATTGTGAGTCACAAAGCCGGGTGCTTCATAAACTGTGGAGTATGATGACCTAAAAGGTACAAACTAAAGGAAAGAGGACCCATTTCTTAGTGGAAGGATTGTCTGGATGGAAAAATAAGAGGAAAAAAATGTAAAAGCAAAAACTGCAATTAAAATTTTACAATCAAGTCAAAATTTAAAATTTTCTTCTTCTTTAATTTCTCTTCAATGTAAATTTAATTTTTTTTTCTTCTTTTCCTCCAATTTTTTCTCTATCCAAACAAAGAGATAGTGAGAATTCAAACAAGAGTCAAATGTTTTTTTTTTTAATGGATCTAGATGATTTTCTTCTAATTTATTTTTTTATTTTAATGAGATAAAAATATAATTTTTATTTTAAAAATCATTTTTTATTAAAATTCATAATTTCAAAAAAATATATTTATTTTTCTTCAAAATTCATCATGTTTCTTTTTAAAGAAGAGAGGATCCTCATTCCTTTTGCATGGTTCTTATAACTATGTGCCTCCGTACAATTTAGTCACTAAAAAAAATTAGGTTGGCCAATTAGTTTTCGATTTTTTCTTATTGTGTTCAAGTTGACCCATCCACTTGCATCATCGCGACCCCAACTTACCCTTCTTTGTAACCAGGCATCCCGCGGCAGATTACATGATTCTCAGACTTAGACCTATACAAGATAAATGTACAAGTGAATCCCATTTTAAGACACCAGGGGAGCCTCAATTGTATGACATGGGAATTCAGGGCATCTCCGACAAATTGAGGATTCTTTGGTTCAAACAAATCCCAATTATCCTTCATCAAACTCTAAATTTAATCCATATTCAAAATTTTAAAATATTCTAATGCTTAAATAATACACAAAAAACACAAATTAAATATCAATTATTAAATTTTTTTTAAAAATTTCTCACAAAACAATTAAATAAATCTCAAGCACTATATTTAACATTTTACAAAAAAAAAAAAATTAAAGTAAAGAGGATATAAGAAAACTCTCGATTGCAATAAATGATAATAGGGAAGCTGGATGATACTGCCAGAGGTAGCAATAGCATATTAACAGAGGGAGAGAGAGGAGAGAATCACGTCTTAAAAAAATGGAAAGCCTCTGTTGCAAATAGGTTATATTCATAATTTAGTGATAGAATACTTCATCTCCAATTTATTTTAATGATATGGTGCATTTAATTTAATAATGAATTTAATATCGGATTATTATTATATTATGTTGCTATTTTATGATTTTTTTTAACATTTTGCTATTGTATTTGTAATTTAATGCTAAAATTAGCAATAGATTATGAACATAAAAATTTATCACTAAAATCAATTGTAATTTCATTTTTAAAATTGGAAATGGAAATATATTTTGTGACACTTTTTTCGTCGCTAAATTCTGAAAATTTTACGATGAATGTCCATAAAATATTTTTAACTTATCTATTAATTTTTATAATTGAAATTTACAAAATTTTTTATTATAATCAATTAGTGCTTTGGACTTATACATATAAATGTTATATGAAGGATTCCATCTATTCAGAAATAGAAAAAATTCCTTTGTTCTAGTTTGTTCTCTTCTTTTATTTCTTTATCATCTTTATTCAATTTTATAAAAAGCTATAATTTTTTTATTAATATATCTTAAGAAATAATTTGACATTAATCTTTTTTAATCTTGAAAATATTTGAAATCCTATTTTTAGTATAATTTATATTTTTATTTATTGTTTATTCAAATTTTATCAATATTTTCTTAATTTTAATTTTTAAATTAGTATATATCAATTTTATCGATTACCAAAACTACTAATTTATTTTTAACTAATATATCTTAAAGAATAAGTCAAACTTTCCATACAAAAAATATAAATTCATTACATATTTTATTCTTTTTATAGAGAGATTTTAAAATTGAGATAAAATTTCATTTTTTACATAATTTCTCGTATATAAACATTCAATCCCAACCCTATTTTCCTTCCCTTTTTTTCTTTTATTGCTTTACTTGCAGATATTTATCTTTTATCTTTTAACTCTTATGTTCTTTCTTTTTTTAAATTCTTATTATCTTATAATTTATACACTATATCCCTTCTTTTTATTTTTTTAACTTTTATCAATATTTTCTTGATATCAAATTTTAAATATAGTATTCAAAATTAAATACATTGTGATTAGTTAAAATTTTATTAAGGTTTTAATTAAGTTAATTAAATTATTTTTAATTAATACATTAAAAATAATTCAAACATTTCATATAAAATATGAATTAATTACGTTTTATATTTTTATAAAAATATTTTAAAATTAAAATCAAAATTCATTTTTTATTACATTTAGAAAGTATCAATTTAATTAATTAGTTACATGTTCAATATTTTGAATAATAATATTTAAAAATTAAAATACAATTTATATTTTTCTAATATTTTCTTATATTAATTTACAAAAGCTATATTTTAAATTAAATATATTGTAATTAAGTAGTATTTTGACAAAGTTTTGATGTAGAAACTATTAGTTTATTTTTAATTAATATATTTCGTAAAATAATTTAAAATTCATTTCTTTTACTTTTGAAAACTAACATGTAGATTAGGAGAGATATATTTATGATTGCAACTTACTTCTTAAACTTTTATCACGATATTCTTATACTTGAATATAAATATAAGTTGTAATTAGATATGTTATATAGTTATTTAAGAAATTTATGAATAAATATTATAATTAAAAATTCTAATTCAGCTATTTTAAAAATATAAAAAAATTTAAAAGTTTTAATTTTAATAAGTTTGAATTTGATTTTTTAATTGGATCTTTATAAGAAAAATTTTCCTCTTTTATAGGTGTAAATATTTCTTCTATTAAATATGACTCAAGTAATTTAAAATTATATTCATCTCTCATTTTATATAATATTTTTTAGAAGAAAATAAATTTATTAAAAATAAATCAATATTATATTTAGCCTTTTTTGCATTTATTGGTAAAGTCTATTTAAATCAATTTCTTCTTTAAATATCATTCATAAGAAATGGCTGCGAAATAATTTGTAAGAATTCCCATTTATATTCACTGTTGTATCAGTTTTATGTTGATAATCGATTTTAATTTAATCATGACTTTCAATTGCCTATGGAAAAAATCAATTAATTTTATGTATTTTTACTTAATAGAAAATAATGTATTTATTAAAAATTTATTATTTATAAATCTCAACATTTGATTGCAAAATAAATATAATAAATTAGATTTTAACACTTTTGCAATATATATTTTTTTATTACATACATATTATTCTTACACTAATAACATTAAAAATAATAATCATATATATATATTATATGAATATATGAAAAATTGCTAATATTATAAATCTATTTTTTAATATCTAAATATTTCTATTACTAATGTATTATTTAGTATTCACAAAGTATTTTTAAATACTAAATTTTTAATAAATTCTACATGCTGAATAGTTAGTTCTTTTTTTTTTTTTTTGGCCATGTGCTGGGTAGTTAGTTCGTATGTCGTATTCCGCACCCCCCATTAGTCACTTGAATAGCCTCAGTCGACTCCAACCATTTTCTGTCAGGAATGAAACCCACCTTACACCATTTTTATATACATTTTTACGGTAAATTCTATAGTATCCGATTCCAAAGGTATGATGAAATCTGGACCGTTAAATGAAATTATAAATTTTTTTAATAAAAATTAATAATTTCATCCTGTATTTTACCGTACCTCTGTGAATACTAACTTACAGAGACACCATAAAAGCTACCACATTTTTACTTATTTTTTTCTTATTCGAATCGATTTTCAGTCCAAAGAATATATATTAATATAATATATAATATAAATATAAATAAAAAAGGGGAAATTCCATTCACATGCTATGCTCTCTGCCTCTGGTACTTCAGTATAAATAGAAAGGCCAGGGAGAGATAAAGCTCATAGCAGATATCCCGGACAATTAAGAGCCCCCTTATTTCTCGCCGGAAAGCCATAAACGGTACCAATTTTCCGGCGAGAATTCATAAGAACGGCGCAGTACGATGAATAGTAATCGACGGCGAGGCAAGCATAGCAATCCAAATAGTGAAAATTTCACAATCCAAGTTAAATCGGAAAGGAAGCATCAGCAGCACGGGGCCAAAATGGACATACACGAGAAGAAATCGAAGAGAAAATTGGTGAAGTATCAGGAGTTGCCGGAATACTTACAAGACAACGAATTCATCTTAGACTACTACCGCTGCGAATGGCCTGTGAAGGACGCCTTGTGGAGTATTTTCTTCTGGCACAACGAAACCCTAAACATTTGGACGTGAGCTTTTCTATTTCAAATCCTATTTCACCCAGCACTTGTTTCCAATGTGATTAAACTTTTTGATGCTGCGTTGCAGGCATTTGGTGGGCTTTCTGATGTTAGCGGTGTTGACGTTGATGAGTTTGAGCATCACGGGAACGACGTCGCAGCTTGCGCTTCCAGGTTTTCTCTCGGATTTTATCAGGTAATGCGGCAGAGGATTTGTTCGTCATTTCATTTTTTAGTATTTTAAATTGGATACTGATACTGATGGGAATAATCTGGTATTGTTTGTGGTGGAGCCAGAGCTCCGGCGCTAGGCTTGTTGACGACGACTCATATGAACGTGTCCGACAGTCATGTATTTTCGGTTAGTTTCCAGCCCTTTTTTTATTTTTAAATTTGTTTCATTTTTTCACAAAGGCATTGAGGGGTGGGGTCATTTTAGGCAAAGGTGCCAGAGGCCCAGAGGCAGAGAATCCTGGTGGTTCGAGATAAGTGGGCCCGGTGAGCTCATGTGATCTCCGCTTATTAGTGGAGCCTTATTTAAATGTTTGACCCCCCCCCCTTTTTTTTTTTCTAATGGGCGGTGCTGATTTAAAACTTCAGGAGAGCAACGGGAGCTGGCAAACTGCCTGAGATATTTGTGCATATATTGAAGTAAAAAATGACTTAGGAAATATACTCCTCATCGTATTTTATAATATATAAATTTCAAATATGGGAACTACTAGGGATCCTTTTTACTAATTTTGTTTAGCAAGCAGTAAAGATATGGTCATGCGTCCGATTAACCCTCTCTCAAGTGTAGTTTCAAGTGCATTTTGTATTTTAGATCGTAAAGGATAATATTATAATTTTTGATTAAAAAATCAAAGAAATAAATGATTATAAATTTAAAAATTATATTTTAATTATTATCTATAAAATTTTAAATTCTTAATTTTTCTATAAATTATAATATTATACTTTATTTTTCAAAATACATCTAACATTTCAAAGCTCCTCAGTCCATATCACATCTAAATCTTATCGGAGAATGTAAAACTGTGACTTTGCTAAATGATGTGATACAACTTCTTTCGAAGTGTACAAAGTGCATATCTAAATTTTTGGTAAAGGCTGTGTTATTCAAACAGCTTTTGGTTTGACTGAAATCGACTGTTAATTTTAGTATTTGATAATTAATTAATTTAATTAATTAATTTTTTTTAAAATGCCAAAACTCAATGCTGAGTTGATTGGTAAAAATGATTATATTACTTTTGTTAAATTTTTATATTTTATATTTTATTCTTTTTAAAAATTTAATAATTATAAAAATTATATTAATTTAATTTTAAAAAATATCTAATATATAATAATATATTATTGATAATATATCTAATAATTTAATAATAAATTATAATAATTTTAAAAATTATTAAATAGAATAAATATATAATATTATTTATAAATATTATTTAATTTTAAAAAATATAATAATTTAATAATTAAATTATAATAATATATTATTTATAAGAAAATTTAATATACTAACTAATATATAAAATTTAAAATATTGAAATAACTTATAAAATATATTCACTTCTTTATATGTCATTTTATATGTAAACAGTTAATTATAAATAACTGATCTTTAGCATAGTGTGCACATTTAAACATAAGAAATACAAACTAACTTTTCAATTTTTCTTGCTACTATAGTGAGAAGAAATATTAATGAACTGAGATCTCTTGTGCTTTACCTTGACAAGAGGCTTCCTTCTTTGAGAAGCAAGTTCTAGGGACAATCCTATCTCCTAATCCATATTTTCTAACTCCAAAGCCCTCATTTTTCTTTGCTTTTCAATTTTTCAAAGAGGAAACAATAGACTTGAATTCTTCTCAAGAATTGCAAGGCCTTTAATTTAAATCTATAAGAAGTCTATCAAATTTAAATCATCTTCATTATATTTTTTTATATAGATCCATTAGAAATTTGAGAAATGCTTATTGAAAAATCATTTATGCCAACCAAGCAAGTCATTTCTAACCCTTTTTTAAAATAAACTCTCATGGTTTTTCTCTAATAGGCTTTTTACAAGTTTCTGAAGCTAAGAAATTCTATTTCTAAGCCTCCTCCTTTATGGTGGTCGGAATTGATATTCTTAACATTTCATTGATAAATTTTATGTGTTAATAACATTATAAATGAAAAGCAATTATCAGCTAATTGTCAAATAAGGATAAAAGAATAAATCTCATCTTGTTATTATAATTTCACTCCTTTCTTCACACTTTTTTTAGAATTCAAAATTTTTAATTAACAAAGAAGTAGGAATAGGGGTTACAGATAAAACAATGAGTCTGACAGTGAACATACCACAATCATGTGATTCTTACAAAAAAAAAAAAGCATGATTCTATACTATAGTAACTTATCTGTCTTCAATTCGATCATGTATGCTCTCTATTAAGGAAGTCATCACTAATTGAATCTTCTATTTGATAAAGGATTCATGTTTTAGATACATTCCGCAGCTGGCAATTCTTCAGGAGCTGACAGAAGATGGCGCAATTCCCAAATGGCCATGGTTTGTTTTCTTAGCCGGAGGAATGGGCTGCTTGGCTTGCAGCTCTCTTTCCCACCTTCTAGCCTGCCACTCCAAAAGCTTTAATCTATTCTTCTGGCGTCTAGATTATGCAGGCATTTCTCTAATGATAGTTTGCTCCTTCTTTGCTCCCATTTACTATGCCTTCTTCTGCAATCCTAACTCAAGGTTATTCTATCTCACATCAATAACTGTGATCGGAGTGACGGCCATCATCACCCTTCTTTCCCCTGTTCTATCTACACCACGCTTCCGACCCTTCAGGGCAGCCTTATTCCTCACCATGGGTTTTTCAGGTGTAATTCCGGCAGCTCATGCTGTTGCCCTCCATTGGGGCCACCCTCATATATATGTGTCACTCGGCTACGAGCTTGCCATGGCGATTCTATATGCCACAGGAGCTGCATTTTACATAACTAGAGTACCGGAACGATGGAAGCCTGGAGCATTTGACATTGCAGGGCACAGCCATCAGATATTTCATGTGTTAGTTGTTCTTGGAGCCCTTGCACATAGTGCTGCTACACTTGTGATCATGGATTTTCGACGGGGATCACCAACCTGTGCACTATAGCCAGCCCAAATGCGGATAATTGTCTAATATTTAGAAGTAAATCTGAGTATTAGATTCTGCACGTTGTTCCTGTTGTATGAATTACATTATAGCTATAGGGAGAAGCTAGCTTCTTAATCGAGTGCAGAGAGTAGACTAGTTCATGTTGTATCCGTGATTTCTTAGTAGATAAATATGATTATTGCTACACTAGATGCAACGCAGAAATAGTGTTTAAGAACAACGTTCTTCACCCCTTGATGAGTTTTTTTTTTTTTAACCATTCGGAATATGACTCTGAATATTAACCAAGTACCAACGGATATTCCTAGTGAAAGACGAATGTTATGTAAGGAATCACCAAGGCATACCATATCTCCTAATCACATGGGATGACTGTCACGGGACAAAACAAAAATAAGGATCAGATCATTCTGAGTTCTAACTGCATAACCTTTGTTCCGCTCTCAGAGAAGTCAAGGCTGCTACAACTTGGACGTAAAAAATACAGGCATAAAAAATGAGACCTTATTCTGGAATTTAGTCATCACCCCAAGACTAATGACCAAGAAATCACAAATGTTTCAATGCAATCCTCCTATGCAACAAGCAGTCTAATACAAACCAAAAATTATAGCTGGGAAAAAATATGAATGATTCCAAACACGAGTTGAGAATTTGTCACTCAATAAATTGCTTCCATCGTCATTTTCACTTCCGCATAAAAGGCTATAAAAGCAAGTACTCAAAAAACCTATGATTACAGCAGCACAAGATTTACGAGACTTTTCACAGGGTTTCAGGTCAATGAACTCCCGAGTCCAATCAGTTTCTGGCGTCTGTGTAATTATTTCCTTGACATTTGTGTCTTCAAAAGTGTGCAACTTGTGCAGTGAGCAGATACTTCATAACAAGAAAAACCCTTGATACCCTTCTAGCTTGTGACCTCGACCATATCCGCTTCACTGTCGCTGTAATCTCCCCAACATTTGCTTGTCTTTTTCGCAGTCACTGTGTCATTGCTGGTCTCTTTGTCCTGCTGACTAGAACCAACTACCGGAACCAGTTCTGAAGGATTTTCCTCTGTTTTATGACAACAGTCTTCATTACTGGCAGAGTCTTCTTGTTCAGGTTTTTGCTTCGTTTCCTCCTTTTCACATCCGGCTTCTGCTGAGGGAATTTCTTTATTGTCCTCCTCTGGAGCTTGATTTTTGTCTTTTAGATCAATTTCATCATTTCCAACTGAAGCTGAATCTGCAGAACCGGTTGGAGATATTGCAATACCAGTTTCAGTCACAGGAGCACCATTCAGTGACGGTGGATATCCATTTGGTGACAGTGGAATTCCATTTGGAGAGATGGGGAAACCATTTGGAGAAGCCAGATATCCATTAGTCGGCACAGGGTAGCCATTAGGAACCCAAGGTTGGCCAGGTACAAATTCAGTGGCATGTGGGTTCATTATTCTAGGAGGGCTGATAGGAGTGCCATCAGCGGAGTATTCAACAGTGTGGAATACAGTTTTATTTCGTGGAACTCGGTTCCCATATCTATTATAACCACCTGAGATACGTGGACCATAAGGAACCCTTGCTGTTGCTGATTGATGAGGTGATCTACGAGGACTGACTGTAAGCATGGGAGGTATATTCACTGGTGGAGGTAAAATTCCCCCGTGATCTTTAAAACCTGGAACTGGAACGGAGCCAAAAACTGGAACTGAGGATGGATTGAATGGAGGGGCAGCAGCAGAAAGTTTCTTGGTTGTTTCCTTTCCAGTATTTGGGTCTTCTTGCTTTTCTTCATCAGATGATATTGGTTTACTAACTGTGTCACCACTCGATAAATCATGCTGTTTTTCTTCTGTCTCGGGAAACTTTTCTACTGAGGCATCTTCGTCAAGCAACTGCATTGAATTTTCAGATAAAACAGCTTGGGAATATGAATTGGGGGACGTTGCTTGGCAACTTTCTTGCACTTCAACCTGTAATGCACTCTTCCAAGCATTGTTGCTCGTCTTCAGTGAAGAATCAGAGTTCTCAATTCCTAAGGCTATGATTTTTCCAGCTTCAGCTTCTGTCTCTTTAACATCATTTTGTTCCTTGGGTTCAATTTCGACAACGTCATCTCTAACAACATCACTTTTTATGACTGAATAATCTTTCTCAGCTTCAGGTTCCTTTTCATTTTGTTCCACATGGACAGAGCTTTTGGTTTCCTCTTGAGAAACCAGATTTGATTTCTCATCATTTGGTTTCTGAACATGCTCGTCTTTCACATCCTTTGACACAGCCACGTCATGATGCGTCTCCTTTGTTGCAACTATCTCATGACTCACCTCAGGATTTCCATTCGGTGACTGTTCAGCCACAGCTTTCACAATAGTCCCGGGTGGGGCTAACGCAACCTCTTTGTAGGAGAAAAGTTTGCCTGCTGCCTGAACAGTGATGGAACTGACTGTAGGAGCTGATTTAGAAATTTGATCACCTGGCGCAGGGCTGACCGGGGCGGACTTTGAGTCTGTTGATTTCTCTACTCCAGCAGCTAAGGCATTGGAGCCACTAAGCTTAGGACTGAAGCTTGCACTCTTAACATACTTTTTAGAAATTGGCCCGCTGGTCTCATTTAACTTGATCCTTGGAGAAGAAAAATTTGTGGGCTTCCCCTGGTGTTTTGATGACTGTCCAGCATTCATAAAGTTAGTATTCAGTTTTGCAAGGGTAGGCCTCCTTGACGAAGACGACTTGCGTCCAATGAGTGAGCGACCCTTAGGGACGGCCTCTTGCCATCCTTCATCTGAGTTGTCATCCTGCACCAGGTTATTACTATTGTCGAAGATTGTTCGGTCTGAGAGTGTGGAATCAACTTTATCATTCCCTCGTTCTTCAGATTGAAGTTGGGATTTATTTTCCTTATCGCTTGTATTCTCTCTAATACGATAACCTTGAGACTGATCTTCGTCCTTCTGATTTTCATCCGAGACTGTTTCCCAGTTTTGGCCTGGTTTCCCTTTCAACTGCAAGGGGGAAGAGAATTTAGTTTCTATTCAACAAAAGAGGCACTGAAGGATAAAGAGTATAACTATGAATTACCTTGGCACGGGCCCTTTTTTGTGCTTCTCTTGCTTTCAGATCAGCATCCGGTGTTATGTAGTCCAAGAGGTCTGACACACTGATCCAACGCATTTTTGTTGTCATTCAAGTTAAAAGGAAATTTGAACAAAAGTCAATTGCCTTAAAATAAAAATTTTTGCAGCGATTTACAAGGAATTCCAAGTAACCACAACTTCAGGTTTTCAAAAAAGAAACGAAAAAAAGGCCATGTTACAGCAACTACCTCAAATGACCTTTGCTGGAGATTGAAGCATCTGGCTTAGGTGTACCATTACGTGCAGCCTCCTGTTGCTCCAGAGCCTTTGACTCAAAGTATTCAAGCCATGCAGCTGCATCCTGTGAAATGGTTCCCCATCTATAGATCTGAGGAACAGAAATATATATTGACAAAGTGTCATTCATTTAAGTAGCACAAGTGAGACTACCTGCGTCCTCAGATCATCAGACCCAAGTTTGGCCTGTAATATCTGCAAGGTGGTTTGTTCATGCTGAACGCTCAGAGAGTACGCTTCCATCAAAGAAAGGGCGATAGCTATTGCATGGTAGCTTGCTGCAGTCTGAATAAGCCAAGAATTCACTAAATAAGTTATAAATACCAGCACTATTCCTTAAATGTTATATGCATTAGCCCTAGGAAAACTATAATGAACATGGGATTCAGAAAACGAATGTACGAAGAATAGTCTGGAGCAACGACAATAATCTCAGCAAGGAAAACGACCTAGCAGTTTACATTTTCGATAATAACGACCTACATATTCTAACAAATTTACATGCCATCATTGATGATAACCCTTTTAACAAATTTGCATGCTTGAACTTTATGACAGTCAGCTCCATTACAACTCCTTTTATGGATTTTCTGTATGATCCACTCATTTAAAACCCAACTGGGTGAACAAGGTAATACCCTGGTTAGGTAAATAATAGCGTTGTGAAGCATTTGTTCTTTGTAGTCAATAACTAAGTAAAAAGATAATGGAACTGCCACAAAACCTGATAAGACAAATGAAAATTCGGTTGGATCACAGTTCTGGTTTCCAAGAAAATAACACAAATTGGTATGTATTCCTTGAAATTTTATTTTTTTTAATGCTTATCATAAATAAAGTATTGGTAACGATTTTTTCTCCCCCCTTAATAAACATAATATTTTATCCTTTATTTATAAAAATAATGACTATTTTATTCCTTAAATTTCATAACTAACACTATTAGTCCTTATTATAATTATTTGTCTATCCATCCACTATAACAGTAAAATAAATGGTGAAAAGAAATAATATATTTAAAAAGTTAGCATATATTTGATATTGCTAAGGTAAGATTTAACAATTCACTTTGATATTTTTCATTTATTTTAACATTGTAAGTGAATGGAGGGATGAATAATTATATATTTATAACAAAAGCAAAAATAAGTATTAATAATACTTGTTATGAAATTTGAGAATATAATAGTAATGAGGGACTGGCTGTGTTTGTTGTGTTTAATTTTTTTTAATTGAGATTTATGAAACCATATAGTGTACTAAGTTGATTGCATTTGTGATGGTTGGAACTTGTGCATGCATGTAAGGTAGTTTAGGGCAAGAAATGCGAGAACGCAGCACCTGTATATGATCAGCTCCAAGTAGCCTTTTGTTACACTTCAAAGCCTCGTGAAGATATCTGAGAGCAACATGCACATTTCCCAGCCCTTCTTCCATCATTGCGACATTGATATATGTGGCAGCAGTATTCGGATGTGAAGGTCCACATGTTAGGTGCAAAAGATACAGTGCACGGTTGACATACCTAGATGTACACGGGGGAAAAAAGGGAGCTATAAATATCCCCTGGCAATTCTCTCCATAGTATACCAAAAAAAAGGTCAATAAGAATGTATCTAAAAATACATTTAAATAATTGAATCAAAACACTCTGCTACCACAATAAATTACATTGTCAATTTGAGAGTTTTTATGTTTCACTGGGATACTTATAGTAGAAGGGACCTCTTGTCTTAAAATTAATCTTTTGTATGGTCACAGATGTTTGGAGCACGGTTTCTCATAGAAAGCATTCCTTGAGTGTACCCTACCCGTTAGCAATGAAGAATCACAAAGAATGCTACCAAAATACAACAAACTGGTAATTTTGTTGAAGAACAGTATATATGAAAGCATACTTTAAAGCTAATTCTGTATGTTGGAGTCGATAGTAGAAAACAGCTAGATCCCCATAACTTTTCATGGTATCAGGATGATCCAGTCCAAGCTCTCTTTCATTTATATCCAGTGCCTTTTGCTGATAAATTGTTGCCTAATAAAATAACAAGACTCAGCACAGCCAAGATTTAAAGTATTAAAAGTAACTATCATGGCAATTAAGCGTATTCAAAATGGACCTTAAACTTTAGATACCTATGTCTACTACTGACTTGAGAAAATCTCAAATTTGGCCTTATAAAATTAATACCTATTTCAGTAGAATTTTAAACATTTTTTTGGTAATAATAGGAGTGATAAGCCACTAAACACATGCATGCAAGGTCCTTAATTTGAACTCATGACATGAAAGAGGAAAAATTCCAAAGACAATATTGAATGTTATTACACCCCTCAAAGTGCTAGCAGAGTTTTAGTTTTTTAGTACATGCTACATGAATTTTCTATTATTTAGAAATTACATTCTACGAAAGAAAACAATTTTAAAATCAACAGTCCATATAAAGCATGCACCAAGTGCTACAAATTTTCACAAAGTATTTCACCAGGCATGTGATGAATGAACAGGAATTATTTAGAAAAAAAAAAAAGCCACCAAAGCACATACCTGATTAAAATCTCCAGTATGGTACAGCACAACAGCCAAGAGACTGTATGCTCCTGCAGTCATTCTATGGTAAGGTCCGCATACTGCCACTAATTTGGAAAGCGCCTTCAAAAGATTCAATGCAAAAGGTTGATGCATTAGTCGTTTGCTTGATTAACAATCCACATTTCAAGATGGGTAAAATTATCCATACCTTTGTGCCATTGTTGACAGCATCCTCCAATTTACCTTTGTCTAAGGAAGTCTTTGATGATTCCAACAGTGTGCGGCCATCAGCAGATGAGCATGCCACATGCTATGCAAATAATTGGTATTATAAATTCAATCATAAGATCCATCACACCTAAAGAAAAGAAATGCGAGCCTCCCTTCTAAGCAAGTACCCCCCCCCCTCATTAGTCATTATGTTACCTTATATACAGGGACCATGCTTACGATATCCAACTTTCTAAAAGGAGATGCTGACTCCACATCATAGTCCCTTGGAGCTAGCTCAAGTCCAACCTGTGAAAAGATCATCTTAACTGAAAATTTGTGGCAGAATATGGTCAAAGTTAATGTATTACAGAATGAGTATTTGACTTTACCTTGTGGCATAGTCCGCGAAGAATGGCAAACTTCCTTAAATCCTGACCACTTTCATGTTTCCATTGATAGCCGAACCTCTTTCCAAGGAAGGCTTCTACCCATTTCCATTTCAATTCATCACAATTGATAATATCTGCATCAATGGTTTCAGGTGATGGCGTTCCTAACAATATATTTAAGCACGATGCTATAGATGAAGCTAAGTCGGCAACATCATCTACTGCAGCAATGACAGCTTGCAAGATGTGCTTGTAGGCTCGGATAACCATTTCGTGCAAGCATAATGATTGTACATGAGGAAGTTTGTCTGCAAGCTCAACCTGGCAGATAAAAATTGAAATCTCTGATCAACATAGCAGTTAAAACATGCTGAACTCCTAAAACAGAACAGATGGATTATGGTATAATATGAACCAATCTAAGAAAGAAAAAGGAAATTAGAAAAAGAGATAATCTTGATTGAATGCAGACTTGACACATGAAATAGATAAATCAACAGAAGATAATTGCAAATGCCATTCAGAGAAGTTCGCTCCCAAGAAGCCTGAAGAATAATTAAAGTTTATTTTGGAATGATAACAAAGTGAACAAAAGTAGAGGTTTGTAATTTTGCTAAATACTTCCCTTAAAACTAAAATGCATGCCTTACATGGTCCATAAAAGCTAACTTGGAAAAATAAACTAGTGGCTAAATTTCTGGTTATATCCCATGGAACACTACAACTTGTAACAGCAGTTTGATTTTCCCATTCAACATTATAAGACAATCAATTTTTCATATTGGAGAGATATAATAGAAAGAAGCTCCAAACTTTTGCACATTATACAAAATCGTTGTCCTCCCTTTATCATGTAAATATGAGTTTTCTTTTGTGCTGCCTTCTTCAAAATCCCAGGTCTCCGTTCATATCTTCTTGTACTCAACTAATCTCTCAAAGAACCTCAGATTGGTATTACTTATTAGTACATATGATTATTGTTTATCTTCAGACTATTATATAAGGATAAAGAGCCACGCTGCAACTGATATTAAAAGAAGAAAGTAGTCAAAATAGTTATGATTAAATAGTGAAAAGATGGTATAAGTATGGCAGGCAGGATGTGGATAAATGATTAAATTTATTACCACTCGTCCCAACGAAGACATTCGCAAGCCCCTGGTATGCATGAAATCAGTCAATGTCCTGCCATCAACTGGTGAAAGTTCAAGGGATCCAAAATCAGCCACCTATAGTTTGAAGTCAAATCAGTCAAATATATTCCTCATATCAGGTGAAAAACATGTTCACAGTTTATAAACTAACCAGCTTCGACAGTGCAGTATCATCATAATATTTATGTGCCATTTCCATCAATTCATTGGGTGACTGAAAATATGGAAAGCCAGCAAAATTGGTATCAGTGTATAAGAAGAAAAACTTCATAAGGTAAGTGAATTCAATTAAAGACGAAAAAGAAAATAAGGACAAATATTGAACAAACTTAAGAAGGGAATCATTCATGTTCAGAAGCAGAAACATACCTTCAGGTGTAAGCCGGTTTTAGATTCTCTGAGACGTGTGTATGCTGCATCAGGAAGAAGCTTTCTCCACATAGTTTCCTTTTCTTCACCTTGACTCTCTGACTCCTGTAGAGCGGTACCAGACTTGTTTTTGTCAATGCCATTGCACGTGGAATTTTCTTTATCTTGCTCAACCTTGGAGTTCCTGACATCAATTTTCTTCTTCAGTTCCTTTAGCAATCCACCTTGCTTTCCAAGACCTTTTACTGGTGGGTCAACTTTGACTTCTTCTGCCTTTTTTGGCTCAGTTTTCCCTGTAGCTTGATTTTGCAAATGCTGTACCCAACATGCTCCTAGTTCCCATCTGATAGACTTACTATGTTTAGTGGGTTCTCCCTGCAATTTCAGTAAACTTTCCTCCAGAACTCTTCTTACCAAAGACCTAGTAGAACGTAAAAGTTCTATATCGGTGCTCTGGATTCTTTGAATTGTATTAGATGACGAGGGTGTGGATGATTTGTTCAACAGCATCCTCAAGCTGAAGGTGATTTGTTAAGAAGTTGCATCAGTAATTATAAATCCAGATGTACTCAACAGGGATATTAAATCAGAGTGAGGCAGTGAAGTTATTGCCCTATATGCTATAAAATGGGGGCTACCTTTTTTCCCCTTAATTTGTACATGCATAATGATTCTAACGTACACAAATTATGAACATTTAACACAAGAAGTGAGTTGGTTGGTATTTATGCCGAACGCTTGATTACCAAAATAGACCATCAGTGATAGATGAACTGACCTGTTAACATTTAAAGCATTTGCACCTCCTTCAGGTTGATCCTCTATATCAATGTCCAAGGGAATAGAATTCCCCTCCCAATTTTTGTCAGCTGAAACCTTTACCACAGCTGTGTAACCACAATGTCTTACAATTACTACCCCTAAAGTAGGAGTATCCTACACGAGCAAAACATGACATTAATTTGTCAAAAAGCTACTTCAGTAAATTATAATAGGCTAAGAGCACTTAGTAGTTACTTACATGTACAGTAGCACTCTCATCAGCAGTTATGCCTTTAAGTAAGTTTCTCTGAGCAAGTTCTTCTTCTGACAACCCAAGAACTTGACTCCCATCATTTTTGCAATCCAACTTTATACTTGCATTAGACAAATCTCTCGTGACTGATATAATTAAATCTCCAATTCTTTCTTCGTATGAAGTTGGTCTAGCTGGACCATGAAAAGGGCTTTGCTTACTGTCTTTTAGATGCTTTATTACAGAAACAGCCTTAAAGACTGACACATCGACGAATAAACTGTGAAGCAGGAAAGCTTTTCTATCTCGAATTTGCCTCTCTTCTGCGGTTTGGCATGGCATTGCAGCTAGAATTGCAAATTCTTTGGCCCACTGTCTCCTGTCATGTTTACCGTCTCTGCCTTGTCCACCTCCATTTCCTCCCCAGAGTTCATCTTCCATGGGAAGTGGAGGGAAGACAGATGGATTCTCAGCAACAACTGGAGGAACAACCCATGTGTTTGCCCGAAAACCATATGGAAGATTACCAAACTGAAATAATACCAGAAAAGTGTAAAATCATCAAGTACATTTGAGAGAACAGTTAAAGAAAATTATGATTTAATGTGCATACTTTATTGTGTTCTGTGAAAGCTTTCATAAGAGCTCTGTAGGCCTGCAAAAATTACTGTATTATTACTACGGAGTTGTAGTTAAATATGAAACCAGATAATTACTGCCATCATCCAGGCCCGGATATAATTTATACTAAACTAGTATGGGCAGCAACTATTGAGAAATGACGATGAGTATAAACTTACAGCATCAAAAACCCGGCTTATCTGCTGAAGAAGACCAACCAAAGTGTGACTCAGAAGAAGACGTTTACCAGCAGGATAGAATCCTTCTTTAGAAGCAACAATTGTTGTTGGTTTTCCACTGCAAACCCTAACCTGTACAAGCCATATGAACATCATTCCCATTACAGAGATAGATCATTATGCCAAAGATCATTCAGGGGAAAAATGCAATTCAGTCGCACAATCCTAACAAACTATAATCAGAAATTATAAATTATAAAATGAATAAGACAATAATCCTCACATCTATCTGAAAGAAATCATCTTCTGTCTTATCTTCAAGGAATGGACGATTTGATCTTCGTATGTCTGCAAGAGAACGAAAAGCACATTAAGAACAACCAGGCTTAATGTTCAATTTAATAATAAGCATATTATTTATGTTTTATTACGCTTGAGTAATCCAAGTAGTATATAAACTAAAAATTTCCACAGAAACAAATATTAATATCTCAGATTGCGTTGACTACCTACTCCTTAGTGCTAGATATCACACACTGACACACCAAACTTTACCTCAAAGATTCCATCGGCCAAGAAATTCAGGCAGCAACATAATTGAAAGAAATTAATGTTTGAGAAAATAAATAAATAAATGACACTGTAGTAAGCTACAACACCAACAACCAATAGCTCAGCTTGTTTGTTACTAACCCAAACCCAACACGCACTTTTTCAAACAAATTGTGCGCTCCAAGAAGAAGGAAAGAACGAACTAAAAGAAGGGGAAAAAAAAAAAGGTTCACAAACATACTCGAAAACTATTGCATTTCCGCGTAGAAGTTGTGCGCTCAAAGAACTGACATGAAGGAGTAAGAAATATGCAGAGCAAAACTCACAATGAACCGGAGGCGTGAGATGCGAAAATGAAAAGAAGTCGTAGAACTGTCCCAATCTTGGTGGTGGGCACATTGAGATGTCACCGTCCAATCTTTCCGCCTTGATCGGTCCATTCTCCGAACTCAGACTCTTATGCTGCTGCGGAGACGGTTCGGACTCACTTGGCCCGGACTCTTTGGTTTCGGTGGGTTCTTTGGGGCTAGATCTTCCAGACGACTTTCCGGCAGCAGCGGAGGATCCGAAAGAGGTCGTGCAGGCTACAATGTCAAGAAGTCGCCGAATGTGAACGACGGCGAGCTCTTCCGTGTAGTCCTCTGAAAAAAAAAAGGTGAGAAATTGTGATATTGCACATCGGATTCAGGTTCTTAAAGCGAAACGCCAATTTTTGGTCGTTGGATCTGGCGTTTTACCTTCAACGATCGTGAGGTGGCAGGGCTTCAGGGAGACGATCTCCACTGAATCTTTGAGCCTGGGACCTCGCACCTGTTCAGAAATACAGGAAGACGCTGTTAGCCGTTATGTTCTTAAAATTCTTTCCCGCCTTATTTATTACTGCTAGAATGCTAATGGCGGTGAGAGTGTGGGGCCGATAAGTTAGTTATTACAGGGCCGAGTGATCATGGGCTATGCTGGGCCAACTTACCTGAGCCGTTATATAGCCTGCTTTTTAGGACTACGTGATTTTAGGGCATAAAAAAAATAAAGAAATTAAATTTTGGTCTAGACAAAAAAAAATTATGGTTATTTTTAACTTGAGATTCCTTGAAAAGAAGAGCAGTTTTTTCGATAAGAAATTCTGTTATGCTTTAAAAAATCATTTTATTTTATGAAAATATAAACAGATACCCTTGTACATACAAGTTGGTCCCATCTTTATGAATCTTACGTACATTAATTTGTCCCTTTTTTATAAAACAAAAAAAATAAATAAAAATGGATAAAATATTTTTCATTTTTCATGATTATTTTCATTAATTCAGTTTCACTAAAATTTAATTTGAACTAATTTTATAGGTTAAGATTCTATTGTGTAATTGATGAAGTTTAAAAAAAATAGTGTATGTTAGTGGACCACAGAGTTAAAACGTGTACCTCGTGTGATAAGGAGAAGTTGGTCAAATGACATGTCTCGATATGAACTCCTAATAGCTTTCTCACATCCAAGATCCTGTCCGTGGAGATACCCTGCAATCCCCGCAATATTCATAAATAATGATTGTCAATTCATTAGTTGATGAATTTCTCTTAATCCAAAAATATTTCAGATAGAGAAAAGACGGAAGGCCACTCAATATTGGGACAGAATCCTAGCCTTTACCTTAAGGGTCACTTGTGAATCATCTGGTGTCTCCACAGTAATTTCAATCACAGTAGGCAAAACTGCATAATGTAACAATTCAGGCAACAACCCAGCTTCTCAATTTTGAAAGAGCATTGAATTCAAACCGAAAGATAGTAACAAATTAGCTTTCAAAGAAAGACTAGTAAGTCATATTTTTGGCTAAGCCAGTAATGCAAGCAAATTATAAATTCAAAATTACAAAGGAAGCTGAATTACTTCACTTCAATGAACTTGGGAGAGTTTTGCGAGTATTTTTCTATCTTGCAAGCAACAGAGTTTGGCAATTGGAAGTAACAAAAGATGAATTAGAATTGGATAAGAGAGAGAGCAAACATCTAAACCTTTCTCTTCCTTTTTCTTCTTCTCTCCCTTGGCTTTGTGAGGCCTGGTTTTCCCAGTTTTAGGAGCCATTGTACCTCAAAGCAAGCTGTTTGATTGATTCTATATGTTCGGAATTTAGCTCCGGCAAAATTCTCTTCGTCTTTGGACGGAAAAAACTAAAAGCTAATAATGGAATATTCGAATTTACCAAACAAATATAAAAAATATCTCCGTCGTCCTCAGACCTCGGAATTCAATTTCCTCACGAACAAACAGAGTAAATCATCGAGAATCTGGGAACAAGCCAGCGCAATACCAGTGAATTTCAACTAACTCAGAAAACAAAACGAGGGAAATACGGGAAACACAGTGCAAGAAGCATGAAAGCAACTAATCATACAAATGGAATAGTATTTTTCTCTCTCTTTTTTTTTTTAAATGGAAATTAAGGATTGGAGAGAATGAGAACTTTTGCAGTGAAGAAGAAGCTGAATGAAGAGCGTGCGGAGGGAGGAGATAGCGAAAAGGACGGAGCAGAGATGGCTAAGGAATTGCGGGGCGTAATTAAGAACCAAGTGAAAACGTAGAGATTATGAGAGGCAAAAATAGGAAATAATGGATAGGATAAGGTAAGCCAAATCTTGCCCTTATGCATGATGCGCACAGAAGGAATGTAAGGCTGGCGATTTCTGGCCTCTCATCTTTTTGTTGTCCTTTTTTACTGGCATCTCATCGTTTGTGCTTGTGCCTCTCTCTTCTCTCTCTACGTAATCAGCATGTTTAAGCGATTTGCTGAATGCTGATTAGAGGTCGCCTCGGTTTCTAGGATTGGGCTTCGCTGACTACTCGTGAGAATCTGATATGTGGTTGTTATGTATCATGAAGGGATAAATCCATTTTATTTTATGATACCGGAGATTTTTGTCATTAGTACCTGTTTTATAATAGAAGAAAATCTATAATATATCATTAATATATAATAGCGTGTTAGTATATTATTTGATTTGATAATTAATATGTCATATATAATATATAAGACATGATTCTAGAAAAAAAAATTGATGTGTGATTAAATCTATCAATACATTAATGCATTATTAAGTCAGTAATATATTAAAAGTTTTTTCTGTAATATAGTATAATATAATATAATACAATATAATAAGATTAATTAAATAGTTTAAATTTACCAAAGAAAATGAAAAATAAATTTATAAGGAGCCATAGTCGATACCTTCCAACGGATTGAAAAATGCAGGATACACGTTTGGAAAGGATTATATGCTTGACTCATGCCTTGATTATACAAAAAAGTTACATAAGAAGAAAGTTGGACATGAGTTAATTTTGAAAGCAGACAAGATTTATCTCAAATGTAAGTTTAAATATGAAAAATTTTATAGTTTATTAAAAATAAATCATACTTCTTTTTTTTTTCCTATGGAAAAATAAATCATTCTTAATTGTAGAATTTGACTCTATAAAAATTCATAAGACATATATTAAACTACACACAAATTATTTTAAATATTGATTTAACTTTAAATATCACAATTGCCTATAATCTGACCAGTCTGATTTATATCAAGCACATCTTACTTTAGAAGACTCAATTTAAGTTGTAAGACCTTATGGGAATTGGACTTAGCTTAAGATTGAATGGCCAAATTAGCCATTAAGCAATATTAAAAGAAGTAAGACATTCTTATAATATTTAAATAAGGTAAAGAAAGAATAAAATGATGCAACAATTTAATCATGTGTACTCATTATCATCATACTAAATATATTGTTTTCACTTATGAATGATTGAAGATATATTATCTTTTCTCAATTATAATTCGCTAATTCATTTATTGAATCTTTAAAAAGTTGAATATTAAAGTATGCCTAACGATTGCTTCTATTTAGTATTATTAATTGATGTTGATTGTACAAGTCACTACTAGTTAATTATTTTTTAAAAGATATCAAATATACATCAAGATTTATTTTTATATAAGTTAAAATAGTAGAAAGTATAAAAAATGCTTGCACAATTCTAATTTTTACTATTATATCAGATAACTCTAGATTTAAAATGAAGTTCATAACTTCTAAATTTTGATTAGGTATAGAATATGACAGACTCTAAAAATTGATATAAATTCTCAATAAAATCATCAATATATGGTTAGTTGCTCTAATTCCAATATTTACAATTCACTAACTCAACAATTTTCGCCAAACCGACTATATTTGAGAATGTAACAATTTTGAATGTTATGAGGTTTAATTATCCCATTTCAGTTAAAAGGCTAAATCTCAACAGAAAATAACTCCAAAGAATTAGCCCCCAAATACACAGATTGCTTCATACCAAGCCTAGGAGGATTACCCAAAACAAGAATTCCTCCTTTGGGCATAAAGTCAGTTAATTGATCAACAAATCTCTCTCAAGTACCGAACACAGGACAGACAATGAAACTGAAGAGATTTTGAGTCATTATCCTGTGAAATAAAGTAACAACGAAAGCCCCGTAAGTCCTCTAAGAGATCAAAACATGTTGTCTTTCTTCATTTTTATTACATTATAATATGCTGATGTATCACTGAGAAAATTCAAATACTACAAGACCAAATGGTTTGCTTACCAAAGAAAAGGCAGGAAAAATGTATTTTCTTTAAAAATTTTACGTGATCTCATTATTAATTTATTACCATATAATATTTTAGATTTAACTTTTAAGATGAGATTTGATAATATATTGATATATATCATTATATTATAATTTCTTTCTTCCTGAAATTATTATGAGCATTTTACACAGAAAATGAGAATGTGCATAATATATATCTAAAATTTGGAAATTCAATTTGACATTCTACGTGGCTTTTGCACAAGAACGTGTGGTTGTTCAACTTTTTTCAATTGACCGGTAGTGGAAATGATGCAATCCTTTTGTAGAGCAGACCTTACAAGAAATTACAGGGGAGGGGGGAATTTATTTCTGCCTCGCATTGTGACTCATTCTTAGTTTACAAGTGGGAGCACAAATGCTGGGCCTCGGAATACATCATCGTCCTAGAGTCTATTTGCTTTAACACAAAACATAATACAGTGATAAAATATTAAAATGATAAAAAATCTATTTATTTAAAATTAAATGTAAAGAATGTAATAGAAAAAATATTTTTTATTTTAAAAAGGAAATTATTTTCTTTCACTATTATGGGATTAAGTATATTAAATTTTTTAAAATTAAAGTATACATATAATATATTATCCATTTATTCATATACAAACAAATCAAATTTTCATATAAAAAATATTTTCCGAAAGCTTTACATGTTTCTTATTCTTTTGCACTTCCTCGTTGACGGTCTTTTCCCTCCTAATTAGAACAGACAAGTAAAAGGTGGAGAAACTGATAGCCGAATTGGTACTCTCGGCCTTAGTATTTAATATGTATAGTGGAGCATTTAGGCCAATAATTTAAAACAATGTTACATTCATTTTTGTTTTCATTATCTACATACTTAATGCAACGGAATTTGATTTTAACTACTTTTATCCATTCAAAATTTGTGAAGTGTGCAAACGTGCCATGTGTACACCAACTCAGACACATATATCTTTTTTTTTTTGGTGGATTTCTTTCATTGACTAAAGCAGGAACATTGCTTTACACTACGCTGAGGAAACATGTACCTTAAGATTCCTGTCCAAAGAAGAAAATGGAAGGAAAATAGGAACCAGATAACATTGATTTCTGTAACCTAACATTTTCAAACTGCAAAACGTTGATGTTTGATTCCTCTGGCCCAATATTTTCAAACTTCAAAACATTGATATTTAGATGCTAATTTCTATCCTCAACATGCTTCCTCTAGAGATTACAAAGAAGTCATGGAAACACTATCAAAGAAGCTTGCTTGCCGGTGAGGAGGGTCAGCCAGACTATCAGAAATATCTAAAACAGGGCCAATTCTACGGTATCTCGGGAGTTTCAAACCCAGGGTGATGTGGTGCATTTTAGATCATTGGATGAGATTACCAAAATTCTTAATAATCTCATCCAATGGCTTGTATCGTGTCACGTCACCCCGAATTTGAAACCCCCGGGGTACCGTTGCAAGCACCCTAAAACAGAGCTAATATTTTTGCTGCATTTTTTAAATAAGGATTAATCTAAATAAAATACAATAATTTAAGGATCACACCTCTTTTTATAAATTTTCAATTTTTTTATTTTTTTTGCAAAATTTCTAAAAAATTATCATAATGCAACCTCTATTACCAAAGTTAAAATATTTCCCACTTTTCATAAATAATATTCCTATTCATGTAAGAGTGTTTTACATTTGGAGGTATATATAAAATTACATATTTTTAAAAAAAGCTATAAGAAAAACCTGAATAAAACCTTACCTGCACTTTGATATTTCCAATTTTCGACCTTCAAGAAGAATACCAAATAACTTGAAATAAACCAGACAGGTTCCAAAGGAATAATAATGGGTTGATGACTTATTAATCATTTACATCCAAACTCACAATCATACATACCCCAACTGAAAATTTCAAGAATTCGGTTCCTTTGGGACAGAAAAAACGAGAAAGACACACAGCGGAACCACCACAAAAGCTGCAATCTTTAGCAATTCCTCACTCTCTGGTGTTATCACCCCAATCCTTGACCAATCTCCGCTATACCTGAAATCAAGTTTGAACCATACTGATGAGCCAAATTACGATTCAAATTCTGATAAATCTCCCAAGCAGAAAGAAAATAAAGCTAACCCAGCATCAATGAATCCCAATCCAAATACTGCAAGAACTGTACGAGCAACCGTTGATTTTGAAATTCTCAATGGAAAAAGAGGTTGCTGTTTGGTCCTGATGTTCTCTTGGAAATCCTTCTTTCTGGCCAATGTTCTTCCGAATCTTCCAACATTTTTCTTAGCAGGTTGATGAGAAGTCAAGCTGATAAGGATGGAGCTCTTTCCTGCGAGCAGCATTTCCTCTTATTTCGGCTCTCACTCGATGGTGGCACAGCTTGGGGAAAAAGTTCAACGTACGAGGGTAACATCGTAAATTTGGATGTTTTAACGAGTGTCGAGTCCGTGGACCGTCTAATCGCCACCGAATTTGATTTCAGTGGCATTTAAGTAATTAAGTATCAATTCTAAAGTTCCCACCTTTTGAGTCCTTGGCAATCGAAACCCGAGTTTCTGAGGAAGAGAAACCCTCTAAACCCGGGCAAATGGCATTTCCAACAATTTCTGAACGCGGCGAAATTCAGAGGCTCCCTCAATACAAATACGTTGACGCAGTTCGTTGGCTTCCACCGTTATCAGCATTTGATCGATTTGCAGTTCTCGCTTTATTCGATTCTGATTCGGATACTTCTTCCATCGAAGTTCATTCCTTTGAACCAAATCCAATAGCCCTTGAACTCCAATCTTCATGGGTGTCTCCTTCCAGAGTCTCCTCTCTCAAAACCTCACAGTTTCTTCAAAAACCCATCATCGCTGCTTCAACTTTTGCTGGCTCTTTGCACTTTTTATTCTCCGATCCCTCAGATGCGTCGCTGGAACCGGTAGTTTCAGCACCGGAGAATGTGTTGCATTTGGGACCCATTTCGTGTGTTGATATAATGGAAGGTGGATTGGAGTGTGTGACTGTAGGAGAAGATGGCAGGGTGAATTTGGTGAGTGTTTCAAATTCCAGTTTGAATCCTCGTCGGGTTTATGATAGCAGTGGCTTGGTGTCGTACACGGCAGCTAAGTGGGCATCGCCGACGGAGTTTGCTACCGGTGGATATGGATTCAGTCTTCAGTGGTGGGACCAGAGAAAGCCCGGCGGACCGACTTCTCAGTTTAAGGGTAACTGGTAAGCAAATTTGACGAGGATTAAAGCATAGTCCTCTCCCTAATTTTTCTGAAAATTAGTGCGTTTCTTTTCTAACGTTTCTAAAATTTACTTATTCAAAGCCTACAGCACACATTTTTCACTTGTTGATAATATTTTGCAGGGCTCAAAAAGGGACTTCTGGGATAGTGCATTCTATTGACATTCACCCATCAAGAAAGCACACTTGCCTAGTAAATATTGGTTCATACTAGAACAATAGAACTTTATTATATTGCCTGCACATGTGATTGTTGCTCCATTGCCTTTTTGCTTTCACCAATTTCCTTTGGATTTGTTTTTTTTCATACAAAACTGTATACCAACTCTTCTCATAGACATCTTTGGATGCTTAGGGTACCAAATGCCCGGCTGAAAGTTGAAACTAGGATGTGATATTTTAGTTTCTGCACAACTATGAAACATGTATAATTGTAGTATTAGTAATGTGCTTTGGTTGTCATTGCACAAACTTTGGTGGAAATTTTTTGATAAGCAGAGATCTACTAGACATTTCTAGCAAGAGAACGTGAGATGCTTACTGCTTGTGTTTTGCTTGATTATCAGGCAGGTGGCTCCTTAGGTACTGTTTTTGCCTGGGACCTTAGGTGGCAACAGCAACCAATTCTTCTGTCTGGGGCAGGATCAGCTGCTGGCAACACCGGAGCCAATTCATTGTCTGAAAGTGAGGTTTGGGAGGTTCAGTATGACCGATACATGAAGCCTACCATCTCATCCAATCGAATTTTACCTGCCATGGTATGCTCAGAGGATGGGATTCTTGCTGTAATTGAGCAAGGTATATATATGTTGGTTGCAACACATTGAAAGGTCAATTGATCTAATATTGAAGTTTTCTACATTATTATGTTTAGCAATTGATGAAATGTTAGTTTATAACAAAAAGTTTATAGATGGAACTTAATGATGGGATTAATTCGGTGCTTTGTTGGTTTGCATTTGCACTGCATAGGTGACGAATCTATTGAACTACTGGCAGAACCCTGTGCAATCAATAGCTTTGATATCGACCGGCATAATCCATTGGTAGGAATAAGCAACCATTATAATATGTAGCATGTTCTTGGTAGAAAGAATGTATGTGTTTTTTTGTTCTGATGAAATGAACAATTATCATGCAGGATGTGATATGTAGTTTGGAGTGGGAAGCTGTAGCCATATTGACAAGACGATGATATTTTTGTAATACTACGCTGTAAGGACTTGGTGTTAGTCTTCACAAAGGAATATGTTCTATATTAATTTCTGGAATCTTATGAAGAAATGAAGCTGTTTTCAGACGGTTGATGACAATGTATTCCCCCTGGCCTCTTTTTTTCTGATATATATGTCAAGCAATTGCAAATGGATTTTGGATTCGTACAAAACAAAGCAATCTGGGAAACATAGAATCTTTATAAGAAGCACGAATGGAATTAGGCGTTTTGCCTATTTTCTCTGTTCTAGCAGTTGATGTTAGGATCTTTTTGTTTGAAGCAATGTGATGTCATCATCCTAATTCCCGCCATCATCCCCTACAAGCCCCGAATCACCAAGGTGTGCAATACAGTACACCATGAGCCACAAAGGTGGTGAAAAGATATAGGTAAGAAGGAACAGTGAAAATTAGTCATATTGATTCACTAAACATAGGTGAAAGCATTTTGCGGGAAAAATTTCATTGTGACGAAAATATATTACCTTTCTTGAGTTTTAGTAAAATTATATGGATTTCTCTTAAAGTATAAAATAATATTATATTTAAATTCAAATTTAAAATTTTCTTTAATACATTGATTAAAAGATGATTATAGGATTGAATTAAATAAAATAAAATAATATGAAATATTTTAAGTATTTTATAATAAAAAAATATATTGTGATTAAGTTCAAATAGTTGAAAAATAAATGATAGAAAAAGTTTCATTTTAATGTAATTGTCATAAGTCTTTTTGTCGTTTGAATTTGATCAAAATATATTTTTATGATAAAACACTTTATTATATATTATTTGATTTGAATCTTTAGTCTTTTTTTCTTTTCATCATTTTGATTAAGGTCAAAGTATTTTTCTCGTGTAGATTCACATTATGTTTTGTGTTAAATCTGTTGATTTTCTGACTTGTAGGAGACAATTATTTTCTGTTCATCTGTCTTGCATGCAAGCGCCACTAGGTATTTTCCTTCATTCGAGCCATCTGCTATGTGGTGTTGTCGTGTTAGAGTTGAAAATTACAGGACACTGATTTTGGTATATTTAAAAATAAGAATTCATTTTATTTTCAAATGATTTTTATTAAATTATTATATTTGGATTTAAAGTTTATTAGATTTTGTATCATTTATAAATTCTGTCTTATTTACATAATTGTTATTTTGAAATCCTATCAAATTAGTTAGGATTTATTGAGACTTTATTTCATTTGAAATGTAATATTTTTATTGGATAATTCTACTTTTAACTTTTCAAATCATTTTTATTGGACAATTTTTGTTGGAATTTTATCTTCTAGTGGAAGAGAGTTTATTATTCTATTAAATTAAGGATAACATTGTAAATATAAATATTTAAAATAAATTTCACATGTTTCAATTAAAATTTCAAACAAAAAATTTTATTTTAAAATGAAATAAAATTATATTTTATATAATTTATTCTACACAAAAATTCATTTAGAAATAAAATAAAATTAATTTTTTTAAATGAAATGAAATGAATTATTATTTTTAAATGTGGCAAACGAAAGGGAAATGATTTTGGTTGCAGTAATAATGCTACGGAAATGTCCTAATTAATGAAATTTAAATAAACGAAACAAAAGTAGCTTTTTTTTTTCAAGAACAAAAAAAATGAAGGCGAATTTTACTTGTTGTCACCCTGCCTGTGCATCACAGACTATGCATGCGTAGCGTCCTCAGCTGTCAATAGCCGAAAGGATTGAAGCTTGAGAACTGCTCGTCTTTCCGCGCCCTTATCCCCGGCGTTCCGGCTTCATGGCCACAATCGTACCAGAACCTCACACGAAGGCACAAATACCCTTTAATCGATGGCGTGCGCGACGGTGACGCAGTGTTTGGCTTCAGATGTCATCTCCTTGTCCTTCCTCCTCCTCGTGCATCCTATGTTTCCATTCATTTCGCACCTTTCAACAAGGCGAATTCACTAAAACTCTCTTCGGCAAGCAGCATTTGTGGATTTGGCTCAGTTCTTCCTCAAAGGCAATCCACAGTTGTTTCTCAGCCTCGGAAATTCCGCTCTCTTACCATTGTAACTGCTAAAGGCTACAAAATGAAAACTCACAAGGTCATCTTCTCTTTCTGGCTCGCAAGCTTCTCTTTTGTGAAATGGTGTTTCATTCTATCACTTCCTATTTGCTTTGTTGGTTAAAAAATGCAAGAAAATAATGAAATATCGTAACATTAAGCGTTGCCGAAATAGTATCCTAGCTTTGCGGTAGATAAACATCATGCAGTGTAAATTACTCTCACTATTGATTTTTAGCCTTTTGTTGGTTGTTGATAAGCTTGATTGGGGTGAACATATCCTTAAGAGGAGCATATTGTATATTTATATGATATATGCGGCAATTAAATAGATGGGAATTGATTGTGTGTGGGTATTTCTGACAATTGGATTTCCTTATTCTTTGAATTGCACTTAAATGAATAGGCATCGGCAAAGCGGTTCAGAATTACAGTTCAGGGAAAAATAGTGCGTAGGAGAGCTGGTAAGCAGCATTTACTGGCTAAGAAGAACACCAAAAGGAAATTACGACTCTCAAAAATGGTAGGATTACGTTTTATGACATCTACATACTCTAGCCTGTTTTCATTGTCAATGAAGTTTAATATTTTCTTATTTTTCCCTGTGAATTATCAGATATTAGATAGCCTGATTCGATGTTTTATGTGAATGTTTTTGTAATGCTTTGAAGGAAAGTATGTTTCTTTCTTAGGGGATACATTTCAGTTATAACAGCCGCTAAGTGCCAAAGGGTAATGCTTCTTTTACTGATCACAAAGACATAAATCAATCTCAATTTTATACTGAGTAATTCATCATGGGTGTGGCGGTGTTTTTGATTTGAATTTTATTTTATAAAGACATAAACATCTAAAAGAATTCAGCTCCGTTATCAAGTAGATTAAAAACACATAAAAACGTAAGTGATTCATAAAAACATAAACATCCAAAACTAGGAATTCGATTACTAGGTAGAATACGGAGATGTCTTATCTCATTATAAGCATTTAGCTTGGTCTGTTAAACAGCTTAAAAAGGCTGCGGATTACAGTTGATTATTTTTAGCATAGGATGCATAGGCTATAACTCTGTGACTTTGAGTGGCCTTCTTTTAGCTAATCACCAATTATGCTTGCAATTTGATCCTGTTTGCTTAATTTTCCTTCAGTTATTGGCTGATATGCTCTATAGGCACTTAGATTGGGTGATTCTGTGCTGCTGCAGTCAAGTTGGTATTTCAATGGATTAACTTGACTAAACCCTAGTTTAATTTTTAAAATATTCAATTTGTATCAATTTCATTTTTAAATTAAGATTTGTATCAATTTGATATCTGCAGTTTTAAGCCTAAGTGAAGTTTTAATTCTCATAGGGTTTAAATTGATACAAATTTTACTCCTCCTAGTAGAAATTAAAATTTTAATTGAACTTAAAACTTTAGAGATCAAATTAATATAAATCTTACTTCAATGATAAAATTGATACAAATTGAATACTTCAATTTTAGTCAACTGTGTTGGTATAACCAGGATTTCACCATGTTAATATGATGTTATCTGTGTTCCTTTGCTCACAAGCATTTTATGTACTTATCAAATGAACTCATCTGGGTTCCTACTGCCTATTAGATTTTTTTTGCAAGAGAACTAGACTTCATATAGAAATCCGGTAATTAGATTACTAAAATGGCAGAAAATGTAGTGTAGAATGGTTCCATTATGTCATTTGAATTTTACTAAAATGATGGCATTGGACCTGAAGAAGTCAGAATTACCGGAGATTCCGTGGGACTTGCTTCCTCATTCTTAACTCTTTCTTATTGTCATTCACAGCATCCAGGGAGCAGAAGTGACTGTGACAATGTGATTGGAGCCTTGCCATATCTGAAAGTAAACAGAAAGGCTAAATAGAGTCTGCATTTGCAAATTTTAGTCGAGCATGTCTACCTGGTTTGGTGTGATGATCCGTGACATTTGAAGCCCACTGGGGAAGAAGATCTCACAGTTTATTTGAAGCAGAGAACTTCAATTGGGGTCTGTGTTTTTTTATTTCAAAAATATTCATCTAAATTTAATCTAGTTTTGAACCATATTCAGTTTGATAATATTTGTCAAGGTTCCAACATCAATTAACACAAGATTAATGTATGTTAATTTCACAAATTTGTTTTTGTTTACACAAAATTATTCTTACTATCCGTCTTATTTATCTTGCTATTTCTATAAAATTTTAAGTAGATAAGAAAGAGAAGAGCGGGAAAATTTATTACTTTCATCCTTTGTTTAGAATAGATAAAAGTAAGATTTCTTTTTAAAATTGTGTTTGACTTTAAGAAAAAAGGATTTTATTCTATTTATAATTCTTATTTTAATATTTTAATTATATTAGTATGAAATTTATTAAATTTAGTAAAAAATTTATTAAAATTTATTTTATTTGACTTAAAATATATATTATATAAAAAATTTGCTTTCCTTCTAATATTGTAATTATTGTGATATTATTAAATTTATTTTTAATTAAATTTTATGAATTTTTTAATTTATTCTAAATAAAATAATTTATTTACCAATGAATTGAAATAATAATAATTTTTGATAAAATTTTTAATTATTTAAGTTTATTTATAATTAAGTTGAAATTATTTAAATGAAATTAATTTTAAAAAAATTTTGGATGTCAAACGAACCTTTAACTAAAATTAACCGAATGGAACTCTAGTTTATATGAAAATTTCAACCATTTTTAACTTAAAATTATATGAGATGGAGGTGGGTATTTTCTAATTTTTTTTTTTGGCCATAGATATTTTCTATTTGGAACATCAAATCAAAATCAAAATGACTCATTATTCCTTGGCGATTCCATTATAATCTACGTGTCAACATCAGGACTCATATGTAACAAGCTGATGCTAGATCCGGCTGCACGTTTCGACTTTCGAGCCAAACCAACCTCGTCGTCATTTTATGCCAAGCACGGGTCCCACGTATATTTTATAATATTATCCATTAATTCATACGTGTCTGCCAGCGTATTTCCAGACAACCTTCACCCATATTACAAGACCAACCACGTTCAAGGAATCCTCCACGTCACACTCACAACACTCCAAGGGAAGGCTATTTTCGTCAAATAAGAAAATCAGGGTACCCATTGTCACGCGCCGATATTTCACGTGATTGCGGTTGTAGGCTATCTCCCCCAACCAATCATCGAACATCGCCTCCACTGCCTTCTTCTAGGGTTTTCGGAATCTCCGAATTTTCGATCACGGCTCCTTTCTGCTTTGTTGCTCCGATCTTCGGATTCATTTGAATCCTTGCATTTCCTTTGTTTCTCTGTGTCTCTTTTTTGGAAAAGTTGATGGTTCAGCTGATGAAATCGGGGAATCTGCGTTCAGACCTTGAAACTGCATCTTGTTGTGACAAGGTACCAGTGAAGTTGGAGATCGAAGACCCTCTAGAAGAAGAGCATGGCCCCGCGAACAAGCGCTCCAAGCCGTCCTCTGCTTTGCAAGAGGTATGTGATCAGTTGAATGTTCATGGTTGTTGGTTGCTGGCAAACATTTCTGAAATTTTTTAATGGACTGCGGGAAGATCATTTGTTGTCTTTATTTTTATTATGCAACTTTGAAGAGCCAATTTGCTCTTGTGATTGTGGAGTAAAATTTATTTAGTATTGCCATGGAAATATATTTGTATTTGTTTATGCGTGTGGGGGACTCCTGATAACTCTATATTCTTTAGTTGTTGTCTGGCCTTGGTTATATGTGATCCATAATCAAATATCGAGTGGCTATGATTGGCAGTCTTCCTTTACAAAATGTAAATCTAGTATGGAAGATTGATCCATACTCAACGAGTTTTTGTTGTATAATGCATATGTAAGTATGATCGTTTGGAATATGCGATTTTCCCTTAAGACCAGTGTTCATTGTAAATTTGTTTACACTCGGAGATCATTGGCAAGTTATAAAGCTGAGATAGTAGAGTTGAAGTTTGATTACCAGCACTAGGAAAAATACTAATTTTACTTTCTTGCTGAGGATTTCTGCTTCTATATGCTTACAGTTTAATGTTTATTATATTAAGCTGCTTCTTTCTTTTGAATGGTCTCACCAACTGATTAGCAATGGGGTGCATCGACTGATACATCCGTCAATTCTTCTTCTCAATTCAATATACTCGATGAGCCAAGCCCTCTGGGTTTGCAGCTGAGGAAGAGCCCTTCACTGTTAGATTTGATTCAAATGAAGCTTTCTCAAGGGAATGTGTCTATTCCTAATACACAAGATGAAAATATAAGTTCTGGGGTTAAAAGGGAGGGTAGGGGTGCTGGTGCATCAAGTAGTGGTGACAAGCTTAAGGCTTCAAATTTCCCAGCGTCACTTTTAAGGATTGGTTCTTGGGAGGTATTTTCGAGATACTACATGCTACTGATATTTTAGGGAAAACTAGATTGTCAAATTGATTTGTCATGGCTAATTTTTTTTCTTTTTTAATTTACAGTATAAATCAAGATATGAGGGTGATTTAGTAGCAAAGTGTTACTTTGCAAAACATAAGCTTGTCTGGGAAGTTCTTGAGGGCGGGTTGAAGAGTAAGATAGAAATCCAGTGGTCAGATATCATGGCCCTCAAGGCAAATTGTCCTGACAATGGACCCAGCACATTGACTGTTGTGGTAAGTTAATCCCCATTATCCTCTCATTTTTAGTTCCCTTTGATTAGTTCTTAAAGATGTGATGGTCCATAAAATATGAATGTGTCATAGTTCAGTGAGCCATTGGTGAGTTTCTGTGTGATGCAGTTGGCGAGGCAGCCTCTTTTCTTCAAGGAGACCAACCCTCAGCCGAGAAAGCATACATTATGGCAGGCAACAGCAGATTTTACTAATGGACAAGCTGGTAAACACAGGTATGTTATTTTTTCACTGTCACACACTGATAATTCATAATTCACAGAAGGGCCTCATTGATTTATCATAAAATAGACAGTAGTATTATAATACTTAAGCAACATTCTATATGACTGTCATTGGTTCTGCATTCAGAAGTCTTGCCACCAATTTTTTAGTTTGAGTTCTCACTGAAGATAGACTTGTTTTTAGATCGCATTTTCCTATAGTTATAAATTCTTGACAGCTGGGTGACTCCATCTTGTGCTTTTATAGGCAGCATTTTTTGCAATGCCCACATGGTTTGTTGAGCAAGCATTTTGAAAAGCTTGTCCAGTGTGACATGCGTCTTAATTTCTTAAGCCAACAGCCAGAGATTAATTTGGATTCACCATTTTTTGATGCACGACCATCTGCTATTGAGGACTTGGATGATTTGAAGGATCCTGATCCTGATCAAGTCAGCGGTAAAGGATCTGCCAATTCTTGTTTCCAGGATATAGGATCACCACATGCATCCCAAACATCTTCATTTCAGATTGAACACAATGATCCTTCTGGAATTACCTTTGATTCTCGGCCCCAGGATGCTCCTTCCCCCTGTTCAGGTAACAAAAAGAATTTGACCATTGTTTATTTTTCCCTTTTCTGTACTGCTTCCATCAATCCACTCCCCTTCTCTCCCCAATCCCCCATCCTTCCCCCTAAGATAAATGAAAAGTGGAATTAGAACACTGCCACGTGTACCATAACGTTTGGAGGAGCTGGATCTTTTGTGTTTACAATTGCAATGCATCTTGTGGTTTATGAAATTGCTAGGCACAAAGTTGCTTTTGGATATCATTGCTGAAGTCATTATTCGTTAATCGTACAGTTATCTGTGAAATAATGAGGTGTCACTTTGAGACTTGAGTATAGATCGATGGAGTATTTTTGGATGTGGATCTGCCATTGGTCATGTGTGGTTTATTTGAATTGCATGAGTTTATGAATCAAAGCAGCTGTAAACATAAGTCTTAAAGACAATTTGTATTTTAATATGAATTAAAAACTGTGATTGGGAAGGTAAAGACAAATACTAATGTAAGAAATTGGCATAATGAACTAAAACTAACCACTATCTGATTTCAAAATTGGAATTCTTAGATATTCTAAAGCTTAACCTTTGTTTCATAGTTGCACGTGTAATGTGGTGACCTTCATTGAATTAATTTGCCACGTTTGTTTTTTAAATACAAGTAACTGACTTTTCTGCTATTGAAGGGAATGGAAGTTCTGAAATTGACTCCAAGGATCCAAGAAATTGGGATCAGATAAAATTGCCCGGTCTCCATCCCTCTATGTCAATGAGTGATTTTATGAGCCAAATTGGACATTGTATTTCAGAGCAAATTACAGCTGGAAATCCGAACTTCTCTGTTGGAGGAGAGGGATGCCGGGAGATACTGGATGACATTGCACAGTATCTTCTCAATGACAATCAGTCTACAGCAGCTTCTGATGAAAAATCACTCATGTCAAGGGTGAATTCCCTCTGCTGCCTTCTGCAGAAGGACCCTGCAGCAGTTCAGAACTCACTTAACACTGAGGAAAATACTGCTCAAGGATCTACATCAGTTCAGAACTCGCAGACTGCTGAAATCATGCAGGACAAGAACAGAATGGATGTCAGTAATGCTGAAGAGGATACAAGGGATGTTTCTAGTGGCAAACAAGCTCCGGGCATGTCGAGAAAAGACTCATTTGGAGAATTGCTCCTCCATCTTCCTCGAATTGCTTCTCTTCCTCAGTTCTTGTATAACATATCAGAAGAGGATAGCGACAGTCGTGCCTCATAATTGTTTTAAATGTTTTTCTTGTTTTGTGATGGGCCAGAATGGATCTAATCAGCAGTTTGCATGAGTTTAATTTATCTTCCATGGGAACCACTGGGATTTGGAAAAGTTGTTTTAATGAAGGATCCTAGTATGAGCCCTTTTAGAAATCTGTCAAGTAGTAGTAGCAATAATTTTTCTGTTCTCTCGTGGACGGTTCGTCTGCTTGTAAGTAAATATGTTATCTTTGCAATATAAAATGTGAAGTTTATGATTTTCCAGATCCAGAAGTTTCAAGTGAAAATAAAACAATTTAAGAAATGGGGGGAAAAAAGACCATTTGACTAGAAGGAGCCTTACTATGGATTCTACGAAAGAACTTGGAAACTAGATTTGGGCAAAATTTGTCGAACTGTGTGCAACTGTCCAAACTTAATCACAATCTCCCGGTTGAACGCGGTTTCACTTTTTCCATGGTTAAATGAGGATGCGATTTTTGAGAGAAACATCAAACAGTTGAGAGAATAATATAATTAAAAATGTTTATTTGTATTTAATTGGACATAACTTAATATCTATTTTTTATATATATACTCTAATATGAATTAAATAATGACTGAATTTTGACTTTATTTATTTGGTAACTAGCAGACTAAATTGATTGCTATAGTATAAATTTTAAAGTAAACAACTTTTCGTCCTTTATTTATAAAACTTGTAATTATTATAATTTTTAAATTTTATAATTAATACTATTAATTATTTATTTTTATCTTTTTATAATTATCTATCCCTCTTTTTACCCGTAATATTAAAATAAATAGGAAAAAAATTGTTAAGATAAGGTTTAACAATTCAATTCAAATTTTTTATTTATTTTAATATTGAAAGTGGTTTTACTCCAAACTTTACACAGTAAAAAGCTTTATTTACAGATAGCACGTTTAAATTTATACAATTTTTATTTCTTTTTTATCATATCAAAAAATCTATATCTGTTAAAAAAATGTGATTAAAATTGGACATGTAATAATAATAGCAAATCATGTGTGTCGACATTAATTCATGTGATACTAAATTCTTTTATTTAAAAAGTCGTTGAATTGAATATAAATATAAAATTGAGTTTCTGATATTGTATCTAGCCAAATATAGCTCATATTAAGTATATTTATCCCTTTTGTTTAAAATAGATTACTTATTGATGTAAATATATTTATATGGATATTCATCACATTCTTTAATTCATCTATTAATTATTGTAATATTAAATTTAGCTTTATTTCTGAGTGTAACCAATAATAAATAATTATCATTAATTGATAATTATCTATTAGAGATAATTATTATTATCAATTGTGATCATTATCAATTGGTGTTTAAAAGGTCTACAAATATGAAAAATTGTGAAAGAATTTTATAGATTCAGAAATAAAAGAGAAATTTCTTCTCTTATTCCATTATATTTCTCTATTTTCTTTGCTATTCTATTTTTATTTTCATGGCACCTACTTCAAAAAAAAAAATTTAGTTAGTATTTTGTTGCTTATAATGTTGAGAAAAATATTTTTGAAGAACTAATAAAAGTGACCCTAGCTTAAGTGATTATAATTTGACGGAATATATTTTTCTTTTTTTTTTTCCCTTGTTACCTAAAAAGTTCAGAAGAAGCACTCAACTAAGGAAGAAAGATAGAGCTTTTTCTTCTTTTTTTTTCCCCAAATGAAAACAACCCGTTCAACAGGGAAAAGGCATGGTTTGTTGGTTTTCTTACGCTTAAAAAAATCAAAGGTAAAGGTTGTTCCTTACACTTAAAACAGGACAAGAATTTACAAAATAAGTGGAAAAAAAAAACATAAATAAAAGAACAGTTACATGATTTGCATGAATCAGAAGTTGTCTGAAAGATTATATAAAGCAAGTAAAGGTGAAAATTTAAGGAAAACTTAAACAAATGGGGCAAGAAGGCTCAGTGAGCTGCTCTCCAAATGAAGCAAACTGCAAGCATATGCTGTGATAGACATGATTACATGGGAGAACTGAAGCTTCTGGGAGAATGGATTTCTCAAAATCCTCCGGTGAGTCTCTGACAGAGTTATCCACTTCGGCATCTTCAAATGGTGAAAATGCAACATCTTTCTGGCATAACTCGCAGTTCCAACCCGTCGGTTCAGTCCTTGGGTTGTCAAAGCCTGAATCAGACACGAAAACGAGACATGACATTCATTCATGCATATATGTCACAATTAAAAGGCATAGGCTTTTGTTAAAAATAAAAATATTATGAAAAATGAGGATTGAAATTGAATTTTAAATTTTTTATATTTATTAAATTTAATTTTATAAATTTATTTCATCATTATATATTTATTTACAATCTTCTATTATTTTGCATCCAAAATTGAATTTCGAATTGCATTTTTATTACATATAATTGTATTAAAAATGGTAGAAATACATAAATATTATACTCAAATTATATGTGAAATAGCCAAAGACTTGGGTAGCTTTATGCTCTCCCGAAGTCCACCGAGGTCTCAAAGGGAGGGAGATGAAACTACAGAAAATTTATTAATAATTTATATAACTTTTCTCAATAAACATAAAATTTAGTTCATCATTTATAAAGGTAGTAATTATTACATTTTTTATTATTTGTATTTTGTATTATTATTATTATTATTTAATTATAATTGTTCATCCCTCTCTTCATATATAATATTAAAATAAATGATAAAAAATTAATATAACTAAAAGATAAACATATATTTGATATTTTTAAAATAAAATTTAATAATTAATTTTAATATTACAAATAAATGGAGGAAGGAATAATTATATTAAAAATAAAAATAAAGAACCAATAATACTAATTATAAAATTTGAAGGATGTAATAATTATAAAATTAAATGTTTTATTTACCTTTTTTAATTAATTTTTAGAGTATTAAATGTGAATTTAGAAAATAAACAAATTGTAAGAATTATTTTTAAAAATTTTACTAATATTGAAGTGGTTAAAGCGAACCCAAACAAAAGGGATTTTCGTCAATGTTTCGAAGGCAATAAATTCTTGTACACTACGTCTATAAAGCTTGTCCATATTCTCGATTAGTTAAAAAGAAGTCAATTGTCAATTTAATAAAGTTTATATCTATTGAAAATTATATTTTTTAATTTTTAATATATCAAAAGTTATAATTAACTTTGTAGGATTGATCAAGTGCAAAGGCATATGTTATAGCCGGTACAAGAATCTTTCGCGCCGAGGCATCAGCAGCACAAAAGTTACTGAAGTATGCGGAGCAGAAGTTTAATGACATACCTTCCCATATGATGTGGCATGTTGGAGTTTCATCGTACGATGTTTTGGTTGGTTTCTCTGAATGATTAGTTTTCTCTTTCTCCTTCTTCTCGGAATGATTAGCTTTCTCTTTCTGATTCTTCCCAGCAGAAGAAGAGGGCTTACAAGTATCACTGATCTTGTTGATCTTAGAAATCTTACTAATTATAGTTTTCTTATTCTCTGAATTTTGAGTTGATCGAGACGAACATGAACTATTGGCTCCTCCCATGGCTTGAGAATCCTTGCTCTTAGAATTCTGCCACCATAATTATATATATATATATATATATATATATATATATATATATCCTTTTCTCAATCACACAAGTAACAAATAGTTAAAACAATCATAGCATTAATACAAGTAATTAGACATAAGAAAATCTCAAATTCTAAAAACGAAAACATCAAAGAGAAGAACAGATTCATTACAAATAAAGATTATATGATAATATGTATAAAATCTCTAAACTATAGTTTCATTATTCTTTAAACATTATTTTATATGTCTCTCAAATTTCTATTGGATAATTATGTAATTTTAGATATTGAATCTCCTCAAATCCCTCTAATACTTAAAACTTTTCTTTCAATACAAATATTTGTATACAAAATACTTGCTTGGTAAGTACTCACAATCATACATACTTAAATACAGATATTTAACTTAAATAAAAAAAGGTATTATAATAAAAAAATTAATAATAATTAAAATTTAAGTCAAATTTAATCAAGCAATATAAAATCAATGGCATTGCTTATAATTAATTATAAAATTGGATGATTGAGGCTATTATATTTCTTTCTGTTATAATTTTTGTATTATAAAAAGGTTTCTCCGAAATCAATTTTACCCCGACAAAAATTAATTTTTAGATACTGTTATCAAACACAGAATAAATTTGTTTATAACCAATTCTTTTGAAATCAATTACTAATAATTAACTACGCTTAAAATCAATACTCTTATGATTGTATTAAACAGAATTAGCGGCTAGCTATGTCACAATCATATAGAATGCTGATTTATTTTGTAAAAGGAAAAAGGAAAACTAATATACGAAAAAGAAAGATTAATTACTTGCTTGCATGGAGGCGAAAGCAGAATCAGAGGGGGCAACAGAATAATTCTGAAAAGGTGATCGAAATTCACAAACAGAGAAGTATTTGAGTAGGGAATTACGCCCAGAAATTATGCTACCAATGGTTAAATATGCAGACAGAGAAGTCCGTAGATTGTAAGAATTAGTGTGTCAAAGCTTTTCACATCCGGTAAAGAGCCCTTCGGAGCACCTTTATCAAAAAAGAATTTATCATTTATTATTCCTATTTTAAATAAAAATAAATATCATATTTAATAAAAGACATAGGAATAGTTGAGTGAATTTTTTTTAAAAAAAAAAGATATTAGTGTAGGGTTACAATTCTAATACAATCAAAATTATTGTCATTGTTTTGTTTTGTAGGGATGAAAAAGAGTTGGGCAGATTAAATTTTATTTTAAATAAGTCAAGTCTATTTTTATAAATTAATAGATTGAATCTAATTTATTAGCTTAAAATAAGATCAAAGTTTGAGCTTGGTTGGATCTATTTAAAAAATTTAACATGATTTGTTAGTGTATATAAAAACTTATTTATATAAATAAATTTTTAAATAATCTAATAGGTAAAAGCTTATTTGTATAGATAAAATTTTCAAAAGCCCTCTGTGGCAAAAAAATAAAATCATAATTAAATTATGCTTATATTTATAATTGAAGGTAATTAGGTATTACAATTATAATAATATTTTATAAATATATATATTATATTATATTATTAAATAAAGTGACCTAATAGACATATGAGCCAAGTCTATAAAAAAAGTTTGATTTATTTATCTAAATCAACTTATTTATAAACTTTGGTCTAACTTGTTTAGATGGAAAAAAAAAAAAAAAAAGAAGGTAAACTAAGCTAAGTAAAAAATAAGTTAAGTCATAAATCTCTTATAGGCAGTCTAACCTATTTCCATCTTTATTAATTTATTTGCTTTAACCTAGTATTCTTCAATTATAACACTTGTTTTTAATTTTATTTCTTACATAAAAATTAATTAATAGCTTTTGTAATTTTTAATGTCTTAAAAATTAAAAATTAATTTTCAATATATGTGAATATCACAAAATTGATTAATATATAACAAAATAAAAATACCTTATGCATCAAAATTAAGATATGATATTGGACTCCTAATCTTTCAAATTTATTACATTAAGTTGTACAAATTTGTTTTACTATCATTTATTTGAAATCTAATTTTAAATTTTACTTTTGATGTATACAGTACTATTAATAATAAAATTGATAATTATCTTCTACTGATCAAAATTAAAGACTGATGTTGTAATTAAAGTTATTAATAATTCTTTGATGACTCTACTTCTTGCATAGAGATCAAATCGGAGAGGGTTCTAATTTTGGGAGATTACAACGGTTGTGTCGCCGACATCGTTATCAGAAGTTTTTATATGCTATAAAATATCTATTTTTGATCCCATTTAATGAATAAAGATTAATTATTAATATATATAATTATTAATCTTTTAAAAATTAAATTTTTAATATTTGTAAATCTAACAAGTAAATAATAATTCTAATAATTATTCTTTATTTATTAAGTAATAAAAACAACAAGCATTTTGATCGGGCCATTCAAGAATTTTTCACTAAATTCAAATCCAAGACAATGCCCATGTATTAAATCACCTGTCGTTTTGCTATTGAAAGAAAGTGCTCATGGCTATAAATCATTCCTTTAATCAATTAATTAAGAGATTTTCTTGGAGATTTCTTGGTCATAGTAAATTACGAGTTTAGACGGAGTAGAACATAGGTGACGAAACCCGATCGGACTGACAGTAAAACACGTATTAGGATCCGAAAGATTTATTCCATGTACCTGCAAGGTGGTTCATTCTTGGAAACGTGATAATTTTATATTGAGATTGTTTTTGTCAATATCATATTATAATTTACTATTAATCTTTTTAAGAAAGAGTATATACATTACATTTAATTTCTCACTTATTAAAGTAATAATTATTACATTATCAAATTTCATAATTAGTATTATTAATTTATTCTTTTTATATTTATTATAACTATTTATTCTTTCATTCACCTAAAATAAATAAAAAATATTAAAATTAATCATTAAGTTTTATTATAATAAATCCAATACATACTTACTTTTAATTATATTATTTCTTTTTATTATTTATTCTTATATTACATGTGAAGATATAAATTGATAATTATAAAAGTAAAAATAAAAAATCAAATTATAAAATTTGATGATGTAATAATCACTACATTTATAAATGAGGGATTAAATATTATATTTATTTTTTTTAGAAAATATATGATATCTAAAATGGGCATACATTTAGTTAGTGACATTAATTTACATTTAAAAATAATAAAAAATTGTAAACTACCTTTTTTAATTTTAAAGTAGGTACATTGAATATTTATAACTATTAATTTTTACGATTAATCTCTCAAATTCATTAATAAGTGATAGATTGTATCAACGTAAGTCTTTTGAAGGAATCTAAATACAATATTAAATTGATATGAAAATTAAAATTCAAATATCATAATTATAAGTTTTGAGTATTTAATAAGTAAATCTTTTTTAAAATGATCAAAATATCCCTAAATAGGAAAAAATTGAAAAAAAATATACACAAATCCCATCCAAATTTGAGTCATGAGAGCTCCACACTATGTCTGATTTTGTCACAAAGTTTTATGTCAATTTAAGTCCGTTTTTCCGCTAAAATCCTTTATAAGGGAAGTGTTGGGTGTAATTTATTACTTAAGAATAAGTTTGATGGCTCAATTGTAAAAGTCAATTATTATGAATGTTAAGCAGAATTACCCTAAAATTGAAGGGGATATTGTATATTTTTAAAAAAAATAATTTAGTGAAACAAAAATTCAACAACTATAATTTCTCAGAATGTGATATCCAGAAAAATGTTAAATAGCTGGGATAAAGAACGCAAATTTAAACATTGTATATATATATTAGTTCAGAATGGATATATATATATATATATATATATATCCTTCTTAAACATTTTCTATAAACTGGAGATCTATCAAATAGAAACTTTCACAATCTACTCCAGGGTTATTGTTTTGTAAACTTATTTTTCTAAAATTAAGCCTCATGCTTTTCTCTACATTTCTGCAATTTGTGCAAGCAATATTACATTTCTTGGAGAAGTCTTTTACAAGCTTGATGTACACATAAAATAGATGAAACCAAATAATACAGAGACACACTACTATTATTAATTACATAAGTAAACTTCTTTTCAACAATAATTTTAACAATTTTAACCACGTAAAAGTGTATAAATAATAATATAAAATTTTATACCAAGAGTGATCCAAATCTAAATTTGAATACTGGTGCACATGTTAAAATGAATCAAACTAATATGAGGTCATTTTTATGATAGATAAACCAATTTAACTCAAATTCCATCGTGTGTTCGGATGAATTGTTAAAATATGGGAAAGTACAAAACAGCATTCCTCCTCTTATCTTTCTTGTGAGGCTAAAACCACTCAAACTACATATTTGCCTGCCGAAGGGAATAAAGGGAGAAACACCAAATAAACGACAAGTGATCAATAATATTCACAGCCTACATATATCATAAGGAAGAAATATTTTATGTACAAAAAGGGATATTTAAACCGAACTGGATCAGTAGCTGTACACGTGATTAAATAAAAAATATTAATAATAAGGTTCAACTCCCATAACCAGCATTTCAACTATGAATGTTTTTGTTTATGTACAATTGAATTCTTCCATCACGTCTTTTCTGCAGGATGAAGCAGGATCAGGAAGGAGATATTGAATGAATAGTGGTATCAGGTAACATTGCTACTGTCACTACGAAATATTCACAGCCAACAGGGAGACCATATGTGTTTGAAGCTGATCCTGAATTCAAGGTCAACCAATCGGTTCCCATGTCGGAGGTCAGCTGATCTGCCCTACCATGCTCAGCCCGAGTTGAGGGAGGAGTCAGTGCCTTCACAATTTGGCGTTCAATATGCACAATCTGTCCAACAATGTAGCCAGGTCGGCTTGGAAGCTGATCTGCAAACAGGGCCACTGATTCAGGAGATAGAAAGTAGTTAAAGCAGTTCCTGGAAATCGCCTCATAATATCCCGATGAATTGAGGACAAATGCAGCAATCTCATGAACCTCAAGGTGACCGAACGAAATCTTCTCTTTATTTGCCTACAGCAAAATCAGAAGCAGAGTGACTTTCTGTGAGTCAAATTTTCAGTCACAAAAAACACAGGTGCAATAAGTAAGAAGCCTGAAATATAAAGCCATAAATGAAGTCATTGAAGTGTATTTCTACATGAGGCTATACACACACCAAAGAACATTTATGCCATTAGGTAGTCATCAGGCATAACATCTTGTCGGTTCCAAAGAAAAGCATAGATAACAGTTAAAAAACCACTCATCTTAGTGGAAGACGAGCAGAAGCATCAAGAACACAAGGACAAAATACCTGCTTCTCAAGTTGAAGTTTAGTGCATAAAGTTTGGACCAGATCTGTCTTCTCCACCAAGTCCTTCCTAAGTTGTTCACTAGTAGCTTCAATTCTTGGGTACTTATCAAGCAGCTCATCGTGGTGCCTTAACAAGAAATCGACTTTATTCGCTAAAACACGAATACATTTTTGGAACTCGGCAATGTCATCATCATCATCTTTGTCATTAGTGGAACTGGAAAAAAAAAAAAAATACTATCATCCATGTTATCATGTAATAAATAAATAGAAAAGACCACCACAGAGCATACTAGTCTGCAACTTGCACAAAAAAGGAGTAACTGTTCAATTGATTGTATGTATATCGTATCTGTCCAATGTACTTTTTTGTAGACAACCTATTGTGCCACAAACATGTGATTTATGTGATCTAATCAAGTTAACAAACTACATGGAATAATACACTGATAGCACCAACATCGTGAAGAAGCAAGGAAGTGAGTATTTTTTCCACTTCATTTGCCTTCCTAAGAGGGACGAAGTGTGTTAACTTTAGGAGTAGTGGATAAAAATTTCCACGCTTATGCAATCATGAGGTAAATAATTAATGCAAGTAAATTACTTCGCCAGTGATTGTGCCAAAGCAAGCAAGGAATCAGCAAAACCAGTCACACCACCATGAGAATAAACACATTTCTTGAGTCTTTCAAAAAGGCTGCGCATTTTTAGAACAGAAGCACGCAGTAAACTGTACTCCAAGGCCCTCCTGTCAGCAGAACTTCTCTGTGTTTGAGCTTCCTCTCTTGCCTCGTGCAGGCAATTCTCCAGGTGAGCACAGTTCATCTGTTGTGACAGGAAAGATAAATTGATATTAGACATTCATTGAGACCAAGGACCCCTGGATGAAATAAGATGATGAAACCAATCATTACCAACAATAATTCTAAAAAGCTAAGAAGCAGCGAGCTTAAGGGCCAGGTAAAAGAATTCAACTAAGTACAGTTCATCCTAGGTGCCTTCTAATCCCAACACAAGTGTAACATGCAAAATCTATAAGCAACCATGTCACTTGACCACGATGTCACATCCAAATATAATGAGAAGAATCACATCCTGTTTATTGGAAGCTCATTTGCAGTATTACCTGAGATTCATCAAGGAGCTTTTGACTTGCCTCCAACTCTCTTTTAAGCAAGGCCAACTCCTCAAAAACAGCTTCAAGCTTGGTTTTAGCTTCATTCAATTCCTTCGACTTGTCAGCAAATTCACTTTGTAGTTCCAACAAGTTGTCACCATTTAGTTTGGAATTCAAGTCTGCAGGAACAGCCAAATCACCACGTACAAGATCCTGAGGCACAGGCATGCTCTCTGCAGTCGAACTGTTTGTCAATGACATTCCCAGTTGCCCTAATATCTTAACTTTTCTATCTTTATCACCACTTTGCACTTCTTCCCGCTGTGGCTCCACCATAGATGAATCTAGCTGTGCATTCTGAATTCCAGAGGAATCCAACATGTTTTCATCCGCCCCATCTAAAGCTTTGCCACTATCAGCTGGGAACAGACCAAGTTTTGCATCAAAGGAATTAGAGATGCAAGAAACCTCATCCATGGGCTCAGTAGTAGATATGCAAGTCAATTGAGCTTCACCACTCACAGATTCTAGCTTGCAGTCATCTGTCTTCCCAGCCAGAAGTGCAAAGTCAGCTGCATTATTGGTACTCGATAACTTCTGCCCCTGTAAGTACTGATCGGACAATTTCTGTTCCAATTCTTGAATGCGTTTCTCATATGACACACACTGCATCTGCTTCACCCTGAGCATGGATTGAACATGTTTGATATATTCATTCTTCAATTGCAAGGCTTCAACTGTCTTCTCAGCAGCATTCTTCAGTATACTATCCATCCTATCATCATCAAGTGACTCATACTCTACCTCAGGATAGAGAGAACAAATAAAGGCTATATTAGAAGCAAGATCAGCTTTCAGTTTTGCGTTTTCAACTTCCATCCTGCTAGTTCCAGCAATTTCTACCAACTCACTGCCATCAAGAAGCTCCTCAGAATCGTACCTCTCCAGGGAGTTTGTAGCAATATCTACAGCCTCAGCTGAATTAGAGCTATCACTAGACAACGCAGATGAACCTTTAAAGCTTCCATGCTTCTCCAACTTGGAAGTTATTCCCGCTAAATACTCAGGAGCATACTGGTCCACATCTGATATATCAATGTCAAGCAAGTTGCTGTCAGATGGAGCAATATTGACATCGCATTGGTTGGGGGTGTCATATAATCCCATAGATGCCAAAACATCCCGAGGTATGTATGAACTGTATACTCTCAGAAACTCTTCACGTCTCCGGACCTCAACCTCCCGCTTTGAAGCAAGCCTTTCAGCCAATTGCCCAGCCAAACCCATGTAAAGTTTCATAGAAGCCTTTCGTCTCACTACCTCTGCAAGGCAAGCTCTATAGGCAGGGCCAATACCATGGAACAACTTTAAGTCCATAAATAAGCCATCTTGACGAGCCATTGCCTCCCTGAAGACAGGAAACTGTAGCTTTTGGTCCTTGATGAGATAAGTAACAAGAGTTATTTTTTGCACATAATTGTGCACAAACATGTTCATTTCATTCTTCTTGTCCTTGCAAAAGTCAAGTAGCTTAGAAATAGCATGTTCACAAGCACGCATCCGAGGCAAGTGATTTTCGTCATGAACATCATACATTGGACCCAAGGCTGAAACTGCATCATGAGGACGAAGCGAGGAAGACATTTGGCGTGACAAACAATCATCCACCAGTTTCTTTACTGTATTAACATCTTTGCTGCACAAACCCCCCCAACATATCTCAGAAAGTTAAAATAATTGTAAAAATCATGAAAGTGAAGCATAAATTCACATGCAGCATATTAAATTATAAAAAGAACAAGCAACATCCAGAAGTAAATCAAACACCAGTCTATTGTTCATCTCAAGTTAAGTGGCAAAGATTGGTAGAGAAAAGCTTCAAATTCATATGCGCTTCAAAATCACTGAGGGAATGATTCTGGAGAATTCCTAGAAACGATGTATATTTGAAGTCATGCCTTTAAGACTATTATATAATCTGACCTTGAATATCAAACTCAAAACAAGTAAAAAATATGCTAAAAAGTAAAGACGAGGAAAGTAAAACATTGTGAAATTATGATAACATATTACTCATCCTGTATCTTTCAATTGAAAAGATGGAAGACACTGTCGTCTAACAATGTTGATAAAAAGCAGAGCAAATTATCAGCTGGTCTATCAGGTTTTACTAGGCTGAATAGTACACCACCCGCTATTAGATGCCAAGGACACTTATGTGGGTAGACAGCTTGTGCACTAACAGGAATCTTTCTCATATGGTTAGAGAAATTAGGACGCTATATGTGTTTAGAGTCTTTAGACAGCTTTTTATGCACCATTACATAGCACATTTTGAATCTGAACAAACTTCGCAATCATTCAATAAATTTAACCTTGAAACATAAGCAAGCATCAACAATGTTGGAGATGGTGCCCTTTCCTCTCCTTTTTCATTATATCTTTTTCCTTTGACTTGTTGACCAGCACCTTAAGTGATTCTATACACATGTGACTCCTCCCTAAACCCCACAGAAGATCCCTCCATCCTTCAGTCATCCCTTTCCCATTATCATGTAACCTTAATTTCCAAAACATAGCTTTCCATCCATGCAAGCAGATATAACCTGAAGGACCTAAAAGAAATTCCCCTCCCTGAATTTGTTTCAACGAAATAAATAGAAAGATACAAGAAAACTTACAGCTCTAGAGGGAAAAAAATAAAATATATGCATGCACGAAATTGGTTTTAAAATAACACCAGGGATAAATAGAAAGATTGACAATTTTAAGGGGGGGGGGGGGGGAGAAAAAAGGCAGCACAATTAGTGTAAGTCTATTTTTTCACACAACGATTAAATGAATGAACAATAAACGAAAACTAACCTCAGAGATTGCATGATACTCTTTTGTTCATTTATATATCTGAGGTGCTCTTTAATTGTATGTTCTAAATTCTTGAGAGACAAGAAATCCCTGTTAGACAGCAACTCCTCAACCTTATGCTTCACTTCACCAAATATCTGCTTGAATTTTGAAACCTTATTCTCAAACTGCTTATGGGAGCTGGTGCAATTCTCCACTAACTTCCGCAAGTTCTCTTCCTTGACAAAATCCAGTAAGCATTTGCGATTACCAGTTTGTAAAGTAGGATGAAGCTTAATGGATTTCAATTTCTGAACATCTCTCCCAAAATTCAACAAAAGATCAGAATGCATCCGGTGTTGTTGCATATAGCGTTTCATGAAGTCCCCATAGTTTTGGTTTATCACTCGATAGTAATGATCCATATTACCCCTTGCAACCTCCACTGCTCTCTCCTGAACCATCTGTTCCCTCAACAGCCTCTCACAATGCTCATATTTCAATGTTGTCCGACTGTAAATCGCATACCCTCGATGATAATGGTACCTGAATTGCCGCTCATAAGAAGGTAATGCCTTCAAAGCGGGGTCTGAAGCATCATCTAGAGGATGGGGATCATGTGAAGATGATGATGAAGGCGGATCCACACTATCTGGGACATCAACTAGCTCAGGTGGTGGAGGTGGTGAGTTGTTTTGAAGCCTTAGTTTATTGAATATGAACACTTCTCGGTCATCCGATGGAAGCTTATACACAGAAAGTGACCTCTGTGGCTCGAGCTTCATATCCAAACAGAGAACAAGCTGATCACTGAAATTAATCCCAGTAACGGATTCAATAAAACGCATAACTGCCTCAACAAGCGTGGTTTCATCACATTCCAACTCATATGAGTGTCCATTCTCAGCAATATGCACCAGAACCTTGCCGCCGTGGACCAGGCTTCCACCAAGGCTAGAACTCATCATATCCGGTTGATTGGATTTCACCACGACTAGGTCTAAGTATACGGAATAAACAGTTAAACCCTTAATCCTCGAGATCAACGAGATCAAACTGTCAACTTTAGCTGAAAAACTACCGAGAATTTCGCCTAACCCTGAAAGCAATTAAGCTTTAACCCAATAGAGAATTGCCGATTCAGCTGCAGATATATTCCCAACTTATTGAATCAGCAAACAAGTCCAAAAGCTATCAGCCACGGAAACATATGAATTGATGGAAAAAACCATCAACGCAGCGCGTAACGCTGCAACAGCAGTTCAACTTCCATCATACACAACACAGATTTTACGGAAAGACAGCGAAGTTAACCTTGGTCCTTTAAATGTCTCAAAACCCTAAGTAGAACAAACCCAACCGGAACACAGGCCCACCAGCAACACCGATGACAGTGAAACCCCGTTTACTCGAAGCCACAACCAAAATGCCAAAAAACTAATAAAATTTTAGCAGTTAACAAAGATTCTCGGCTATAAACCCAAGTTATAAATCCACTAATCCAGGGTAAGTTAGGGAAAACTTGCCCTAAACAAAGAGAAAGCTCAGAGACACGCAATTGTACAAATCGAATGCAGGGGTTATTTTGATCAAAGGGCTTATAGCGGAAAGCTTAAGGCGAGGATAAATGGATTTGATAACGTGAAGATATTGATTTTCCAGAACATCGACCCAAAATAAGGTTGTCACGAAACCCTCTGATGCTTTATCACTACAATCTACGGTGATTTTCCCTTCAAATTTTCCTTTTTATTTTTTCCTCTGTATTCTTCTTCTTCCCCCAATCTAGTTTATTAAAAAATTCAACAGAGAACCTTCCGCAGGAAGTAACACATACAGGTAGCAGAAGCTTTCTCTCTCCTCTCTCCCCCCCTCCGCATCAAGTTTTGGCAGAACGGAGAGGACGACGAATCTGTATTTTATAGTGATTTATTATTATTATAATATAATATAATATATTATAACAGTTTAACAGATATGATATGGGATATAACGAGGATGATGATGGTACTAATAATGGTGTTGGTGATGAAAATTTAAGAAAATTAAATATAAAATTGATCTTATTTTTTGAAAAAATGAAATAAAATATTTTTATTGAATCTTATCTTCTTTAAATTTAAAATTTAAAATTTTAAATATTTAAGTTATACAAATTTTAAAGTAACACATAATGTTTATATAATTAATTTATTAATTAAATTATATGATATAATATTTCATAAATTTTCTAAATAGAATTATTGTATTATTTTATACTATTACATCAATTTTTTACATAAATTTGAACTTAATTCAATATATTTAATTAAAATATTGATTAATTTAATTTTTATTAATTATTTAACCTAAATTTATATTAAAAAATTAACGTAGTATATTAATAGAAAATAATAAAGTGATTCTTATTTAAAAGGTTTATAAAAATTATATAACATAATAAAATAATTAATTGCATAATTGATATTAATTTCAAATTTTATATAATTCAAAATCTGAAATTCTAGTTTTAAATTTTTAAAATTGAAAAGGGTAAAATTTACCCACTTTAAAGTTAAGCAGTTTTTAAAATTATATCTATGTCTATTTATGATTAAAAAAAATATTAATTTTGTTAGGTTGTATAAATTCAGTCACTCAGAAAATATGACCAAATCATTTAATAAAAAGAAGAGTGCATTAATAGATAATAAAAAATAATTTATTTTTGACATAATTATGCATATTAAATTAAAATTAAAATAAGATTAATACAGTTTAAAATATTGGAAATAGATCCTTCCCCTCTTTTAAGAAAAAGGATGTCGCTTTTTTGAACAAAGAGAGATACAAAAAAAAATTTCATTTAAAATTATGATTTCAGGAAAAAAAACAAAAAAGAGGCTTGGAATAAAAATTTGTATATTTATTTATTTTTTGAAAATAACAAGAAGAAAAAAATGATTGCTAAAAGAATAATCTTTATTGATCAAGGTAATTTGATTTTTTAATATTCAAAAACTCGCATAGAATAAAATAATTTAGGATTTAGAAATCGATCATCCTGACTAGGTGTAAACCTTTACCCCTAAAACTTTCATTCTCCGTCGTGTGTTAGTTATAAAATGAAATTATAAAGGCATAAGGCATGTGTTCCTCATTTCCATTCATGTTTAGGTTAAGAATATGATGTCCAAAAGAATATGCCTTGTTTACGAAACTATTTGCGTTTGATAGAAACACAAGTAATCATAACTTGCGTTTTGCTCTTCGTCTCGCTGCGTATAACAATTAACAAATATAATGTTGCTGTTAATTATGTCCAACTCAAAAATCATGTTTCGTATTTTAAGGAAGTTGGAATATAACAATAAAGAAATGCTGCTGTTAATTACTGTTTTTCTTTTTTTGAACATTTACAATATTATTAATTAGAAAGTTTGAATATATAATCCCAAAAAAAAAATCACGTGTCTAAATTGGAATCAAGGTCGCTGGAAGTTGGTCACGATGTAAAGGCATTTATGCTTTCAATCAAGTCCCTCCGTTATGGTTTTTCTGACACCAAGTGGAAAAACGCGTGGCTTATGCTCACTTCTTGACGATACATTACCGTAAAAATATCCCATAAATTGCTTAGCATTCGTCTTGCAGTAGTTGGTCAATCCATTCCGGTAAATACCTTGAAGTTCTAAAGTTCAAATTTAATTCTTACATTTCTCTTGTACTGAAATGGCGGCTTAGTAGTCTTTTTCCTTCCCCATTTTTTTTAAAACAATCGTGCACATATATCAATAATATTAAATGAATTGTAATTTAAAAATTAAACAGTTCAATTGGTGAATTTAAACGAATTAAATTATTTGAGATTTAATTTATTTTACTCACGAACTTTACAAATTAATTTATATAAATTAAAATTCAAAGAGTCAGATCAAAGTAATTCATAAATTTCCCTATTAAAATACATAAATTCAGTAATTACATCATAAGTTAAATCGAATTGTAGAGATTGGACAAATATATATAGAGAGGTTAATAAATGTGTAAATTAATTGACGATTAAGAGCAACTCAATTGAAATGGATTTGATGAAGATTTCTGAATTACTAGTTGAACTTCAATAAATTTTTTTTATGATATAATTGGGTTTCTATCCCTAAAATAGTTTTGAAATAATTTTTTTTTTTTTAAGCTTTTAGCCCCTCTTATTTATAAAAAAAAATAAATTAAATTATTTAAAATCTAATTCAATTTTAAAATAAATTCATACGAATCAATTTTTACAAATCAAAATCCGTATCAATTGACCCGCGCGAAACTAGTACGCCCATTTGCTGCTCCCAACAAGGAGGAAAGCCTATTCTGCGTTAAGGAGGCTTTAGTAACTTCAAAGTCAAAAGTTTCTCAAACATTATCTTATATTTTCAAGCTTTTCTTTTAGGACAATTTATATATAAAGCATTTTGATTAAATTTTTTAATAAATTATATTTTAACACCGTCAAAACTTCTCATCTGGCAGTGCCCCTCCTCACTTGTCTTTCTTTTTTTTATTGATATTTGACAAATTACATTACCCTCTTGATTAATTTGGATTCCAATCGAATTAAATTCCTTTTAAGAGTAAAGTTTTTTCAATAATAACTCTTTTTATTTATAAAATTTGAATTTAAAATTTTACTTAAAAAAGTTGAATACATAATCACGATCAATTGAACCCATCATCAAAGAATCTTTCGAGTTCTTTTCTTTTTTCCATTTTAAAAAAAGGCTTTAGAAAGTAATATCACAAGATTTCTTCTAAAGAAATCTGGAAGTCCAGATATCCTTTTAACATTTCGGAATATTCGCCAAAAAAATTAATTTAAATAACATATAATATTATTTAAAAAATTTATTTTTTATATTTTGGATTTAATTTTAAAATTGTATATACATATTTAACAATTTAATTATTTCAATATTAAAAAAATTACGGAATCCTTAACAAAAGAAAAGTATTAGAATCAAAAAGGAAAATACATAACTCCATTTTTTATACAAAATTTAAGGCTCATCTGCCCAAGTTTGTACAATTTCCGCCGTACCGTTGTCTTAAATTATCGGAGTAGATTAACAGGCTTCATTATATCAATGCCGCTGCTCCGGAAAATAGCTACTTTCTCGGTCTCTAGTCACGGTGAATGCTTGCCTTTTTCTCTTTTTTTTTTATTCGTATTTTCATATTCCTGTAAATGAGATTTATTTAAAATTAAAATAATAAATAATAGATTCTTGTTAATAATAATATTTCAAGTGAATTTTGATATCCCTTAAAATTTATACCTTTCTTTACATTTAAAACTTAAATCTCTAATCTTCTCTCCCTCTCTTTCTCTCTCTCCTACATACACATTTAATTATATTTCTTATTCTCTTTCTTGGATACGGAATGTAAGTAGAGGTGTAAATGAATCAAATCAAATCGAATATATATATGATTAAGTTTAAATTTGATAATATTAAATGAATTCGAATTCGTCAAACTTGAAAAAGTCAAATTTAAATTTGAGAATTCAAACACGAATTTAATCAAATTTATTTGAATTTAAATGATTCTAAACAAATTTATACGAGTTTAAATAAATTTAAAAAATTTAGTGAATTTTTTATATTTATATTATATATAATATAAAAAATAAAAATATATTTTATATAAAATTTATTTACGCTTACAAATCATTCGAATCGAGTAATAAAAAATTTAAATTTAACTTATTTAATAAATGAGTTAAATGAATCAAAATTATTTAAATTTAATTTATTAAAATTTGAATTCGAATCGAATAAAGAAATCTTAAATTATTCACGAGTAACTTTCATCCCTAATTGTAAATTGCTCACGTGTAGCTTTCATCCCTAGTTGTAGGGTTAACATGTAATTTTTGCAAAATTTCCTGGCAATTTCCGCAAATGCAAAAAAAAGGCCAGATTCATAGTTTTTGTTTGGGCACAGGAACCTGAATCCAATGCCTCAAAATTATAGAGAAGGGCCAATGCAATTCCAGCGGGTTTTGGCGCCGGCCAAATGTTCACTTGCCTGCCACGTGAAAGAAAGGGCGTGTTTGGCTGCCGGGACAAGCAAGCAAGGTAGCTTTCTGTAATTAACTCAAATATAAAATAAGTAACGTCTTCGATGATACAAAAATAACTTTGGAAAATCCTCTTCCTGTTCCTCAAAACGCTGAACGCATCATTAATCACTGACTCTCAATTCATGCACGAGAAAATTTTGTTTGCAAAGTTTGATTTTGATATTTGAAATGTCAGTGTTATACTATGGGTCAATTCCATTTTATATATAATAAAATTGAATTCATCTTTTTAATAAATTATGAGTTGTTAAATTAAATATTTTATTAAAAAATTTAATATAAATGATTAAATTTTATATATTGAATAAAATTTATTGAATAGAAGAACTCATTATTACTATTTGTAAATCTCAAGTACAGGGATGTTATTATATATTCTAATTATAATTTATATCTTTATTTTATCAAATAAATATAATTTAATTGTTACCTTATGTGATTTTTAATGTTTTATAAATTAAGAAACCAAATCTTTAATAAGTATAATTCCCATAAAATTAATAATAAATTATTATTTATTATAAAAACATGTATTACAATGGAGATGTTTGAAAATGTCTCCTCTTGTACGTTGAACTTGGGAAAGAAACGAGCATGGAGTGGAAATTTGTTAATTTGAGCATATAAATAACGAGTCCAAATAAGTGTCTATAGCATAATAGAATGATGTAATAGTATTTGGTAGGCATTAAAGAAAGGGCTAAAATCAATCAGATCAATAATTCATTCCAAGTAAAACAAGGACATCTTAATTATTTAAATTTCTCTAAGATCGTGCATTTTAATTTTACATAATAGAGTATTCATCATTGATTTGTCATTTATAAAAAATTGACCTGCAATTACTATGTTATAACACAATTCTAGTTGAAATTTTACACCTCTGCCTTTTTTTTAATGATTACTTAGTTATGATCCTTTTTTTCTCTTTTTCTTTTTACCGAACATAGATTTTAAACTATCGAACTTAGTTGTCTTTGACAGTGATATCATCGATTAATTTACAATGGCTTATTAGACTAATTATTATAGTTTACACTTATATTAATTAAGAATTTGGATTTCCTTCTTTTCTTTTTACTCATTTCTTTATCATATTAAAAAAATAAATATAAAATTTTAATGAGCGGTGAGATTTAAAATCTTTTTTTTTTTACTAATGAGATTCATAAAAAATTTTATATCCCTCTATAATATTATAAAAAAATGGTTGAAAAATTAAAAAAAAAAAAGGGAGAGAAGATTGAAATCCATTAACTAATTCATTTCTTGACTAGCACAAAAAAGTTATTCACATTCCAACAAGAGAATCCATAGAAATTCTTCGCCCTATAGTATTGAAAGTTAATTTTAATTGAATGTGAGAATTAATTTGAAATCAAGACTTTAAAAATAGAGCATAATATGCATTTTTATGAAAAAAAAAATCACCTTTCATCAACTTAATACAATTTTTTACAGTAAAAAAAGTCTATATTTGTTTCATTATTAGTTTATTGCATTTTACATTTTCAAAAAGAAAAAAATGTCTCATGATAGTTAAAAAAGTAAAAATTAGAAAAAACTTTTATTAACAGTAAACGTTTAACAATTTTTAATGATACTCTGAAGTCCATGTCGAATTGCATCTGAATCTCTTATTCTTCATTTGTCACTTTTTTAATCATTTTTTAATGTATATTTTCAGGAAAATATATTTTCTTCTTTTCCTTAGAAAATGATGAATTTTAAACAAAAACAAATATAAATTTTTTATTTGAAGTTGTAAATTTTAATAAAAATAATAAATTTTAAAATAAAAATTATGTTTTCATTATTCTAAAAAAATAATAAAAATAACAAAAGAAAATTGATGGAATTCAAATCTCGGAGAATAATTGGCTTCCCCGCCTATGGCCCTTTCATTCCGTTGGGGGTACAGAACCGTTTTATAGTTTGATGCTCTCTCTCTCTCCCTCTCTCTCTCCCTCTCTCAAGGACAATATGTGGTGAATTTTAAAAACAGGTAGATATGAATTTTTTAATTGAAGTTATAGACTCGACTGGAAAAATAATAAATTTTAAAATAAAAATTATATTTTCATTTTTTAAAATAATAAAATAAAAAATAGAGGATTCAGATGCGAAGAGATATTGCTCATCATCATTAAATTCCTTTGAAAATGAATCTAGATTTTCTTTTTTTATTATTTTTAGAGGGATAAAGATATAATTTTTACTCAGTGGTTCAATTCTCTGAAATTCACTCATATATTTTTAAAAAATATACTAAATTTAAATTTTTTAAAAATAGATAATAAGAATTAAAAAGGGGGAAATTCTGGTAGTATTGAGTAATGTAAATAAACGCTTGCTGAATTTTGCGGTGAGTATTCGGATAAGATGTCCCCCATATTATTTTAGAAAGTTTTATTATTCTTTTACATTTTATATTTGATATGAACTCTTACGTCTATCAGTACCGTAATTTAATTAACTATTCTTATTGATAAAAAATTTAAAACTAGTTTTGGTTGGTATAAAGTTTAATGCGTTGTGCAACTTTTTGTAAATAAAGATATAAATGAATTATTTCATTGATTATTAATAGTTAAAAAAATTAAAATGTATTAATAAATTCTACTTTTTATAAATTATGAAGAGTTATTATTTCATTCTTTTTTTAATAAAAATAACTTCCTGCATTATTTATATGCAAAAGTATATAATTACTTATTCTCATTTTAATTAACCACCACTCTACCTTTTTATTTTTGTACATATGTATTGTTTTTTATTTATATATGTTTATATTATTAATTATAATTAATAAATAAAAAATATAATTTGAAATAAAATTATTTCATTATATATGGTATTATTTTTATATTATTTTATTTTTATTAAATTTTATTATTTATTATTTTAATATTCAAATAAACTTCTATCATACACAATTTATGTTATGTGAATGCGCTAAATTGAGGGAAAATCATTTTAATTTTTTATGTAAGGTTATTTCAATTTATATAATAAATTAAAATTATTAAATTACAAACTTAAAAAAATTATTTTAATTAAAATTTATTAATATTTTTAATTTTTATTATAATCTTGAATGGCACAATGATCACCTCAATGAGATTCTTTTAAAGTACAGATGCACTTTAAAATGAAAAATAAAGTGTTATAATTCTTGATAAGAAAGAGAATGAGAAGATAATTATAAATTTAAAAATTATTTTTAATTAATTATTATTTATTAAATTTTAAAACTCTTATTTTTAATAAAAAATCATAATATCTCATTTTATTTTTTTAAAATACATCTTGAAATTTTGATGAGTCAAAACCCATCTCGATAATATTTTTTTTAAAAATTAAAATAAAATATAATAAATTAAATTTTATATGCCATTATTTTTTAATATTAATTAAATAATTTTAAATATATCTTATAATATTAATTAAAAATTTATTGCTTAAAATTTTTAACTTTTCATGTAAATTTATTTATTAGCAAACCAAATCGCTCCTTATTAAAGATCAATTCAAAAAGAGGGTTGCGGCCGTAAATTGTTGACCAATATACGAAAGAGTTTATATTATCAAGGGGGGCTTGGACCGTCACATGGGGTCCTTGTGATAAGGGACGGTGATGTTTCACCCGAAAGAGGAGCGACGTGAAGTGCTGAAGGCCCCCTCCCCCCCAGCATGAGAGCTAATGTAACAGCGACACTTACTGTATATGGCTAAAGGATTGACGTAGCCTCTTCTGCCACTGCCCCTTGCTGGATGCTGTGGCCGCTGCCTCTCACCACTCACATGCTCTGTCTATCCCTCCCTTGGATAGGGAATCTGAATCATTCTAAATTTCCTATTAGCACGTTGCCTTTTCTGTGTGTTTATGGAAATTATATGGACAAGACTATGATAAAATCTTTTAAAAATCGTTTAATTCGCATGAAAAAGTAATTTTTATAAAAAAATTTAAATTTTATAAAATGTAATTTTATACCAATTTTTTGAAAAATATTTAAAATTATTTGATTAGCATTAGAAAAATAATACTTTTTGGAGAGTAATATTTTATATTTTATTTGATTTAATTTTAATTTTTTAAGAATATTAATAAAATAATTATTATATTTTAATATCATTATAATTTAAGTTCATAATTTTAATTATTAATCATTAAATTTAATAAAAATAAATTTATCTTTATATTTAGAAAATAAAACTTATTTTAAAAAATACATAAATAACTTCTTATACTTTATGATAACTAGAATTTTCCGAAAAGTTTTATTTCATTCAATTTGTTAGATAACGACTAATTAAATAACACATATCTTTTTAATTTTCAAAAATATAGGACTTTTTATATTATTATTATGAATCAAATGATTTTTTCGTCTATCACATAAATTAGTTTATTCAAAATACAAACATATCTATTAATTGCTTAAAATAAAATAATATATTAACAATTATTATAATTATCAATTTGTAATAATTAAGAATAATTAATAAAACCATTAATACAAGTGTTGTAATCTAAATGATAATAAAGTTTTACATAGCCAATTTTTTTAAATGGCATTTAATATTTTTTTAAAAAAATTAATTATGGAGCAATTATGTGTACCTACCAATAAGAAAATAAATATAATAAGATAGATCATTAGAAAATTAATATTTATCTCAACCCTTTATATTTATTTTATTTTTTATTAATAATAAACATATAAATTTTATACTTACTAACTAAAAATCTATCCTCTTGAAGATTAATTAAACCCTGCTCTATGTTCAAAGTTTCATATCCAATCATTATATGTGTAGGTATACGTAATCATCAAAGCTTTCAAACTTGAAATTTGTCACATGTGAAATCTAATCTTAATACATGAAGATGAATCATATGCGGATAAAATAAATAAACAATCGATGAAATCAACGTTGAAAGAAGTATAAAGAAATTTTAGGTTCTGTTTGATTTGTGTGAATTTGTAAAGAAATTTTGCTTGTTTATATATATATATATATAGGTAAAGAACTTTTATGTTATTTTTATATCTTATAATTAAAAATAATGTCATATAATAGTATGATAGTGAAAAATACAACTTTCTCTTTATTATTTTTAAATTCCCACCACATATTTCCTCCTTTAACATTAGCAAATAAGATCTCTTCCATTGTTATTTTATAACGACAAATACATCAGTAAATACTAAATAGAATTATTGGCAAGAAAGATGTTTTTACTTTTGTAAGAATAAACATAAATCCTGCTTTATTTCTACCTGGAACAATTGGAGATATGCTGCCGCCAATATACAGTGCCGTCAATCTACTTTCTTTTTCTTTCTTATAAAAAGCAAAGTTGGTTATTCCTCTTTATTTTATTATGTACAGAGAGACGAATTTATTGATTTAGAGGACATACGACTACGGATTTTCCACTGACCAAAAAAAGAGAAAATTATTCAGTAAATAACAATGAGGAAAATATAATCAGCCTAATATTAAAATTTCACTATTATTCTTACTTAAATTATGATAAGTATACTATTTTTTTTATTTGCACCAAATATCCTTTCATCTAATTAGTGAAAAATTAATCTCTTGAAGTACCGAATATTAAAGGTGAGAACATCTTTTAAATAATTTTTTTCATATACAAAATCTGAATTAAATTCAAAATATCTTGTTTAAGGTATCTAAGTTACTTCTTCTTGAACTAACTCATGTTGATATTGTATGTTTTTCTTTATTTCTATTTAATTCTTATGATAGAATTCATCAATTATTTATAATGCACAAAATTTTGAAAACTTATAAGTTTTCACGAATTTATTATAAATTTTATACTATCAAATTAAAGATAGACTATATAACTTGATCTATAACTTAATAACCTAAATATTGAAATATAATCCTTGATCCTTAAAAAAGAAGAAGAAAAAAAAGAAGAGAATTGTGTTTCCATCTATTAGTCTCTCTTAGTTTAAAACCTTTTATAGGCAAATATAGGGATCAATTTTCTAGATAAATTTTTTATTTATCTATTAGATAATTTTTTAAATAAATCTTCTATTTATCTATTAGATAACTTTATAGACAAATCCTTTATTTATCTATCAAATAACCTTATAAATAAAAAAAAAATTATCAAATAATCTTTTATTATTTGATAACTCCCCATCAACTATTCCCATCAAATAGTTTGTTACTTTAAGAAAATATATCTTAAACTTACCAATCAAAAATTAACTCATTTAATATTTATTTATTTAACCATAATAACCATTTATTAATATCACTTGGGTCACTTAAGTCTCACATTCTCCCACTTGACTCATGTGATATTAGCTTACTTTATGGTGAAATAAATAAATCAACATAATGTGCATAGATAAGGCTAATTTTCTATACTTTGGTTACATCTTTCGTCATATATATGACTAATAATTAATATGAATCATGGCAGTTGTATACCATTTATTACATATATTCCCTTCTATATACTACTCTACCAATCCTTTTCTCTTATTATGGCCTAGAAGTGAGAAGTGTATAATTGATTCAACATTATCTCTTTAGCAAAGACAAAACCTATTATTATAATTCAAACATGTATATAATACATGATCATCATAAACATATCCATTAGAGTGCTCACAATGTCAAAATATATATTAACATAAAATCAACAATGATATTCAATAATCCTTATTAGAAATGATGTCCATATTTGTAACATAATCATTAAATATTTTAGGCGATAACCCTTTTGTTAAAGGGTCAACTATCATAAAATTGGTGCTAATATGCTTTATTGACACTGTATGTTTATGAACTTCTTCTTTGAGGTCAAAATATTTGAATTCTATATGTTTAGCACCTTTAGAGTACTTATCATTCTTAAAGAAGAAAATCGTTATAGAATTATCATAGTGAATTTTCAACGGCCTGACAATGCTGTCGACTACCCTAAGTCCTAAAATAAAGTTCTGTAACCACTTAGCATGAACCATCGCCTCAAAGCATGTTACAAATTCAACTTCCATGGTGGATACATCAATTACTGATTGCTTTGCACTTTTCCATGAGATGACTTCTCCAACCAAAAGATACAAATAGTCAAAAGTAAACTTTCTTGTATCCACATAGCCAACAAAGTCTAAATTTGAATATCCAATAACCTAAAGGTGATCAGATTTTCTATAAGTAAGCATATAATCTTTGTTTCCTTGCAAGTATCTGAGAACTTTCTTTATAGCTTTCCAATAATCCAATCTTGAATTACTTGGTACCTACCCAGCATTCTAACTGCAAAGCTAATGTCTAGTCTAGTACATGTTAGAAGTTTATTTAAGTTCATATATTGATTTCTTTAATTTACACACTATGAGTTATTTTCCATCAATTAAAAATCCTATTAGTTGGTTTATATAAACTTCTTCCACTAAATCCCCATTGAGAAATGCTATTTTCACATTCATTTAATATAGTTCTAAATCATAACAAGCTACTAGTACCATGATAATTTTGAAAGAATCTTTCTTAGAGACTGGTGAAAATGTCTTATTATAGTTAATGCCATTCTCTTTAGTAAAACCTTTAGTAATGACTCTGGCCTTATAACGCTTAAAGCTGCCATGAGAGTCAAGTTTGGTTTTAAAAACTTATTTACATCCGACTCTTTTACAACCTTTAGGTAATTTTACAAGGTCCCATACTTTATTCTATTCCATAGATTTTAACTCTTCTTTCATGGCATTCAACTACTTATCAACATTATCATTATTAATGGCCTGTGAAAATAAAATTAGATCATTATTAATTCCTAAGTCAACTTCAAAGTCCTATAGATAAACCACATAATTATTCAAGATAGTTGGTTTTCTTTCCCTTTAGGATTTTCTTAATGTTATCTCTCATGGTTCTTCTATAATAAATTCATTATGAGTTGTGAGATTAGTAATTTGTTATTCTTCTTCATTGTTTTACGACTCAATAATTTGAGAAAAAACTATTTTAGAAGAATTGTAAGCTAATGGAACTTGCATTCTTATTTTTTTTAATTTCCACATTTCATGGAACTTCATTCCCATTAGTTTTACCATTCTCAATGAACCTAACATTTCCAATTTCAATGATTCTCATGCTACAGTTAGGATAGTAAAATATATATCCTTTAGATTTTTTTAGATGACCAATGAAATATCCAATGATTATTTTTGCATCCAGTTTCTTTTCTTGTGAATTATATACCTGTACTTTTGCTTGGCATTTCCAAATATGCAAGTGACTTAAATTGGGCTTCTTACCAATTCATAGTTCAACAAGTGTCTTTAGAACTACTTTATTAGGAACTTATTTAATAAATATATAATAATTTTTAATGCATACATCCACGATGAAGGAGGTAAAGATTGGCTGAAGTAATTTTCAAAAGGTGTCTTACTGTGTTTGGCTAAAGGATTGACGTAGCCTCTTCTACCACTGCCCCTTGCTGGATGCTGTGGCCGCTGCCTCTCACCACCCACATGCTCCGTCTATCCCTCCCTTGGATAGGGAATCTGAATCTGATGCAAATCACGGCAGACCCCAAGTTCAATTTTGGTCACAAATCTTAAATCATTCAAAATTTCCTATTAACACGTGGCCTTTTCTGTGTGTCTACGGAAGTTATGCGGACAAGACTATGATAAAATCTTTTAAAAATCGTTTAATTCGTACGAAAAAGTAATTTTTATAAAAATATTAAATTTTATATAAAGTAATTTTTATAACAATTTTTTGAAAAATATTTAAAATTATTTGATTAGCATTGGAAAAATAATACTTTTTAGAGAGTAATTTTTTATATTTTATTTGATTTAATTTTAATTTTTTAATAATATTGATAAAATAATTATTATATTTTAATATCATTATAATTTAATTTTACAATTTTAATTATTAATAATTAAATTTAATAAAAATAAATTTATCTTTATATTTATACATAATATAGGAAATAAAACTTATTTTAAAAAATAGATAAATAACTTTTTATACTTTATAATAATTAGAATTTTTTAAAAAGTTCTATTTCATTCAATTTATTAGATAATGATTAATTAAATAACACATATCTTTTTAATTTTAAAAAATATAAGACTTTTTATATTATTATTATGAGTCAAATGATTTTTTAGTCTATCACATAAATTAGTTTATTCAAAATACAAACATATCTATTAATTGCTTAAAATAAAATAATATATTAACAATTATTATAATTATCAATTTGTAATAATTAAGAATAATTAATAAAACCATTAATACAAGTATTGTAATCTAAATGATAATAAAGTTTTACATAGCCAATTTTTTTTTCAAATGGTATTTAATATTTTTAAAAAAAATTAATTATGGAGCAATTATGTGCCCCTACCAACAAGAAAATAAATAAAATAAGATAGATTATTAGAAAATTAATATTTATCTCAACCCTTTATATTTATTTTAATTTCTATTAATAATAAACATATAAATTTTATACTTACTAACTGAAAATCTATCCTCTTGAAGGTTAATTAAACCCTGCTCTATGTTCAAAGTTTCATATCTAATCATTATATGTGTAGGTATACGTAACCATCAAAGCTTTCAAACTTGAAATTTGTCACATGTGAAATCTAATCTTAATACATGAAGATGAATCATGTGCGGATAAAATAAATAAACAATCGATGAAATCAACGTTGAAAGAAGTATAAAGAAATTTTAGGTTATGTTTGATTTGTGTAATTTGTAGAGAAATTTTGCTTGTATATATAGATATATAGGTAAAGAACTTTTATTTTATTTTTATATCTTATAATTAAAAATAATGTTATATCATAGTATGATAGTGAAAAATACAACTTTCTCTTTATTATTTTTAAATTCCCACCTCATATTTCCCCCTTTAACATTAGCAAATAAAATCTCTTCCATTGTTATTTTATAACTACAAATACATCAGCAAATACTAAATAGAATTATTGGTAAGAAAGATGTTTTTTCTTTTGTAAGAATAAACATAAATCCTGCTTTATTTCTACCTGGAACAATTGTAGATACACTGCCGTCGACATACAGTGCCGTCAATCTACTTTCTTTTTCTTTCTTATAAAAAGCAAAGTTCCAAACTAGTATAGCGGTGGTTATTCCTCTTTATTTTATTATGTACAGAGAGATGAATTTATTGATTTAGAGGAGATAAGAATACGGATTTTTCACTGACCAAAAAAAGAGAAAATTATTTAATAAATAACAATGAGGAAAATATTATCAGCCTAATATTAAATTTTCAGTATTATTCTTACTTAAATTATGATAAATATACTATTTTTTTATTTGCACCAAATACCCTTTAGTGAAAAATTAATCTCTCGAAGTATCGAACATTAAAGGTGGGAACATCTTTCAAATAAATTTTTTCATACAGAAAATCTAAATTGAATTCATAATATCTTGTTTAAGGTATTTGAGTTCCTTCTACTTAAACTAACTCATGTTGATATTGTAAGTTTTTCTTTATTTTTATCTAATTCTTATGACAGAATTCATCAATTATTTATAATATACAAAATTTTAAAAATTCATAGGTTTTCACGAACTTATTATAAATTTCATACTATCAAATTAAGAATAGATTATATACCTTGATCTATAACTTAATAGCCTAAATATTGAAATATAACCCTTGATATTAAAAAAAAGAAAAAAAAGAAGATAATTGTATGAGAGAAAGAACTGTGTTTCTATCTCTTAACCTCTCTAAATTTAAAACTTTTTATAGGCAAAGATAGGGATCAATTTTCTAGATAAATTTTTATTTATCTATCAAATAATTTTTTAAATAAATCTTTTATTTATCTATTAGATAACTTTCTAGACAAATCCTTTATTTATCTATTGAATAATCTTATAGATAAATATTATTTATCAGATAATCTTTTATTATTTGATAACTCTCCATTAACTACTCCCATCAAGTAGTTTGTTACTTTAAGAAAATATATGTTAAACTTACCGATAAAAAATTAACCCATTTGATATTTATATATTTAACCATAATAACCACTTATTAATATCACTTGGGTCAATTAAGTCTTACATTCTCCTATTTGGCTCATGTGATATTGGCTTACTTTATGGTGAGATAAATAAATCAACATAATGTGCATAGATAAGGCTAATTTTCTATACCTTGGTTACATCATTCATCATATATAAGAGTAATAATTAATATGAATCATGACGGTTGTATACCATTTATATACCATTTATTAGATATATTCCCTTCCATATACTATTATACCAGTCCTTTTCTCTTATTATGGCCTATAAGTGAGAAGTTTATAATTGGTTCAACATTATGTCTTTAGCAAAGATAGAACCTATTATTATAATTCAAACATGTATATAATACATGATCATTAGAAACATATCCATTAGAATGCTCACAGTGTCAAAATATAATTAACATAAAATAAATAATAATATTCAACAATCCTTATTAGTAATGATGCCCATACTTGTGACATAATTATTAAATGTTTTAGGTGAGAACCTTTTTGTTAAAGGGTCAGTTATCATAAAATTGGTGCTAATATACTTTATTAACACTGTATATTTTTGAACTTCTTCTTTGAGGTCAAAATATTTCAATTCTATATGTTTAGCACCTTTAAAGTACTTATCATTTTTAGATAAGAAAATCACTGATAGAATTATCATAATGAATTTTCAACAGCCTGACAATGCTGTCGACTACCCTAAGTCCTAAAATAAAGTTCTACAACCACTTAGCATGAACCATCACTTCAAAGCATGCCACAAATTCAACTTCTATGGTGGATACATCAATTATTGATTGCTTTGCACTTTTCCATAAGATAACTCCTCCAGCCAAAAGAAACAAATAGGCAAAAGTAAACTTTCTTGTATCCACACAACCAGTAAAGTCTAAATTTGAATATCCAATAACCTCGAGGTGATCAAATTTTCTATAAGTAAGCATATAATCTTTGGTTCCTTGCAAATATCTGAGAACTTTCTTTGCAGCTTTCACGTGATCCAATCTTGAATTACTTTAGTACTTGCCTGTTATTCTAATTGCAAAGCTAATGTCTAGTCTAGTACATGTTGGAAGTTTGTTTAAGTTTGTATATTGATTTTTTTAATTTACACATTATGAGTTATTTTCCTTCAGTTGAAAACCCTATTAGCTGATTTATATAAACTTCTTCCACCAAATCACTATTAAGAAATGCTACTTTCACATCTATTTAATATAGTTCTAAATCACAATAAGCTACCAGTACCATGATAATTCTAAAAAAATCTTTTTTAGAGGCTGGTGAAAATGTCTTATTATAGTCAATGTCATTCTCTTAAGTAAAACCTTTGGTAATGACTCTAGCCTTGTAACACTTAAGGCTGCCATGAGAGTTATGTTTAGTTTTAAAAACCTATTTACATCTGACTCTTTTACAACTTTTAGGTAATTTTACAAGGTCCCATACTTTATTTTGTTCTATAGATTTTAACTTTTCTTTCATGGCATCTGACCACTTATCAACATTATCGCTATTAATAGCCTATGAAAACAAAACTGGATCATTATTAAATCCTAAGTTAACTTTTGAGTCCTGTAGATAAACCATATAATCATTCAAGATAGTTGGTCTTCTTTCCCTTTGGTATTTTCTTAATGCTATCTCTTGTGGTTCTTCTATAATAAGTTTATTATGAGTTATAGGATTAGTAATTTATTATTCTTTTTCATTGTTTTACAGTTCAATAATTTGAGGAATAACTATTTTAGAAGAATTGTAAGCTAATGAAACTTGCATTCTTATTTCTTTAATTTCCACATTTCATGGAACTTTACCCCTATTGGTTTCACCATTCTCAATGAACCTGGCATTTCCAATTTCAATGATTTTTGTGTTATAGTTAGGATAGTAAAATATATATCCTTCAAATTCTTTAAGATAACTAATGAAATATCCACTGATTATTTTTGCATCTAGTTTCTTTTCTTGTGGATTATATACCTGTACTTTTGCTTGGCATCCCCAAACATGCAAGTGCCTTAAACTGGGCTTATTACCAATTCACAGTTTAAAAGGTATCTTTGGAACTACTTTACTAGAAACCCTATTTAACTAAATATATAGTAATTTTCAATGCATACATCCACAATGAAGTAAGTAAAGATGGGTTGCTTATTATGCTCCTAATCATATCCATTAATGTTCTATTATGTTTTTCTGACATATCATTTTGTTATAGTGTACCTAGCATTATATATTGTGCACATATGCCGCATTTTTCAAGAAATTTAGCAAACGAACTTTGGTGTTTGTCTAGTTTTATCATATATTCCATAGTATTTAACATTTTTAGCCAATTAGACAAACTTTACCTTTCTATCCAATTGTCTTTCAACTTTATTCATGAATATTTCTAAAGTATTCACTGCTTAAGATTTCTCATTCAGTAGATAGAGATATCCATAATGTGAATAATTATCAATAAAGGTGATGAAGTACTTTTATTTATTGAAAGAATTAATATCAAAAGGTCCACATATGTCAGCGTGTATAATTTTAAGAAGCTGTGTGATTCTTGTGGCTCCTTTCTTTGTGAGTTTTGTTTGTTTTCCCTTTATACAATTCATACAAATATTTAGGCCAATAAAATCCAAGTCTAGAAGGATTTCATTTTTTACTAATCTTTCCAGTCTTTCCTTAGAAATATAACCTAAATACCTATGTCACAAGTTAGCAAAATGTTCATTTACTAGACTATGTTTAGTACTAACATTATCATGCAAGGTCAAAAGTGTTTCAACATAAATACTATTAAGATTCAACTTATATAATCCATCACATAGAATACTAAAAACCAATAAGATATTTATGCTTAAATAAACTTAAACATTCATCACTAAAATTAATAAGACATCCAATAACATCAAGTTTAGACAATAAAATTAAATTCCATAAAAAGTTTCCAATAGATCTAAATGATGTCTAATTTTTTTTACAGAAATGACATTTATCATTCCTCTATCCTTTCTTATGGATTTGAGAGAAAGAGTCATTTAACTTCAGTGATTCCTTTTCTTACCATGTTTCTTTCTTGATCTCTTTCTAGCTTCTTAATAGTTCACATAATGGATAGAGTGATTTCCTTGACTTTTAAGCCTCATTTCCTCTTAAACTAACATATTGTGCATTTCATGCACATTCTATTTTATTTTTCATGTTGTTATAGTTCATTTGAAAAGGGCTATACTCAGACGATAATAAGTTAATAATGGATTGTACAAGGAAAATTTTCATTTGTATTCATTTCCAAGGACTTAAGTCTTGTTGTTATATTCATTATCTCAATGACATGTTCATGCATGGTATGCAAACCATCAAATTTCATGGTGGTTAAGGTATCTATTAATATCCTAGTAAAAGACTTATCAGTAGTTCATGAATGTTCTTCCATAAATTTCATAAATTCCTTAACACTTTTAGTTTTAGGAAGAGTTAACTTAATATTATTCGCTATGCTCATTTGCATAAGCATTAGGCTTAGTTTATTTGACCTTTCCTAATTCTTATAACAAGTTCTCTATTTATTATTGCTATCATCAGTAATAGTAGTAAGTATATCAACTTAGTGTGCCAAATCAAGATCGAATACACTAAAGTGAAATTAGATTTGTTTGCTCTAATCAAAACAATTCAACCCATTAAAGATTAAGACAAATGAAGCATATGAATGAAGTAAATTTGGAATATATACTTCAAGAATTAATGTGCAACATTAATGCTTTAAGTCATAATTAACATATACACAAATTCAAAACGATTTATTAAATAACTAAATGCATATTAATGTTCTCTTTTAGGTGATACACTAATATGAAACTATAAAACATAATTGATTCTAAATTTCAATTTCACATAATTAGCAATTATGTTACTTTTATTAGATATATTTGCTATCTTTGGATATACTAAACATATCTAATTGAGTACATTAATTAACCACGATTGTGTTCATAATTATAAAATGATTAATCAATTTGTGGGCAATTCTTACATATTTTATAATCAATGAACTTCAATATACCCTTAAATAGCAATAATTACATCTTTTATAACATCACATAATCATGGGTAATTGAATTTTTTTATTTAATTTGATATCTATTATAACTTTCTAATTTGGTCACTTTGGTGACTAATAAATTATTGATAATATAGATATCAAAATAAATAAATGAATAATAACATCATAAAATTTGATAATGTGAAATTTAATTACCATTACTTAATATTATAATACAATATACCTTACATCCATTCATATTCATACGTTGAACATTAATGACCTATTATGTGGCTAAGTTATGAAATCAACATTTATATTCAAACTTAAATGACTCATTATGCCTTACATCCAATTGTGTGACTGAGTTATGTATAAGAGATAAAATGTATATTCATATGTATATAGCCAATTCTCATAATATCCAAGCAAATGCAATTGTGTAATAATTCATGAGAGGCAATTCATTTGCAATCGTGTGGCGAAGTGACAAAATATATGGAAAACTAGTAATTATTTCCTAAATCATATAAATTTTATGAAAATTTATTTTTTCAAAATTAGGGTTCCTTAATGAAAAATTATGAGTTCTTGAACCAAGTACTCTGATACCGCATGTAAGTTTTCCTTTATTTCTATCTAATCCTGATGACATAATTCATTAATTACCTATAATGCACAGGATCTTGAAAACTCAAAAGTTTTCATGAATTCATTATAAATTTCATATTATCAAATTAAGGATAACCTATATACCTTGATCCATAAATTGATAGCCTAAATACTAAATATAGCCTTTGATCCCTAAAAAAAAATAGAAGAGAATTGTGTGAAAGAAAGAACTGTATTTCTATTTTTTGCCCTCTCTTAATTCACATTTATGTCAATGATGGAGAAAGAGAGAGTATAAAACCTTTTATAAATAGAGATAAGGATTAATTTTTTAGATAAATCTTTTATTTATTTATCAAATAACCTTTTAGATAAATCTTTTATTTATTTATTAAATAACCTTTTTATTATTTAATAACTCCTCATTAACTACTCTAGTTTATTACTTTAGGAAAACATATCACAAACTTATCAATTAGAAATTAACCTATTTAATATTTATTTATTTAACCATAATAACTATTTATCAATATCACTTGAGCCACCTAAGTCTTACACATATAAATATATTATTTAAATATTATAGTTGAATGACTCCTAAAATATAAAAGATATTTCTCTTACTTGTTAAAAATTCAAAATATATCTCTATTAGGAAAATCCAACTTAACTTCTATATTTTCTCAACAAGGATGAAATCGAGTCAGGTATCCACTTAATTAAAGATGATCCGGTAAAAATTTATATGAGCTCGATCTTATCTTAAAATCAAATTGTAATAAAAAATTTAACTCATGTTTAACTTAACATGAAATAGTGAAGTACAATATTGAGCTCGGTTCACTCGAAAATATTAATAATAAATCTTAGTAAATTGTAAACGAACTTTAAATTCCATATGCCAATAAAATGATTATTTTTAATATAAAATTTAATTTTTAATAAAGAATAAATTTAAAATATAAATTAATTAAAAATTAAATTAAAATCATATTAATATTTACAAACTAGTTAAAAATAAATCTATGATCATGTTAACACTAATACTTAATATAAAAGAGAACAAGATCACTGGCATTTTTTAAATAAATATTTAAAAGACTTTTCTTAACACACACATATACATACATATATAAATATAAATATATATAATATATCAAGTGAGAGTATTATTTTTATGTAAAAAATAAGAGAAGTAAATTTTAATCGTTAAATTTTACATTAATGATTGAGATTAAAATATAATTAAAAGTTATATAATTATTTAAAAAATTATACAATTTTATGTTTTAATATTAACCCTTTAATACTAGATCCAGTGACTAAGATTCACTCTTTTCACTCACATAAAAATAATGCTTTCATTATATATATGTATGAGAATTTCTAATTTTATATATGAATGTTAACGGCCCCCACTCTTTCAATTGAATGAAAAAATCATGCTACTAATTTAATGATAATATAATAATAAATAGTATTAATGTCAATTTGACATCACCAATATTAATGAATATATTTATTAGAAAAATATTTTAAATTTAAATTTATTATTAAAATTAATTAAATAATTATTGATAAATTTTTTAAATGAAGAATGATTTTTTCATTTAAATGAAGAAGCGCAAGTTATTAATCTTAATATACAAATGCGGAAGTTAGGAATCTCATATATAAATTATACTTACAAGTTAAATGAGCCAAATAAAAATAAATTGAGTTTAAATTTAATTTACCATTAGTATAAAATATTTTATATTATTAATGAATGAGAAGAGAATGCATCATTAAAAATTAATAGTAATTGAAAATTTTTAATAATAGTAAAGTAGTTGTAACAATTTTTTATTGACATGATAATAAATAGCGTTAATGTCAATTTGATATCATGAACATTAATGAGTATATTTATTATGAAAATATTTTAAATTTATTTTTTATTAAAATTAATTAAATAATTATTGTATAAATTTTTTAAATTAAGAATGATTTTTTTCATTTAACTAAAAAAGCATTGGTTGCAAATTTTAACATATAAATGCAAAGATTATTAATCTCATATATAGGTTATGCTTGCAAATTAAATGAGCCAAATAAAAATAAATTGATTTTAATTTAATTCACTATCAATATAAAATATTTTACTCTATTATTAATGAGGAGGGAATACATCATTAAGAAATTAATAGTAATTAAAAAATTTTAATATTAGTAAAGTAGTTGTAATGATTTTTTATTAACATAACAATATATGATTGGACGATAGTATAAAATTAATTTATATTATAAAAATATTATATGCATTAAAAATGAAATTCAAAATTAAATTTTATATTTTTTATATTTATTAAAATAAACTTTATAAATATATCTCACCATCTTTTATTGATTGACATTCTTCATTTATATTTAAAAATTTAATTTTAAATTTTATTTTTGTATATATAATATTATAATCTATATTAATAATAAATTAAATTTAAAATTCAATAAATTATGGTGGGCTCAAATTATTAAATAATTAAAAAATTTTACTCAAATTTAATAAAGAGTTGCGAGTCCAACTGAATCAAACTATTCTTAACTCCAACTAGGCAAAAATTTAAACAACTTGACTCGAGGATTACCCCCATTCTCGTGCTTGAAAGACGCGTGCAGTAAGAATCCTCTTATTGTGATTACTCCCTTCAAATTATTTCCATTCCCATCGCAGACAAAACTATACATGAATGAACCAAACTTGGCCCCTCAAGTGACTAAGAAAAAACAAAAAGACAATTTGATCCAATCGATGTTGGACCACAATTTAATGTTGTAATCCAAGTCAATTGGAAATTTGGGATCCCAACAACGTAACCCGTCTTCATCCTTGTTTTTTGTTAATAAACGAATATAGGGCCCAACGAAAAAAATAAAATAAAGTGCCACTTACCAATTAGACGATTCGAATTCGTTTCATGCATACTTGAAAAAAAAAAATGTATATTCCATGCGATGCCCAGCTCAGCTGACTAGATTTTTGTCAACTGCTGCCCAACCCCTCCCCCCATCCCCAGATTAAAAAAAAAAATGTGTATACATGTGTCACTTTGAATCAAATGGATCTAAATAGAAAGAATACTAATTTTGTAACAATTAAATTAACTGACTAATTGATCCATAACTGGTCGATTGGTTCAACCCATAATAAAAAGTGTTTAACCTAGATAATTGTTGAATGCATGATTGGTCAAAGTATCTATTAGCTACTTGTAACCAAAATGGTTATAACTAATTTGCATAAGCTGACGTCTAATAAATTTCAAAATGATATTTTGCTATACAATGACTACTTTGTCCTTTTATATAGTGATTAATTTACCCTCATTTTAAGCATTATATAAGACTTCATTTATGCTTTTTAAACTCTATTTACTCTCATTTTACTTTACTTACTTTCTCTATCTCTTTCTCTATCTGATGTTGAGTATTAGAGGATCTATATGGTATATACCACTGTGAGCTTCTTGCAAGTCCATCGCTGCTTGAAAAGTTGAACACTGCTCCAATGTCCATTACTTGTTTTTGGGAAACTCTAAAATATCACTGGCGTCATCTATGGTTTTTATCCATCACTTTAACTCTTTTTCTTTTCCAAATCTCAAAAACAATTGATGAGGTTACTCTAATTCTTTATTTTGTTTCAAAAGATCTTAATCAATTTCTTAAGAAAATCATCATTTTTCAAGAAAATATATTGATTTTCACACTTATATTTGTTTGCAAAGGCTTTCTCCTTTCATAATTTCCATCATTTTTTGGAAAAAAAGTGATCTTTATTACTTATGAAATGTGAATTAATTTGTTGTTTTAATATGAATTTGATTGATTTCATTGTGAATGTGTTTACAAGTTCTTTATGGTTAAGAATGATCATATTTTTATTCTGACTAATTCTTATGAAAATCAAGACCATTATTTTTTCTTAGGAAAAGTTTTCAAGAATATACGATTAACATGCATGTTATTCTAATATTGTTTACTTTTTCAATAAATTGATTAATATCATACAAAAATGAGTCACATTCTTGGCATTCACTTTGAAAATGACCACATGCCATTTGTTCAGTAACCCAACAATGAACAATGAAAGAATTCCTTTAAGCCCTTTTCATAATCAATATCCTAAAAGGTTAAATTGGAATATTGAAAGAGAAATTCTGAAGGATGAAAACTAGCATCTCAAAGAATAGTTAGAGGTCATGAGAGCAAGATTGCAAAAAAAAAAAAAAACATGCAACAACAAAAGTTACTAAATTAAAGGCTAAATCACTTTAAATATCAAGGACAACACAACCATCATATCCCTTATTCTGAGAATAGACAAAACAATGAAAGACCATAGTACAACAATAAAGAAAGAGTTGAGGATCCTTGGTATAATTACAATGAATCTAGATATAGATATGACCATTATAATCATTCTAAAAGTGATCATTTCAACTGTTATGATCACTTTGATTGATACATACATGAACGTTGTCACCCTTCTAGAAATGACTATCGTGATTAATCCCAAGTTGAGTAACATGATCATTCATGGGAAGATCACATTAATTGTTCTAGGGAAAATTGCTATGAGCAAACAATTAATTGATAAGTTAATAGATCCAATAGTTATGACAAGATGACCTAGGTTATTATTACACGAATCAAAACTAAGAGAATGAAAATCCTAACAATGAATGCCACCCATTTGTCCTTATGATAATGCAAGTTCCAATACCATATAACTTAAAAATACCATTTAATTTGGAATCTTACGATGGAATAACTAACCTATAAGAACACATTGAAGCCATTAGAGCAACCATGTTACTTTCAAGTGTTCTTGATGTAATTATGTGTTGTGCTTTTTCCACCATACTAAAGAAAGAAGGTCTCCAATGGTTCATGAGCTTAAAATCAAATACATTTACCATTTTTAGAGACCTAATTGATTAGTTCCTAACTTATTTTGCTACATCTCAAACATTAAAAAAGACCATAGTGTACCTTATGAATCTACGCTAAGGAAAAAATGAACCTTTAAAAGATTTTTTTTAAATGCTTTAATAGACCTATTTGGAAATAAAAAATTGAAAGAAGAAGTAGCTATACATGCCCTAATGGTTGACCTTTAGAGTAATGATTTCTTTAAATCATTAGCAAAGAAACCAATAAAAAATTTAATTGATTTGCTAAAAAGAGCAACAAAATTTATCATCGTAGAGAAACTAGAGGCAAACAAGAAATAGAGTAAAGGCCATTTCAAAGAAACAATAAAGAAAAAAGATAGTAGAATACCAAAGCTACAATTTAATCAATTCATCCTTAAATACCACTTTGAAAAGAATAATATATAATGTAAGAAAAGTCGAGATAATTAAAAATAAGCTAATTAAGAAACAACGCACTGGGTGGTCTCCTCCCCTTAAGAGTTATTGCAAATACTATAAACATTGGTCCCACAATACTAAAGATTATATTACTTTGAAAAATGAAATAAAGATGTTAATCCAAAGAGGACAATTGATGTAATATGTCAAAAATGACAATTTCAAAGACAACCAAAATAGATAAATCAATAGGCAAAATAATTGGAACGATATGAAATGTGATTGCTCACCCTTGCCAATAAATTCTATTTCTAAAAAAAAATAAGGGTAAAGAGATTAAAAACCACTAAAGTCCATCGTGTTGTTGACATCATTGCAATAGAGGGATTTGTTGGAAGAGGATTCTCAAAAAAATGTTTAAAAATGCCATATGAGGACAATTATAAATGTAAAGGTTAAAAAATAAAAATTCTTCAACTTTACACTAATCATTTTCTCTTATGGAAATTACCTACCTAATTCCAATAGAAATTATGATGATTTGATGGTCATTTTGGCCATAATTCATAATTATGCAATAAAAAAATACTAATGGACTAAGCCAACTTAGTTAACATCCTATATCTAGTCATTTTTAAATCTCTTTATCTTTTCCTAAGCGAAATGACCCTCTATCATGGGAATTTTATCGACTTTTTTCAAAAATAGGTGCATGTACAAGGATCGATAATGTTAAAGGTTACTTTCAAAAAATGGACAACTATCATAATAGTGAACTTTTTAGTTGTTGATACAATAACGACCTTTTATAATGCAATACTTGCAAGAAGCCTTTTGAACTAATTGATAGCAATTGTGCCAATATCACATTTATTGATGAAGTCCCTAACTTTGAAGTGTGTGGAAGAAGTTAGAGCTAATTAAGAAATTGCTCAAAAGTGTTACATGATTAGTATAAGCAAAGAAGAAACATCTAGTTCCAAAAAATGAAATGAGACAAAAGGAACAAATACAAAAAAAGTATGAAATGTAAAATGATAGCAACTAATTCATTAGATCCTCAAGGAAGTAAAAAAAGGAAAACCCCTTAACCAAAATAAAAAATAAGGAAAATAAAAATCTTTAACCTAAATGATCCTAGAATAGTAAAAGTGGGAAAAAAGCCTTCCCAAATATTACAAAAAAGAATTAGTCAATTTTTTAAAAGAAAATATTGAAGTGTTTGCATAAACCACTGCTAATATGTTGGGAGCAAACCTTAAGGTTGCATGCCATAAATTAGTCATTGACCTCACTATTAAACCGATGCAATGAAAGAAATGAAAGCATGGGTTAAGACAGTCAAAAGTAATTAAAATTGAAGTAAATAAGCTATTATAAGCAAGTTTTATAAGAAAGGTACTTTGTACCACTTAACTCTCAAATATGGTCAAGGTAAAAAAAGCTAATAGGTTATGAAGGATGTGCATTGATTTCATTAATTTTAATAAAGCTTGCCCTAAAGATACCTATCATCTACCTAACATTGATTAATTAATTGATAAGTCCTTTAAATTCGTGATATTGAGCTTGTATGATGCCTTTTAAGGGTATAACTAGATATTAATATGGCTAAAAGACCAAGATAAAAATGCTTTTATCACAAATGAATAAATCTATTGCTAGAAGATCATGTTATTTCGCTTAATAAATGTCAAAGTAACTTATCAGTGAATGATGAATAAAGTTTTCAAAGAATAAGTTAGTCATAATTTAGAAGTCTAAATCCTTGCATCTAGAAGGCCTCAAAGAAATCTTTGGTATGATGAAGAATTAAAACATAAGAATTAACCTCAACAAATATGCTTTTGGGGTCATAGTTAGTGAATCCCTAGATCTTATATTGATTAAAAGAGGCATAGAAGTTAACCCAACAAAATACAAAGCCATTATGGATATAAAGAGCCCTACCACTCTAAAAGAAGTTTAATGGTTAATTAAACAAATTGTCATTCTTTTTAAATTCATGTTAAAGTAATTTTTCAAATTTCATTCATAATTTATCAATTTTCATATATTTATCATTAAAATATGGCACTTAACAAATCATAACTTAAGTTGATTGATAGATGCCTGGTATTTTACAAAGTTTTTAAAAATTCTAAAAAATTGAAATGGGATAATACTTGTAAGATGCCTTTGTTAATATTAAAAATTTCCTTGCCAATCTATCAATGTTATCATTCTTTTGTATCTTATATAGGCTTCAAAACCTAATCCAGGAGAAACATTATTCTTATATTTAGCCATAATTGAAGAAGCCATAAGTACAATACTAGTAAAAGAAGTAGAAGGTGAGCAAAAACCATTTACTTTATAAGCAAAGTGTTACATAGTGTTGAACCCAAAAGATCGCAAAACTAGTATATGCCTTGATAATAGCCTCTAAAGAGCTAAAGCCTTATTTTCAATCTCATCAAATAATAGTTAGAAATGATCAATTGTTAAAATAGGTCTTACATAAGCTTGAGATAGTTAGTTGATTGGTAATATAATCAGCGAAGCTTACAAAATATAGCATAATGTTTGAACCAAGAAGGATAATAAAGGCTCATGTATTAGCAAACTTCATAGCCAAAATAAATCAATTTAAAGAAAGAAAAAAGTTATAACAATTATTGTAACTTTTTATTAGACATTATATATCAATAAATCTTCTAACAAGAATGGTAATGGTGCGATTGTAATCCTAGAAGGACCAGATGAAGTGACAATTGAATACCTTAAAATTTGAATTCAAGACCAATAATAATCAAGCTGAATATGAAGCATTGATTGTAGGTTTAAAGTTAGCCTAAAAAAAAAGTGCAAAAGCTATAAAGGCAAAAAGTAATTCATAACTGATGGTTGGGCAATTTAATAGCTTATATAACATTAAGGTTCTTTCTTTAAATAAGTACATAGAAAAAGTTAAAGAGTTAATGTCAAATTTTAACCATTTTGAGATACAACAATTACCAAAGGCAAAGAACAATAAAGTAGACACCTTATCGAAACTGGCTATGATAAAAGCATCAGTGAATAATTGATTAGTTCTTGAAGAAATAGTTATCAAATTGTCCATTCAAGAAAAAAAAAGATATATGCATAGAATAACCCTCTTCTTGCATGGATCCAATTAAAAAATTCCTAGAAAAAGGTGAATTACCTAGCAATATAAAAAGCTAAAAAGTTAAAAAAGTGAACTGCATTATTGTATATTGAAAATAGTTAGCTACATAAAAGAGCATTCACTTTTCCTATTTTGAGATACCTCCATCCTGAAGAAATAAACTATATCTTAAGAGAAATACATGAAGGCATATATAGTAATCACATAATAAGTTTAACATTGGCTCAAAAAGCTATAAAATTTAGTTGCTTTTAGTCGAAAATGAAAAAAGATGCTTTAAAAATGGTTAAAAAGTATAAGCAATGGCAAATACATTCTAACATACCTAAAATTCCCGCTTCAAATAGAAAATTGATAACTTCTTTATAGTTGTTCATTTAGGGGGTGTAAGTTTCTTAGGACCACTTTCTCTAGCCTTTGAATAGTTTAAAATTTTAATTATAGCTATTAATCATTTTACAAAATCGATTAAGGCTAAACCTTTAGCTATTATAACTGCTAAAAATACTCAAAAATTAATATAGGAGTATATTATTTACAAATATAGGACTCCCAAAGTACTTATAAGTGACATTCGAGTTCAATTCACTTGTGAAGCTTTCAAAAAATTTATGAAAAATTGAAAATCACTTAAAGATTTTCATTTGTAGAGTATTGTCAATGGCCAAGTAGAATGAGTAACAAAATATTTTTAGAAAAGCTAAAAAAAGAAGCCAGAAAGGATCTAAAAAGAAATAGGTAGAAGAACTCCTAAGTGTGTTATAATCATATAGAATAACATGGCAATCATCAATAAAAGAGATACCATTCAATTTGACATATAGTTATGAAGCCTTCATATTAATTGAGATAGATGAACCTAGCTAAAGGATCTACTAATTTAATGAAAGTTAAAATGAAGAACTTCTAAGGGAAGAAATGGATATGTTAAAGGAAGATAGAGAAATGGCTTTCATTAGATCCAAGGCTTACAAACAAAAGATAGCCAAATGCCATGATAAAAAGGTAAAAATGAGAGGTTTTATAACTGAGACCCTAGTTTTAAGGAAAGTTGATAAACTAAGAAAAGAATGTGAAGATGGAAAGTTAGCTGCCAATTAGGAAAAACCTTATAGGGTGGTGAAAGATATAGGCAATAGTTTATACCAAATAGAAATATTAAAACAGAAAATGCTTCCTAGAACTTGGAATGTTGCACCTTTCAAAGAGTACTATGTTGTTAGTGTATATATGCCCTAAAATCAATCATATTAATGATTGTAAATTTGAATCATGTTATTTTAATGGTAATTTTAATTATTATATTTATATATATTATCTGTGTAATATATTTAATTATAATAATAACTTTAGAATAATTGTATTCTTAAATGTCCCTAGTTATATATCATTGTGGATTAGGTTGCTTTGATATATTAAGACTAGCATGTCTTGTGACTTATATGAGATATTAAGTTTACACATGAGTACAAGTTAGAGAACTTGTATACTGGACTCGACAAATCCTAAGAACACTACATGGATTGTTATATGAATGTCGTGAGTGATTCTTAGTGATTATTATTAATATGGTCATTTGACCTAAGATCGTCAAAGTTCCTTACATGTGAGTTTCATATTTTGATACTATTCTTAATAATTAATTAATTTAATTAATCGATTGTCAAGTATAAGATGATCAATTACTGAGTTTGAGCTAATTCGTAATATTTATGAATAATAAAATAATGAATAATATTAAAACAATGCTTAGACACTAAATGATGGACTGTTGGATTATAAAAGACAAATTAGTTTTAAAATGAAATGAGATATTTATCAAAATTAAATAATTAGTATTAAAGTAAAATTTATTAAAAATGTAATTATGTTATTCATTTCATGTAAATAACTAATTACAATGAATGGTATATATACTAGCTAAGGAAAGCATATATTTACTATAAATTCAATTACAATTCTGATTACTAAAAAAATATGAAGCATTAGTATCTTTTTGTGCATCTTTATCTTAGGCATTAGCAAGTACTTGGATTGTCACCTCAATAGATTGATTGGTGCCCTTTTAAATAGTCACATTAATAGAATGCTTAACACTTACAAGTTCAATAGCTTATTTCTTCCTCCTTTTCAGTGTTTACTTTATCTTCTTTAATATCCTTTATTAGTTGCTCCTTAGTCTTAGACTTATTCATATGTCAGAAGTCAATAAAGGAAAAAAGTGCTTTAGACTAACTCTCAGCTAAATTCCATCTTGTAAGGAAAGTTTCAACTATAAGCTCCATAAATTGTTTAACTATATTCATTTCCCCATGGTGAGACTTCACCAAATCCTTAAATTCTTTTCTCAGCAAGGTCAATTCTTTTTTGCATTTATTAAATTCATTCTTTTTAAACTTCACTTCATATTCTTTTATTTTAAAGGATTTTATAGCCTTTTACATTAATCATTTGAGCTTAGCATTCTTTTTATCAATATTCTTAATGTAAAATTATCTTTCATTGATCAATCTATTTTTATGATCAATTTCTTTTTAAAGATGAGCATTTACCGTATCAAGCTATACCATTTTTTCCTTAAAGCCAATCAATCTAAAAATCAAATAACTTCTTTTTAATTCTCAACTCTTTTAATGCTTTAGTCATATCATTTATCTGCTTTCTTATATGATCAAATCTTTGCCTATGCCATAGATGATCAAATCTTGAGCACTTTATCTATACCTTTTGCTAATCCTTTAGGCAAAGAATTCAACTAGATCATTTTTTCTTGCCTTTTCTTTTTGCTAGTCCTTATTTTTAGGAAAGAAAAGCTGTTTAGCTTTAAATTAAATATACTTTACTTTATCCAAATATAAGTTATCAATCAAGCCCCTAAGAGAAGAATTGACCTTTCTAAGAGAGGTAGAATGTATCTTATATAATCACTTTTCTATTATGGGATACCTATTATTGGGAAGGTTAACCTAACTAAGCACTTTAGGAGTGCCACTTTATGAACCAGATTAAATTGTTTATTCAAAAATTACTGTCTGAACTGAAAAATCTCCTCCAATTGCTTGAGTTAGTCTTTAACTAATATTAGAAGCACCGGAAGGCTTATCTTACCTTTATGGTTCAATTCATTGATTGTCAATAATTAATTATTTTTCTATTAATGAAATAGTTAAAATATTACTCTTTTCTTGATAGTATTACTCTTTTTATCAGCTTTTCTTCTTTCTTGATCATGATGTATAAATCACATCCTTTTAAGATAATCATTTACAAGCCTAGAAGAATGAACTTTTATACTTGTTCTTGAAACTTCATTAGTAGGAGACTGAAGTCTTTTCTTTTTTTAGAGCTTTTTTTTTCTGGCAATTAGTTTCACTTGTGCTTCTTTTGCAGACTTTTCTACTCTTTGTGCTCTTACTACTTTTTTAGCTACTTTATTAGCGATAACTTCCTTCGTTTGTAATAGATTCATTGCTTTTTCTATTGTTAAATCATTGCCTTCTAAATATGTATTTGTAAAAGGAATCTAACAATTAGTACTATACTGATCACTTAATTTTCACCTTTATTCATAAAACACAGGCACACTTCTAATGATGTTGATGTCCAAGAAATTCCAAATTAGTGACTGTTTGACTTATTCCAAAATCTCTTTGTTGTCTTTGTTTAACACTATTTGTTTGGCTTAAGGATAGTTATTTATGACTAACCATACGATTGGAAATAATGCCTTCCTATTCAGATGTAGCCATGGAAATCTTTGTTCTAGTAGACTCATCACTAAAAAATAAGTGTCTTTCCAATCGTGGACATTGGAATTCAAATGTTCAAAGATTGGTTATCTTTCCTTTGCAAAAATGTAAGTCCAAGATCCAGCTTTCTTGGTGATGTATAAAAAAAATAGAAGAAATTATTAATTGTTAGTCTTAGACCAAATGCTTGGAATAGAAGTTCAAAGAAAATTATCGGTAGCAATGTATGATTGACCATAAAATGGATTGGTTTAACTTCATTTAATGCATCAATTATAAAGTTGCATTTTCTTAAGCAAGATTTGTTACTTTGATTGACCTCTACAATGATTAGCCTTTTCCCAAGATTTACAATTGGTAACTTTGAGTCCTTAGACATCCTATTAATTTTTTTTAAAAAAATCATAAATAGCAAAAAAGAAAATTGTATGCACTGCAAAGATAAAAAAGAAAAGATTTAAAAATTTTCAAGGCATAAATGTCAAGATCATGAAAAATAAGCTTGAGAACATTCATACTATGAGTAATACTCAGATTTTATTTTAAATAGGATGTATATACAAAAAAAGTAATAAAACGAGTAGAAGTAGCATCAAGATAATAAGATACCTAATTCAAAGATTGGTAGACACTCTTAAATAATACTTGGAGCATTAAAGAAGGATGGACTTCTCACACAATGTTTTGGCAAAGAAAATGCTAGAGAATTCAAATGATTAAAGTGAAACCAAAAGAAAATGATGATTATGTATATAAAATAATAAGTGATGCATATTGAATTTTAAAAAGTTGATCTAAAAGTTGATACCCTTTATTGCTTAAATAATGGTTTTTCTTCATCGATATCAAACAGTTTATGAAAGTTATTATACAAATTGACTTATTTTTCAAGGTCTCATTAAATGCAAAAATTTTGATTTTTCCTCCATTTAGTAAATACAAATCTAAATTCAAGTTTAAAAATTTAAAATTAAAAGCATGTTTTGAGGAGTTATTATTAACTTGAATGTCTAAAAAGATTGTTATTAATTGTGGCACGACTAGATAATTGTCATACACATCTTGAGATTTTAGATTTCTCTTATAGTTAATTTGAATTCTCTATCGATTAGTAAAAATCACAAAATATTGGAACCAATTGCTTATCATAAACCATTCATTAGACATTGAAACTAATCATTCGTTTAAGCTACTATTTTAGAGAGGTAGATGATAACTACTTAATATTAGATCAAATAAGCCTAAATAAAAGAATACTAGTTTTGTGGTAATTAGACTAACCGATTCGTCGATTGACTAGTTAGCCTATAATCAATCGACTAGTTAACCTATAATAAGAAGTGCTTGGCCTAAATGCTAAAGCATGATCAATAAACTAGTCAATGCACATATTGGTCGGTTGTAATCAAAATGGTTATAATCATTGTAACCAATCTACATAAGCTGACATCTAGTAAATTCTAAAATGATCTTTTATTATATAATGCTCACTTTATCCTTTTATAAAGTGACCAGTTTACCCTTACAATGATTACTGTATAAGGCTTCAAATATGCCTTCTAAACTCCATTCACTCTTATTCTACTCTACTTACTCTCTTTCTCTCAATCTTTTTCAATCTTTAATATTAAGCACCGAAGGGTCTATGTGGTACATACCACTATGAGCATCTTGCAAGTCCAGCATTGTTTAAGAAGCTAAACACTACTCCATTATTCACTGCTCATTTTTAGTAAACTCTAAAATATCAATTTTTGTGATCACAAATAGATTTCTTAACTTTTATTATTTTATTAAAATAATTATAACTTTTTTATTATAAATTATAAGTTTCTAAAAATTTCTTATGATAAAACTTTAACATATAGAGGTGTATTTTTATATACTTATTATATATAAAATAAATATAAAAATTATAACTTGTTATAAAAAATTTACAAAAAATTTAAAAATTTTCATTTAAAATTTTAAAAAAATATTATGTATGCAGGAAGCATTATTCTTTAGGAGAGATCGAAACTTATGGAATATAATGATAAGATAATTAATAATAAATATTTAATGATATCAAGTTGAATATTTTTTAACATCACAAGGTAATTTGCAACATTTAAAGATATCAAGAGTTTCTTAACTTGAATGCTTGAAAATAATGGAAAAGAGGAAGGTGAAAAAGGTGTGCTCTTGGAATGGAAGCTTATGACTATGAAGAGTGAGAACAGAGAAAAAATGGAAGTGTTTTTATAGAAAATAGGGCAACCTTATCATGAGAAAAATGGAAAACAAAAATGTAACTCCTCTAAACCTCATCAACTAATATATTTTATCTTATTTCATTGAAGCCACACATATCATACCCAATAAGTAATTTGAACTCACTATTTACATTATCATGTCATTTCTGAGAATGTTCATGTAATTTATAATAGTTTAACAAGAACTTACACATTTGTGGGTCTTTTAATAGTTATAATTAAATTTTCAAGTCATATCAACAAATTCAAATATTCTTATCATCATAATTTGATTTACATTACCTTAATATCTTTAAAGATAGATTAAATTAACAAATTACTAATGCTAATACTACTAGGTGCAACAATTGCACCTACTATGTGTAGATATATATTTCTTATAACTAATGAAAATCTTTGTAAAAACCTATATATTATAAATCATTCTCTATATTACAACTTTATTCTTGATGCAACAATACATTTATACCATATACTTTCACACCTTTTAGGTGTTTCATTAGTTTAATACCTTCTAAGTGCTTTTTCACTTTGAAAGTAAATTTAAATTTTGTATTTTTGTATAAATTATATGTTTTCTTATTTCTCTTAGGTTAATAATTATATATCATCTTTTTCTATAAACTTAAGATCCTTGTTATATTTTATAATTTTAAGCACTGCATTTTATATAAAGATAAATATTGTCAACAACTTAATTCTTTTTAATTTCATCCTTGACACTGAAAACATATTCAATTGAAGTTTCTTTACTTTCATAAATTTTAGGTATTTGAACTTCTTGTAGAAGTTTGTCATTAATTATATCTCAATATTCTTCAAAAGCATTTGATTTCACAATAAGGCCAATTCATTTATTTGATCCTTTTTGGAGGATATTTGTATTTGGAACTAATAAGTTTATCATATTTTAGACATGTTTTAAACTCAATAACTATTGATAAATAGATTGTTTATTTAGACATCAATCTGAGTATAGATATTTATGGCCAACATATAATATTTATTTATTCTTATTTAATCAGTAATATATCCAATAATTTTACTCTTATATTTATATATTAATCATCATATGAACTCTTGGCTTCTTTACCAAAGCTAATTATAAAGGAAAAACCATAACTTGTTGGCTAGATGTATATAAGTACTGCAACATGTAATGTTACACATTCCTTAGAATAATATAAGAAATCTTGTTCTTTTAAATAATAACATAGCTAATAGTTTAAGATATTAAAAATTATATTTATAAATTATTTTATATATGAATATACTTTAGATGTTTAGTAATTATTCCAATTCACATATTATAAACATTAAAAACTTTAAATATAAATTTACTAAGATTATCAAGATATATTATCTCAATTGTATAATTAAGAAATTATTCTCAGAGCCAAATTATAAAAATTAGGTTGTAGATTGAAAACAAACACACATGTAACTATCTTATAAAAACATTAATTGAAAGTAGGGGATTATTAGGGGATACATTCATAAAATACATATTATCAACAACTATATATAATAAAAATTTCCAATGAGCTAGTAATTTAATGAGATTAAATTTAATTTTAAATGGTTTTAAATGACATTTAATCTTCATAACTTGTGATTATAATAGTTTTCTTTATAATTTTAATGACAATAGCACTTAATGTACAAATTAAAAGAATTAAAATAAAAAACTTGGCTAGCCATACATACATTACAATTATTTTATAAAGAGAAAATTGGTATATATGACATGTAACAATATTAAAACAATATTTTTTGTTATTGAATTCAAAATCACTATGCTTTTAATCACACAAAATGTTAGAATCACAATATGCGATACTAATTCTAAATGCTCAAAAGATATCTCATAATAAAATAATTATCATAATAGTGTAAATTTTCCATTAGCATAGACAAGTAAAATTATGTAATATATCCTTCTAAATTTAAGCAAATTAGTAGCTATGCATTAGAAAATGGCAAATTGCCTTAAGTTTGTTCTTCATTGAATTGGTTTAGATAACATTAGAAAAAAGGAAAAATTGAATGATTAAAACGAAACATTAACATATGAAATTAAAGAAGATACATGAGTATATTTCTTTCACATATTAAGTAATCACTTGGGTCCTGTGACCTAGTTCAAAATAGAAATGATTTTACTCTAAATTTTAACAATCAACCAAATATAATTAAACTCTAAAAAAATCAATTTATCAAACTTATTTAATTTTTTTAATTTTTCCTTTTGGCTAAAAATACCTAATTCTTAGTTTAATCTTTGAATTGAGGAAACATTTATATAATCATTAATTGATTTATGCAAACATGTCAACTATTAATTTAGATCAACTTATATACATTAAGACATAAATAAATTAATTTATACTATAAGATGAAGAATTCATAATGGCTTTTCACAGTTTTCCTCAATTGTGGTTTACTCATTAAGTCACTATAACAAAAGAACTTAGTCAAGTGGTTATAAATACTATCTTTGAATGAAAGTTTAAAGCTTGAACCTACCACATGAAAATAGTTTAGTTCATTTAAGCCTTATCATTTGGCATAATCTATAATGGTGGTTACTAAAATAATAATTGTTATTTAAAGGAAAAATTTAGAGTTTCTCTTTAATTTCAATCATATTGATAATGTGCAATGAAAATAAGGAAAGAAATAGATGAAAAAGAATGGTGAAGTGAAGAGAGTTTAATTCAACCTTGCAGCAAATAATTCTCACATCCCTTATTTATAGGGTAGACTATGTTAGCTTTAGCATGTCAATTTTGATGATAACAACACATTTTAATTCATTTAATTGTGATTTAGGATCATTTGTTATATTAAACCTAAGATAAAGCTTAAAGGTTATTGAAGACCTAAAGTTAGGATTTTTATATAAATAAGTTCAATTGTAAAAGTAGAAATTAGGTTCAAAGTATTCTTTTCATAATTGAAGAAAATATTTTTCAAAATTAATTTTTGTGTTAAGATATGGTTATATGAGTTAGTGTGCTAAAATGAGGGGAAAATATATAATTTAAAATGCAAAATTATTTTAAGGATGTTTAAATTATAGTTGAAAATGTTTTAAATTAGTTTTGAAACAAAAATTACAAATCTAAAAGGAAAAATTGCTTCGTGAAGTCTTTCTCCTTTTCCAAGATGGCCTAAAAGCACTTTTTAAAGTGATTCCTATGCTTATTTCAAAACTAATTTCAAAACTAAATATTGCTTTTAAGGAAGTGCTTTGTTTGTTATACTAAGTTTCCTTTGAAAATTAAAAAATTTCAAGTGTATAAATTATTTTACGAAGCAATTTCTTGTATGCTGATGTATTTATAACATTTTTTTAATATTTTGAGTAGACATTTAAGAGTCCCAACTCTTATAGAAAGCCTTGAATTCATTTTTAAACATTCATTAAGAGCATTCACGATTACATTAACACAAGATTTTCATCTCTTTGCTTTTCAATGATCAAAATTTCTTAAACCTTTAGATTTAAATTTCCTCTTCCAGTTCTTCATTATGTAGTCAACTCTTCCTACAGATAACCTAAGAAGTGCTTCTCAAAATGATTCATATGCCCTGTTTCCAAAGTAAGTATTACCTTTGAAGAAGTGCTTTGTTTGTTATAGTAAGTTTTCCTTGAAAATTAAAAAAAATTCAAGTACATGAATTATTTTGTGAAGCAATTCTTTATATGTTGATGTATTTATAATGATTCTTTAATAATTTTAATAGACATTTAAGAGTTCTACTTTTTACATAAAGCCTTTAATTCATTTGTAAACATTCATTAAGAGCATTCACTATTACATGAACATAAGTTTTTCATCTTTTTGCTCTCTAATGATTAAAATCCCTTAAACCTTTAAGATTTAAATTTTCTCTTCCAACTTTTCATTTTGTAATTAACTCTTAAAAGTTTGTAAGTTAAAATTCTTTTTATTAAACAATATTTCATTGTATTTAGGGTAAGATATCCTTAAGTTTTCCAAGAATGAGATATCTCTTGACTATAATATGCTTTAAGTGAGAAAACTTAACAAGATTTTCTTATATTCAAGAAGCAATTGTAAAAAGGCTTATTTAAGTGCTCAGATTAAACTCAAAGAAATAATAGTAATAGCATGCAAGTCAAGTAGGTTGGGTAATGGATATAATCTTTAAAGCATTGGATTTTCAAAGTCAAATTATTATAAATCATTGCATTTGATCTTCTCAACTTCATTATTTTAAGTTTTTACACTATTTTTATTGGCTTATATATAATGTTGTGTTGAATTTATTGATTTGCTTGTCTTAAAATTGATAGCTTTCAAGGTAATTGGTATTAGTTGATTGAAAACTCTTTTGAAAAATTAATTTTATTTTAAAAAGATGTAAAATTATTAAACCAATTCATCCATTCTTAGATAAAATTCTTAACTGTAATTAGTATCTAACCTTAGCTTTTATGTTAAGATCTAAGACCTTTTGATCTTAAGGAGATTTAATGAATTCAAGTGGTTCTAGCATTTTATCTGAATGTTCTCCTTTGAATAAATTTCTCAACTTCAATAGACAACATTAAACTTATTGGAAACAAAAGATAAAAATTTTCTTAGAAGCAACTGATATTAATGTGTGAAAGTTAATTGAGAAAAAATATAATTCACTAATTGAAAAGGAAAATAATTAATAAATTTTAAAACCAATAGCTGATTGGAATGAAGATGATAGAAATAAACGTTAACTTTATTCTAAGGTTAAATGGATTCTATCTAATTTTTTATGACTTAATGAGTATAAAAAAGTATCAAATTGCTTAATTATAAAAGAAATGTAGGATGTTCTAAAAATTGCTCACATAGGTATCTTATAAGTTAAAAAAAGTAAAATGGATATACTTATTGATCAATATAATGAAGATGATAGAAATAAACATCAACTTTATTCTAAGGTTAAATGGATTCTATCTAATTTTTTATGACTTAGTAAGTATGAAAAAGCATCTAGTTGCTTAATCATAAAAGAAATGTAAGATGTTCTTAAAAATGCTCACATAGGTATCTTATAAGTTCAAAAAAGTAAAATGCATATACTTATTTATCAATATGAATTATTTAAAATGAATGATCGTGAGTTTATCAAGGATATCATGTAAACATTTATTGCTTTCATTAATGAATTAAGTATTTGTTACACCTTTTTTATTTATTAGTAAATTAGAAATTATTACATAAGAAAGAATGATTAAGACAATCGGTAAATTTAGTTAAGTTAGGGATTTTATGTGTGAAATATGGAATAAAATGAAATTAGTTAAATTAAAAATATAAGAATATGAATTTGGTGAAATTTTAATAAAAAAAATTTATTAGAATCATAAAGTATGGAATTTTGTACTAATATAAATGAGTATGTGGATATGAAATAGGCTTAGGAATAATTTTTCAAAAATGCTCTTGGGGCTATATTTTTGTCATATCAACTATAAACCCTTATTTTCCTATCATTTCTCCCTATTTCTCCATTTCTCCTACTCTTTCCACATAACCTCTCCACTACTTCATCAATCAAGCAAGGGAGACTTCAATTTTTCATTTCTTCATTCAATCAAGGTAAGAATATTATTTTCATCAAGAATCCCTCCTATTTCTTCTTGGTTGATGAAGGATTTGGGGTCTATTTGATTTTGTTAGGTGTTCTAAACATTAACTTTAGAACTCATGGATTTTGATGTGATTATGGTTGAAAAGTTATCAAACTAGCATTCTAACATCTTTTTCCATACAAGGTGAGTGGATAATCTTCCTAAATTTATGAATTTTTTGATTATATGATGATATTGATGAAATATAGGTTATTTTATGATTTTACTTGAATATGGTTTATTTTGATGTGATGGAGTAATAAATGATAGAGAGAGATGATATGATATGTTAGATAAGCGTATTGATAATTCTACTAAAGTTTAGTGTATAATATATGTGTCTAAGGGTATTTAGAGTCGGGTGTATAGTGAAATTTTTGCAAAAACTAAGATTTTCACATGCGAATCGATTCCAGGGATCCCAAGGTGAAACTAAGTTTTAGAATTGAGTGACTAATCAATTCCGAGGATCCAAAGATGGATGAATCAAGTATTTAGTCAATTCTAGGGGGTTAAAGATGAAACTAGGCTTCGAAATCGAGTGATCGATCAATTTCGAGAGTCCAAATGTAATTTATACTGAATTTAGAAGGGTGTAACTCCCTCGTCTTATATCCGTTTTAAATAAACTACCTATCATTTTAAAGATAATTAAGTCTACTTTCAAATGGAATTATTTTCAAATTAAAATCTTATATATATTTTAAGATACCATTAAAATAATGGATAAAGATAAAAAATTCAAGATTTTAAAAAATGGACTTTTTATGTCTATCTTCCAAAGGGTGTAACATATTCAAATTTTAGCTAATTTGGGTGAATAAGTAGCCTATGAAAATCTAATTGAATCTATTTTCATATAAAATAAGTTTCATAAATAATATATTCATGATTTTTGAATTATCCTTGAAACATTACTTAAGTGTTATAACTATAGTGACCTTACAATCCATTATACCCAATCTATTTTATATTTTCATGATATATAATAGTATTACCTGGGGTGTTTGACCTTCAAGCATTAAAGATAAAGTTATTTGTGATAATTATAATACAATTACGTGATTAGGAAATTCATGAAAATTTGATTTTATATAATATAGTATGGGTTGAAATGAACTTAATGCATTATTCATAAAATAAAATGTATTGAGAAGTGTTTTATGGATTGCTTGAATGCATATAGCCAGGTAAGAGGATATGATGATGATTTATATTATGATGTACATTGAAATTTAATTATGATTGCATTGAGTAGAGTTTAAGCTCTAGTGATTAAATTGCATTATAAATCATGCTATGAATGACATTAGAGATAAGAAATGTGATGGGGGTGATATTGTGAATACAAGATAGAAAATTTCTAGTGATGTGTTTGTAAAGGGTATAAGATAGATGCTAGAAGGATAGGGATAAAAAGTTTATAAAAGGTATAAAGCTAACTTGGGAGATAAAAGGTGGATGATTATATTTTATCTATTGTGTATTACTCCAAATGAGATATGACTTAATTATAGTTATCCTTGACTGTTCTTACATGAGATATTGAAAATGGAATGATTATGTAATGACCCTAAATTAGTACAATAGTAAAAAAAAATATAATAATAATAATTAAAATAATAATAAATTTTTTTTTATTGAGATTGTAATGAGTGAAAATTTACTTAGAAACCTAAGAATAGATTTTTGAAAATTTCACTTAGAAATTCATTGAATTTCTGTACCCGGTAAAGCGAAAAAGTGAGAAAATAAGTCAAAATTATAGTAAATTAAATCAAAAAAATTAATGGATGATCAAAAATAACTTTCAAAGCTTAAAAATGGTTATGGGAAGTAAAAATAAAATTTTAAGATATTTAGAAGCCTAGGGGTGAAAATGTAAAGAAAATAAGTAATTTGGGGCCGAATTGTAATAAACCCTTTTATCTTTTTGGCCTTTTTATTTTTTTGTTGTATAGGTTGGGTTGGCCCAAGTTATTTTCAGACCCAAATGTGAAAAATTAAGGCCCAAATTCGTGATCCAACACCAGCCCAAACTTCCAAGGGAAGCTAAGGACCAAAATGAAAGAAAATGGCAAAATTTGGAACAAAAATGTAATATTTGAAAGCTTTTAATTTGTGTCTCATTTTTATTGGCTAAAACATGATTTTCTGGTCTGAAACTCAGCTACTTGGACGTGCTATGCAGCTCACCAAGTGTCCCCAAAATCCTCTCAAAATCCAAGGCAAATTTAATGTTGAAATTAATGAAAATTGTAGGATTTTTTTAGAAATTTCTTTAAGCAATTTTATATAAAACAAAAGAGACTTAGCAGCAGAAAAATTGCTGCTCCTCTCCAGCAAAAAAAAAGGTGACCATATAGGAGAAGAAACAAGAAAAGTAGACAAAGTAGATTCAAGGGAAATTGGCAAGTTAAATAGGTAGATTTCAATACCCCTAAACTCTTGTGAAATTCTTCTTCCTCTTAACTCTAAAATCTGATTTTTATTTTCTTGAATTCATCTCCCTCTCCCTTAGAATTTAGATTTGAAAGGAGGAAGAAAGAAGTAAGGATTTAAGGTGAGTAATAGCTTGTTATACATTTTATGAATTTCTAATGCTGGATGGTCATGATGAATATGATTCCTTGGACATGATTTGTGTTAGTTGCTGTGATAATTAGTTCAACATGATTTGAAAATGTGATGATGTTATTGGAAGTGAGTATTTGGATCATGAATAATGAGAATGGAAGTGGTTTTGGCTGTTGCAAGGAAATTGTTAATATTATGTTGGAAATGGTATCAAGAAGGGTGAAAAATGCTGTTGAAATTCTGGTTGGTGAATAGTCACGTGGAACCTAGGTGATTTATCATAAAAAAATTTTATTTTTGATATCTTAAGGTCTCTTATGATGTGATATTGAATTCTGGAAATTTTGAGGATTTTTAGAAACTTTTAAGTATTTTAGAAGAATTTCCTAAACCAGGTCATCAGTGCTGTCCAGAAACAGGGCACTTTCACATTGGCTTCTGTTTTCGAATTTATTGGGGCCTAAAATGATCATGAAAAATCGTGAAAAAATTTATGGAAACAAATTAAGGTGTTATTAATATTTTTTAAAATTTTTAGAGCAATCGGAGATGAATTGGTCACCCAATAAAATGGTGAAAAGGAGCTGTTCATGACAAAACCCGAATATGTCCAGTCTTGTTCACGAAATTTTTAGGAGTATCAAATGGTTGAGAAAAATTCTGGAAAAATTTGTATGAATCACTCTGATTGTGATGTAGTATGGGTTAAAATTTTAGCAATATTAAATTTTATTTAGTTCTTCAAATAATTCCTGCCCTTATGCTGCTTAGATAGGGTCTATATAAAAAAATATTTTGTGTGACATGAATTGTTTAATTTGTGTATATGACATATGAATTATTTGATTTGCATACATGAGTATCCTTTAGGGTTTGATATGAGAATGAGCATAGAAGGATAAATGAAGCATAAAACACTTATGGCATAGTTGGTATTTTGACACATTCCTCGAGAAAAATTGTGGTTAATGCATGTGGTGTCCCACAATTGTTTATTCTATTTACAAAATGTGGGAGGGAGAAAACATCCTTCGCATAGAAGGAGAGGAGGGGTAAGTAGTGGAGGGAAAAGGTTGGTGGCCTCGAGCCTAGGGTGGCGGGGGATAAGGTTGGACCGAAGATATAAGGTGACATTATATACCAACTAATGCCATTCCTCAAACAACGTAATATCTAAATTTGGGCTTTTAATTAGAAAAGCAATCTTAAATGGGAAAACTGAAAAAGGGCAATAACAGGGTATTACTCACTGAGTATATTTATATTCATTCTGTATTTTCTTTAAACTATCTTTTCAGGTAAAGACCATGGATCTGTGGATGCGCGGTAATACTTATAGAGGATATGTCATGACACCCCTTGGGACGTATGGAATAGAGTTCCATATAGAGATCCGGTCACTCCTAATGAAATAAATATTTTGTATCATACAGACTATTGGCCCATGGACAGGGAGCCAAATGTCCTTGAAATTTTCTTCCCACTAGTACTGGTCACCCCGGATGACGATTCTGGGAGTAATGTGACACCGTTAGGGCCCATAACATCTAGTTCCAGTTCTCCTCCAAAATCTGATTCGGAGGAGGAATGCCCTAATCGGGTTAGTGAGTCAGATGACTAGGTCTAATGTATTTAAAGTTACAATGGACTTATCTTTGTAAATATTTTTGTGCTGCTATATGTATATTATTTTGGTATTTTAACTCTTTATTACCTACTTTCTTTCAGCACGCCCTAATATTATTTTTATAAGTATATGCGATATTGTGTTATCTTTGGAGGCTAGTAAGGATATCTTATCAGTGTGGAATGCTGATTGGATATCTTTACACCGGTCACGACTAAAGCACGTCGGATCGTGATAGATTATATGTTAATTTAATTGTTATTGGCTTTTGCCTTCTAATATGCTTAAATATGGTATAAATGGTTAAAAGAGGATAGTTTGATAGGTAAATTAATATGAAATATTTATTCTTTTAGATTATTTACTCATTAAGTCTCGGACTCGCTCTTCTGTGTTTTATTTGACAAATTCCTAGCTTGAGCTTCTGCTTCCACTTACTCGGAGCTAAGTTCCATCAGAGCTCATTAATGGTAGAATAGTAGCATAAATTTCTATACATAAAATGTTTTGAGCCTCTTATTTTGTCATAGACTTAGGTAGAAGAAATATCTAAACTAATCCTTTATGGGTTAGTTAGATTTGCTTATCCTTATTTTGGGAGAATTATATGTATATCTAATTTTTTCATTTTTTATAGATACCTCGATGAATGTTTCCTTTCTAAAGTTTCACTTTTTTTATATATGCATGATATCTATTAATTAGATTAAGTTGGAAAATTGACATTAAGTTGGTGGAAAATCGAAAATGTGTTCCATGTTGGTCATAATTAAGTTAAGGTCATGACAAAAGTAGTATCAGAACATAATTTAGATTCCTTGTAGAATGAGACCTTTAGGTTATATCTATATGCTATCATGATAGGTGTTAACCGAAACTATACTAGTGGTATGTGTGCATTTAAGATCATGTATCACCAGTACCATTTCAATGGATCTTTTTATACTAGGTGATAAATGGTGGAGTTTATATGTGACATTGTGTACTACAAGCTATTTAATGAGTTGTCTATTGATTGTTTGAATTGTTATATGATTATTTAAGAAAATTTATGGATAATTAGGAAATGGTTAAGAAAATTTGCTACCATGATAGATGTTGATTAAAACTGTACCAGTGGTATATGTGTACTTGAAATCATGTACCATCAGTACTATTTTGATGGACCTTTTTATACTAGGTGATGGGTGATGGAGTTTGTGTGTGACATAGTGTACTACAAGTTACTTAATGAATTAATTGATATTTATTGTTTGAATTGATATATGATTGTTTAAGAAAATTTATGGATAATTAGAAAATGGTTAATACATAAAGACAAGCATGAGCTAATCGCCTTGGAGATAAAGAATCACCTAGAGGTCCTCAAGCTTATAATGACAAGTAAGAGGCTGGTGGAGAAATTAATCATCAATTTCCACTTTGGACTACTCTCTTTCTGGAATATGTCCTTAATAAAGTTGATATAGTCCTTACTTGGTGATTGAGGTATGATGCCTCCAAAGATCAAAGTGAGCCTTCAAATAACCCTAATGATCATGATGAAAGTCATGATCAAAGAAGAGAAAGTTAATATAATCATACCTTTTTTACAAGGGGAACAAAGGATGAGTTTAAAATCATACATGAGTTTCTTTGGTTAAATTAACCTTGATACTTTGGTCTTGATCTGATAGTAGATCCATATCAATTCCTGGAGCATATTGTGAGGTTGGGCGAGATGTTACAATGCTCTACTTCTTTGTTGATTAAGTTAGTAGGTTGTCAACTAAATGATATGGCCCATTATTGATTCACTATCATAGTAACCAATCAAAATTCGCAATTAGAGCTTTTAACTTAGGAGGCTTTTTGGAAACTATTCATGGATCACTTCTTGCCACAAGTGTTCATAAAGAAAAAGTTAGGAAATTTAAGATCCTAAAACAAAAAGGCTTATTTATTATGGAGTATGATGCTTGATTTACTTAATTATCCTAATATACTCTATATTTAGTTTCTACAAAGAAAGCAAACATTGAAAGATTTATATATGGCCTCAAAGATTTCTACTTTAAGAGAATTCATGTTAACTATGATGCCACTTATTAAAAAGTGATGGACTAAGCAGTAATGTTTGAAATGAGAGTTAATAAGAGAAAAGAAAGGGAAACTTAAGATGGGAGTAGGAATAGAAGTTAGTTTGAGGGACTAAATTAAGCACATTCTTCAAGGGGGATGCCTTTTTAAGCTATTTCTAAGCATAGTGAAAATCAATATTTTCAGACCCGGACCGGTCATTGACTCGAAAAGGTGAGTGGGTGAAGGTCAGACCGGTTCAACCGGTCGAACCGGATGGTTGAACCGGTTAATATATTTTTATGTATAAATTATAATATTATATAGATATATAAAAAAATTAAATCAATTTAACTTGCATAAATATATTTATAAAATATAAAATAATAAATATCAATCTTATTATAATTACAAATATTTATTACAATTTTAATATTATTTTATAATATTAAAATTATATTTCATTTCAATATAATAAAAATTTAAAACTAAATATTAGAAAAAGTTTAATTATATAATATAAAATATAAATATATAATATATAATATATACTATTTATAAAAAATCTAGATAATATATTATGGAAAATAGAAAATATATACATTATATATAAAGTTTGCCTTTACCTTATTGAAGAACTCTTCTGTCCAAGTGGAAGCATGGCTGCGTTTTGGCTTGGTAAACGCGGGTTCAAGGCTTGGGCAATGCAGCTTCTAAATTTTTTTTTCATTGAAGAGGAAGTTGACCCACCCGAATCGGGTTGCACTAGATCGGCAGGTTTTTGGGTAAATACTGGGTCTGGCCGATTCAAATCGGTTTGACCGGTTGTCCGGGTTTGTGATGGAACCCGAACTAATTGAACCGGCCAGTCCGGTCTGAATTTTAAAACCCTGGTGAAAACGGTTCTGCCAAAGCGTCATCATTTTTTCAAGGCCCTCATGATGGGTCCTCTTCGGGAAGAGGTTCTAGGATGCAAATACTTTATCTTAATCCTTCAAGTCAACAATAAAATCATTTTCCAATGCAAGCTAATAAGAAGCCTTAGTGCCTACAATATCATTCTTATCATAATGGTCCTTGTAATTATTTTGGAGGACAATGCTTCAAGTGTAGGATAATTGGGTACAAGGTAAAGGATTACCTTGGAAATATTGCAAGCTAAGGTACAAGTTATTTCATATCTCAATGAGATAATCCAAATTCCTAATTGGCTTTAAGTTCTAGAAACCTTCTAGCATCCTTAAGAAATGCTAATGTTTTAGGCTAAAGAAGAGAAATAAATGGGAATCAAGCTTGAGTGTATGCACTTACTTACTAAGAGGCCCATACCTCAAATGTTGTTATGATAGGTACTATCTCTATTGGGACTTTTGCTATTAACATTTTGTTTGATCCTAATGCTACTCACTCTTTTGTGTTAAAGAAATTTGTTATCTCCTTAGGTAAACCCACCAAAGAGCTAAATACTCCTTTAGTTGTAATGACCCCTATAAAGAAATGTCTTATAGCCATCTATAAATTAAAGACTTATTTTATAAGAATTCATGATCATGTAATGTCGGCTAACTTGATTTTACTTGATATGAGTGACTATGATGTAATATTAGGGATGGATTAGTTATCTAAGTACCATGCATGTGTAAATTATTTTGATAAATCTAAAACGTTCTCCATTAAAGGCTTTGCACCTATTGAGTTTAAGGGAATAAGTTAATGGACTCTATTTCATTATTTCGAGTATTAAGGCTTAAAGGCTTATTTAAAAGGCAGGTATAACATACTTGGCACTAGTGTAATATTTAAATCAAGCTATTTCATATGTCGATACTATCCTGGTAGTAAAAGAATTCTCTAATGTGTTTCCGAAGGAATTACTTAGGTTGTCTCTGAATCATGAAATTGACTTCCATATTAACTTATTACTAGGCATTAAATTGTTTTAATTCCTCTATATTGAATGGATCCAATAAAATTGTAAGAGTTAAAGGAATAGTTAAAAAATCTTATAGATAAAAGGATCATTTGTCTGAATTCTTCACCTTAGGGAGCTCCAATCCTTTTTATGAAGAAAAAGGATAAATTTATGCGGCTATGTATTGATTATTGTCAGTTTAACAAGGTCATCATTAAAAATAAATATCCTCTTCCTTATATTGATGATCTTTTTTATCAACTTTAAGGAGTGAAGTACTTTTCCAAAATTGATTTATGAACGGGTTATCATCAATTGAAGATCTATGAAGGAGATATTTTTAAGATTACATTTAGGACTCAATACGACTATTTCGAGTTCCTAGTGATGTTTTTTAGGCTGACTAATACCCCTATTGCTTTCATAGATTTAATGAATCGTATATTCAATTGATATTTAAATAAATTTGTCATTACATTTATAGATAATATCTTAGTGTACTTAAAAAGTGAAAAGGAGGATGCTTGACATATTTAAATGGTCTTGCAAACTTTATGAAAGCATCAATTGTACACAAAGTTTTCCAAGTGTGAGTTTTGGATAACCAATGTTACATTCTTGGGGCATGTGATAACATAGGAAGAAGTTTGGGTGGATTTTTAAAAAGTTGAAGTAGTAGAGAATTGACTAAGGCTATCATCAGTTATAGAAATTTGTGGTTTCCTTAGGCTAATAGGTTAACACTAAAGGTTTGTTAAAGATTTCTTAAAAATCTTTGCACTACTACCAAATTAACATAAAAAAGAGTTAAATTCAAGTAGATAGATGTATGTGAAAATAGTTTTCAGAAATTAAAGTCATACTTGATATCGGCACCTGAATTAGCACTTCCTTCTGACATTAGAGGATATATAATGCATTGCAATGCATCAAGGATTGGACTTGGGTGTGTTCTTATGCAATATGGTAGGGTAATAACTTATACTTCCTTACAATTAAAGAAACATGAACAAAATTATCCTACATATGATTTGGAGATGGCAGTAGTAATCTTCACATTGAAGATATGGAGGCATTACCTATATGGAGAAACCACTAAAATCTATATGGATCATAAGAGCTTGAAGTATATCTTCGAGCAAAAAGATCTCAATCTAAGATAAAGGAGATCGATGGAGTTAGTTAAAGACTATGATTGTTTTATTTTATATCACTAAGTAAGGCTAATAAGGTAGTATATGCACTTAGCAGGAAATTCGTGAGTAAACAAATAAAGGTACCAATTGAAAATTCATGTATAATATTAGATTATATGGCCATTCAATCTGTTCTTATAAAAAAGATCAAAGATATGTAAAAAGGTAATATATATTATGCAACTTTGGTGAAAGAGGCAATTAAAGAACAAAACCCTGGTCTAATTGTTGATGAAAAGGGAGTAGTTTGCCATTAAACAAGAATATGGGTTCCGACAAGCAAATGGAATGAATTGATGCGCCAAGCTCACAATTTATCTTACATCATGCATCTAGGAGCAGCAAAAATATACCATGACTCAAATGGAGTCTTCCAGTTGAAAAAGGATAAAAAAAAATATTGAACTATGTAGTGAAATGTCTCACTTATCAATAGGTGAAGGCAAAACATCAACGTCTGATAGGAATGCACTAGTCGCTCCTGATATCAAAATGAAAATGGTAAAATATTACAATAGACTTCTTGATTAGATTGCCTAGAACACAAAAAGAATATGTTTTATTTAGGTTATTATTGATAGATTGATAAAATCAGCATACTTTCTTCTTATTAGAACCACCTTTATTGTAATTTAATATGCTCAGTTGGACCTTGATAAGATTATGCCATTGCATGGGGTTCCAATTACTATCATGTCAAATCGTGGTGCTTAGTTCATATCTCATTTCTGGCAATCATTTCAATAGGCATTAAGAACTCATTTTTAATTTAGCATCGTTTTTCATCCATAAATTGATAGGCAATCTGAAAGAATAATTTAAATACTAGAAGATATGCTTAGAGCTTGTGCATTGGAATTTAAAGACACCTAACAAAAGTCTCTAGCACTAATAGATTACTTATAATAATAGCTATTAATCCAATATTCAGATGGCATCATATAAAGCACTTTATGGCCAAAAATATCAATCACTAGTAGGATAGTTCAAACCTAGGGAGGCATAACTCTTAGGACTAGATTTAATGAGTAATGCTTAGGAGTAAGTTCGAATTATACAAAATTGATTGCAGATAACTTAAGATCGATAAAAGTCATATGTAGACAAGAGAAGTAAAGAGCTAGAGTTTCAAGTGAGGGATATGGTTTTTCTAAAAGTCTCACCTATGAAAGATATCATGAGATTTGAGAGAAAGGTTAAATTAGCATCACATGTCATTGGGCCCTTCCCAATTCTCAAGCTTTTTAGAATGGTAGCTTGTCAATTAGAGTTGTCAAATAGTTTATGAGCCATCCATCTTGTATTTCATATATCTATACTTAGAAAATACTTACCAAATTAGTTTTATATGATTCAAGATGGACCGTTATAACTTAATCCTAAACTATTATACAAGAAATAACTAATAAAGATTTTAGATCACTAAGTTTGAAAATTGAGATCTAAAGAAGTTTCTTCCATACAAGTTCATTGGGAATGTCATAGATTAGAAAATGCCAGATGAGAGTTAAAGTCTAAAATGTAATAGCGATAACCCCCCCGTTTATTTGATAAATGATTAGCATGATATAGTCATATTTTACACTAACTTTAGAATACTGCATGTATCAAGAATTCAAGGATAATTTATTTTGAAGGGGGAAAGTATTATTACACCTTTTTTATTTATTAGTAAATTAGAAAAATTATTAAGTGAGAAAGAATGGTTAAGGCAATCCCTAAATTTGATTAAGTTAATGATTTTATGTGTAAAATATTGAATAAAATAAATTCAATTAAATTAAAATATTGAAATATGAATTTGGTAAAATATTGATAGGAAAAATTTATTAGAATTATAAAGTATGAAATTTTGTACTGATATAAATAAGCATATAGGTATGGAAGAGGTTTAGAGATAATTTTTCAAAAATACCTTTGGGGCCATATTTTTGTCATATCAGCCTTAAATCCTTATCTTCCTCTCATTTCTCTATTTCTCCTACTTTCTCCATATAACCCTTCCACCACTTCATCAATCAAGTAAGGGAAACTTCAAATCTTCTTAATTCAATCAAGGTAAGAACATTATTTCCATCAAGAATCCCTCATATTTCTTTTTAGTTAATAAAAGATTTAAGTTTTATTAGGTATTTTGAGCTTTAACTTTAGAACCCATTAATTTTAATGTGATTAGGGTTGAAAGATTATCAAACTAGCATTTTAACATCCTTTTTTATACAAGGTGAGTGGATAATTTAACTAAATCTGTAAATTTTGTGAATTTACTTGAATTTGTTTTGTTTTAATGTGGTTAAGATAATCAATGATAGAAAGAAGTGATATAATATGTTAGATAAATATATTAATGATTGTACTAAGATTTAGTGTGTAATATATATGTTTAGGGGGTATTTAGAGTCAGATGTATAGTGAAATTTTCATAGAAAATTGAGATTTTCATAGAAAATTGAGATTTTCATGTATAAATTAATTATTAAATCAATTCTAAGGGTTAAGAGGTAAATTTGGGCTTCAAAATTGAGTGACCAATTAATTTTGAATCCAAAGTGGATAAATCAAGTGGTTAATCAACTCTAAGGGTTCAAAGGTAAAATTAGGCTTTAGAATCTAGTGACCAATAGATTCCAAGGGTCCAAAGGTAAAATTGGGCGAATGAATTGGTCAATCGATTCATCAACTGTAAAAATTTATACCATTTTTAGAAGAGTATGACTCCTTTATCTTATATTGGTATTAAACAAACTACCTATCATTTTAAAGGAATTAAATCTACTTTCAAATGGAATCAATTTCAAATCAAAATCTTATATATATTTTGAGATATCATCAAAATAGTGGATAGAAGTTAAAAAGTCAAGATTTTTAAAAATTGACTTTTTATGTCTATCTTTCAAAAGGCATGACATTTTCAAATTTTAACCAATTTAGGTGAATAAGTAGACTCTAAAAACTAATTGAATCTATTTTCATATAAAATAAGTTTCATAAAAATATATTCATAATTTTTGAATTATACTTGAAACATCACTTAAGTGTTTATAACTATAGTAACTTTACAATCCACTATACTCAATCTATTTTATATTTTATGATTTATAATAGTATTACTTAGGGTGTTTAACCCTCAAGCATTAAAGATAAAGTTGTTTATGATAATTATAGATAAGTACATGATTAGCAAATTCATGAAATGACAAATTAGATATTGTATGTTATAATGTGGGTTAAAATAGACTTAATGCATTATTTATAAAATGAAATGTATTAAGAAATGTTTTATGGATTATGTAAATGCTTACAGTTAGGTAAGAGGATATGATGATGATGTGTATTATTATGTATATTAAAATTTAATTGTGATTTCATTAAGTAGACCTTGAGCTCTAGTGATTAAATTGCATCATGAATCATGCCACGAATGGTATTAGAGATGAGAAACATGATAGGGGTGATTTTGTGAATATTGAATGGAAAATTCTCGATGATATGTTAGTGAAAGGTATAAGGTAAACCTTGGAAGGATAAGGATGGAAAGTTTATGAAGGGTATAAAGCTGACCCGAAAGATAAAAAATGGATGATTGTATTTTATCTATTGTGTATTGTTCTAAATAAGATATGACTTGATTATAGTTATCCCTCAATGTTCTTACATGAGATATTAAAAATGGAATGATTATGTGTTAATTTCATTGTTATTGGCTCTTGCCTTCTAATATACTTAAATGTGGTATGAATGGTTAAACGAGGATAGTTCGATGGGTAAGTTAAGATGAAATATTATTATTTTTATAGATTATTTACTCATTGAACCTCAGACTCACTCTTCCATATTTTATTTTATAAATTCCTAGGTTGAGCCTTTACCTCTTCCTCTACCTCCACCTCTACTACCTCAGAGTTAGATTCCATGAGAGCTTATTGATGGTAGAATGGTAGCCCAAATTTCTATACATAAAATATTTTGGGCCTTTTATTTTATCATAGACTTATGTAGAAGAAATATCTAAACTAATCATTCATAAGTTTGTTAGATTTTCTTATCCTCATTTTGAGAGAATTACAAGTATATCTAACTTCTTCATCTTTTGTAAATACCTCGATGAATATTTCCTTTATGAAATTCCACTTTTTTTTATATATACATGATATTTATTAATTAGGACTAAGTTAGAAAATTGAAATTAGGCTAGTGAAAAATCGAAAATGGGTTCTGTACTAGTCACGATTGAGTTAAGATTGTGATAGTATTTTTGGTAGGACTTTTATGGACACAGATTTAGTTCATAAAGTGCTTAGATTATTGGCTATTATTAGCAACCAAATATAATCACAATTAAAGAAGTCATGAAGATTAACATGCCATCATGCAAGATTTCTTTAGCAACCTAGAAGAGTATAAAATGGAATTGAAAAAAAATATGTCAATGATAGTGACAAGAAAAATATGTCATTAGCCTTTAAAGCTAAAACTATCATTGATGAAGAAGATATTGATAATGAGAATTAAAAGGACAATCTTAACACTTTATTTCAAAATAATCTAACCTTTCTCATTAAGAAGTATCAAATAGCATTTAAGAGAATTAGTAGAAGAAAAGAAGTTTTTTTTATCACAACATGTATATAAGTAAAGAAAAATAAAGTAACTAAGCAAATCTAACTTGCTATGAATGTAAAAAATTACATCATTTCAAATTTAATTACCCTATATTCCTTAAAAGGTAATTAGAATATGAGAAAAGGAAGAACAAGAGCTCACGTAAAAAAGCCTACCTTGTAACATGGGGAGATAATGATATTAACTTATGTGATAGAAATGACAAAAAAAAGAGACACTTTTATGTTTGGTAGCTTTTAGGGACAATGATGGTGATAAGGTTTGTATAATGCTAAAAAGAATATTAATCTTTCAAAAAATGTTACATCTTCCTTAGAAAAAAAATTCAAAATTTATAAAAAAGAAAATGGTGAATTGATTAGGGAAATTGAAAGCCTTAAGAAGGTGTTATAAACTTGTACTTCTTGCGAAAGTCTTAAGTAAAAATTAGATGATTTAAACAAAATAAAAATTTACCAAAAAAGAAAGATACTTTTAACGCATTATTTGGTCAAAGAACTAGTTTCAATAAATAAGGTCACCAGTACAACATAAATGGAAAGAATGCATTTTACAAAAACTTTTTAAAGAACTATGAAAAAGTAACCCAACATCATTTGTTTTTATTATGGTAAAAAAAACATGGAATTCATTCTTATGCTTACAGAAGAAACACTTATGTTAAGGTAAAGAAAATTTAGGTTCCAAATGGAGCATATATTAGAACTAAATTTAATGGACCCAAAGTGATTTGGGTACTAAAAATAAAAAATTGATGCTCCTATTATGCATTTGCATGAGGACTTAAAATGACATATAGTACTTAGATAATGAGTATTTAAGGTATATGACCGGTAACAAATCCAAATATTTCTTCTTGACATTTAAAAATGGTGGTAATGTGACTTTTAGAGGCATTATAAAGGGCAAAGTAATAGGTATAAGTGAAGTTACTAAAAATGTTAAATCTTTTGTTGAGGATGTTTTACTTATTAAAAAGTTTAAACATAATATTCTTAGCATTATTTAATTTTGTGACAAAAGAAATAAAGTTACCTTTAATTTCTCTTATTACATTGTTGAAAATTATAATGCTAAGTAGGTTAAGTTAGTTGAAAAAAGATATAGCAATGTTTACATGATAGATTTTGATAATGAGCTAAATTTAGATCCTAAATATTAAGTATGAATAAAGATTCTTGACTTTGGCATAAAAAGTTTGTTCATACAAGCATGAAACTTAATAGAAAACTTTCAAAAAATAATTTGGTTAATTGTTTACTAAAATTTAAATACATTAAAAATAGAATTTGTGATGCATGTTAAAAAAAACAAATAAAAGCTTCTTTTAAACCCAAAAATGTTATTTCTTTTTCTAGACCATTTCAATTACTTCATATGGATTTAATTGATCCATCAAAATTTAGAAGTCGTAGTGGTAATTATTATGTACTTGTAATTATTGATGACTATTTTAGGTTTATATGAACATTATTCCTTGCTTATAAAAATAAGGCTTTTGATGCATTCAAAAAGCTTGTAAAATCTATTTAAAATAAAAAAGAAATAAATATTGTAAACTTTAAAAGAGATTATGGTAGAGAACTTAAAAATTATGATTTATTTTTGTAGTGAGAATGATATTGAGCAAAATTTCTTATTTTTTAGGACACTATAACAAAATAGAGTTGCTAAAAAAAGAATAAATGTCTAAAAGAGAAGACAAGAACTATACTAAATAGTAGCTCTCTTTCTAAATCATTTTAAGCAGAAGTAATTACCACCACTTGTTATGTAATGAATAAAGCATTAATAAGTTCAATTTTAAAGAAAACCCTATGAATTATACAAAGGAAGAAAGTGAAACATATCAAATTTTCATATTTTTTGTTATCAATATTTTTTGCATAATAATAACAAAAATAATCTTAGGAAGTTTGATGCCAAATCCAATGAAACCATGTTTATTGGATATTCTTGCAATAACAAAGTCAAATTTTTCTAGTGGAAAAATTAATCTATATTATATTTGATAAATCTATTTCAAGTATGTAAAAGGTTTCAAATGAAAGTAAAGAGCAAATAGATTCATGACTCTTTTAAAAAGATTTTAATTAGAAACTTAAAAAAAGAAAGGCTCAAGAGAAAGAAAAAGAAAAACAAGAACCTCTTCCCCTTATGGACAACTCAAATTAAAATTAAGATCATGGACTATAAGGAAAAATGAAAGATTATAAAGAGTTATCCTATTAATCAAGTCATTGGTAATGTGTCTGAAAGGGTAACTCATAACTCTTTCAAAAACATGTGTGGTCACTGAGCATTTCTTTACCAAATAGAACCTAGAAACATTGATAAGCATTGGATCTTAGGCATACAAGAAGAATTAAATCAATTTGAAAGAAATAAAATTTAGAAACTTGTGTTAAAATTTAATGATTATCTAATTATTTGTACTAAATAGGATCTTAGGAACTGACTTGATAAAAAATGGTGTCATAGTTTGGAAAAAAGCTCGATTAATTGCAAAAGGTTACAACCAAATGGAAGATATTGATTATGATGAAATATATGCATTGATAGATATATTAGAAACTATTCAAATATTATTGGCATATGCTAGCATGAAAAGATTTAAACTTTATCAAGTGAATGTTAATAGTACATTTTTTAATGGTATAATTATGTAAAAAGTGTATATGGAATAACCTTTATGTTTTAAGAGTCATTTCTACACTAATTATGTTTCTAAACTTAAAAGGCATTCTATAATCTCAAACAAGCTTATAAAGCTTAATATGAGAGACTGAGTAAATTCTTAATGAATAAAGGTTTTTTAAAAGGAAAAGTTGACATAACTTTGTTCATAAAGTATAAACTTGATGACAATTTCTTTATGCAAATATTTGTTGATAAAATTGTACATGGAGCTAATAATGATTTTATGTCGAAGGAATTTGCTAAGCTAATACAAAGAAAGTTTGAAATGTCCTTAATGGAAGAGCTAAATTTCTTCTTTGATCTTCAAATCAAATAACCAGCGAAGGAATCTTTGTAAGTTAAATCAAGTACACAAAAGAATTGCTCAATAAATACAATTTAGAAGAAGTTAAACCATATAGAACCTGTATGAGTATATCTATAAAGCTAGACTTAAATAAAAGAGGTAAAATGATTAACATTACATTATATAAAGGTATGATATGTTTCTTATTTAATCTTACTACTAGTAGGCCTAATATCATGATTAGTGTGTATATGTGCACAAAATGTTAAGCAAATTCAAATGAATCACATTTGATTATTGTAAAATAAATTTTAAGATATCTTAGGGGTACCTCACATTAAGTTGCGATATCCTAGAGAAAGGAGTTATTCTTTAATATGTTATTCCAATATTGATTTTGCGAGTAGCAAGTTAGATAGAAAAACTACTAATGGTACTTATCAATTTCTTATCCATTTACTAGTCTCATGATATAGTAAAATGTAAAATGGTATGGCTTTGTCTATCACATAAGCAAAATATATGACTATTGGTAGTTTTTGTGCTCAACTCTTTTGGATGAGGAAATAATTATTAAACTTAATTTAAAATTTGATTACATTTCCATTAAATATGATAATACTAGTGTCATTAACCTTACTAAATTATACGTTATAGATCAAAACATATTGCGATGAGACATTATTTCATTCGATGTCATGTTTAATGAGGAAATGTTGCCATTGAATTTATTCAAATTGAATTTCAACTAATAGACATTTTCATTAAGCCACTTAATAAGGATTATTTCAATTTTATAAGAAGAGAATAAAGCATATTAAATCCTTTTGAAAGTTGACCTTTTATGAATTTAAAAATCATTTAAATTTATTCAAGCACAATTTAATGTTATTATCCATTTAAATTTAATGTTTATTATTATTTTTATCAAGAATCAATTATTAATTTTGGCATCAAAGAGTCCACTAAAATTGGTTTATATAGTTTATCCATCAAAATTCAACCTTAAAAGTGAAAAATCTAACTATGAATGGCTTGAAATTAGAAAAGAATTAGATTTAGATCAATTTTAGCTAAAAAGTTTTTAATTATTGGCAGATTTTAGAGGTTATGAAGTGCTTAATGAAGTGCTTTGTTATGTAATTTTGGTTCTAGAGATCTAAAGCACATACTAATGCATAATAAAACTCCAATTTTAGTATTGTGAGTTGTGAAGCCATTCGCGAATCCTTTTGTTAATGAACAAGTTCATCAATGAAGCCTTTCATAAAGTACTTCGTTGGGGAGTGCTATATTACTTGTCACTTTTCCCCTTCTTCGTGTAAACTTAACCACTCTATCTTGACTTTCTTCACCCAATCCACCAAAATTTTCATCCTTCCACCAACTTTCATAGATTAAAACCTTTCTAACATCATTTTTTTTTGTTTTCACCAATTAATTTAAAAAAAACATATTAAAACATAAAATTCAAATATTAACCTTTAAACTCTAACTCATTATTTTTCATATCCCTTTAGTTCTTTCATAAAAAAATTACTCTTAATCATCCTTACACCTATTCTAAATATGTTTCTTACCTAAACTCATAGAAATTTCTTTCTTTATATGGGCAAAAAGTGCATAGCACCTAAAAGAGCTCACATTAATAAAGGAAAAGGAAATGTAAAGACTTTTGGTAGTTTTGATCCTCTTCTATCCATTGCAAATCTTCTAAAACAGAAATATTACAAGAAAGTAGCTCATTATTTGAAATACTTTGCAATTATGGATAAAGATATAGAACCTTTGAATTATTGGGATATGAAATTTTTGAAGAAATAAAAACTAGAAATTTATGATGTGTTGGAAAACTAAAGTTAGTTAAACTAGTTAAATTTAATGCTTCCATTTATCCTTTATTAGTATACTAGTTTTATGCTAATTTAAAGAAGTATGACATGAAAAGATAGATTAAATTGAGAATAATTATGAAAGGTCAAAAGTTTATATTGACATTAAATGATTTAGCTAATGCTTTTAGGATGGATAATGATAAGCCATGTATTGTTGTTGGGGAATTTAGAGCACATTTTAAAAAGGATTTACTTAAATTTTTTTTGGAAAGATGTTGCTCCTAAATACACTAATAACAAAGTTTAAACTACTTGATTGACTATGAATGATTGTTTGCTTCATTATATTCTTACCAAAGTTATTTTCCCAAAAAGATTCAACATTATCTACATTGATAAGAATGAACTATTTATACTATGGTATATAAGGAAAAATATGAATTTCAACTTTCTATACCTTATGATGAATTATATGAAATTTTTTCCATATAGAATGGCTTTAATTCTTTTTTTTTTTTTGAAAAATGGTTCTAAGGTTGAGGATGAAGCAAAGGCTATGAAATTCAAGGAAACCTCCAAGCTTGGTGAATCATATTTGAAACAAATGTCTTATTATAAGCATAAGGGAAGTTTGGTTTATGTTAAGAGACATCCTTCATCTAGTTCTTTTTTTGCTTAAGGTAGAATTAATATGAAACCTTTAATGGATCATTTAAACAAAATGTGGACCAATATTCAAGCTGAATTTCAATGTATTCATAATGAATTGAATGTTTTTTAGGGTCGTTTTTCCAGTTCCTAAGCTATTGATACTGCTAAGCATGTTAGAGATAATAAGGATAATGAGAATAATGAAGATTCCAAGAAGGATGATGATAAGGATGGTGTTGAGGAGAAACTAATGTTGGGGATGATTTAAATGATTTAGTAAATAATTAGATGATATTTGTCCCTTAGCCCTAATTTTGCTTGAAACTTTATTTTAGTACATTTTCGAATATTTTTGCTAGATATTTTATGATTTATTATGACATATTGACTTCTTATTTATTAGAGTTAACCCATTATTCCATCCTTGAAATTTTTGCTCACTTAGTATTTAATCCCTCAAATATTACACTTCTTATTAAGAGTCCTCCAATAATAATTCTGTTATAACCTTTCATCCTTACGTTTATGTCCGTTAATGTTCACAGCATTTATAGCATAAAACTACAAAAGTTCATTAATTTTTTCAAACTTAAAAAAATGATGTGAATTCAGTTAAAATTAAAACTATTCAAACCTAACCTATATGCAAAAACATGAAAAAAAAGAACATAGAGAAAACAAACCTAAGATAACGATGAAAATAGGTAGCTCAAAATAATGAAGACAGAAATGAAAATAAGCGCATAAGATTTGGATTTGGCCATTGTGAATACCTTTGAAGAATGAACATACTCCTTAGTCATTGTGAAGAGAAGTAATGTCCTTATAACATTGAAAATAAGTAACTTGATTATTTTAGAGCTAGGCATCAATGGCACTGAATACATCCTCAAGGAGATATAATGCCTCTTATGATTTGAAAATTTGTTTCACCCACTATTGCTTCGAATTTATTGGTTTGCATCAAACTTCATTATAATATTTTTGTTCGTAGTTTCTAGAATTATATATTTTATCTTTGTGGCAGAAACTAAAAATTTCAATTTTAAGATGGATGATGTAGTTTTGCTTGTATATCTTCTTATGTTTTTTTACTGCCATTGAAGGAGCAACCGATGTCAAGTTGAATTAAAAAGAATCACAACCACTTGTTAATGGATAAAGGAAACTACATGAATATTCTCTAAGTAAATCCAATGTCACTAGTTTTGCTTTTGCTCCTATAGTTTCCAACGCTTTTTGCCTTTGGAAAATCCATTGTTAAGTAAAGGTTACATGTTGCTGTTGAAAATCCATAAAGTTCCATCTCAGTCACCTGAAATAAAGCTTAAAAAATGCCACTTCTGTTCAGTAGAGAGAGAAGAAGGATGTGATAGACAATTGCATGCTATGAACTAAAACAAGCTCAATAATTACAAGCAAGGCTACCAAAATGCAATTCAATAGCATTTCCAGCATAATCCAGGGATATGCTAAGCAGACATAGACAACAATAACAAAATGCCGCTTCAACAAAATCAAACCAATTAGACAGAAGAAAAAAGGGTAACAATTCATAGATCACCAAAATATTCAAACGAAAAATGGCTTCTTTTTTTATTATACATAGCAAATAATATTACAAACATCGAAGCAAAGAGATAGAAGTATACCATCCTGGTGCCATATTCAATGGCCTGTTCAGTGTTGAAGGAGCCATTCTTCTCGGTGATGCCTTAGCAGATGACACGAGTGTTCTTGTCAACGAAGAAGGAAGGCGGTGGTGGTGGCACTACCATGTAGTGGCAGATCGGAGACAAGGAAGAAGAAGAGGTTTTGCGTCATGCAAACAAAGCGATCAACTTGGTGACGACTTGGCGACTCATCATCATTGCTATAATTTGTCGTTCAACACTACCCTTATCTTGAAATGTAGTGACACAACATTTAGTTTTAAAGGTTGTTAGTAACACATCAACATATTCAGTACATTTTGTTAAAGCCTATGATTATGAGGATGAGAAGTTTTGAGTGAATATTTTTTTAAGGACTCATAATGCGAAACTTAATGTATGAGGGATTAAATACCCAATCAACAAAAATTTCAAGGATGAAATAATAGGCTTACTTTATTTATTATGTTACTGATTATTGCACTTTATGCATTTAATTTTATTGTTTGAATGATGCCAAAAAGGAGAGAGATTAATTGAGATTAGGATTACTTTGGATTATGCCTCTTATGTAAAATTGTTAAATTTAACTAGGTAAAATCTTTAATATATATATATATATATACACACACACACAAACACACACATATATATATATGTATTAAAGGGAGTGTCAAAATGAAAGGAAGCTTTGTTTTAATAATTACTAATCTTAAAATGGTTTGTCATCATCAAATAAAGGGAGATTGTTAGCCTTGACCTCTATTTAAATATCAATTTTAATAATAACAATATATTTTGATTCGTTTAAATGTGATTTGAGATTACTTATTACATTAGACCTAGGCTCCATTTCATGTAAGTAGTTGATAAGTTAACTAATAGTTGATAAGTTAGTTAGTAACTAATAAACTAAATAATAGCTAATAGTTGATAACTAATAAGTTAGCTAATAGTTGATAACTAATAAGTTCGCTGAAATATTTTACAAAATTAGTTGTTGAAGTAATTGAAATTACAAACTAACGTAAAAGAATATATTAATAGAAATATATATATAATTAAAATATTTCATATTTATCTAAAAATTAAATTACATTAACGTAATTAAGAAGTTTAAAATAAAAATATAATATTTAATATTTAATTAATTATATTTTATGATATTATTTATTTACATATATATTTTTGTATATTTATAATTTAAAATTAGGATATAATTATATTAAAATTAAATTAATAATATTTTATAAAAAAATATTTAGATTTATATTATAAAATACATGTGTTATAAATTAATAAAAAGAATAAGGATAAATGTAAAAATAATTTGAAGAGATACTTTAGGTAGCTTGTCAAATCAGAATTTATTTTTTTAATAAATTAGTGCAAAAAATACATTTAAAGGTTAACTTATAACTTATTAATTATGTTTATAAGTTATAAATTAACTTATTTATTACATGAAATGAAGTCCTAGGATAGACCTTAAAGGTTATTGAAAACCTTTAGTTTAGGATTTTCATTTAAATAGGTTTAATTGTAAAAGAAGAAATTAAGTTCGAAAGATTCTTTCCATAATTAGAGAAAATATTTTTCAAAATTATTTTGTGTTAAAACATGATTTTACAATTTGGCACCAAAATTAGGGTAAAACCATTTAATTGGAATTGAAAAATTATTTTAGAAATATTTTAATTATAGTTAAAAATGTTTTAAATTAGTTTTAAAATTATTTTGAAACAAAAATTGTAAATTTAAAGGGAAGAATAATTTCACAAAGCACTTCTTTCCTTCCAAGATGACCAAAAAGCATTTTACAAAGCACTTTCTATGCCTACTTCAAAATTGAAGATTGCCTTTAGGAAAGCACTTTGCTTGTTATAGTAAATTTTCCTAAAGAGGGAGAAACACTTCATGAATCACTTTGCCCTTTGAAAAATCAATTTTCCAAGCATGTGAATAGTTTTGCAAAGAGATTCCTTGTGTCATGATGCATTTATAACAATTCTTTAATGTATCCAATAGGCATTTAAGGGTTCCAACTCCTATAGAAAGCCTAGAATTTATTGTTAAATATTCATTAAGAGCATTCACTATTACATTAATACAAGTTTTTCATCCCTTTACTCTCCAATGATTAAAATCTGTTGAACCCTATTTTCTTTTCTAACTTTTCATTATGTAATCAACTTTTGAGTTTGTGAGCTAAAATTCTTTGTATTAAACACTCTTTTATTGTATTTGGGGCGATGTATCCCTAGGTTTTCTAAGAGTGAGCATCTTTTGGTAGAGTGTATTTTGAATGTGGAAACTTAAAAAGATTTTCTTGTATTCAGGAAAGAATTGTAAAAAAGTTTTTTCAAGTGCCTATATTATTAAACTTGAAGAGTAAGTAGGTTTGTTAGTGGATATAATCTTTGAAAAATTAGATCTTTATGATTAAATCACTATAAATTATTGCATTTGTTCTTCTTAACACTGTCTCTTTAATTTTCTACACTACTTTTACTAGTTTATGCATGATGGTGTATTATTTATTGATTTGCTTGTCAAAGAATTGATAGCTCTCAAGGTTAATTAATTATTTAGTGTTTTTGAGTACTAATTGATTGAAATATCTTTTGAAAAATTGATTTTGTTTTAGAAAGGTGTAAAATTCTAAAATCCAATCCATTTCTTCTTCATTGGAATCCTCAACTTAGCTACATATTATGGAGGAGAATAAAACTTTTTACAAAAATTATGTACATCCACAATTAAAGATAAATAATCATGACACAATATTAATACTCAATATCCATTTTTTTCCTCTTATGAAACTACGGTCCCCGAATAACGTATTGAGCATTTTAAATTTGAAGTAAATTGTGAAATCAATTTATAAAAAATCAGGAAGACATTAAACTAATACTATAATATATTTAAGGTTAATTTAATTAGTATCAATTCCACAAATTTTATATCAATCCTATATTATTGTCACTTTAAAATTTTATATTAAATGTAAATTTAGCACGTTTTTGTTGACACAGAGTTCAAATTCTATTATAGACTCATCATTGAGGGGTAACAATTCATTTGAGATCTTAAAAATCTCAATATTTTTATTCACTAAATTCATAAACTATAATTCTTTAACTCTTCTCATTTTTTTATTCAATCTTAAATTGGTTTATATTGTCATTTCAATAAATAAGTTTACGAGAACGAAGCAAAATCAGCATTTCAAGTAAAAATGACTATTTATGAATATTTTAGTGATATATAATAATATTAAATTAATGTAAAATTTTCAAAATTGATACTAAAATGATATTAAAACATTTTTCAATACTATTTTTTTGAAGAAATCATCTTTCAATACTAATGATAACCCCTTAATCTTTCGTATATTAATTTAATAGTTTGCTTTTCATTTTTTTTAATAAAAGCCACCATAATTAATCATTGTAACCTTATTTGCTTGTTTTGATTAATTCAAAATTATCACATGGCTAAATTTTTTTATATTTCTATATGGAGACAGTTAATGAACAAATCATATGCTATCGCATTTTTTATTAAGAATGAAATATTCAACGGATGCACCTCCCAACTTAAGTTAAAAAAAACAAAATATTTAACGATCGTCCAAAAGTTGATTTACTAATCCATTCAGCAAGTGGTTGGAATTTGACCCTTCCCTCAAAACTATTATTAAAATCTCAATCATAAACCTATTTGAAATATTAAATATCACTTTAAATAAAAATATTTAAAATTCTAAATTTATAAGGTGAGTTTTTTCATACATTAAATAGTTAATAACTTATATTAAATTTTATATTTTTTGATAAAAATATTTAATTTAATGATTCATAATTTATCAATAAAATTAATTTATCCATGCGGTAGATTTTATTATGCGCGATAGAAGTGGGCATTTATAATCTGGTAGAAAATGGATTGTCCGAATTCATTCCACAAATGGAGTTTAGAAAACGTCCAATTAGGTTAGAAGACTAAATTAATGGACTAATACATTATACTTAAATATAAATTTATATTATTGCAACAAATAATATTGAGATTTTAATTTATGGTATAACATTTATTTATGGTAATAAATAACATTTTCAATGGCCAGAATTATGGTGTTTCTTTAACCTCCAAAATAAACCTAACGTGAAATTGAATATTAAGTATAAGGAATAATTGTTTATAAATATAATAATTATTAAAACTATTTTCTTTTACCATTAAAAATTACATAGAAAGTCAAGACAAACAGAAAATCAAAGAGAAGCAAGATCAAGAGAAAGACAAGGCTGGGGGGCGGAAGGAAAAATAAACTGATTATATATAATTTATTAAGTTTAAATTTAATTTATTGTTAGTGTAAAATAACACTCATAGTAAATGAGAAGAAAATATATCATTAAAAAAGATAGTAATTCAAAATTTTTAATAATAAAAATATTTTAATAATGTTTAATTGGTATAGCAATACATAGATAAATAATACTATAAAGCTGATTTATATTGAAAATAGATTAAATTTAAGTCCTAATTTATTTTATGTTTGATAATAAATTTTGATAATTAATTATGCATAATCGATTCTTATTTGAATGATGTGTAGAAAAATTATCTTTTTTTAATTAAGAATCTTTAATGATATTTTATGACCTTTAAAAGGGCTTGGTTTCCTTTGTAACATGGATTTGATTACTAATTCATTCCACCTTCACAAAAAAAAAATTATCCTTTAGTATTAAATTTCTTAAAATGACAATAAGAGATGATAGAGACAAACAGAGTTTCTCTTATTATATTTTCAAAATGAGAACAAAATATAAAATAAGAGAAAAAAATGAGATTGACATTAATATATATTTTAATATTTTTCTTCGGAATGGTAACGGGCCAAAATGAGAACAAATTTACTTCAAACTGCCCTACTTTACACCTTTGTCATCTATCCCAAATTTGCCTTGCTTTGCATTACAAAATTGAAAAAAAATAGATCAAAATTTTAGATTGATTACTAAATGATTTTAAAAGTGTAACAAGCTATCTTTAAATGAAAAATGCATAATCAGGTTTGACTTTCAGTTTTTTTAATTTGTGTCTTCAGTTTTTATTTGTTTTGAATAGACAATATCTTCGTTAAAAGTATACCCTACACTCCTGAATTGGAATCTAAATAATGGTTCTTTGTTTATTATATAAATTAAATTCAATGGTGATCGGGAGTTAATGACATTAAAATATCCTTCAAAATCAGATTGCAATGGTTTCGTCTTTGGTTCAGCGAAACTCCTCAACAGTTGTTAATATTATCTTTAGTAACCTTAGGCAATCAATGCAAAGCATGGAAGCCGGCTCCAACTTTATATATGCCGTTTAATGCTGCTAAACTCATCATTCTGAAACCTCTGTCTTGAACAAAAATGGCCAAACCAAGGCTGTCTTTGTATGGTGTTCCAATTTTTGCCATATTATGGGCTGATCTTCTTGGGAGCAATGGTTTTGCAATTGGCCCACTTGTCCAACAAAGGCTGGACAAGGTTGCTATTCTTCCAGGTCAAACCTTCAATATTAGCTTCTCTCACTATGCTGGGTATATCAAGGTCAATGAGAAAGCTGGAAGGGCACTGTTTTACTGGCTTATTGAGGCTGAGACAGACCCAGATAACAAACCTCTTCTTTTATGGCTAAATGGAGGTCAAAACATTGCCTTTGCTTCCCCTTTCATTTGCCTTTTAAGATTCTTTCATGTTGGATTAATAAAAATATGTTTTCTTTGTTTTATATATTTAAAAACGAGAAAAATGCTTTCACTTCTTACAAGATTTAAGTAAGTCATGCAAATCTTTTCTCTAACTTGAATTATAAAAAAAAATTACACTTAAATAATCTAAATTTAATTTTTTCATCATTCATATTTTAATTTTTGAATTTAATCGAAGTTTATATTTAATAACAAAATACTCAAATATCCTATATATCACATAACTGTTTAATTTAAATCTAACTATCTCACTATAGAAGTTTTAAAATTAGAAGAAAAATCCACATAATTTTGGTTAGTCTAAAGAGAGACCAGTGTATTTTACTCTAAAAATTTATGAAGTTGCCGTCTTCAATCATCTGATGTTTAAGTTTAGTGTAGCTTTCCACTTCGCTCGTTTATTACTCCTTTCCATTGTTATTCAGCTTTTCATCTTTTCCCTCCTGCTTTTGATACTTCATTACGTGATTAATGTGTCATAAAAAAATAATGGCAGCTAGAAAAAGTTCATTAGTTGGTTTTTTTATCTGTGTACCAACTCCTAGTGGACACAACATATAGCAGAGAATCACAAAAATTGGAGAAAATTTTCTTTCTTTCTCTCTTACAAGTAATGGCCGACGTGTAAAACCCTTGGTACTTCTATAGGCCCCGGATGTTCATCTATCGGTTTTGGAGAGGCAGAGGAAATTGGTCCTTTTCATATTAAGCCAGATGGCAAGACCCTTTTTCTAAATCCCTATTCATGGAATAAAGGCAAGTGACAATCTACAAGCTTAATTTTTTCTTCTTTCTTATGCCTATTATAAACAGAAGTGCTTCATGTAGGCTATCAATTCTGATTATTTGTGTTGTTTTCCAGTTGCCAACATTCTTTTTGTTGATACTCCTGCTGGAGTTGGGTTTTCATATTCAGACACCCCATCTGACATAAAAAACAGCGGTGATAAAATGACTGGTATTACTTCAAATATATCAGATTTCTAATTTTAAATATCTAAAACCAAATGCCACTAAATTAGGTTAAGTAATACTTTTTATGCAGCTACTGATAATCTGGTATTCCTTCTGGAGTGGTTCAAGCGCTTTCCCCAGTATAAAGGAAGGGCCTTTTTCATCTCGGGCGAGAGCTATGCAGGTAAAGCGAATTCCGTAGTTTCTGTATGATTTGCTTATCTAATATTTATTGATCTTGTTCTAATATCTTAGTGTGTTATTATCACCATAAATCTGTGCTCCAGGACATTATGTACCACAGCTTAGCCAGGTCATTGTGAATCACAACTCTGCAAATAGGAAAGATACCATTAATCTGAAAGGTTACATGGTAAATGCCTCATTTTTGCTTCGTAATAGTTCCTTCTTGTTGTTGTGATTCTTGTCACAGGATAATTTTCACCAAAATATGTCTTGTGCAGGTAGGAAATGCTGTAATTGATGATTACCATGATTGGCTGGGGTATAACCAGTTCCTGTGGTCATCGGGTTTAATTTCTGATCAAACGTACAAGCAATTAAATCTTATATGCGTTAAAGACTCACTCATAAAGCCCTCAAATTCATGTCTGAAGATTTTAAGTAATGGGTTTGCAGAAGTCGGAAATATTGATCTGTACAGCATCTTCACTCCTGTGTGCCCCTCAAATACCAGCCAGTCGAATCTGGTGAAAAGAAAATATGTTAGTGTACTCTTCTCATACTAAGTATTCTGATTCACTTTACCTTTTCCTTCTAAACTCCAAAAACAAGCTGAGGGCCATGATTTAGCGAAAGGGAAGCTATTTCATCATCTCAGCTCTCCTCTACATATTATTCTGAGTTATCTTCAAACATCCCTTCATTTTAAAACTTCTTTGGCCACAATAGTCACAGATAAAATGGAAGTGATCAATATATTCTAGCAGAACTTGTATCAAATTTTATTTTGTTAAAATATACCACATCTGTAGTTCATGTCATTGATATTTTATGTCATGTTATAGAGGATAATTAGACTCCTTGAAGGTTATGATCCTTGCACCCAGGAGCACTCCAAAGTATACTTCAATCTAGCTGAGGTGCAGAAGGCTCTTCATGTTGATCCAAATCATAAGCCTCCAAAATGGGACCTCTGCAGGTAAAGATTGTCAGGACAAGAACTCAAACAGGACGGATTTTGCCTTTTTCATGCGATTAACTAGTCATAGAAATCAGTCTTCCAGCAGTCATCTGATTTCTAGAGCAATCTTTCAAACTCAAGTGGACAATTCCGGAATCCTTTTTAAGTTGTAACTTGTTATTAGGATCATTGAATTGTCAACTTTAGGGACAATCAGTCCAGCGTATAATGCACTGTCGTTACTTCTGTTTAAGATCCACCACTGTGTGCTCATGAGTAGTATTTCCGTTTTCTATTACTAAGTTCTCTTAATGTTGCAGTGATGATGTAGGCAATTCCTGGCAGGACACCCCAAGATCAGTGCTCAATATTTATCGCGAACTTATTCATATGGGACTGCGGATATGGGTGTTCAGGTTACCCTCACTGTCTAATATATATGCATCACTACATATACATAAAAGCAAAGCATGATTCAAACCAATTTGCATTCACTACGCATATCATGTTACCTAAGATAGCTAACTACTAAAAATCTAACACAAGTTAAGATTCATAACCTCACTTTCACTTGGATGTTCTCTAGTGATTTATTGTACATATAACCGTGATTGCGATTTACAGTTATCTCCATTGAGTTTAGACTAATCACACATCTACCCCACCATAAATATACATTCACCTCCTTTATTCTAGTGTATCGTATTAAAATTACACGCACCTCCTTTTCTGTGAAAATATAGAAGAGCTGAGTATAAGTATATATTTTTGAAAATAGAAGGGTAGGAAGTTATTAAGCTACACCCCATCAAAGGGGAGCATAATTTGTCTAGAAAAATATATCTGGTCCTACCTTTGTGATGGGAAATTGAGTATTACTATCCTTCTTTTTATATCTACGGATAAATATAATCATCTCTCAATCATGAATGAGTTAAATGTTCAAATTCAAAATTTTGATTTGTTCATTTTTTTTTTTTTAAAAAAAAAGGCCGGCAATTGTACTCACATCTCAATATAACAGTGAGCCCAGAAATTTTCTCCCAAGAAAATATCATTTTCAAGGGTTATTAGATCCCCTAGAATCATGCATGTGATGCAGTGCCATAAAACGATGATAATAAGTAAAATGCTTGTTCAAATAACAGTGGCGATACAGATTCAATAGTCCCAGTGACATCCACCAGAAACAGTATTAATGCTCTTAACCTTTCGACTGTGAAGCCATGGCGTGCCTGGTACAATAGGGGTGAGGTATGTAATTCTTAAAACCCCCAAATTTAGATTCTTTTTCCCGATTTCTTGGTAGCAGTAAGTATATAACAGAGTGAAACAAACAGGTGGGAGGATGGACGCAGGAATATGCTGGACTCACCTTTGTAGCAGTGAGAGGAGCAGGGCATGAAGTTCCTCTTCATCGGCCAGAGCTTGCTCTTACGCTCGTCAAGAGCTTCCTGGCAGGAGCCCCTTTGCCCTCCGCTCAGCCTGTCATTGCTTGATAATTTCAACATTCTAGAACATTCTGCAGCCATCCTACGGCCTTTTGATGATGTACTTGTGACCTTAGAACTCTCGAAGCTTTAGTTATCTGAATCCCGTCGTGGTATTAGACAACCGGTTATGTGCCGGTACCAAGAGGAAGACTGATCCAATGAAATTTTTATAAAACAAGATACCCACCCACCCGCTCATTGCTTCTCTTGAGAATTTTTTCTTTTTGGTAAACTGCTTCTCTTTTGGTTTAATTATATGTTTATATTGTTGTAATTATAAAAATATATGTTGATTTTCTTGTTTTTCTACAGTAATAGAGATGAAATTTAAGTTAAAAATCTTTAATTTGATACTTGATATTTTTTAAAAATTTTATAATTTTCACTATATGTAAAATTCTATTTTTAATTTTTATATATATGTGATGATTTAATAATTTTTATAATTAAAAAATAAATAAATTTTAAATAAAAATATGGACAAGCGAGTTCATATAAAAAATGAAAGGCTTATTGTACATTTTTAAAAAAAAGAAAATAAATGTAATTAAACAAACCAAAAAAGAAGTGCTTCGAAAATAAATATTAGAAAAACATTTGATCAAAAGAATGTAAATCGATGGTCATTTATTTTAGGCTATTTTATTCTTTGGATATTGCCATAGTTGCCATCATAAGAACGCCTCTAAGGAGTTGTTTGGTTTAAACTGGGAAAAAAGAATAAAATTAGGGAAAGGAATTGGGGGGAAAGGAAAGAAATAACTCTTGATTACCTAATTTATTTAGTTCAAATAAAAAAGGAGAATTAAGTATTTTTAATTTATTTTATCAATAATTATTACACTAAAAAATAACTTATAATTATTATTAAAATAATTATTATAATTATTATCTTATTATTTTTATTTTATTTACTAATATTATAATTTTAATAATGATTTAATATTAATTATTAATATCTTATTAATATTATTTTAATTATTACTTTTATTATTTCAATTATTATTAATATCTTAATAATAATTATCATAATAATATTAATTTTTATTTATTTAATATTTACTAATATTATTTACTTATTAAAAAAATATTATTAATATTATTAATATATAATAATTATTAAAAATAAAATTATTATTCATTTAATTATTATTTTTAATAATTATTATTTTATTAATATTATTAATTATTTTTATGTTATTGAATATTATTAATTTCATAATTATTTAATTTTAATTATTAATATTTTAATTTTATCATTATTTCAAGTATTATTATATTATTTATTTATTATTTTTTGTAACTATGATAGTTATTATTTTATTATGAATATTTATTTTTATTATTATTAAATTATTAATATTTTATTAATATTATTAATTTTTATATTATTAAATACTTTATTATATTTATTATAATAATTATTATATGATTATTTATATTTATTTAATTTATTATATTTTATTTTTTATTACTAACTATTATTTAATAATTATTTTTATTTATGCTTATATTATGATTTTATAATAATAAATTATTATTATCATCATATTAAAAATGATAAATTCAAAAGTTAAAATGAAAGAATTGAATTCCTTAAGGATTTGAGAGGAATCACCATTCATTTATTTGAGGTAATCCTATTAAGGAAAAATGGGGAAAGTAAATGAATTTTTTTTGAACTAAACAAAAACAAAGGGAATGAAACTCCATAATTCCTTTTCCCTTTCCTGATTAACCCCGATCAAATGATTCCGTATTGTAGTTCCTTACTCATAATAATTGGGGAGTGCTGTTTCAATGTAAAGTGGTCATTCATGTGTCCATATTAAAATTATGTATGGATTATTTTCAAGTATATTTTGTTAATACTTCTTACAATATTTTAAATAAATTTTATTATAAGGTTGATGATTCAAACTTTTACAATTATTATCTTTTGGTTAGACATCTGATCAAGAAATACTTTATATTTATAATGTGATAAGTAACTTGATGATGATCATTTCATCTTCATCCAAAATTTATCTTTCTCCTAACCTCATAAGATTAAACTACATATTATTTTTAATTTACATAAGTTGAAATTGTGATGACAAATTAAATTAACAAAATTTAGCACCTTCCTAATCACATAAGAATAAATAGCATAATACTCTTGGCCCATAAGAGTTTTAAACTATGTACGCTTTAAAAAAAATTCTCATATAATACTCTTAGCCCATAAGAGTATAATTGTGTATGACTAAATCAAAATAAAAAAGTGTATACTATCTTTAACTCGCAAAAGTAAAAACTGTGTACAATTAAATCAAGGTCAAAATAAAGCATATGTAATACTCCTATCCCACACAAATATAAATTGTGAATAGCTAAATCAAAGTCAAAAATATATTTATAACTCTTGGCTTACACGAGTATAAATTGTGAATGGTCAAATTAAACCAAAAATTGAACTACGTTTAACTTGATTCTTTATTGGGTATGAAAGCAATTTAGTAAATTACTAAGTGCAGTCACATAAGTAAATAAATAAAATTGTCCTTGTAGAATGAAAAGTGAAGATGAAATTATAAACAAGATTTCATATTCAAAGTTCAATGCATTTATAAGTTTAATGAATTACATAATGCATAGAAAGATGTATATTTTCTCTTGGACATCTAACAATCAATATGTTTAGTTGTTGTTAAGTTTTGCCTATATCTCTAATATGGATGCATGTTCAAGAATGAAAATCTTCAAGTTGAAATCACGCATGATAGCATTCTCACTCACACTCAAGAAAGAATGAAAGCCTCCAAGTTAATGTCATAAATTTATGCTTTGTTAAGAAAGCTGCAAATTGATAAGCTGTAAATAGATGAATACCTTTAGATAAAAGGTCTTAAATGTTTTCTAAAGTCTAGTTTTAAACATATTTGGATACAAAGTCCTTATAACACATGGTTGAATATCTTCAAATGTAGGGTTTGGAATGTTTTTAGATATGAAGTCTTAAACAAATGTGAGATCTTGGATACCTTTATATATGCATCTTAAACATCTTTAGATGTGAGGTTCTGAACATCTTGATAAGCATAGTCATAAATGTTTATCATGATTGACATATGGACAAAAATGATTCTTGATGATGGAAGTCAATTTTGATATATGCAACCATAGAAGTTTATCATAATCAGCATAGTGATGAAAGCGAATCTTGACATGTAAAATGACAGAAGTCATATTTGATGAGCAAAATCATGAAATTATGTCATGATTAGCATAGTGATGAAAGTAAATCTTGATAGGTAAAGTGATGAAATTTGATCTTGATGAGTACATTTACGAAAATCTTTAATGATTGGTATAATGACAAAAATGATTCTCAATAAGACAAAGCGATGGAAGTTGATCTTGATATGAACAATCACAAAATTCTATCATGATTAGAATAATGACGTGAGCAAATATTAATACACAAAGTGATGGAAGTTAATCTCGATGAGTATAGTTATAGAAGTTTATCATGATCGATATAGTGATGAAAGCAATTCTCGATAAGATAAAGTGAAAGTAATTAATCTTGATGAACATAGCCAAGGAAGCTTGTCATGATCGATATAATAATAAAAGCAATCCTCGACAAGGCAAAGTGAGAAAAATGAATCTTTAGTAATGGTTGACTTAGATTATGATGATTAATAAGTTAGTAGTAGGAACTATCTTTAATGCAATTATCTCTATCACCTCAATGAAATTTGATGAAATCAACTTTTAAGTTAGCAAACATGTCATAGATCTTATGGAGCTTGTGGATTAATAGAAAGATTATTGCCATTTCTACCACTGTCACTTATCACCATTTTGAAACTTCAATCTTAGACTTTAGAATATTGATTAAAGTTTTAATATTACTTAATGCAAGATAGAAAATGGAAAATGATGGAAGTCAATTTATGCTATTACAACTATTAATATTGCTATCTCTATTATTGCCATTAGTTATCATCTTTAACCTTGAATCTTGAAACTTGGACTGTTGATTAAGCCCTAGTACCATATGACACATGATAAAAAGCAAAAAAAAGGATAAAAGTTAGCTTCAATCACTATTTCCACCAATGGTGCTGCTATTTTTGCTATTATTGCCAATCATAATCTTAAACATTTGATCTTAAATTTTATACTATTAATTGAACTCTAATACCATTTAATGCGAAATGAAAAATGAAAAATGATGGAAGTCAATCTTTACTATTGCCACTATTAATGTCACCATCTTTATTATTACCACTAATTTTCATTTTCAACCTTAAAACTTAACCCATTGGTTGAGCTCTGATACCACCTAATGCATGATGAAAGCAAAATATGATGAAAATCAACTTCTACCACTGTTTCCACCAATAGTGCCTTTATCTCTACTGTTATCATTAATTGTTATCTCAAATCTTTGATCTCGAACCTTATATCATTAATAAGCTTTGATATCACCAAATATAAGACCAAAAATAAAAAATGATAGAAGTCAATCTCTATTATTGCCACTAATGATGCTACTATCTCTATTATTATTACTAGTTGTCATTTTGAACCTCAAATCATTGATAAAACTTAACTACTATTAAATGTAGGATAAAAAGAGAAAAGTGATGGAAGTTAGCTTTGATAGGCATAGTCATGAGTTTTCCAGGATCAGCACAGTCATGGAAATTAATCTTGATAAATATAGTGATTGAATTTGGTCTTGATGGTCATAATCATGAAAATGTTAATTTATTGCAAACAAGAATGCCACATGATTGCTTCTAAGAATAGAAATGCAGCCAAGGTTGAAATCTTTATGAACTTAAGTGATATTTGAAATGGTTAATCTCGAAAGTTAATCTCAAAGGTTAATCTTCAAAGTTAACCTTGATAAGCATAATTAAGAAAGTCTATCTCAATTGGAAAAAAGATAAAAGTCAATCTCAAGGACCACAATCATGAAAGCATTAATCTTCTACAAATAAGAATGTCATATGATTACTTGTAAGAACATGAATACAACTAAGGTGGAAGACTTCAAGGATCTGTATGATCTTTGAAATGGTTAATACTATTGAAAAAATAAACAAATGTCAAAGGTAATCGACATCTCAAGATTAGATTTTTGATAAAAGAATTAGTAATGCTTTAGGAACATGTTAAAGTTGTGGAATAGCTTCACATTAGCATATCAACATTGAATTTGAAGAAATATTCCCAGAAGAGCTTTAAAATGGAATCCATAAAGGTTAATGATAAATTGATTAAGCAATAAATTCATTAATACATGAAAAAGATGCACAATAATAACCTTTGTTGAATAACAAGATTTGGATCTACTAAACAAAAATTATTACCACTAACCACTTTAAAGAAAAAAATAAAGGTATAAGGATTATAAAGTAAAGGTGCTTAACAAATGGGTTAGACCATACTAAGCAAAATCTGCACGAACCTAATCCGTTTAAGCTCAGTTCGTTAAGGTCTACTTTGTAAGCAATCCTATTTGGGCTAGCCCAATCTATTTATACAGCTCATATGTACAATCTATAAGCTAGTTTATTGCGAGCCACTTTAAATTCTTGTTTAGTTTGTTTTCAAATATACTAGTTTTTAACCAAATAAATTCATGTTTTTATGGTTAGAAATAACAAGAAATAAATATAACAAAAATTTGTTTAATTTTTTTAAGACTTGACAACATAAAAACGTAAGTTATTAAACAAATTTGTTTAATTGTCTAAACATAACAAAAATCATAAAAAAGTTCAAATATTTCTCGGTTCAAGGCTATGTTTAAAGCATTTTTTTCTAGTGAATAAGAAGTCTTAAACACATAAATTATAATTCTATATTATTTATCTCAAAACTACACTTTAAAACTAAACAGAATGCCTAGAAATAACACTTACAAAAATTGTATAACAAATATGAAAATATAAAATTAATTATGATTGACTATCTTTTTTATCTTACATCAAAATGAAATTGTCATGAGACTCATAATCCTATCTTGGTTATGAGTATCCACTAGCCTGAATATGTGACCTTTTAATACAACTTTAATTAATTGATGTAATTACAAGCTATCCTTTTACACACAAGGAAATTAAAAATATAGTAAAATTATAATACACATTATATATAGAAGAGATCATATTCTTTTATGAGAAATTTAATACTAACCCCTCACTTCCTAATTTCACATGACCTCTCATGACACTTGAATAATAATTGCTATCTTTGCCATCTCACGTAAGTCCAACTAGCTTGAAATCCTGATATGAAAATCACAACCTTACATATGTATACCTTAAAAAGGAACAACACATATACAAAGAGTAAGTTATAAGACATAACAAGTAACTAAAGTAAGCAACAAGAAAAGTTAAAATAATTCTCATTAATGTTGATTTCTACTAATACAACTTACTATAAAATATTTTCTAACTGATATTAGTTTTCCATAAGATGTAACCACTTTTGATGGAGTATAACAAGAATACTAATACTATTACCAAAATATTTCCCTTTTAATTCATATGGATCTTATTCTACTAAGGTTTGCCTTAAAAGATTTAAATAATATATACATATATGCATGACACACAAGATTTAACTTATAAAATCACATTATTTCTAGAGGATTCATTATTATTGAGGGAAAATGTATTCATCACATATTGAATCATAAATAATCACAAATCACATACATCCAACTTATTACTCCTAAGTTTACCTTATTTCCCATCCTTATTTTTTCTGTACTAACCTTATACCATACCATCCTCTTTACAAGGAATTATTTATTCGGTATTCACATTGCTTCCAACATAATTTCTCAATTCACATCGGCTCAATGTTTTTATTTTTCACACATTATGGAAAAGTCATATTCGTTACATCAATCATGCCCCTCGCATTGTTTTTATCATTGAATGCAACGTATTTCAATTTAACTTCTAAGTTCAAGACCTACAATGACATATTTATACTCTTTCATGACATAGAAAACTTCATGTTCCATAAGTTAATTACATATAAGTCATATTTGGATTGTTTAAATTGATCTTAATCAAGTTATATTAACTTTAAGTTAGTTTATAGTGTGATATGAAAAAAAGCAGAAATAAGCAATTATTTTGGTACAAACAGTTAGCCATTTACTTATGGATAAAAACTTACGAATAAAATTGTTAAAAAATGTTTGTCACAATCCAAATTTGATTGTGATTGACGTGGAATCTACTACTTGATTTCCACCAATCTTAACACTATTTAAATTAATTCTACTTAACAAAAATTTTTCTATTTCTGTGGTAACTCAAATTATTTTAAATTTTTACAAAAAAAAAAAAGATAGGGTTTCCCCTATTTTAGGGTATTCCTTAAGAGTCACATGCCTTAAAATAATAAATTTGTAAATTTTACAAATTCGACAATGACCCATGGTACACATAAAACATATAAATTCCTTATTTTAATTGCTAACAAAAATCAATCTTTTAATCCAATTGTCAATTTCCTAACTAGATGATTTTTTATTATCCATAGGTGCAATGAGAACCTAATACATTACTTTCCACCTTAAAAAATTGAAAATAAAAGGAATGAGTTACGTGAACTTAATTAATATATATCCACCATAATTATACTTAAAATCAATTACATAAGACAATCAAATACTAAGTAAGTATTAAAATAGAAAACAATTACAAACTAAATTCTTGGATTCTATAATACGCAATACTAATTCTTGGGTCGACGTATTTGCTTGCATATTATTCATATTTCTTATTTCATTTTACAATTTATAATAGTCTCAAGTATTTAATTTATATAATGTCATTAGCATATTATACGCAACCTATTTCAGGTAGTCATCAAATTTTAAATAACCTTTAGAAACTCAATCATAACCAGATCATCACAACTACATCAAATAGAAGTATTCAAAGATAAGTAGATATCAATTCCACACCATAATGCATAATAATTTATAATAGAATACATACATCTATCTTTTGACTCTTGGGCTAACTTAATACCCTATCCACTTTATTATTATGAATTTTTTGTCTGATATTCACAATATCACTTCTATCACATTTCTTAATTTCAATGCCACTTGTGATATAATTTACAATATAATTTAAATACTAGAGTTCAAGCTTTAGATATTACAAGTTCAATCTAATCATAAGATAAAATATATAATGTATCATTGTATGCCATTCATAATTAATAGTAGATAGTAGCACCATCATGCCCACTAGGCATAGTTAAACAACATTTACTTAATATGTATACATATTTATAGTTTATTATTCCATCAAACATAAATGCTACCAAGTAATATAAAGCAATAATGGTACCTTGCCTTCATCTCAAGGTATCAAAATGAGAATAACATCTTATGAAATAACCATATGAATATATATAATATTAACATAATAATTATTTTAGTGACATATCATTCAAGTAAACAATCACAACTATTAAGACTAAAGCTTTCTAATCATAAATAGTTTCAATTCTCTAGATGGATGGATTTGCAATCCATATAGTTGATAAGGAAATTATAAAATATAACATTTAACTAATATAAATAATATATAAGTTTTAGGGTAAGAAATATACTCAATTAAGAATGTTTATTCACTTTGAGGATTCCCATATATTCTACTTTCATCTTTCCTTCCTTCTAATTTCATAATCTATAATAATAATTTGTTAATAAGTGAGTATTCCTTATTTTCTTCCTAAATATCACAATTCCAAATTGAATTCATGATATACTAATACTTTAGATCATCAACTACTTATATTTTCTAATATTAACTTTTAAGATCAAAATATATCATAATATAGAGATTTTTAAATCAAGACTACATACATAAAAATATTAAAATTTAATGCTACAAAAAGATTTTATTCATTCTACTTATTATTCTATACACTTGCTTTTTTATATTTTCAAGGTTATCACCTAAAAATTAGAGATTTTTATAAACAAAGGTTTTTCTAAATCAAGTATAAGATATCAAAATATTAGAATCTTAAGCTTTAGGAAGGTTCAAATCATATTATTTTATAGAACCATATTCTTATTTTCTATTATTTTTAACTCTTCTTCAAGGAATTAGAAAAATCATATGTATTGAGGATTTTCTAAATCAAACTTCAAACACTAAAAATATTAAATTTGATGATCTAAATATACTCTAATTATGCTATTCTAATACTCTAGAGCATTAAATTATTATTTTATTAATTTTATATCAAGTAACTAAAATAAGATGATAAAATAAAAAATTTTTAATCGAGCATAAGACAATTAAAATATTAAAATTTTATATAATAAAAATGCTATGTTCATATCATTTTATGAAATTATATATTTAGTTCCTAATATTTTTAAGTTTATTTTAACAAAATCACCAAATCATATTTCACACATTTGAAGGTTTCTTGAATCATATATAAATTATATGAGTTATTGGAAGACATTACTTTATAAATACTTTAATCATGCTATTCTAACATTTCATAGCATGAAAATCTTATTTTTAAGAGTATCATCATGTATTCAAAACATACACAAAATGAATTTCTTGATTTAATCTTAAATTAGGTAAAATATTGAAGTTTAATGATGTAGATCAGCTCATCTTTATCTAAAATGGCTAACTGAAGTTTAATGGTGGTAGAAAGGTGTCAAAACTTTGGCAAGAATGAGGGGCTGAAGGCCTTATTATGGTTCCCTTCCCTAGCTATAAAATGTAGCTTCTCCTTATACTTATAAGTGGTTGCTAGGCATGGATAGTGCATTGAAGTAGCAATAGTTAGGTGGTCATTGTGTGATAACAACAATGTAGCCATTGGAGGCTACAGTAAGGAAAAGAAAAGAGAGAGAGAGATATATATATAAATATATATATATATATATATATATATATATATATATATATATATATATATATATATATATATAAAGAAAAGAGAAAAAATTGAAGTGGGAAGGGCACCTAGGAAAGATAATATGAGAGAAAAAAAGAAAGATAAAAAGCGAGCTATAGGTTGTAATCTAATGTGTCACGTGCATCATAAGCCCATCCTCCTCCAATCTTCGTTATTCGCTTCCTTAACTATTTCATCTTCCTTTAAATCTAAGCCCATTATCCTAATTTTCATCATGTTTATCCTCCCTTTCTTTCTTCTAATAATTCTAGAATATCTTAATAAATTTAGCAATTTCAGATGGAAATAAATATAAATATAACTTTAATATTTCTAAGTAGGAGTTTAGATACCTAGGTTCTTCATTGGGTGAAATAGATAGTGATAAAAATTTAAATATGCTCATAATTATTAAATAGTCCTCATTTTTTCCAATGATTTTAATTTTTTTATAATAATATTTCAATTAATTTAGGAATTTAAAAACAAGTGTTTAAAAGAGTTCTATAAACTTTAGGAAGATAATTTTATTAAATCACAGACATATTTTTCATAAATCTTTATGCTTACCATCATTAAATATTCTCAATTTTATGAAAGAATCTCCATAATAATTATTTAAAAATATCTTGAGAAAAATGTTAGTAAAATAAGTATAATTTAACTCTCCCTTTTAGTAAAAAAAAAATACTTTAAGACATTTAAATTAATAAAATTTTAAATATTGCTTTGTTATGTAACAATTATTGTATTTAAAAATAAAATAATTAATTTTATTAGAAATATTATATGGATTAGAATTAATTAATCATTGGAATATTTATTTAAGTAATTAGTTTTGTGTTTTAACATTAAGCATAGAACAGATTGGGCCCTAGGTTTAATGTGTATGATTCATGATAGGTTGGATCATGCATAAGCCCGTATAGGTAGAGGTCCCAACTTACAGCCCTTTAGTGGTCAGTAGTTTCCTATCACAAGTCTGACCTTAAATAGAAAGATTAGGATTATTATTTGAACACACAGAAAATAAGGATTCCCATTCTTCTAAATTTTTCTCTCCCTTTTCTCTCTATCTTGATAACTTAAGGGGCGAAATAGGTTGTAATTCTACTCATCATCATTCAGATTAGTCATGACCTTATCAAATTATGTTCCAAGTACGCTCATAATTTTATTATAATTAATTTCATATTTTTGTGATTTTAATTCATACTTCCAACAATTGATATCAGAGCCAGGTTGATGTATGAATTTTTGAATTGCATTTAGCGTGTGTTTGGAATTTTTTGTTTGATGTGCCTTTCGTATATATGCGCGTCGCTTGGTTTTGGCTTTGCCATCTGGTTTCCCTTTAATCTCGTTTGGCGTGTTTCTAATTCCCTTGCATTGGATATATGTATATATAAAGTATTATATATATATATATATATTGTTTTGACATGACTCTTCTGCACCATCAGTAAATTACATATAAAAAGGCATGTGATTGGAGATATATGTGACTCTTCTTAACTCTTTTGATTGGACAAATAATTTTTTTTTTTGGAAAACTAGAACAAGATTCAATCTAGAGAATAAGTTTCTGCTGAAACCTAATCACATGGCCTTGTGGTTTGTGATGTGGTTTCCTTTCCTTTTTCATATATATATATATACACGTTCTGATGGCTGCTAGATTAAAAAATAATAATAATAATAATTAAATAACCGTTATGAATTCTAAACAGAATGCTAACAGGATACATATATGTATATGGCCGCCAGTGAATCTCATTTAACGTGCAGGCCCTTCTGTTTTATATATATATTTTGAATTTTTCAAAATTTAAATTGTATAAAAATACATTTTATTGATGGAATTTTGGCTCGAGAAAATTCATGGACATTCTTTGTATTTTTTCTGAGTTTGGTGTGTTGTCACTCTCTCTAATATTAAACATAGGTATATTAGATAAATTTTAAACCCTTAATTATGTAATTTTATACATATAAAGTCACTTAAAGTCATTTATTTCACACTAGTGACAAATTATGGATGTAATAAGACTATTTTACATAAAATATTGTCCTTTAGGATATCTAGGAGCATATTGCATTAATGATGGATACACCCTATCGGTGTGACATTATTAATAGTAATTTTAGAGTTTAGACTCCTTAGAATAGGCATGTAGCGATTATAATATTTTAATATTTCTTGTACCCTATCGGTATGACTATATTGATTACATTTTTATGTAGACTCTTGTATAAGTCAAGTCATATGATACATGTAATTTTGATACCACCTTGTTAAATAGTTGTTTGACTGATTTGTTTAAATTAAGAATCTTGTATTACAATTATGTTATGCACGCATAATTAATAATTTTTCAATTCTGTTACATCAGTCTCAGGTCTTTCAATAACTATTTGTGGTAAGGACTCTTAATGGAATAAATTATAATAAATGGATAGAGTCTTTAAACATGTATCTGACAATATCTAAGTAGAATTTAGCTCTTTGAGAATCGAAGCCTGGCTAATCTATTACCTGAATCTAGTACTGTAGATAAGACTTATTACAAACAATGGTATAAGTCAAATTGGATCTATTTAGTAATGATTAAGTTTACTATTGAAAAGAAAATTAGAGAGAATATCCCAGATAAGGACACTGTTATGGAGTACATGAAAGTTATTGAAGAGAAATTCAATTCTACCTATTTAACTTTAGTGTGTTTTAAGTCCAATAATCTTGAAATATCTTCTGGATTTTGGTGGTTAGATTTTGGTGAAATTGTTCATGTTACAAATTTTTTAAAGAGGCTCAAGAACCAGTAGATCCCAAATAAGAGAGAGAAAAATGTCTTAGGAGTAACAGGTAGTAAGGTTGAGGTTCAATACATAGGATCAATTTCCTTATGTTTGTCATCTGGACATATTTTGGATCTAAATAATGTTATTTATGTACCTTCTACCAAAAGGAATTTGATTTCTAATTCTCTTTTGGATAATTGTGGTTATTCCCTTTGGCAAGGAAGTGGAAAGATTAAGATTCATAGTGATTTTGCTATTGTTGGTAATGTCACCTTACAAAATGATCTATATCATTTGAATTTAAAAGATCATCCTGTTGTATCTTCTGATATTCCCATCAATGCTATAATTAGGCATAAATAACTTAGAATGAGTTAAAATTCTTCCATTCTATGGGATTAATTTTAGGCCATTTTTCTAAAAAGAGATTAGAAAGATTGGTAAAATAAAGATGTGTTATTAAACTTAAATTCTCATATCTTAAAACTTTTAAGTGTAGAGTTATAAATTAGAGATAAGACTCTATAATCCCTAGTTAAAGAAATTAGACTAGATCAAGAGGTTGCAAATTTTCTTGTCTCTTTTATAGTACCAAGGTCATCGAATTTAATTGGATATTTTATTTTGAGGATGACTTAGATAGTAGGAGTTTGATGCTTAGAGTTATCAATTTATGTAACAAGGCCACCATTTTGCCTGTACCTATTTAGATTCCCTTATCACTAGAGGAGATGATATTGATAGTTCAGTTCAAATAAATAAAGATCCTCAGTGTTGAAGAACTCGATCGGTTAACCATTGAGTTTAGATCTATCGTAACAGAACTTATAATATTTTAGGTTTGTACCAAGCTAATTGGATTGAACAGATAGGATAAGATTTTTTACGCTTCCACTATTGATAATCTTATGTATGCACTAGTTTGCATTCGTTAAATATAGCTTTTTGCTATTAGTGTGCTTGGAAGATTATCAAGTAACCCTAAGATGGATCATTGAAAAGTCACCAAGAAGGTCATAAAGTACCCATAAAGTACTAAGAATCATATGTTGACTTATAGATAATCTAATATTACTTGAAAGTATTAGTTATTTAGATTTTGATTATGTCTTGAACATAGATGATCGTAAGTTAACATCTAGATACATCTTTATGATGTTTGGAGGAGTTGTTTCATTGAAAAGTGTTAAAATAGACACTTACAGTTACCTCAACAATGGAAGCAGAGTTTATCGCATATTATGAGGCCACTTGTTAGGCTGTATGGTTAAGGAAGTTGATATCTGGCATGCAATTGGTTAAGTTTATATCATAATCTCTACAAATTTTTATTGCAATAATTCTTCTGCTATGTGCTTCTCTTAAAATAACAGGAATTCTAGTCATATTGAACATTTTTTTATGTTAAACTTCTGTTTGTTAGAGAGAAAAGATTGCTGAATCTTGGACTCACATTAAACACAACCCTAGAGGAGACATGCAAGGGATCCGTTGACTTAAGGCTTACTTATAGAAGTATTTAAAATCAAGTAACTTATATGGGTCTTGTTAAATTTTTTTTATGAAGCCTTAGTTTAGTGAAAGTCTGAGATATGCTTATTTTATTTTATTGATATTTGTGACCAGTAATTGCTCATTTTAAAACATTAGTGATATGTTTTATATATATAAAAATCATTTGCTTCCCTATCGGATTCAATGATTTTATGTTGTTTCTCTTATGAGTTATGGTCAAAAGATTAACTCTATATATATATCAAGTTCCTTTGGGATTATGAGACATTAATTTAACATCACTTGTCTCCTTATTGGATTCAGTGATTCTGTATGGTCTCATTCCACTTATGCAATCATTGCTCAGTAACCTTATATATATATATATATATATATATATATATATATATATATATCCAGTTCTTTGGGATTATGAGACATTAATTTAACATCACTTGTCTCCCTATCGGATTTAGTGATTCTGTATGGTCTCATTCCACTTTTGTAATTGTCACTCAATTTGGATATTGAAACATTGGTAATATGTTTTATACATATATAAATCATTTGTTTCTCTATCGGATTCAATGATTTTAAGTTGTTTCTCTTCTGAGCTATAGTTGAAAGACTAAACTTTATTCTGTTCCTTTCAGATTATGAGACATTATATCACTTATCTCCCTATCGGATTCAGTGATTCTATGTGGTCTTATTCTCTGAATTAAATTTATAGCTCAATGTATAACTAATTGCTTAATTATTGATGTTTTAATTATTCCATATAATTAATTAATGCTATCCAAGTGAGAGATTGTTGTATTTAAAAATAAAATAATTAATTTTATTAGAAATATTATATGGATTAGCATTAATCAATCATTAGAATATTTATTTAAGTAATTAATTTTGTTTTTTAACATTAAGCATAGAACAGATTGGGCCTTGGTTTAATGTGTATGATTCATGATAGGTGGGATCATGCATAAGCCTGTATGGGTAGAGGTCCTAACTTACAGCCCTTTAGTAGTCAGTAGTTTCCTATCACAAGTCTGACCTTAAATAGAAAGATTAGGGTTATTATTTGAACACACAGAAAATAAGGATTCCCACTCTTCTAAATTTTTCTCTCCCTTTTCTCTCTACCTTGATAACTTAAGGGGCGAAGTAGGTTGTAATTCTACTCATCATCATTCAGATTAGTCATGACCTCATCAAATTATGTTCCAGGTACGCTCATAATTTTATTATGATTAATTTCATATTTTTGTGATTTAAATTCATACTTCCAACAACAATATCCAACATAATGGGTGGCTATTTTAGGCAATGAATGGTCATTTTGTTGAATTTTTATAGATTTCATCTGTAATTTCTACTGTTCACAAGTGTTTAATCCCCATCTAAAACCTACTAGTGTATATTTTAGTTTACTAAAATATTACTACTTATATAAAGCTTAGTTAGACCTTATCTCATTACCTAATTTCATTTATTTCACCATTTACCTAAGATTTAATGAAAACATCCTCTTTTAAATAGTACCCATTATTTTTTCACTTCAATAAGAAATCTAATAATTTAAGCTAGAAATTCCACTCATCTTACTCTAAGGAAGGCTTGAAGGATAACATTTACTATTCTCTCATTCCAATGCTTCAAGATTTCAAGATGATTTAAAATTAGGTTCCCATTCCCCCTTTTAAGCTCAAAGTGAGCTCCAATGGGGATTTAATGAAGAAAATGCTTTGAAGTTAAGATGATTTTAAGATCCTTACTTTGTTTGTGTAATGATGCTAGCTTGATTTCCTATCTATGTTCATGAGTTCTTTATGCTTTTGGGAGGAATGAGAAAAATAAAGAAGAGAAAGGAAAAATATAAGAAAAGGAGAGTTCCAAAATTTAAGGGAGAAAAGGAAAAAGGAAAAAGGCAGTTGATTTAGGAAATATAAAAGGGTAAGGTTATTTTTGTTATTTGCCCACAAAAATTTTAACTTACAATTTTCTACTCATTTACATTTGTACCATTACTGTTTATTATTCACCTTTTTTATTTCGTGAAAACTTCAAATTAATAAGGAAGGTGTAACAAAGATTAAGTTTAAATGATAATTTAAAATCAGTAAGAAATAGAGTAAGAATAAGAATAATATAAGGAGCTTATTTTAATGGAAGACAATATTAACAAATAAAATATAAACATTTCAACTTTTAAGGAATATTAGTAGTAAGGGAGGAACATTAATTGGCCAAGTTCCAACTACTACTCTAAACCAAAGAAAGTTAAAACAAGTAACAATAAGAAAAATGCATGTTATTAGAATAACATGTAATATGAGAACCAAACTTACAATCCATATAGGAAGAAACTCTTATCTTTATTAGTGTTTAGAGAATATGGTCTATAAAGGACCTACTAAAATTTTTCAAGTTTTAGATACCACTTTGCCTACTTTTCCAATATTCAACATAACACCATCTTGAGAAAGTGAGTTTTACATTTAAAGTTAAAATTTATGTAATTGCTTGTCAAATAACAAAAACACATGAACTTCCCATATCAGTAATCTCCACTAAATATATAGAGTGCATATAATAACATCAACAACAATAAAGATTCCTTTACATTATACTTTCTCTCCTAACTTCTCTAGTAATAAAATAAATCACCAAGAAAGATAAAAAAAAGATCAACTCCATAATATAAATTGAAAAACTAATAATACACAATTTGATAAGCAAAATAATCCAAAAATCTAAACTTGAACATAGGTTAAGGTGAATTTTCTTTTCATAGAGAAAGAAATTTCCAAAACAAAAACATATAACAATAACACTAGTACAAGTCAACATTATGTGAAATGCTAGAACTCATAAACCCCAACATTGACCATTCATCTTCATTATCACAAATCAATAGCAATAAAGTAACATAAATGATAAATCGAAAAGCATAACTTTAAAAGAAAAAGATGATGAAAAAGGAAAGTCTATAAAGAACAAAATAGCTTCTGTGGTGAAGTGATGGTCCCACACATGTTTAGTTGTTCGGTAAACGGTTGCAATGTAAAGAAGCACGGTGCTTTGGGCTTTCTTAACTACAGCATGCTCTGGTAGGTCAAATTTTGGCTAAATTTGGGGATTTCAATTGCAAATAGAAATTGATTTCTAATTCTATTTTAAAATAAGAATTAGGGTATAAGATTTCAGGTTCATGGGTTATGAGTTAGTAGTAGGGGTTACACCATATAGGGTAGGCTATTAGATTTGGATTAATTTAAAAAAAAAGTTCTTGGTCCATGATTTGTGTATATCCTATTTGTTTAGATTAAGACTGTTTTTTTTAGACTAATCCATTAAACTTATGGGTCTAAGGTATGTTAAGCATCCTTATTGCAAAGTTTTACTAAAGCCAAAGATAAAGAAAGAAAGATGGTAATAAAAGAATTTTAAAAAATAAAACATTAAAACTAAGTAAGCAAGAAAAATATTAAAATTATAATTAAAAAATAAAAATGTAAAAAATAATATGTAATTAAAAATAGCAAAAAATATTTAAAAAAAAGAACAAAATATGATGCTAATACCTCTAGAGATCGAAAAAAGTTAAAAAAATAAAAAAATAAACACAATAGTAATAATAAACAAAAAATAAAAAAGTAGTAAAAATTAAAGAAAATATAGAAATAAATAGAAAATAAAAAATATGGAAAAATAAAATAAAAAATAATAATAAATGCAGTAAACACAAAACATTAAAAAAATGAAACCATTGAAAAAATAAAGAAAGCTAAAAAAGTACAATAAAATTGTTTACTTGAAAAAATTAAAATAAAATAAAAATAAATAAACACATTGAATTTGGAATACATAGTAAGGAAAACTGTATAAATAATAACTATAAAATAATAATAAAAATTAACAAGAACTTAAATTAATTAAAAAATAATATAACTAAAAGAAAACAAATATCTTAAATTTGAAGGCTTTTCATAACATACAAAAAATATAAAGAAATTAAAATTCTCTTTGTTTCATTAGAAAGCATATTCGACAAAATATAATTATAAAATATCAAAATAAAAAAAAAGTATTTTTCTTATTTAGTATTAAATACGAAGAATTTGGAGAAAATAACTTTTCTCTATTTTTAAATTTTTAAGTATTATTTTTGTCATTAATGTAAATAGCATATTATTTATTTATTAGTATATATATAAATAATATTTTTTATAAAAAATACTTTCCAATAAAATAAACGAAATCTAAATTTTAAACAAATGTGAAGCAATTTGTATCAGAGGCACACTAGTAGTAAAGACAACGATTGATGCCAGTAACAAAGTCCAACTTTGACCTTTGATATTGATATGTATATAAAAGAGATTAAAAGATAACACACTATTATATGTCGAAGACGAACTTGTTCTTAGATTCTTTTTCATTGACCTTTGATATATTCTATGAATTTTCTAACTTTCATTGAAGTGTATATGAAATTCAATGAAAAGAACATAATAGTGAAGAGATTATGATATATTATTAAGGGGGGTTTTATAGTACTCATATAAAAAATAAGAGTACCAATGAGTACTGCGATCTCAACCATTGAAAAGTGTAACTTGCATCTTAGCCCTTCATCTTAAATGATAGGAAACTACTTCAAGCAGTTGCGAGGAGCAATAAAATGACTAGAATGCCCTTCTCATTAAACTAAAAGAGTAGATTGAACTATTAGGAAAGCCACCAGATTTAGAGAGCTCCTGCTAGGGTTTACACTTTGGAATTCTGGTAAATTGCAAAAGGTTGGAGCACTACTTCATTTGCAACAATGCTATTAATAGTTTGGATTAATACAAAAACTCTAGTAAGTATGGGTTCCTTAGATGTTTTATTTATCTTCAATGAGTAGAAAATGTTTATTATGTAATGTGAAGATCATCATTAGTTATATGTTAGCCATACTCTTGAGATTATGAAAATGTAACCTTATGATTTTTTTTTTATTATCGTAATCTTGTCAAGATCTATTTTCTTTGTATTTCCTTTATTTTCTTAGCAACCAAATAGATATATCATAACTTTCCATTAGATAATATAACTATTTATCTAGATGTTTGGTTATTGACTTGCTAAGAAAATGAAAAAGATGTTCAATTTGGTTGCTGAGAAAATGGAAGACATGATTTGTAAAGGGCCAAAAACTCATACTTAATATGCTTTTGCCATGGAGGCCACAAATATTATGTTTGGTAGTTAGAAATGAGAACAAAGAACATTATAATGATTTTAGTGTTTTGTTTATATCATAAATTCTACTTGCTTTGTTTAAATTCAATAATTAGGAATTTTATTTTATTTTTTGAAATTGATATTTCATATTGTCATTGGATTGGTTAGATTATCTACTACTAAATACTTTAGTTTCTAACTGATCTAGTAGATGTGATATTCAATCCCATATATCCATCAAATTAGCTTTTGAAAGCAATAAAGAAAGCTTACTTTAATTTGCTAGAGATATGATTAATACATACTCAATAGTGTGATTAATGTGCTAAAAAAAATGGAAAATAAAGAAGCTTACTTTTGTGTACATCAAGATAGGTGCTCATGCCATCATTTGAGCACTATCTAATATAGTTATTAAGCACTGGAGTTAAGTTCAATTTCCTTGAAATCCCTCTAATTGACTTTAAGCCAATCCTTTAGCACAAATGAAATTTTTAGTAGAGCTGAAGGTTTTCTTTACATGCTTGTTGATGTTGCAATTACTACAGGTCCAAGTGCTAATGCTTCAACTTCTGAGGATCTAAGTGCTAATGATGTAGTATCCTCTTATACTAATATTGTTGTATAGAAAAACAGAAGGTGGTTTGGGTTTATCTCCAAATGGAATTGTTTTCCTTTTCAACAAAATTTTAAAAGGGATTTCTTGTATTGTATATATATCAAAAGAATAGGAAGATCTCTAAATGGAAAATTGGACATGAAGTGAATTCTAGCTTCTTCTTTTTTTGTTCCAAACAAGTTTTTGTTATATCAATCGCATGAAATTGCCCTTGAAATCAATGACCACAATGTCTCTGTAATACATTTTAATGTTTAACTTGTGACTTTAATCCATATAATTTAATTTATGTTCTAGTGGTAATACATTATAGCATTTAAGTATATTGCCAATGATTTAATAATCCATATGGAACAGTAGAATCTTAGCTATAGAGTATAAGATACTGTATGAATTTTTTTATTGATAACTGAATACCTTAATTTGCATTTAACTTTTGCTAATTTCTCTTTTAAGATTATAGGATATTTTTTTAGTACAAAATACTTTCTACATTAGTAATGTCAATTAGTTGAGTAGCTAGCTATTTTTTCCTAAAATCTTTGCATGAATAATTTACAAATTTTTTTTAATATTTTTATATTATTATATTTTCTAACCCCTGCTGATATATCCTTTAAATATTTTTTTCTTTTTTTTTAAAGCATTCTTGCATCTTATTATAGGTTTTTTAATTTGTTTCAAACTTAATTTTGAAGGGATCTTTATTGCTTTTAGTTACTAATGGCAAGAATCAAACCTTTGGGATTAATTTCTTCTAATGTAGCAAATGAGTTTTTTAACGTTGCAAGTGAGTCTTTTAACTATATGAGATTGCTTAGTTTGTTAATCTCCTTCATGTCTTATATTATATGAGCATATTTCAAAGCTTTTTCTTACCTAAAAAAAGTGGTCATTTTTTTTCATTTTATATCATGTATCATGTTTTATGATACTTTTATTTTTAATTAATATGATTCTTTTATTGACACTACCATAATCATAGGTTGTTAGTTATAATAATAGCATAGATCATCTATGTAAATTTAATATTCTTTTTAGGGCATAAATACTCAAGCTAAGTAAATTTGTATGCAATGCCATATTAAGTGTCAATTCATATATAGTTGTAATGTAATTTTAGCAAAAAAATAGAGTATAACATGTTATCAGAAAAGGCAGTAATTTACTAACAATGAAAAGACATTAAAGTTTAGGGTTTGGTTACATAAAAGTTCTCCTTTACTTATTAACTTTTTAGATTAAGTTGTCAAATGATGGTCCCAGTAAATTGTTGGAAAGCAGTACTTTGATTTCATGAAGATTTACTAAGAATCAATCAGTTATTATTTACTTTGTACATGATATATGAATCTATCATGCACGCATTTAATATCTTAATATCTTTCCTATTCCCCTTTCTAGTATGAAATACTTAATTTGCTAGCAAATAATAAAATATATATATTTTCTGACAGATATTTCTCATGGAAGATATAGGGATTCTGTGGTTTTGGTATGGAATTTGCTAATTGTTGATGGTGTTTTAGAATGAGGATGGTGGCTCATCATGAAATTTTCATTTTTTTTATATTAAAGATTGTGAAGTTTAGACTTAAAACCTTTATGAAGTTATTTAAACTTTTCACTGTAACGTATTAAATGTTCCTTATACATGTTGGTGTGTGTCCTAAGAGCCAATCATAGAGATGATTGCAATATTACACAATGTATTATGTTTCGTTTTAGCAATATAATTATTATATTTTATTTTATTTTATTTTATTTTACTCAAATTATAACTTAAATATAATAATTATCTTTGAAATATCTTTACTATTCCTAAAATGCCCCTAATCAAGTATTATTACAAAAAGGATAGTGATAATACATCGAGATTAGTATGTATAGTGACTGATAATTATGAATTATGGATATGTGATATCAAGTCAATACATGAGTACATTGTTAGTGAATAATGTACTGGACTGACCCATTGTGAGAATACTGCATGGATAAATGTGTCATTAGTTATTCTCATATAATCATAAATGCGCATAATCCTTTAACCTGAAGTCACTACGGTTCCCTACATGAGGAGTTACTTACTTTAATGTTGTCTTATGTCACCTTTAATCGGGATGACAAGTAGGGCGTTGATTGGGTGTGTCATGAATCATGCAGGGGGAAGTAAGTGATATAGATAGGATTTTGTTACTCTTGTATAAAAGAGAAATATCCTTAGGCCCCTTGATTGAGTAAGCCTTAGAAATCCATGGCCATGCTCAATTGGATCAATATGTGATATTGATCATTTGTTTTAAGTCTACTCAGTATCAAGAAATATAAATTGAACATTGATGAGGATGATACATTCCATGCCTCCAGTTCGATTTGGATATTATTACAAAAGGGATTATGATGTAAAATATTGATCATATATTAGGTAGATGTCGAATCATAGACATTCTTACTACTTGAGTGACAATGATGTATTGCTAGATACCACTCACTGTTTATGGCCCGAAATGAGTCATCATCAACATAATAAGAACCTACAGGATCACACAAAAGGAATAAGAATGAGATAATAATTAATTGAGTTTTAATTGGATTAAAATTTAATTAATTGAACTTATTTTTGTGCATATATATATATATATATATTATTAAGATAATATATATTTATTCACATAATATATATATATTATATTATGTGATATTATTTAATATTAAAGTAATATCAGATAATTATGTTATTAGATATTAGATAATTATATTATGAGATAATATTATTATTATCTAATATTAGATAATTAATAGATAAGTCCTATCTCACTCTTTCTAGGATAAGGATAAGGTGATAGTTATTTAGTGTGATTAGGATTTTTGAAATATTATCCTAGTAGGACTAGGATTGTAATATGTCTTAGTTCTATAAAAGGACTTGAAGGCAGCACATTACATAACACACATTGGCTTTAATCAAATCCTAAATCACTTTAGAAAACGTCTAAACACAATTCTAATAAGAGAAACGAATCCTAGCATCTTTGTGAAGGGGAGAAGTCATTGTTCACTCCATGTGAATACCGTAGAGACGCTGTACCTTCTAATCGACGTTTGATTCATCTCGGTTTCTTAAGGATTTATTCAGAAAGAACACGAACACAAATAAGGTAAAACCCTAATACTGGTTTATGACTTTTACATGGATCCTAGGAAGGTTTTGGATCAAAATTTTAAAATTTCGTTGCATATGTTGATCCGAATCCTAACAATACATAGTCAAGAAAAGAGATGTGTTTATGTATGATTTATTAGTTAGATATTGGCTTTGTATGCAATATGAATTATTATGTATTTTCCAATTAAAAAGATTAACATCCCATTTATTAAAAAGATTAACATCTTATTTCTCTAAAACTAACAGACAAATTCCTCTAATTAATAAGTTAAAAGTGGTTAATAGAGGAAAAACTAAAGGTGATAAAAAATGTTGTGCTATTGTAACATGAAGAGTGATATGAATTTGACTTACTATAAAATGCACCTTAAAAAAGCACCTTTTAATGCATATTATCATAATCAACTCATTGATTAAAATTTAATAAATAACATACTTAAAAATTTTAAATATGTAGTTAGTCACCTTATTTTTTTTCATTATTTCATTATTTCTAATAGATACATTTATGCATGCATTTCTTGCTTAGAAAGCAAGAATTAGATTTGATGTAATCCATTGACCATTGTCTATCTTGTCAAAATATTTCCTTTCCCCATATAAAAATATCATTGAGGTAACAAAATATTAAGTGTTAGGTTATTGAAAAGTCCTGTAGGCAAAACTATTATGTGGTAATTTTCTCACCAATGAAAATTATCTCTTGAATGCATTTTCTTAGATCTTTTATAAGTTTGCATACTGTTGCTTATTTAACAATAACATCCACTTTAATCTAAGATTGTCAATAAAATTTGATAGCTCATTTCTCTACCAATTTTTAGCCAATCAAAGATAGAAGGGGCAATATACACAATAATGGGAGTATGAAGGAAAGATGTTTGAACAAAATTATGCATAGATAATCTTAAATAAATAGGAATATATTCAATCCAACTCCTTGAAAATTATAATTTAGATAAGCAAATAAGCAAAAATGTCATTAGATGCAAGCAAATTATGCAACATGTTTGTGAGAAAAAGATCAAGATTCTACCTATATATATCTCGGCTTTCAAGGTTTTAGGTCAATATAGTGTTTTTATCATATTTTGAAGTAGATTTTGTTAGCTGAGTTCTCAATAATCTTAGTTTATTAGTATTGCCATTGTTGGTATGTGTCTTATAAGCCAATCATAGAGATGATTGTAATATTACACAATGTATTACGTTTCATTTTAGCAATATAATTATTATATTATATTTTATTTTATTTTACACAAATTATAACTTAAATATAATAATTATCCTTGAAATAGCTTTGTTATTCCTAAAATACTTCTAATTAAGTATTATTACGAAAAGGATAGTAATAATACATCGAGACTAGCATGTATAATGACTGATGATTATGAATTATGGATATTTGATATCAAGTTAATACATGAGTACATTATTAATGAATAATATACTGGACTGACCCACAATGAGAATATTGCATAGATAAACGTATCATTAGTTATTCTTATATGATCATAAATGCACATAGTCATTTGACCTGAAGTCACTACGATTCCCTACATGAGGAGTTACTCAATTTGATGTCATCTTATGTCACCTTTAATCGGGATAACGAGTAGGACGTTGATTGAGTATGTCACAAATCATACAGAAGGAAGTAAGTGATGTAGATGAGATTTTATTACTCTTGTATAAAAGAGAAATATCCTTAAGCTCTTTGATTGAGTAAGACTTAGAAATGTATGGTCATGCTCAATTGGATCAATATATAATATTGATCATTTGTTTTAAGTCTAATCAGTACCAAGAAATATAAATTGAACATTGACGAGGATGACACACTCCATGCCTCTAGTTCAATTTGGATATTATTATAAAAAGGATTATAATGTAAAATGTTGATCATATATTAGGTAGATGTCGAATCATAGATATTATTACTACTTGAGTGGTAGTGATATATTATTAGATACCACTTACTATTTATGACCCAAAATGAGTCATTATCAACGTGGTAAGAATCTACAGGATCATATAAAAAGAGTAGGAATGAGATAATAATTAATTAGGTTTTAGTTTGACTAAAATTCAATTAATTGAACTTATTTTCGTGCATATATATATTATTAAGATAATATATATTTATTCACGTAATATATATTATATATGATGTGATATTATAGTAATATCATATAATTATATTATTAAATATTATATAATTATATTATGAGATAATATTATTATTATTATCTAATATTAGATAATTAATAGATAAATTCTATCTCTCCTCACTCTCTCTAGGATAAAGATAAGGTGATAGTTATTTAGTGTAATTAAGATTTTTGAAGCATTATCCTAGTAAGGTTAGGATTGTGATATGCCTTAGTTCTATAAAAGGACTTGAAGGCAGCACATTACATAACACATTGGCTTCAATTAAATCCTAAATCACTTTAGAAGATGTCCAAACCCAATCCTAGTGAGAGAAACAAATCCTGGCAGCTTTGTGGAAGGGAGAAATCATTATTCACTCTGTGTGGATACCGTAGAGATGCTGTACCTTCCGGCTGGCATTTGATTCATCTCGGTCTCTCAAGGATTCGTTTAGAAAGAATACGAGCACAAATAAGGTAAAACCCTAATACTGGTTTATGACTTTTGCATAGATCCTAGAAAGGTTTTGGATCAAAATTTTAAAATTCTGTTGCGTATGTTGATTCGAATCCTAACAGTCGCTTCTGCAAATAATGTAACAAGTGTTGTCTAAACAAACTCTTTAGAGAGATAAGAATATATTCAGTTTGCTCTAAATAGACAAACTTACTTTCTTCATTCCTTAACACCTTTGTACTGCTAATTATGTGCCATAATTTTATAATGCAATTAACAGATCTAGATGTAAGAAGAAAACATTCATAACTGATGTATCCAACATTAAAATATTATTAGCAGTGGTATAAAGTTTATAGCTCCCAATTCCATCCTAAATACAACTAAGTTTGAAAGGAGAAAATTCTTTCCTTAGGTGGGGGTAATCACCTAAAAGCAAGTGTCCAAACATATGAGTTATGATTGACAAACATGTGAAATAGCGGCTACTAGGGAGGTCCCACATCATGATTATACCATCTTCATCGCCAAATGCTATATAGTGACCATTAGGAAACATTACTAGGGACAAAATCATACTCTTATAGACTAATGAAAATTCAAATGCACTCCCTACTTTGCTCATCCCATAGTTTTACTATTTTATAATTGAAGCTAGTAATTACAACAATTTGCATGTTATTCCACCCATTAGAATAAGGATGTAAAATAGGGAGAATCATTTTAGATTGATTCAATAGCTCTATTAAAAAAATGCAAACCATCCAAAGTTTCTTTCCCTATATCAAACTCCAAACAACTTGTAAAGCTACCCTAAATGCAAGTCTCACCCACATATTTCCCATAGTCTAGTGAAAAAATTCTCTTATAGATACCAAGATATAAAATGTAAAAATTAAATCATATACATCTTAAAAAAGAAAAGTGTTATGTATCTTAGGTTTTGAGGAAGAAAGCTATGAATCAATATGGCTAAAATTCAAAACAAGAATCAATACCATACCCCTAAACCTTTCTAGCCTTTTTTAACGAGAGCTTCCTAATTATTAGATTGTTCTAGTATATAGTTATAGAAAAGTAGTTAAATTTTTACAAGCAATCAAATATGTAAAGTTAAAACTTCCAATATGCATTTACATGACAATTAGAGATTATTAAAATCTTAAGAAACTAATTAAAGGATATTAGAGTAACTCATATCAATAGTAGAACAAGCAAACAAATAAGAAAATGTTAGTTTAATTCACATCAATATCAAATGTCACGTTGTTGTTCTTAAAGGTTTATCCTATTCATAGACAAAATCCTAGTAGTTCTATCATGTGAAGAGATTGCAAAATAGTGCCCTACAAGACTAAGCTATACAAAAGAATTATGAAAAATATAAATAAAAAATAACATAACATTTTAGGAAGTATATGTAGAAAATAATGTTTAAAGGACCACCTTCCAGAGTTTGATATATTGTCCTACTCTTGTGTCAAATGTGGGTGAAATATATGGAATAAAAAAACATTTTTTTATTATATCTAAACATCCCACACTGGATAATTATGACCAACCCTTGTAAAAAGATGGTAACAAAGGAAGTAGGAAATTGGGGTAAAGTGAAAATATAGCACCTATCTATATTTTGACATTGCAATATGGTCTGCAAGCATAAAAAGGTGTAGTCCATGTGTCATTATTAGCTTCTGTGTTCATAGTATCAATAATTTCATACATTTCATCTAAGTTCCTAATTTTGCTAAGAAAATCAACTAAGCATGAATAGAGAGCGTATGCAAACTACACATTGTACTTTTTGGTTGTTCTATAAAAAAGACTTTTGCCCTTTCCAATAATCTAGAATAACTAGAAACTAATAACACTAAAGTGAGAATGCCCACATCAAGAAGAATATTTTTTTACTAACATCTCTTAGAAATATAAAGATAGCCTATCTTCCTCTGGCATGGATGGCATTATAAAAAGCCAAATTTGTTTCAAGCATCTCATACAAAAGCACTACATGCATAAGAAAAACTTACCATAATTAAAATACATCATTAATTAAGGAAATTTTTTATAGCAATATTTACACCCAAACCCTTGTGAATAAGATACGAGTGAATAGAATAACCCATGAGCAAAGTAGATATCTAGTTACTAGCTCTAGGCATAAAAATAATTGTTACCTCATTAAGGATTGGACCAGCCATAATAATTTGACAAAAAAGTTCCACTTTCAAAAGCATCTCAATGTCATTGATAACCTGGAATCACAAAATTCCATGCTACAATGTCTTTCACTTTTAAATCATTAAATAATTTCCTTGCATAAGTAATACATGTCAATTAGTGACTTCCTAAGAAACTTGTTAGATAATATATCACTATTTTGAACAAAATAACCATGGATTGCTTACCCCATCTTTAAATTCATTAAATCATTATAACAACATAAAAGAGCAAGTAATGTTACCCCATCTCCAACAACTTCAACTTTTCTCATGTGATCAAAATCTACAAAAACATTTCTAGAATTACTAGTATTCACATAACCTTCTATCGCAATGTTTCAAAAGCAAGTTAGATAGCTATTAATTCAAGTAGAAGTAGGATTCTTTTTTATATTTTAATCCTATCTTGAAATCAAAAACCTAGAAGCACCTTTTAAACTAAGTTCACCTATAATCACATCAAGGTAGTAATTTTTAGAAGGAAGTTAAAGAATTACTATTTCAACAATTTTTTCCACTACACAAGGAATCCGTATTGCTCCAACTTGGATGCATTTTAATGGGCCATCTTCTTTCATTAATAAGTATAATTTCTTGAAAGTAGCAGCTTTTGCCTTTTTAACCAGAGATGCTATTATGAAGTAACAAGAATTTAATGTAGTTCAATTGCAACTTTCATTATATAAGAAATAACCAAGATTGGATTTGACTCCACATTAGGATTAATAAAATTCATATAGGCCACTAAACTTTAGGTCATAAACAATAATAATAGAAATAGGAATTGACCTATAAAGATTTTTTTCCTCCATAAAGAAGCTCGAAAGTGACTTTTGAGCAGATGAAAAGATGAAAGAAACTATTGTAGTTTTGAAAGGCAAAGAAGAATAACTATTAATTTCTTTACCATATAAGTCCCAACAATCCACCAAGAAATAAGTGGTACGAGAAGGAATTTTGCTACCGTTAAAGACTTTCCACTACCATTGTGCCCTTTTTGTTGATAATCTCCGCTCTAGTTTGCAATGTATCGAATGGAACCAAGCCCATCCCACTTTATGCATCCTTTCTCCATCTTCAAATCCAACCCTCATCTAAGAGGTTCTAATCAAAACAATTACTAACTCCATTATTTTGCTTAGGCAAAATGTCTTTTTTAGGCTAACTCAAATCAACTAATAACTTATCCATGTGTAAATGTCAAAACATATCTCATGCACTGAGTACCTTAGAGTATCATAAGTAATTATATCTAAGAAATTTAATATTTTATTAAATTTAATTATATATTAAATATTTAAATTTAATAATTAAATTTAATGATATATTTGTATATTATAAACATCTCTTCAAATAACCTATGCTTTGATAATTGGTGTACCAAAATTGATGTAGCCAATCACATCTTTCTTGAATAAATAAATAACAAAGAAAAATAATACATTATTGTTGCTCTATTTGTAATTTTAGTATCAAAATTTTAAAAATTTTTAGTAATTCAAATTTTAAGGTTTTAAATATTACCTTAATTTTTTAGGGGAAATTATTGAGTACACCTTTTTATTTTGGTACTCATTGCTACATTATAATGAAGTCATGTAGCAAAATTACTAGGCTTTTTTTCTTGAAATAATAGTAAAAATGTTCTTTATGTCTTATTTTATTATTTTAGATAAAATACATATAATTCTTTATATTATTTTCATGTATAAAAAATTTATAATATTTTAAAATATGTAATTGAATTAAATATTTAAATTGTACATATTGTATAAAAAAAATTTCTATTATCTCTTCTTTTAAATCCTTAACGTTAAAAATGGTTTTAGTTATTAATTTTTTTAGTGTGCTTGATTATTCAAAAATTAATTTTTAAAATCAACTTTATAATTAAAATAGATCTTAAATTAAAAAATAAAAATTGGAAGTAATAATTTTCACTTTTGAAGTTAACACTTGAATATTATCAAATATAAAATATTAATTTACAATAATTTTTTGAATTAATTATTCATAATCAATTATCTATAAAAAAATTTCCAAAGTAACTTAAAAAATATTTTATTATATGCTTCATTTCGTTTCGTCTTGAATACTTTCCTTTCTTACATGTTAAAATTTTTAATAATCTTAAGATGCAATGGAATGAAGTAAAAAATGAAATAATTTTTTAAAGGTTTTTTGTGTAACAAATAATTTGGAATATAATTGATTATGAATAAATAATTTAAAATCAATTATAAATTGATATTTTAGATTAGAAAATATTTTGGCATTGACTTTGAAAGTAAAAGTTATTACTTTTAATTTTTAATTTAAAATCAATTTTGATTATAAAAATATTAAAAGTAATAATTTTTACTTTCAAAATTAATTTCAAAATATCATATAATATAAAATATTAATTTATAATTAATTTTAAATTAATTATTCATAATCAATTATATTCCAAGTTATTGTTTATACAAAACAACTTAAAAAATATTTCATTTTTTACTTTATTCCATTGCATCTTAAGACCATTAAAAAATTGAACATGTAAGAAAGGAAAGTATTCAACATGAAATGAAATAAAGCACATAATAAAATATTGAAACTTTTAATTTTACAATCAAAGTTGATTTTAAATTAAAAATTTTAAGCAATAATTTTTACTTTCAAAGTTAATGTCAAAATATTATCTAGTATAAAAAATTAATTTATAATTGATTTTAAATTAATTATTCCTAATCAATTATATTCCAAATAATTTCTTATACAAAACAACTTAAAAAGTAGTTTATTTTTTACTTCATTCCATTGCATCTTAAGATAATTAAAAAATTGAATATATAAGAAAGGAAAGTATTCAAGATGAAACAAAATGAAGTATAGAATAAAATATTTAAAATTTTAATTTTACAATAAAAATCGATTTTAAATTAAAAATTTTAAGTAATAATTTTTACTTTCAAAGTTAATGTCAAAATATTATCTAATATAAAATATTAATTTATAATTAATTTTAAATTAATTATTTATAATCAATTATATTCCAAATTATTTCTAATACAAAACAACATGAAAAAAATATTTCACTTTTTACTCATTCCATCGCATCTTAAGATAATTAAAAAATTGAACATGTAAGTAAGGAAAGTATTCAAGATGAAACGAAATGAAGCATAGAATAAAATATTTTTTAAGTTATTTTGGAAATTTTCAGATAATTGATTATGAATAATTAATTTAAAAAATTATTATAAATTAATATTTTATATTTGATAATATTTAAGGATTAACTTCAAAAAATGAAAATTATTACTTTCAATTTTTATTTTTTAATTGAGAATCGATTTTGATTATAAAGTTGATTTTTAAAAAGTTAATTTTTGAATAATCAAGCACAATAAAAAATAACTAAAACCACTTTTAATGTTAAGGATTTGAAAGAAGAGATAATAGAAATTTTTTTTATACAATATGCATAATTTAAATTTTTTATTGCATATTTTAAAATATTATAAATTTTTTATAATGAAATATAATATAAAGAATTATATGTATTTTATCTAAAAAAATAAAATAAGACATAAAAGACACATTTACTATTATTTTAATAAAAAAAGCCTAAAATAAACAGCAATGAGTACTAGAAAAAGGTGTACTCAAGAATCCCCTATTTTTATAAATAATATATCTACTTTAAAAAGAAGAGGTAAGAACCAATACTTCTAGTAGTATACTAGTATTTAATATCATTTTAAAAAATTTAAGTCTTTTACATCACATATTCAAATCTTAATTATATATATATTAAATAAATTATTAATCTTATAATTAAAGAAAAATTGACACAACCCTCACTCTTCTATATTGATGAAATATTGATGACACAAACAAGTATGCATTTAAATAGAAGTTCGTGCAGTAGAAAGAGATCGGAAACAAAGATTCAACTGCTCTCAAAGCCTCCACGCTACCTTCTCTGAATTAGATCGTCTAGAAACTTTTCAATGATGATAATATTGGATATTTGTAAATAGAACATCTTTTGAATTTTATTCTATGTATAAGTTTAAGTAGAAGATTTAAATTTTGATTCCTTATTTTTGAATAAGTAAGAGTGGTTTATTCTCCCTTTACGAAGGTTATAAACAACTTTAAATTCTTTGTAAATTTATAAATTTTTGGTAAATTGTGATATTCATCAATCATTTAATTTTCTCTTCATCTCTAATGGATTACATAATATTGTGATAAGTATATTAAATTAGGTTAATGGAAATCGAGTAATGGGTTTTGCATTGATCAAAATTGGGTTAGGGTTGTGATAGAATCTTTTCAAGTATGAAAGTTTTGTAAAGATTCAATTTTTAATTGGAAATCAAGCTTCCATCAAAGTTAGGTGTTTGTTAGGAAAAACATTAATAAAATGAACACACGATTTGTACAAAAAATTCCTTAAACTCAAAGAGAAAAATCATGAAAAAATTAATAAAATTTTCACTTTTAAATTGTAAAAAATTATAAACTCTAACTTTCTCATAAACTCAAATCTCAATTACACCTAATACTCTCTCAACAATCCTTATATCAAGTTTCTTTTATATATCAAACCCTTAGCCAACATAATATTTATAACCTATTAATACTCATTTAACAATGAATCTTGATCTAACTTTAACACGAAAACTAAACTTGAGTAGGAACAAAACTCTTAATAGGAAAACAATCACAAATTTATAATAATCCTAATACGAATTTAAAAAATAATTTAAAATAAGAAATGATTATAAATTTAACAATTATTAAAATTTATGTTAAATCCTAACTATCTCCACCATTTCTTCACTTAAAACTTTAGCAAGAACTAGTCTTCTTAGCACCTAAATAAAGGTCACTTTCTTCATAGGAATTCTTACATGCTTTCCTTTCTTGGCTTTATTATATACTTTGTCATTTAAATTTTTCACACTTGTATTTCCCATCAACTTATACAAATTTCCATTAGTCTTCTCATCCTTCATAATCATCAATGCACCTTTAATAATTTTTAAGACTACATTTCTAGTAGAATATACATATCCTAAAGCATCCAATAGACCTAAAGAAATTAATTTTTTTTAATGCTATCATACATCTCGTGTCCTTCAAAGTCTTTATACTGTCATCATGCAACTTAAGTTTTACATTACTAATACCTTTCACATTTATAGTATTATCATTAGCCATCTTTATAATTCAAGGTTGATAATTATTATATGTATCAAATATCTTCTTATTGGTACAAACATGACTAGAGCAAGAAGAATCAAATAACTAATAATCATTAGGATTATTCTGGCATTCATCATTCATTAAACTTACATAATCTTCATTATCTTGCTACTTGTAATATTAATAATATTAGATTTGACTTCATTTTTCTCTTTAATTCTCTTAAATTTCTCTAGATTATCATCTAACTTTTTCACACATCCATTTAAGAATCTTCTTCTTGTGATGATAAAAATATTCTTTATCGTTATAATCTCTCATTGACCCTCATGAATTGAATCTACAAGTCTTTTTATTTGGGTTGCTAAGATGATTTGTGCTTTAGCCTTGACCATCATTGGTTATGTAAGCAATTTCCTTGGATTAAATGATAGGCTCTCTCAACTTTTCATTTTGTAATAAAATAGAAATTGCATCTTTCATCATAAGTGTATGTTTTCCAATCAACAATGCAATCACCAAATTATGATAAGAATTCAAAAGTGATGGTAATAATAACAAAGCTTCATCCTTATCCTTTATTATAATTCCCACTCTTATCAACTGAGATAACAATTTATTAAAATAATTCAAATGATCTCTTATATCATTGCTTTCATTCATCCTTAATCATTATAATTTGTTCTTTAAATACAATCAATTTGTGTCTAATTTTAACATATAAAGTTTTTTAAGTTTCTTCCATAGATCAACAGTGCAAGTTTTATCTAAAACATTATATTTTACCTTATATACCAAGTATAGTTGGATGGTATTGACAAACTTCATTTATCATATTTACAAGCTTCTTTTCCTTCCTATTTGCACTATAATGTCTTTCACCATACTCTGTCATAAGATGAAATTATTTTTCCTATGAGATAACTTCATCTTAAACCTATTGTTTACTTAAATTTTTGCCATCTTAGATCACAACTCTACTCAAGATCGAACCATGCTCTTAATACCACTTTTTAAAAAATATTAAAGGATAAAAATAGTAATAAAATTAACACACAATTTGCATGGAAGACCCCTTAAACCCAAAAGGAAAAATCATGAAAAAAATTAATAAAATTTACATCATTAAACTATAAAGAATTACAAACTCTAACTTTCTCATAAACTGAAATCTCAATTACATCTAATTCTCTCTCAAACAATCCTTATAGCAAGTTTTTCTTATATGTCAAACTTTTAACCAACACAAATATTTACAACCTAATATTACTTATTTGATAAGGAATTCTAATTTAACTCTAACATGAAAACCTAACATGAGTAAAAAGAAACCTCTTAATAGGAAAATAATTACAAATTGATAATAATCCTAATATAAATTTTAAGAATAATTCAAAATAAGCAATAATCACAAATTTAACAATTATTAAAATTTGGTCTAAATTTAAATAATATTCAACATTTGAGTCATGATCAAACTTCTTCAAGCTCTTGTTTAAAGCTAAAACTTAATTGTTTAATCTAAAATTAAGCTTCTTGAAACCCTCGATTAAAGTGTATTGAAGAAAAGAATCAAAGAATCAAAATTATTTGTACTCCACATCATCAGAAATCAATAAAAATTATTTGTTTTGCAATTTTTTCATTCTATAGATATATGTTAAGAGATTTTTGCATGTGCAAGGGTAATGTCACATTTTTAATAATTAAATTCTCAAGAATCACGTTCTTAAGAATGTTAAAATTTTTAAAAATGTATAATTCTATGAACTAGATGCTACCTTAATAAGGATATATTAATTATTTAACTTCTTGAAATAGATTATCACTTAAGTGACATTTGGTTTACAGAATCAAACATTTTCAACAATCATAATATTCCTAGAAATTTAATTTTTAAGAATATGACATTATCATGTTTAATTCAATTAAAAAAATTCTTATAAGTGTTATAATATTATATTTTAATTATTTTAAATATTTTTAAAAATATTGTTAGGTTATAAAAAATATTTTTATTAAAAATTAAGTAATTAATAGTGGTGGATGATAGATGATAATTATCACTAATGGTAAGTGGTGTCAAGCAGTGATGACCTAAAATAAGTAATGATCATCAAGCTATAATGGGTGATAGTAGATGGTAGATAGTGGTCATTGATGATGAATGATGGTTGACGGTGGTTATTGGCAGTAGTCACCAGTAATGAATGGTAGCTAATAGTGGTCATTAGTGATAGGTGGTAGCTAGCGATGATCATTGACAAGGAGCACTTGCTAGTGGTAAGTAATGATGCATGGTGGTTATTGGCAGTGGGTGGTAATCAATAATAATCATCAATAATAAATAGTGGTGAAAGGTGGTCATTAATAATAGGCGGTAATGGATGGTAATTACTAACAGTGGGTAGTAATTCATAAAGACCATAGAAAATGAGTGATGGTCGATAATGGTCATTAGCGATACATAGTAGTTAGTACTAGTAAGTGATAGTAGGGTGGTGGTGTTAAAATTTAAATTAAAACTTATATAAAATTTAGAATACCATGAAAATAAAATTAATGCAAAAGCATACCTTTATCATGGATTTAATCTCCTAAATAAGGTAGTATTCAAATGAATACCATAGGTATAGATATTTCTCTCCTTCTCTTAGAGTGTGTAGCTCTCAATGGGACAAGTTAATGGATGAATTAGGCTATAAGCGAAGAGGGGACTTAGCCAATATAAATAAAATCCTATCATGTCCTCTCATTATAAGCTAAGAAAGGTATAAGCTTATCCTTTAGTCGCTAAATATATTAATCCAAAATTAAGTATTTATAAGCCTAATTAATTTATCACTTTTACAAATTGGACTTTAAAAAATAAAAAATCTTTTAGATTATTGTTTAGCTAGTTTTATCAAAAATAAATTACTTATAATTAATGATAGCCCATATAAAAATTTTAACATTCTCCCACTTGAGCAATATTAATTGTAAAAAGCTTATTTTAAAATATTTTATATGAAAATAACTCTTAAGTTGAGTACAAAATTTTGAATACATGGTCACGATTTCAAAAACATGTCATCCAAGAAATGATACTTGAAACATGACTTATATTTAGGTAACTAATAATATTGAATCATGGCGGTAATTACATTATTATTAACATAAAACGTTCCATGGTTACATATATTATCAAGTACATAAATATGAGTCATTAATATGAAAGTATAATAAGAAAAATAGCATCAAAAGTGTGATCTAACAAAACATACTATTTTTCAAGTTAGTCCTTAATGATTTCTTTATAACTAACTCAATAATAAGATAAATAAATTTTTTGGCAATAATAAATTTAATCATCTTAAAATTTCAAAATAATACTAATTAAGAGATAAATATCAAATACAAGAGCTAGCGACTGACACTAAATCCTAATCCTTATAAATCTATCAGCCAGAATGTCTCTAAGCTTTAAAATAATATCAACTAAGAGACAAACATATAACTCAGGAACTAATGATTGACACCAAATCTTAATCCTGATAAATCTATTGTTAGAATGTCTCAAAGTTTAAAAAGTGGTGTCAACTAAGATATATATATATATATATATCAGAAAGTAATTAATAAATAATAAATCTTAGTCCTGATAAGGAATCATAAGAAATAACATATTAAATCTGATACCTAACCTTTATCAAGGTAATTTTCATTATCCTAATATGATGTGCATAGAAACTATATATACAAGCTTAGGAACTAATAACTAGCATTAAGTCTTAGTCTTCATAATTATAATAGTTGGTACATTTCACAGTATGAAGATACATGTATTAATAGAAAAATCCATAAATTACATATATAAATGCACAATAATGTGCCAATATGATTAAGAGCAAATATAATAAAAATTAACAAAACCTTATATACTTACAAACATATTATAATTATCAATTATGATGAAATATCTATATAATATAGAACTCTCACTAACCAATATATTATAGGAAAATAAAATTAAATGTTTATATTTTAATAGGTTATTAAACATCTATTAAACATAAGAACCTTGGTTGAAGAGAAAGATATTTAAATTTCACATACATATTTTAATAGTATATAAAATTATGATTTCTCAAATTATCAACTTAATATAATATAACTTATTACAAACTAAACTATATAAATAAATTTAATATTTAAATGTATTTTTACAAAGTAAGGAAATTTCAATTATTATTAAATAATCTTTAATCAAAATAAACTCTTAAACATAGGTATCATACTTTATAATACAAATAAAATTTCAAACATTAAATCAAACTCCCACTAATATGAAGATTTAGTGCAATTCTTTAAAAAATTGTACAGTGTTTTAAAATATAATTATTTACATTAATTATTTAATAATTTATTTATCAAATATAATTTTTTTAAAAGAAAGTTATATATAATTCCACCTTAAAAAAGGAAAAAATTATATTTGATAACTAATGTGCCATAATGTCATAAACAATATAAAATTCAATTTACCACCATGTAACTAAATTGCACAATAGTATATGTCATTCTCAAAATTAATTCATTTAATAACTCTTCAAAATATAGGAGAGCTAAATTTAGTTATACAAATCATTCAATAACATGTAATAAACAAAAGAAAATTTTCTTATACCTTAGCAAGGTTTACATAAGAGTTCTCAATACGTAATTATAAATTCTCCTTTGGGAAGAACATATAGTATGTATTAAGTTCTCTTTCAATATATTAACTCAATTACATAAAAGATAATATAATATTCAAAAAACTATCTTCTTTGGGTAGACAGATCTTGTAGACCAATTTACCCTTATAATTAAAGTAAAATAATATATTTTAATTATACCTTTAAAAATGATCAATAAAAAAGATAATACTTTTACTATAAAAAAATAATATTGGAAGAAAGAATGTTAACTCTTATAAGAGTAATGTACATTACTATAATCTTCTTTTTGGATAGAAAATGTAGCATATAAAAGATCCTCTTAATTACGAAACTAACTAAAAGAATATCTTAACATTAAAAACATATTCCCTTTAGGTAGATATATTTTTAAAATCAAAGCAACTCTAAAAATTTATATACTTTATAAAATATTTTTGATTAAAATATGCAACAACCCTTTTTAAGTAAGCAGTTGTATATAATAATTATAAATTAATTCCATATGATATAATTTAAAGACTTTATGATCAATATGAATAATTTCACTTTGGTGATAATTATTCACAATAAATCATAAACTTTTCAAAAGATTCGGGATATAAAAAAAATTATCTAGAACAATAATCTTTTAAATATAAATAACATGTGATTGATTCTAATATAAAATAATAAATTATCATAAAATTAAAATATTATTACATCCAAATTACCTCAATTTTAATCTTTTTGCATATAAACGCATCTTCAATTTTTGCAGTTCAAAAAAATAAATAAATAAAGAGACTTAAAATGTACATTTATTTTGAAAATTAAAACTATCATTAAATCAAGGTCAACATAAAAATAAATTTATAATTCTAACTAAATCCCTTTAATATGTTTCTTTTAGAAACATAAATTAATTTTTTAAATTAAAATAAAATATTCAAAACCATATTAACATAATTCAATCTTATACCTTCCTTAGTCCATACCTATGGTGAAATAAAAAATATTTATAAACATAAGTACCATGTGTAAATATGATATAAAAAAAATTCTACAAATATCATGTGTTCAATAACATATATTTATAGAAAAAGAGATTATGTAAAAAAATTAAATGTAATATGTTAGTTTTGGGTAAAATAATCATATTTAAGAACATACAAATATTATTACATTCTTTCCTTTGGGTAAGAATGTAGTACATAAAAAAAATTCTCATAAAATTGAAGCCAAAGAAAATAATACATTATTATTGTAAATTTATCCCTTTTGGATAGATAAAATATATAATAATAAAATAAATCCAAAAATAAAATTACTTCACTAAACTAATTTTTAATTATAACATATAGCAACCCTCTTTAGGTAGGTCACTGTATGAAATAATTAAAAATTATTTTATTAAACTCATTTTTAATTATAACACACACTTATCCCCTTTGGATAGGTAAATATATGAAATAATTAAAAATTAATTTTATAAGTATCTATTAATAGCTCAGAGACTTATGAATTAACATAAAATCATTTTACTTTAGTGATAATTATCTAAATTAATCCATAAGTTTCCCAAACAAATCGAGATATTAAAATTATGTCCAAAATTATAAGTTAAATTATTGAATATAATAATAATATGATCAATCTATTAAGGGATGCTAAACAGTATGTATTAATACTAATAATCAAAATTATTTTGCATTATAACACAATCTCAAAATAATTATCAATGCCATGTCACTAAAATTATTTTGAACAAGGATTTTTTTAAAATATTATCACTTTGTCATTATGAAGATAAAATAAAAATTAATAATCTATTAAGCCAATTGATAACAAATTATTATCAAGCAAAAGTAGCAAACTATTATCAACTAACTTAAGGTATAATATCTTCTTCACTCTATACTTCATATAATAATTATTTTTGCATTAAATCTCTAAAGTAGCAAATAATAATTTTAATATATAATTATTAAAAATATAATAAATTATTTTAATTTTTAGTAATAAAATTCTATTTGAGATAGTAATTATTTAAAATAATTTAAATAATAAAATTAAATTAATAAAGTAAAGATACTGTGCATAATATTAAAAAATGTAATATAGTAGGTCACGAGTACATAGATAATAAAAATATTTAGGAGTATATAAAAAAATTACTATATTCTTTCCTCTTTAGATAAAAATATATCATATAAAGATCTTTCTATCATTGAAGTTAATCAGGGTAATACTTTAATATTGACAATTTATCCCTTCTAGGCAAATAAATTCTTAATAATAAAATATGTACAAAAGACATAAGTAAAATTTTAATCAAAATACATAGCCACCCAAAGTAATTGTGTTAAATAATTAAAAAATAAATCTCATAAGCACTAATAATTCAAAGACCTTATAAATTAATATGAATAATTTTACTTTGATTATAATTATTCAAAATCAATTCAAAAGTCTCCTAAATAAAAATTTGGGATAATAATAAAAAAATGCCCAAAACTATTATCCATATACTTTTTTAAAATTAATAATATGCAAAATGCGATCATTCTATAATAAGGTGTTATACAAATTACATCTATATTGATTATAAAAGCTCTAAATTGCATTAAACTTCATAATTTTAAGCTTCATTTGATACAAAATATTTAAATAATTATTTTAAATTATTTAAATATATATATAGTCTATAAATCATAAAGGTTGAATTGCACACATTTTATTTAGGAAAAAAAACCTTTTCCAAAGCAAATAACTCACAACTAATATTAGAAATAATGAATTAATAAAAAGAGAAAGATAAGAGTATTTTTTATCTATTACCTCCTATTTCCTTTTGGCTTTCTACCCTTTAAGCTTGAATCAAGCTTAGCCAAAAAAATAGCATAATTCAATCCCAAAAAAATGCAATTTCAATGGCAAGTAATGCATTGAAATAAAAAAAAATCACATATGTATTAGCACTTAACTCATCCAATTCATTCCTAATTATTAATGGATAAATTATGCACAATAAATATCATAAAATCACAAATTAAAATAGAGTATTTATGATAAAATAAAGGTGATAATTGATGAATTTAACATACATCTGGTCTAAATTTATCATAAGATAACTTTGAAAGATTTTTTCTCAAATTATCTAATAAAATCAAACAAACTTATGGAATCATAAGATTAGGATTTGTTAATCATTCAATCAATTTTCAAAATAATAATCTTAAATTATTATAATTTTACAATTATAAAATTATCCAAAAATAACCATAAAAATTGGTAATCAAAACCAATAAAATAATTAAATCAAAATAGAAGATAATTTCAAAAAATTTGATAAAATTAATAAAATCAAAAATAAATAATAAAATAAATATATAAAATAGGAATTACTCAAATCGAATCAATCAAAAATAATTTTTTAAAATTATATATATTACATATATAATTAATTCAAAATAGTAATTATTATTATATTTAAAATAAATAAAATCAGTTTGATTTATTCGAACACAAAGACGAGTGAGAAGATTACGTTTTCAACTTACGATTTTCACTTCTCCCTATATAATAAATAAAAGATAAATCACAAAACTTAGATACAATGAATCAGGGGTTCTACCCACATACTGTTTTAGTTATTTTATTTTATTTTTTATGGGATGATTGATTTTAAAAAGAGACAAAATACAATAATAAGTCATATAATAAGAGAAAGACGAGGAATTGAAGAGAACATCAACCAGAAATTAGAAAAAAAAAAAGATTCGAACTGTTCCGCTATTAATCAAAATTCGCCAAATAGATCCAAAAGAACATGTTTTATCGAAGTTCCAAGATAAAAAGAAATTATAATATGAAAACAAATGTCCATCCTTACTCTAATAGAATTGTAATCAAAAGGAAAATAATGACCGATCCTTTATCATAGGTTACTTTGTATATATGATGACACATCTATACAAGGTGACTCTAATATTACATGTTAGAATTTAAATTAAAATTTATATAAAATTTAGAATACTATGAAAATAAAATTAATGCAAAAGTATGCCTTTATTGTAAATTTAATTTTTCGGAATAAGGTAGATGAATATTATAAACATAGATCTTCCTTTTCTTCTCTTAGAGTATGTGGCTTTCTATGGGACAAGTTAATGAATGAATTAGATTACAAGTAGAGAAGGAATCTAACTAATATAAAAAAAAAAAAATCAGGCTGGTATCGTTTGTTGTAATTTATTACAGCGATATACCCAAAGGCTACTTTCTTTCATTTAAATGCACTCGCGTACAAAAATTTATTGTGATATTAAGAAGATAAAACAACTCATTTACTGTGCGTTTTAAGAAAATAAAAAGCATCAAAATAGAAACATATTTTTGCCATATATTAAAATTGAAATTTTTTTAATTTAACACAAATAAAAAATAAAAGACTAAAAACTTATAAGAATTAAAATTGAAGAATTTTTAAATTTAAAGAAATTAAATTAATATAAAATTTTAATTATAAATAAAATTAATAAAAATTTAATTTTTTAGGAATTAAAATAAAATTTTACTTAAGATAAAAATAAAAATAAATAAGAACTTAGAGATATAGTAACATATTATTATTTAACAATTTAGTTATTAATTAGACTTGATTTATTCATTTATTTAAAATTTTTAATTAGTGTTACTGCTTTAGAATAAAATAATAACATATTACTGTTTTGGAACGAAACAGTAATATATTATTGTATGAAAAATAAACATTAACATGCACTTATTTGGTAGTTTAGTTATTAATTAAATATAATTTATGTATTTATTTAAAGTTTTTTATTGGTATTACTATTTTAGAATAAAATAGTAACATTATTTTTTTTAGCAGTTTGATTGTTAGATTTTATTTATCCATTTATTTGAGATTTTTTATTGGTGTTACTATTTTGATACGAAATAATAACATTTTCTTCTTTGATAGTTTAGTTGTTAATTAGACTTAATTTATCTATTTATTTAAAAATTTTATTGGTATTACTGTTTGAAAAATAAACATTAATATATACTTCTTTAGTAGTTCGGTTGTTAATTAGATATGATTTATGCATTTATTTGAAATTTTTTATTAGTATTACTATTTTAAAATGAAACAGTAACATCCTCTTCTTTGATAGTTTAGTTGTTAATTAGGCTTGATTTATTCATTTATTTGACATTTTTTATCCGTGTTACTATTTTGGAATGAAACAGTAACATGTTACTATCTTGAAAACAAACAATAACATGCACTTCTTTAGTAGTTTGGTTGTTAATTAGACATGTTTTATACATTTATTTAAAATTTTTTGTTAGTATTACTATTTTGAAACGAAACAATAACATCCTCTTCTTTAACAGTTTAGTTGTTAATTAGGCTTTATTTATTCATTTATTTAGCATTTTTGTCCGTATTATTGTTTTGGAATAAAATAGTAACATGTTACTATCTTGAGAACAAACAATAACATAGTATTATTTGCCAATTTTTTTATTAATTATACTTGATTTATCCATTTATTTAAAATTTTTAGTTAGTGGTACTATTTTGAAATGAAACAGTAATATCATCTATTTTGACAGTTTGGTTATTAATTAGATTTGATTTATCCATTTATTTGAAATTTTTAGTTGGTATTACTGTTTTGAATCGAAATAATAACATGATACTGTTTGGAGAATAAACAGTAACATGCACTTTTTTAATAGTTTGATTGTTAATTACAATTGATTTATCTATTTATTTGACACTTTTTGTTGGTGTTACTGTTTCAGAATAAAACAGTAATATGTTACTGTCTTAAGAATAAATAGTAATATAGTGTTATTTGATAATTTTATTATTAATTAGACTTAATTTATATATTTATTTGAATTTTTTAGTTGGTGTTACTATTTTAAAATGAAACAGTAACATCTTCTTCTTTAACTGTTTAGTTATTAATTAGATTTAATTTATCTATTTATTTAGGATTTCTAGTTAGTGTTACTGTTTTAAAATGAAATAACAATATGTTACTGTCTTGAAAATAAACAATAACATGTTACTGTCTTGAGAAAAATAGTAACATGATGTTATTTAACAATTTAATTGTTAATTAAACTTAATTTATTTATTTATTTAAATTTTTTTATTGATATTACTATTTTCAAACGAAATAGTAACATCATCTTCTTTAGTAGTTTAATTATTAATTAGACTTGATTTATTCATTTTTTTGAGATTTTTTGTTAGTGTTATTATTTTGAAACGAAACAGTAACATGTTACTGTTTAGAGAACAAATAGTAACATACACTTCTTTGGTAGTTTGATTGTTAATTAGACTTAATTTATGTGTTTATTTAAGATTTTTAGTTAGTGTTACTGTTTTAGAACGAAATAGTAATATGCACTTTTTTGGTAGTTTGGTTATTAATTAGACTTGATTTATTTATTTATTTGGCAACATGTTACTGTTTTGGAATGAAATAGTAACATGTTACTGTCTTGAGAACAAACAATAATATGGTGTTATTTGATAATTTTATTGTTAATTAAATTTGATTTATGCATTTATTTAATATTTTTAGTTGTTATTACTATTTTAAAACAAAACAATAACATGTTACTATTTAATCTATAAACAGTTATATATAGTTCTTTAGTAGTTTGTTTCTAAAAAAAATTATTATGGTACTACTAAGCACTAAAAGAGTTAAAGAGCAAAAGTCTAATATGAAATTCAAATGAATTTGAATTGACAAAAATAAAATTAAAGTTAGAAAAATAACAAGAAAATAAAGAAAAATTAAGAAAAGTCATAAAAAAAGGCTTTTTTTCATCAACTAGAGTGGACAAGTTTGTAAATCTTGAAAAGTTACATGGAATTAAAAAAAAATACCAAAAATGGACAACCAAATACAAAGTTATGATTATTCAAAATTTTAAGTTCAATTTATACATTTCTAATTAGGTGAACTATGCCAAACTTAAATCTTCTTGTTTTCTATCAAAAAATCATGAGAAGACGAATAAAAATAAGTTGTCATATATAAAAATTGATTAAATAATCATAAAGTTATGCTTTTCTGAAATTTCTAATTTATAACCGCATTCTCATAATTAAAAAGGATATTTTGAAAATATAATAGTAATAATTCATAAAACTGGTACCTATTTAAAATAAAAATCAACGCTAGCACTTTATTGAAAAGAAGTTTAGGAAGCAGTATTACGATGTAATTTACCGTAGATAAAATCCTATCAGACTCTCCTATTACGAGTCAAGAAAGGTGTTAGCCTACCCTTTAGCCATCAAATATATTAATCCAAAATTAAGTATCTATAAGTCCCAGTGGTAAAAAATTTGGACTTCAAAAAATCAAGTATCATTTTAAAAAATTGGACTTCAAAAAATAAAAAAAATTCTTGAATCATTATTCAATTAATTTTATCAAAAACAAAATACATATAATTAATAATAGCATATATGAAAATTCTAACGGATGGTTGATTGTGGCAAATGGTAGCGAAATGAGATGTTTAATGGTAGCAAGATTTATATAAAAGAGTGAACAAAATAATTTAATTTTTATCAATTAAATATTTTCATATCATAAAAATATAGAATACATAACTCTTTATGAAAATATTTTGAAGGAATATTAAATTAAAATATTTTAAAAAATACTTTTCTAAAATTTAAGTCAAATAAGAGAACTTCACATTTTTTTAAAATATTTTTAAAAATATGAGAAAAATTTTGTGAGACACTAATTTCAACAATGTTAATGCAAATAATGTTTTTCCGAGTAACATTTGAGAGGGCTTTTGCTTGTTATTTCTCCCGGAGTGTTAACAAGCAAAAGCCGCCTCGTAAACTTATCAAACTCAAATTTTCTTCTTTGAGGTCCGTAACATCCTCTCTGAGCAATGTTTTTATTTTAATAATATTATTTAAGTTATTAATAAGAAAATAAATTTTTAAATAATTGTAGTATTATTTTTCCATTTCTCTTTCCTACTTTTGCAATACCTGTTATTTGTGTTGCAATTTTTTTTATGGAATTTTAATCCACGGTATAGATACTCTAATTGGTTTAACTTAAATTGTGTATGTATAAAAAATAATTTGAAAAAATAATACGTATAAATATTATTATTCAATATGTAAATTAATAAATTTTTATTTCAACTTAGAGCAGCTGTCCGTGCAATAAATCTCATGATTGAAAGTAACTTGGTTATACCCTAGGAACTAAATCAATAAATTGTTTTTAAGAGGAATTTAATAAATTAATTCATACAAATTTTATGAGAGGAGCACAGTGTTGATCATAAGTCAAGCCTTTTTGAAGCGCTGTATTAGGTACTGTTACATCTAAATTTTTTAAATTAATAAATATTTTAAAGTATTTTTTTTTTACTATATCTCTTAGTATAATTTAAATTATATTTCATAGTTAGCAATTGCACAAAATAATATGGCAAACTAATACTTTATCAATATTAATCAAAGCAATATCAATTTTAAGTAGCCGCAAGTTCAATTTACTCAGTTGTCCGTCACTTGTTTCTAAATATATTTTAAAATGTCTAGCCCCTCCCTTCCATAAAAAAAAAATGTCTCTTATACATTTCACTTAATTTTTTCTGATTTAAATATACATGTTTTACATTAGGAAAATTCAACATCAAACCCAGTACCTCAATAATGAAAAATAAAAGAGAATTTCATTGAATAAACATATTTCAATATTTTAATATGATTATTATTTCAATTTTTTCTTTTTATCAGCTAGTACTTAGCATAACATGAAATGATCATATAATGTAAACATACACTAAACAAGAAACAAATTTGATCAGCAACCTATCAAAGGTTCATCACTAAAATAATTAGCGATGAATTTCAAATTATAGATAAATAGTAAATTAGTAATTCAATTAATGTTGAAATTCTATTATCCATTGTTAATTTTTATTGATAGTTTTAGAAGTTAAAGATGATAAAAATAAATGATGGATGGAGTTAGCATCGTCCATTGTTAAACCTTATATTTATTGATGAAGTATTTATCACTAAACATGCATTTGACAACGTAATTATCTGTCACTAATGTTTAATTGTTGCTACATCTACTACTAAACTTATATTCAACAATAGATTAATTCATCACTAATTTAATTCTATCACTAAATCCACCGTTAAATCCATCGTTAATGTGTGAGATTTTAAAAAATTATTACTACTTTAGTGTGGTTATTCCACTTGTTATATAAAAAATTCTGTTATTTAATGACCATGAATATGATACAATACACCAATGTGGAATTTAATAATCTATGCCCTAGTGGTAGAACTTCACTTAAATTTTTTAGAGCTAAATTAAATATATTTAATAAGTAAAAATTTTTTTAATGGCATATGAATTTTAGTATTTTTTATTTTTTATAAATTATTTTTAGCATTTTATTTATTATTAAGTATCTCAAAAGTAATTATTGCTAAACAAAATTCAAGAGGAAGTAATTAAGCTATTAATTTAGAATGGAATATCATTTTTTAAATTTGACACATCAAAAATAAAATCTAAACTATACATTATTTTAAAAATAAAAACTGATGAATGTGGGGACACCCATAATGGGTGATCCACATTTATCATTACATAAATATTTATTTGTTTAGATATATTTATTTTATTTTGAATTTGAATTCAAATAAAATCAAATCTTGCAATCATTTTTTGGTAACTAATCACAAGAGTGGGAATATGGGTGAGAGAAAGAAACTACCAACTCCTCTTCAAAAATCAAGAGAGAGACAAAGGAAAAAGTGTGAGAATGCACATTTAGTTTTAGAGCAAAAAAAACTTTCTTTGAAAAAATTGCTTCATCTTCTTCTCTCTAAAAACTGTGCGTGTGGTTTCGGTGTAATTGTTGTCAAAGAAAGCAAGAGTTCCTGACCAGAGGTGATTCTTGGTAACTGCATGGTGGAATACAACATCAAAGATCCAAAAAGGCAAAAAAGGAGATCAAGTATGTATAATTCCACATTTATGTTTGATCTATTAAATTTTTCCTACATTGATATCAGAGGCAAGTTAAATATGATGTCTATGATTCCCATATGTAATTAATGCAATTAAATGCAAGGTACATGATGTATGAGATATGTTTTATACGATGCACTATGTTAAATACACTTGTTGTTTATTGCATATTTGAATAGTAATTTTATTTTTAGCTAAAAAAGTATGTTTTACATTTTTGTTTGTGTAATATGAAAATTGACCAATAAATGCAAAATTTTTATTTGTTGTTATGACTATACTATTCTTGGACAAATATTGTTAGGGATGGTTTTAGTGTTGAAGGGAATACATAAAACATCCATAAGACACTCGTGAACATTAGAAAATAACCAGAATATTTAAAAACCTCATAAAACTCATAATTTGAAATATTGGATACCCTGGAAAATGGCTTTTTTAGGCTATAAAATTAATCTAGATTTGCAGAGCATGAAATTCTAAGAAAAATGGCTTTGAATAACCTAAAACGGACCTCTAGATAAAAAATTATAGCCAAAATACTTTTTCAGGTCATACAGACCCGTTTGGGTCACGAATCGGGTCAGGTTGACCCAATCAGAGAAAGGAGATGACCAAAACAATATGTTATTTTGAGTCATCGGTAAACGACACGTCGATTTGACATGAGAACTACTCGAACCTAGCCCAAAACAACACATCATTTCACACAACCAATTTTTCCTTAAAAAAAATCTCTCTCCTCACTCTCGAGGGTGGTATGTAGGGCCTATCCTAATACCCAAACGCCACGTGTCAAACACTGTTAGAAAGAAAAAAAATTTCTCTCCTTCTAGCCGGCTTTAGTGGCTTATGCACCATCGCCGCATGTGAAAAATTTTAGTTTTTTCTATTTTTTCTAAAAAATTTTGTACAGAAGCAATACAGAGGCACGTGTGGGCGCATGCAAGGCTTTTTAAGGTATTTTTTTATCCAAAATTTTTCTAAAATCAAGATCTACACATTGGTGTATTTTTTATGTATTTTTGAAGCTTCTATGACACTATTTTGACTTAAAAAGTGGCACTAATATTGTATTTTGATCATATTTTATGTTTATTTTTTAAACAGATATGGAACAATGGTTCAAAGAGGAATATGATCTATATGGGTTTGTGGAGAGTGTGATAGGAGAAGAACCTAAAGAATCAGACTGGGTTGAGACTCCGAAAGACCTAAAAGAAATAATGCATTCCTTATATAAAAGAAATGCATGCACAAACTACCTGATAAAAAAAATTTTATTTGAAGTTAAAGATCTAAAAAGGGATCTTAGGCATAGAGGAAAGATATTTCTCAATCACCTTTGGTTTCATACCTTAATAGATATAATTTCAGATGACAACTTCTAGACACCAATTAAAAAGACCTTGTGGAAATGTAAAGACTATTCACTGAGAACCGTCAAATACCTTGATCTTGAAAATTGCATGGAAGAGCTTAGACAACAAGAAATTCGCTACTTCAAAAATAATTGGAGAAAAATAATCTTGATGTCATAATTCTCAAACATGAGAAATGCAAGACGTTTTGGACACAACACTCTATAGAAAGGATTACACTTCAAGGGTCTACTTAAAGCTATGAATGTACACAACTTTAGCCTAGCCTATTCCAAAAATCCCTAAAATCTATTTAACATTTTTGAAGAGATGAAAGCCCTGAATTCATAATAAGGAGTTAGAATAGAAATACTAGCTATATTTGTTTTAATGTATTTATTTCTCTTGGTTTGTTGAGATTACTTTGAGAATATTGATGAATGTTTATTGAATTTATTTATTATTTAATGGATGATCAAATATCTTTGTTTAATGTACATTTATCTTTATGGAATCCTACATTTGAGTAAGAGCTCTTATATTACTTTTTTTTTACTTAAAAGTGACACAATGTATGATATTTGTATGAGAACGATCTTAATAGGAAATAATAATAGTATTTAAACAAACATGTGATAGGGGTATGACAAATGTAAATTCCTGACTATGAACTAAGTAGTGTCATTATTGTTCTATGCGAGAACTATGCAAATGAACGACATTGTATACTCAGAAGAAATGTTCACATATTCAATAGAATGGCCAGTAAGAACATAATTGCTAAATTAAATAAAGGTGACAAATTGAATGGGGATAACTGGAACATTTAGTATTAGAAAATATCATATATCTTAGAAAAGTAAGATGCTCTAGAAGTCCTGAACAATGTTATGTTAGAACTTGAAACTAAGAATATAACTTAGTATAGAAAAGCATATGTTGTTTGGCAGAAAAAGAACAGCATAGCACGCATTACACTTTTAAATGCAATGGCGGATGACCTCATGTGTGAATATGAGAATTATCCAACTCCTCAGGGAATGTGAATTGCCCTGAAAGAGAAGCCCTGAAAGAGAAATTTAGTGGCACTTCTACTACCAAACTGAGAAGACTCACAATCAAATTTGATACATACACATTTCGGCCTAATACACTAATGAAACAACATTTGCAAGAAATGTCAAATATAATTCATAAGCTGAAAGTGGCAGGACATGCACTTTCTGATAAGCAGCAAGTGCAAGCATTTAATAAGTCACTTCCTACCAGTTGGAAATATATAAAGGTCAACCTAACTCACAATGAAAGCATTGTAACTTTCAATCATGTGGTAAGACATTTGGAACTTGAGGATGAATGTTTGGGGGCTTATAAATTCTTTAGGAAAATATATATGGCTAAGGGAGCAAGTCCCTCCGGCTCCAAGCCTAAATATAAAAAATGCAAAAAGTTCCAAAAGAGAAAAACTAGGCCCAATTCTCAAGGCAAGAAAACCTTCAAGAAGAAGAAAGGAAAGCATGGCACAAGGAACTTTAATCTCAAAAAGATCAAATGTTATGCCTCTCAAAGAATGGACCATTTTACTGAGTGCAATCTTGAGTAAAACTCATCCTTTGTGGATTTTGGATTCAGGTACCACAAACCACGAAAGTGAAGATCAAGGATCTTACATAGAATACTGTCGTTTGTCAAGTCAAAGCAGATTACTTTATGTTAAAAACAACGTGAGGATTGAGATCAAAGGCATTGGAACATACAAATTGGATTTGGGTGGAAGAAGAACCTTGATCTTGCATGATGTGCTTTATGCACTTGACATTCGATGGAATTTAGTTTCTATTTGTTCCTTACTTAGTTTTGAATTTTCAGTTAATTTTCATAACAATATTACTGATATTTTTAAAAATAATGTATTTTATGGTTCTAGCTTCATTTTTTATGGATTTGTCATTTTAGATGTTATCAACAATGCTGCTTTTGATCGCTTTACGGCTTCCACTACCAATTTAAATGTTGAAATGGATGTTTGGCACGCTAAACTAGGATATATAAATTAAAATAGGATGATTAAACTAGCAAAAGAAGGATTGCTAGGCCTAATTTCAAAATTAGAAATATCCTTATATGAACATTATCTAGCTAGTAAAATAACTAAAAAATCGTTTGAAAAAGGAACTAGGGCAAAAACTCCAATGCAATTAATTCACTTCGATATATGTAGTCCTTTGAGTGTGAGGGCAATATATGAAGCTTGGTCCTTCATCACTTTCATTGATGATTTCTCACAATACAATCATATCTATTTGATTTCACATAAGTTAAAAGCATTAGAATGTTTCCAACGCTATTTAAATGAAATCAAAAATTAAATAGATAAGAAAGTTAAAGCGCTTAAGACTAATCGTGGATGTAAATATTTACCTGAACAATTTAAAGAGCTCTATGAAAAAAAAGGATAATGAGACAATTAATAATCCTTAGCATTCCACAATAAAATGGAGTAGCTGAAAGAAGAAATAGGACTCTTCTAAACATAGTTAGGTCAATGATGGCATAAATAAATCTACCATTTTCATATTGGGGAGATGCTATTTTAATGGTCACTTTCATACTTAATCGTGTGCCCTTAAATTCTGTTACATCCACACCTTATGAAAAATGAACAAAGTGTAAACTTGATTTGAGTATTCTCAAACCATGGGAGTCTGCTGCATATGTCCATGATACTTCCCATAGATATGGAAAATTAGGTCCAAGAGGGAAGAAATGTGTCTTTATAAGATATTCAAAAATGTCTAAGGGATACATTTTTATTAGTGAAAATGAGGATGGAACAGTAATAGAACTTGAATTAAGAGATGCCACATTTTTTAAAAATGAGTTTCTTAGCAGAGAAAAAATTGATCGAACTGTATCTTTTTATAAGTTACAGGATCAAATGGATAACAATATTGAATCTTATCCATCCTATTTGAGTGGGAGTTGTCAAAGAATGCCTACCAATTCGAGTGGGAGTTTTGAGAAAATGAGTGAGAATCCTGTATTTATAAATGGTATGGTACAGGAAACCCCATTACAAAAAAGTAAGAGAGGAAGTGTACCTAAAAGACGCTTTTCAATCAAGGGATCAGCTCTTATGATCACTTCTCCAGATAAAAAAGAGCCAAGAATAGTTTAAGAGGCTTTAAGTTCTCCTGGTAAGGAACAATAGAAGAAAATAATGGAAGAAGAAATAAACTTAATGAAAACTAACCAAGTTTGGGAACTAATTGACCTACCATCTGGCCAAAAGGCAATTGGGAACAAGCAGATTCTTAAAATTAAAAGAAAGGTAAATGGATTAATTAAAAGGTATAAAACTTGACTAGTTGTAAAAGGGTATACACAATAGGAAGGAATAGATTATAAGAACATATTCTCACCTGTTGTACATTTCAATTCAATAAGACAACTCCTAACCATAGTAGCAAATTTAGATTTAGAATTATATCAAATGGATGTAAAATTCTCAATGGAAAACTGGATGAAAAAATTTATATGGAACAACTAGTAGATTTTATACAAAAAGGAGAGGAAAAAGAAAGTTTGTAAACTCTGAAGATCCATTTATGGACTCAAATAATCATCCAAACAATGATACTTGAGGTTTCACCAAGCTATAACCTCATATAACTTTCAAATGATTGAGGGAGATCATTGTGTTTATATCAAGTGATATAAAGATAATCTTGTAATATTATCCCTTTATATGGATGATATCCTATTGGCTGGGAATAATTTAAATTTGATTATGGCTATTAAGGAATGACTATCCTTGAATTTCGAGATGAAAAACATGGGTGAAGCAGATTACATTCTTGGAGTCAAAATCTTTAGGAATCACTCCAAGAAACTTATTTCTTTCACTCAAGAAAATTATATATGAAGAATCCTTAAGAAATTTAATATGAAAGATTGCAAACCTATAAATACCCCTGTAAATAAGAGTGAACCATTAAGTCAAGGAATGTACCCTCAAAATAAATTTGAAAAGAAATCAATGGAAAGAATCTCTTATTCTAGTATGATTAGTAGTTTGATGTACGCAATGATGTGTACTAAACCGAATATTTATCATGTAGTCGGACTCGTAAATAGATACCAGTTGAACCCAAACAAAAATATTGGAAAGCTGTCAAGAGAATATTAAGATATTTAACAGGGATAGTTGATTATGCGCTATGCTATCAAGGAAACAATTTAAACTTAGTTAGAAATTCTGATGAAGATTAGGCAAGAGACTTAGATGAGCGAAAATCCACATCATGTTTCTCATTTTTGCTAAACAACGGTGCCATATCATGATGTAGCAAGAAACAAACATCCATTGCATTGTCAACAATGGAAGCAGAGTTTGTAGCATATTCTGTAACAATACAAGAAGCTATATAACTAAAAAGATTTATATAACATTTAGAAATTTATGGTGAAAATTCAAACCCTCCTAATATACTGTGATAGTTAAATAGCCATTACCTAAATAAAGAATCCAAAGAATCCAAATTATCATAACAAGACTAAGCATATTGACACAAAGTACTATTTTATGAGAAAAGCTATAGCGCAAAAAAAGGTTACCATTCAACATTTTCCTATGCAAAAAATGATAGCAGATCCTTTTACTAAGCCTATACCTAGAGATGTGTATATTGAACATGTATAATCTCTTGGTATACGTAGAATGTAATCAAACAATTTCTAAATTGATATAAATGAAGTATATTTTGATTCAATTACAAATGTCATAATAAGTGTATGAGTATACAAATGTTTAGTATGTCGTACAGGTTAATAAAGTTGGTTCTCTTATACGAACAACCGCCTCTGACACTTATGAGAATTAGGCAGAGATGAGATATGTGTTTACTAACATAATAATGAGATATGTTATGTTTTGGTAGAAAAGTAACACAAAATAAAATATGTCATCTCAATAAGGTAAAGTTGAGATGAGATCCAAGATATTAATATGGATCGAATTGTAAATCCTCCCACCTTCCACAATACTTATGGCCAGACGATGAATTCTTCACATATTTATGTCAAAAATAGTTGAACGATGTGGAAGAATTTAGGTTAGGTATTATGTATGCCTAAACTAAAGTTTGTACGATATTACTAATAAAAATGACATACACCCTTGTACTACAAGGAAAACATCATAACATATGATTCATGCCACAAGTGCAAAAGAACTGCAAATGGAAAGCAAGTGAAAGATCCTTAGTTTATTGTTGTGTGAGTCCCAAAAAGAAAATTCTTTTCATGAATACCCTTTAACTTTAATGATATCATAGAGAAATGATACAATGTTCGCTACCTTAATGTATATCCTATGATCATGATATATATGGTCTAAGAATCAAAGTAATATGTAGGCAAAAGAAAGATTTTTCAACATATATACAATTATGCTAGTGTTTGAAACATGTTTGTTATGAAGTTAATTTTGGTAATATCATAAGTGTAGATACTATGCATATGTGAATGGCAATTTGAGCTTAAAACAAAACTCGCAAGGTATCAGATATGCAAGTGAAAAGTATATATGGAAAAATTTAGGGCATTTGAGGTATAATATAAATAAATAGAAGATAGGGTTGTTTTGTGCTAATTCTGTATAAGAATTTCTAATATAAGAACACACAAGATGACATCATACCTATGTGATCATAACAATACATCGAGTATGAAAACTTAAAGAGAGGTGAAAGTTAAATGATGTGACTCATCTCATTATGTATGAGTGAAAGATGATGAATGTAAGGACACCTATAATAAGTGACCCACATCATTATGATATTTAAATTTTAAAATTTAAAATTTGAGGAAAAATAAAATCAATTATTTTTTATAACTAATAACAAAGTGGGTGTAAAAGATGACTACCTACAAAACAAAAGAGAAGATAACTTCCCAAAAAAGATTAAGAGACATCATCAGAACACATCCCAAAAGAAAAATTTTATAGAGAAAAAAATCTTCCTTTTCCAAGAGTCGTTTCTGGTGAAAGTTATTATGGACAAAAAGGCCAAAATTTGTGGTGATTCTTGTCTAACGTGTGAAACATAGCATAAGATCAAGAAAAGAAGAACAAATATGTATATTTTCTACTATAATTTAATTTATTAATTTTTTTCAATATTTTTATATTTTCTAATTTTGTTTATATTTATTAATTTTTATTTTTATTTTTCATTATCCTTAATTATTTTTAATAGTTAGATTTAATATTTTGATAATTGAATTATATCTTATATTTAATTTAATAATAGTATAAATTAGTTAATGAGATACCTTTTTATTTTAAATAAAAATATTTGCTTAAATTATTAAATATAAATATTTTTTTAAATAAATCCACATATCAATTCGTATCCGTAGGGATCTGATTCATTTGGTAAGAGATCCATTGAATCAAATTCATCTAGATTCTTATTTGGATAGATTTAAGTTTTCCTAATTTGGTTTGTAAAACTTATTCAAGTACTCTAGAGCTATTAATTAAATAATAATAATAATAAAATCGATGAATGTGGGGATACTCATAATAGGTTATTCACATTTATCATATGATAAATATTTATTTATTTGAATAAATATTTAATTTATTTAAATTTGAATTCAAATAATTAAAATGAAGCAATTAATTTTCTTTTTGAATAACTGATCACAAAAGTGAAAATATGGGATAGAGAGAATAATTACCCACTTTCCATCAAAAAATGAGAAAGAGATAGAAAAAAATTAAAAGAGAACACATTATTGAGAATACAAAGTCAGAGAAACTTCTTCATCTTCTTCTATCTAAAAAAATGAGTGTGTGATTTTGGTGAAATTGTTGTGGACAAAGACAAAAGTTCCTAATATGTGATGATTATTGGCTTCCATAAGGTGGAATATAGTATCAAGATCCAAAGATGAAATAAGTATGTATAATTTTCGTATTTATTTTGATGTATTAATTTTTCCCAACAAAAACAAAGTTAAATTATCGGAGCGGTCCGGTAACAAACGCAACAACTTTCTAGTTCTAGCTATTCATTAATTGTGGAGGCAAAGTGGTTTCTTTCATAGAAAGGGCCAATTCTCTTTGAGTTGATAATCAAGGGATTTTTTGGGCTTAAATTTATTGGTGCATTGTAAAAATAATGTATCGAAATCTTTACCAAGTAGTTTTTCTCCTTTTATAGAAAAAAACTAACTCTTCTCAACTAGATATACAGTAAAAATTGGAAAATTGGGAAAATTTTTAAAAATTTTCCAGTATTTTCCTTATTTTTTAAAAAAATATTTAACTCTAAAAATTTAAAAATATTTTATATTATGTTTAACAGAAATCTATTTTAATTTCCTCATCAATTTCGGTCGAATTTCATCCCTATAAAATATTACATAAAAAGTATAATCTCATAAGAATTGAAAAATACTTATACTAGTTTTAAAACTTAATAAATTTTTTTATAATTTCTTTTACAAGATTGAAAAAATTTTATGTAGTAAACTTTATCAGAGTTATGGATCTGTAAATACCTATTACATACAGCTGTCTCTAAAAGTGGAACTTGTATATAATACTAGTAGTAGATCGTTAATGCGCGATGGTAAATCTGTGCCGATACCTTGGTCGTAAATTAACTTCCATCTAAATTGGAGTTGTTATTTATATAAAATAATTTCAAATGAGTTTTGTATTAAAAATGTTAAAATAGAATTTATTATATTTATTTTACAATCATACATATGAATTTGTAAATTATAAATTTTTTATATGTATATTACTTTCTGCTAAAAAAGATATGAAAAATAAATTGATTTTTATTATAAAATATAACTTCTTCATCATTTGAATCATTAACTAAATGAAAATTTTAAATATAAAAAAGTTACAACAAATAGACACTAAATATATTGAAAGTCTCGCAATTTGTTTTACTCTTTATATATTATTTACGAATCATATTTGAATAATAATTTAATTTAAAAATGTTTCTTTCAATGAATGTTAAAAGATAACATGTAATAATGATATATACATATATACACACTTTGAAATGAGTTAGTCTTTTATATATATATATATATATCATTGGCAACTTAAGAATATTAAGATTTTTAATAAATATGTAATGCTTAATTTGCTCACCTGAGAGCAATCCCATTAAATATTAATTATATAAAAAAGGAGGTATTTGACTTTTTTTAAAACTAGAAATGATGATGATAATTGATTTTCTCATCTAATGGCAATCTCATTAAATTGTAAGAAAAAGCTTAATCATAATCTTTAAATCATGACCTAAATATATAATGATGCAAAAAAAAATAATTTTTTCATTTAAAAATTATGAAAAAGAAGGAATTTGACTTTAAAAAGTATATAAAAATGACACATAATCTGACATATTTTTACACTTAATATTAAGATGTTGTAATTTATAATCATTCATCTGATTATATTACAATAATTGATTTGTAATTTTGTACAAATTGTAATTTATAATAATATATTTTTATACAATGGCAAGTTTATGAAAGTAAACTATTAAGATATATATTTTTAGACTTAATAATATGTTCTTACAATTTATAGTTGTTGATTTAATCATATTATAATTATTGATTTGCAATTTATATAAAAATAAGATATAATAAATATTTTATAATCTTAATAATATATTATTGCATTTTATAACCATTGATTATACATTAAAGAAAATTTTAAATTTTTAATATGTTTATGATCATCAATTGTTTTCCTGATTTTTATATAGGATTCAATCTTTGTCATTTATGATAATATACATTACAATTGGTCTTTAGATTCACCTTCAAAAAGAGTATTGATAATATTTCTAATACTCAACCAATTATAAATTTAATTAGCCCTCAAATGTCATGCAACAAAATGAAAAACATCACTAAAAAGAAGATTAATAATATTTTTTTGATTATATTTACAACTTTAGTATTGTTGAAATAATTTAATTTTATCTTTGATGCTTTTTCATATTTAATAAATTAAATAATATTTATTTTTAATTATTTATTACTATTTACATTGATATAAAAATTAGGGAGGGAGATGTATGCATTTATTCTAGATAAATAAATATTATTTATTTTTTTAGATATTTAATTTTATATTATTTTTCTAAATTTAATTTCTTCTAATATTAATCATATATGCATTCTAATTGTGCCAATAATCACTATTAATATAATAGCACAATAATATAATAACTTTATTAAATAATAATGACTTAAAAAGAAATATAAGACCTCCTCTTATTTAATTTGAATATAATTTTATCAAAAAATTATATAATTAGTTTGCTAATAAAAATTTGATAAAAAATTTACTTTAATCATTTAAATTACTTAAGTGATATTTAATAAAAGAAATATTTACATTTATGAAAAGTAATTATTCTTATAATGATATGATTGGGAAATCAAATTCAAACTTAATAAAATTTTCAAATACAATTTTTATATTCTTAAAATTGATTAATTGAATATTTTAAGTATAGTATTTATTCATAAACTTTTTTGAAGTACTTTATAATATAAATAAATATAACTTATTTATTTTCAAATATAAGAGTATTTTAAGTATGATATGTAACATAATAAAAATTTAAGTAAAAAGTTACACTTGTGAATATAAACATATCATTAGCATATATTTATTTTTAAAAAGCAAAAATTTTAGTGATAATGATATTAAGACTCTATTTTGCACAAGTAATTAATAAATTAACTGGGTAACTAATAAATTAGTTAGTAATTGATATGTTAGGCAATAATTGATAATTAATAAGTTAGTTGAAATGTTTCATAAAATTAACTATTAAGTTAGCCAAAATTTTAAAATGATATAAAAGGATATATTATTAAAATAGACATATAATTAAAATAATTTATATTTATATAAAAATTAATTTATATTAACATAATTAAGAAGTTTAAAATAAAAATATAATATTTAATATTTAATTAATTATATTTTATAAACTTATATATTTATTTACTTACATAATTTTTATTTTATTATTTACTATAAAATTATAATTTCTTAAAATATAATTAATTATATTTTATGATATTATTTATTCACATATATATATTTTTATATATTTAAAATTTAAAATTTTGATATAATTATGTTACAATTAAATTAATTATATTTTATAAAAAAAATTATATTTATATTACAAAGGATATGAATTGTAAATTAATAAAAAAAGGGTAGATTTGAAAAAAATTTAAAGAGATAGTAGCTTATAAATTATAAATTACTCTAAATAACTTGTTAAATAAGAATTTATTTTTTTATTAAATTAATACAAGAAACATTATTAAAGGCTAACTCGTAACTTATAACTTATTGACCTAATAAATAAGTTATATAAGTTAACTTATTTATTATACAAAACGGAACCTAATAGAAAAATTACATGTTAGTTACCTGACAAGATGTCACAAAGAAATTAATGACAACAATTAAATATATAAATTTGAATTTACCAAAAAAACATAAATTTGATTTTATATTCTAAATATTTTTTACCAATAAAATATATAGTTGAATGATTCAACTTAACTAAAATTTTAACTTATTAAAATATTTTTATAATAAAAAGAAAATAATATGTAGTTGTATTATATCTTTTACTAATTAATAATATTAGCATATAAGTTGTACATAACAAGGTAGATAGAAAAAAATAGAAAAATTATGCAATAAAATAAATTAAAAAAATACTAACTCTTTGGAAAAATCCCAATTGATGTATATTTAATTTAAAACTTAAAAATTGTATCAAGAAAATATTGGTAAAATAAAAATACATAAAATTAATTTTAATTTTTATATTTTTTTACCAAAGAATAGAATATGCAATTAATTATTTCAATTAATATTTTTATATCAAAAATTTTAAATTATTTAAAATATTTAAAAATAAAAATAGACATGTCATATTATATTGATGTTAGTGTTAGAATTATAAATAACAGGAATGTACATAAAAAAAAGGAAAAGTACATAATAGAACAAATAAGAAGAAAAGAAATATTACATTAGTTATAAACTAATAAGAATTACAAATAAATTATGTACTTATGTATTCAAGAAATACAAATAAATTAAAATTTTAATTTATTTAAATATTTTAATAATAAAAAATATTATGCAATATCAATACTACTTGATTGTATGAGTTGTAAATAACATGATGAAAAAAAAAGAAAAACATATAATGAAATACATCATAAAAGGAAAAGAAAGAGTACACCAGCCATAAAATCATAGCAAAATCTCAATTATTATATATTTGATTTAAAATATGGCATGTGAAAATTGATCCTAAGAGTATTGAAAATATTTAAATAAATAAATTTAATTTTAATTTTTAAATATTTTTATTAAAATTAGAATATGTAATTAATTCATTTAATTTGTAATTTTTATATTAAAATTTTAATTTATTCAAATAGTTTTGTAATAAAAATAAAATACATTGGACCATATTAATACTTTTGAGCAATAAACAACAATTGTAAAAAAAAAAGAAAAATATACAAAGTAATAAAATAATGTGTCACTTGCAAATTAATAAGTTAAAAATAGAATATATAAATAGTTTATTCAATTAAATAAAGTTTTTTATTAATTTAAAATATTTTTATAATAAAAAATATATTTTGTTATATCTAAGGTTTATAATTTTGTGATATTAACATTTGAATTGTAAATAATAAAAATAAATGTGAGAAAAGAGAAGAAAATGGAGTTAAATAAAAAGAAAAAAAAGAAATAATATATTGATTATAAAGTAATAAGAGTTAAAAAAGTAGATATGTGGCAATTTAATTTTTATAATAATAAGAAAATATATATGTTATATTTGTATTAGTAAACGGTGTTTGAATTGTAAACAATGGAAAGAGATAGGAGAATGATGATGTAGATAAAAGAAGAGAAAAGATATATAAGTTATAAATTCTTGATAAAATCTCAATTAATGTATATTGAATTTAAAATATAACACTTAAAAATTTATATGAACAAAATAATGACAAAATTTAAAAAATTTTAATTTTAACTTCTAAATGTATTTATTAAAAAATAAAATATATAATTAATTAACTCAATCAATTGAAATGAACAAAATAATAGTAAATTGTAAATAATTTTAATTTTTAAATATTTTTTAAAAGAATAAATATAATATTTAATTTCTCATTAATAAAGATAGTGATTATTACGTCCAACAAATTTTATAACTAGTACTATTAGTGTTTTATTTTTATATTTGTTATAATTATTCATCCCATGCATCACTTGTAATGTTAAAATAAGTTAAAAATATTGAAGTGAATTGTTAAATTTCATCTTAAAAATATCAAATATATATTTACTTTTCAATTATATTCTTTATTCTCATCGATTATTTTAGGGGTAATGTTATAAAGAGTTATATCTCTTAAGAGATTAATAGTTTTAAATCTCAAAGTAAATGAATTAAAATTAAAAAACTTAAATCTCAATACATTAAATACAATCTAATGGTAGAAATACTCAATATTTTAGAAGGTGAAATTCCCTGTAGCATTACCTTTATTTTAATATTATTAGTGAAGATGGGATGAATAATTATAATAAATGCAAAAATAAAGAATTAATAGTATTAGTTATGAAATTTTAAAGATATAATAATTACCATCTTTATAAATGAGGAACTGAATCTTGTATTTATACTTAGTTGAATCAATATATTTAATTTATATTGAAATTTTAATTTACTTAAAATACTTTTATAATAAAAGAATGAGTTGTTGAAGGAATTTTTTTTTTTAGTAAACCAAACCCTCCTTTTTATCCATATGAAATTTACTTTTTTTCAATTTCATTTTTATGAAATATTTTGTAGCAATTCCATTTCTTGTGAAATATTAACTTATTCAATTTTATCCTTTTGATTGCATCCATAGGAAGATCAATTTGTTCGATTTTGTCTCCTAGGGATGAAATTAAAATTGAACAAAATATTTTACAAGAGTAAAAGAGTAAAAATGATACAAAATATGTCATAAGAATAAAAGTGAGAAAAAGTAAATTTCACAAGAATAAAAAAAGAATTCACTCATATTATTTTTAAATAATAATATGTTAAAGGGAGTGAATTAAGGAAAGGAGTGTCACCCTCTACATGAGTAAAATGTATACATTTGCTCTAAAAATAATTTAATATAAAAATGATAATATCATAGCAATAATAATATTAGAAGATAAATTTCACCACATGCTTGGTGTAATGAAAAATAAAGTAAAAGGAAAGAAAATTTTGAATTTAAAATTTTCATTTGCATTGTTCAAATTTTCTACTCTTAACTAAATTTTAATTATTTTTTCATCCTATCTATTTTCTCCTTCGCCTGGCATAGGGTGACAGTACGCATACCGACGAAAACGTAATACTATATATATATATAAACCTTTATGAGGTAGTAGTAGTGAGGAGTTAATTTAAATTGTTACTTCGCAAAAATAGGTATAATAATATTAGAAGTATTACGTGTAAGTAATGTCACAAAATTAAGATGAAGTTTATTGCAGAAACTATAAATAACAAACAAAGATCATCGACTTGAATAATCAGCAAATGCATAGGTTTTGTACGATGTTAATTTCACAAACAGCTTTTCCATATCTTGAACCATAATAGAAAAGAACAAAACCATTTTACGAAGCTCTCTTGCTTTAGATACGAAGTGTGTGCTTGATCATTGTCCTTGTACATAACAATGTGAATATCAAAATATGTCCGTCTCTACCTAACAAGAATTGAGGTTTCTTGATAAACCCATAAAAGCTACCAAAGGCTTATTCAAAAGCTCTCTTCCTGCTAATTTCTGCACTCCATTCTCCAGCTCGTCCACCTCTTTCTGCAGGAATCCTTATCACTTTCTCGTGATCAGCCCCATACTCACCAGTTCTAAATGGCAGTGATGGTGCCATGCTTGTAGCTCCTGGTTGACCTCCAAATAATGTCGGTGCATATTATCCTTGAGGGCCAGCACCAAGTCCCCCTTAAGAGCTTTGCCTGGTCTGTATCAAGAAAACAAGACGTTAAACATCATCTGTATCAAGAAAACAAGACGTTAAACATCACCTCTAATGCCTGCCAAAGGAAAAGTTGATTTCAAGCAACTCTGAAAATATACAGGCATTGCAGATACTAAGAAAAGAACTTAGAAATAAAATCACTAAGAGAACTTAGAAATAAAGTCACTAAAAGAGACTCCCTCTCTTATAAAAAGGATCTAGCAGTATGGTTAATTTGCAAGACTTACGCTATGTTTGGATGGCAAATAATGAAGGAGAAGGATAGGGAAAGGAATGTTAGATCATAACTTTCTCCTTGTATGGAAGTTTTGGTTAAGGAGAGGGAGAAATTTGAAATTTATGACTAATTCTCCAAAGTTCTCCTTAACCGTCCATAACTAATTATTTTGTGTTCCTCCAAATTGAAGAATTTTAAAGGGTTTCCTAAATATTCAAACAAGGGGAGGAAAATTCATGAATTAACCATCTATTCTGCTCCCCTCCCTTCCCCTCTACTGTCTTCCCTTCCCTTCTCTTCTGCTTTTAACTCCCAAACATACCATTAACAATATTCTATACGTTAACCTTTGCTTTCCTCTCTTTCAATTGAACTATTGGTTTCATTATGCTTAAGTTTGATGGTTCGAAAGTTTGGAACTTGTCTACAGAACCTTGTTTCTGTTTCCTAAAAAATATATTTGGACAAGTGTATTTGCACTATAATGCTTTGTTAATTGCAACTATTGAAAACCTTTAACTCAAGTAACATTCAATATTCCTCTAAGACTTTATATCTTTCCTTACATTCAAGATTCAATCCATGATCCTTATATATATGCATCTAGTGGTTTAATTATTCCTATCATTATCAGAAGAAATTAAAAAAACTATATTCTCAACTGAGATCAAGCTTATTGAGGTTCAACAACACAACTAAGCAATCTCAACTCACTTCTTCATTTTCAATTTGTGTAGAATGTCCTTTACTCGCTGTCAGAGCTGCAGTCAGCTCTTCAGCTTATTATTGCATCAACCCTCAGATAAAACCAAGCTCTAAAATATATTAATATAAAAATGAAAACAAATACCAAGAAAAAGATATTGTCAAACACCTTTTGAGCCCGACTGACCACTATTTGTTCTGTATTTTCTTGGTGTTTAGCGACTGTTTCCTCAATAGCAGGAACATCTATCCCTTCAATCAAGTTAAATGCTGCCAAAGAAAGAAAAGGCACCTTACACATACATAAAGATACTCTTCAAACAGAAACATTCAAAAGGATCATAAGAGAAAAATGAGAAAGAGAAACGTACTCATGTCCCCTACTTCCTCCAGGTAATCATTGTATTCTATCAGGGAAGGGAAATCTTCTTCATGTTTCTTAAATCTATAAATATTAGAACCATTACACGTGTCCCTCATAATGCACAGAGTCATATGTAATTTGGCAAGTAAGAAAGCAGAGTCAACAACAAAACTGATGAGTCTTAACAGTAGGTTGGGTTTACAAAGTTTCAGGGATTAGATATGTACATAAACAATACAGTCTCTTATCTGAAATGTATTAAACATAGCATCGTAGTCTATAATTGATAATTAAATCAAAACTTTTGGTCACTATTTTCCACTTGTTAAAGATATATAAATATGATACGTTGTTGACACTTGATCTAATCCATCAAAAGAAGGCATCAATAAATTAAGCAATCCAGTTGGTTCCCTTCTTCCTGTCTTTTTTTATTTTACCATCACTAAATGACTAAACCAACAAGCCATAGTTTGTAACCAATGCTGTACAGTCCAACGCTCCTTGAATTTAAAATTACGGTGAGTCTCACAAGAAGTAGCAATTCACATAAGCTGACAGTACAACAATAAGCAACACATTATAGTTTTGCTGTGCACAGTACGTAGTTCAGGATACAAAACTTTTTACTTCATCCTATTGGCTACTCTCATCCAAAAAAAGTATCATTAATTTTAGAATCTCAATGAATTTCTACATTTTTGTTATTACTAATGATTCTATTCAGCCACGCTAAAATTTGAATCAAAGTCAACATATCAAGCCAAAACTCCTCAAACTCCTTTACTCAGGAATCATGATCAATTGAGGGGCTGTGATATCACCACTCACAAAAGATGGTCCTATCCTATTTATAAACTTATGAATTCACCCATCATTTTAGTTCGAATTAAGTTTAAATTTTGCATATCCATTAGTAATTGTGTCATGTGAATCTGCCTAATCTTACTATTTCTTTCCATTTGTTGAATTGTTATTCACAGTTATAAGGCTAAAATACACAGACAGTAGCTAGGGTTTAAAAAGCATAGATTAAATGAGAAAATTAGTGGAGAGAAAGGAAGCGGAAGGCGTACATGCTAGCAATCCTCCTCCTGATGGCTATCTCCTTGTTGTGGGGATTAATGCTCGAGATCACCATTTTTATCCTTTCCTTTCACTCACCTAAATCATAAGCAGCCACAAGTTCGTGACTGACCAGAACAAAGAGGCAAATCCCTTCATTAAATTAGAAATATCAGAAAAAATTGAAGTAGGCAGACAAGAACCGACAAAAATACTCTCTCCGAAGAGCTAGGAAGTTAAGACCATGCCGTCGATGTTTTCTGTCATTGATCATCAGTACAGATACAGGGGAAGTTGGCTTTACGATTCTGCACTGTAAATTACATGAACTAGGGGCAACAAGTGAAAGGAACAAGAACATAGGATATTGGGCGAGGCCCATCTAATAAATTTATTCTACAAAAGTTCTTTGAGATATTGGGACGAAAACAACCGAGGCCCAGGCCTATTGGTGAGGATACTCATACCCCTGAATGTATGTGGCACCTCAAGCAGGACCCAAATCCATTTATAATGATAATCAAAATGGAAATATCAAAATAAGTTGGTTTTAATAGATTGATTTAGAACTGGTATAATTTTATTTGGTTTAGAACTGAGATTAGTACAAAAAATAATAATAGTAATCTGACCTGATAAGAGATTGAGAGTAGTTAACCCAACATAAAAAAATATTGGGATTGATAAATGTTAACCCATTATATTACTGCATTAATCCATTAGCTTGATGATAATAATAATAATAATAAGTAATAAATAAATAATTTATTATTATATATTTAATTTTTATATAAATATTAAAATAATAATTTTGATATATTAAAATTATATATATGAGTAATATTAAATAATTTTTAATATTAAAATTAATGAATTTATATATTACTATTGTCAATATATATTATATAAATTTATTAAAATAAATTATTATATTAAAATTTGAATTATTAATTTAATATTTAAATTTTGAATTATTTAAAAAATTTAAATAAATACTTATAATATTAATTTTAAATATATTGTATACATATATATAACATAATACATTATTATTTATCTTTTATTATATATATTTTATTATAATTATTTTTATTAATATATTATTTATATAATTATTTATTTATATATATTTGATAATATATAAATTATTAAATATATTTATTTTTATATATAACACTTTGGACTTGATCAATATATATTTAATAATATATATTTATTTTATTAAATAAAATAAATATATAAGTATATAATATAAATATATAATATAAAATTCTTGATCAATTTAAAATTTAAATTATTTTATTAAATATATATATTATTAAATATAAATTCACGTATTTATTAGATTTTAATAATATATATTTATTTTATTAAATATATATTTATTTTCATATATAATTTATATAATTAACTGACATATATAATAAAATTTTAAATCATAATCATGATAATATATAACTATATTTAATAAATAATAATAATAAATTTTAATTAATTAATGATGTAAAATTAATAACAAATAAATAACTAGTATGATAATAATAATAATAATAATAATAATAAAATGTAACAGATTATAAAAACTTGCCTGGTAAATATTGACTTAAAATTGGAACTAACTATATTTAATAAATAATAATAAATTTTAATTAATTAATGATATAAAATTAATAATAAATAAATAACTAGTATAATAATAATAATAATAATAATAATAATAATAATAATAATAATAAAAAAATATAACAGATTATAAAAACTCACTTAATAAATATTGATTTAGGATTGGAATTGAGACTAGTACTGTAGTAATCCAATTTAAACCCAAGTTAATGAAGAAGTAGCTCAACTTGGGACTGATTTAACGTACAATTTTTATTCATTTAGTTAGTTTGATAAAGTTAGATTAACCTATTTTGACAATTCTACAAAATAGGTCCTGTAATAGTTTTCCAATTGCATCCAAATTTTCAAAAACTGTAATTCATAATTAAAAATAATGTCTTCATATGGATTGTCTAAAAAAATTATAGGTTTGTTTGTTTTTCTTTTTGTTTTATTATTTTATAAAACAATATTTTAAAACTATTTTAAGAATGGATCTAAAAATAGGTAGTTTAAAAAATTCATTTGGCAAAATATTCTTAGTTTTATTTCTTTCTTCTCTTTTCTAGGTTTTAGTTACCTTTTTCTAAAATTAATACCATTAATTCAACTCGATGATATGGATAATATCATCCATTCCCTCTATATCCTGCTAATAATAAATGGGAAAGCACAATAAAAAGATAACAAATTTAACGCCATCGTTATGGTAACAACAAATGAAAATGCACAATAGGGAGATAGTACTCTTAGCAGCACATGGTGATGAGAGGTAAGGTCAATAATGAAGACAGTAGCAAGATGGCAAATTTGAAGTTGAGCAAATGAGAAAGACAAAGATTCATTTTTACCTTATTTACAAAATTGCCATCATACAAAGGCAGAACAAAAATAAAATAAGAAAACAAATAAAAGTTGTTCTTGTTTTTTAGTTTTTAAAACAACAATTTGAGTATTTTTTTAAAAAATTAATAATAACTTGCTAATCAAGTTTTTTGTTCTTTTTGTTTTAAAAAAAACTGAAAACATATTTTAAAATTTGTAACTAAATTCATTGTGGATTTAGCAGATGCTATATATCCAAAATAAAATTCAAATTGAATTTTGAATATAAACAAAAAATATCATTAAATTAAAATAATAAAATAACTTTATAAATCTTCAAAATATTTTCTGAATAAATGATTAATATTGAGATAATAGTCTCTTCTTCCGGATGCAGATTTTGATGAAGAACAAAAATAAATTTATAAATCTTGAAAAAAAATGTCATTAAATATAAAATAATAAAATAAATTTCTAAATCTTAAATGTAAAAGATTCAAAATATCTTCTGACTAAATAATCAATCTTATTTATTTATATTTATAATCACGATTCTGAGCCCATCCCAATGAGATAATAGTCTCTTCTTCCGGATGCAGATTTTGATGAAGAACAACCAGTAACGCTGAAATAATAAAGACTAACTGGTATCATTTCACTCGATTTTTTTTTTCAATCGTTGAAAGCAATGAAAGCAATTACATGTAGAATTAACCAAAAACAATTTGTTCTAACAATAAAAAATGAACAAAAGCACAAAACGGCATGGCATTTTCAGCCAAGGGATGGAAACCATCGACACCAAAATCTCATTGAAGACTTCTTCATTTCTACGTGTAGGCGTGATAAAACCTTATTACAGTCAAACCAGCATTGTGTTGAGTCAATCACCAAATCAAGACAGTTTTCAGCATTCTAGCAAAGGAAAGCTTCCTGGAAATATTGATGCAACATACTTCATTGCGTTCTTGATCATTGCCAGAAAAAACTAGCTAATTATTCTTACTTCAACTTTCGAAATGGGATGAGTTATCTTTCATTCTTGCACGGGAGATTAAGGTAAAAATGCTTCTACAGGAATTTACAAACCACCTTTAAAGTACTGCCCAATTGAAAAAGTACGGTGTCTCGAGGACTATTTCGTAGGTCAAAATCACCCATTTTTGGAAGTGGGGGAAAAACCATTCATGGATATGATTTTTGAAAGCCTCCTAGCAAGTGAAAATGTCATAGTTCAATTATGAAACAAGCTCGAACTTCTCATGAGAAAGCAAACTTTAAGACATCAAGAGGAGAGATAGAGGTCACAATAAAAAAACTAACATTTACAAGTACTGACGTGCCATACAAAGTTCCACAATTTTTTTCCGAAAATTTTGATTTATTTTATCTACATCACATACATGTGTCTAGTACGAATCGTGAACTCCTGTAAACAAATTTATTTAAAATAATTGATCAATAAGAAGTGAAATAAAATATTATATTGCATTTCAAAAGAATGGTCATGCTACCTAATAATCTATAACATCCACCTAATAATCTATAACATGCAAACTAGTTTTGAGATAGTGAATTCAACTGCAGTGGTTGCTGACCTCAGTGCAACTTAAGCATAAATTTCATAACCTGCAAGATGAATATTAGGCTTTAAAAGAATTAAAAATTGCACGTATAAACTAGTATATTATGGGAAGATATTTTTATTTGAGATATAAGTTTAAAAAATCAAGTACTATTTTAATGGGCCCAAAAGTCTTCAAATCTGCAAAGCGTAAACCTGTATCACTGCAAGCGAGAGCAATCATCATCTTGTGGTGTAATCCATCAACGGAATGTATAAAGGAAATGCAGTTTTTTGTTTCATGACATTCACCTACAATAAAACTATTTCAATAAATGAGAACATAGCTCCGAACGAAAGCGAAGCTAAAAACAAAGAGTAACGTATACGTACTTAATGCCAAACTCTCCCACTGCAAAGCCAAAGCCTGAAGAGATATTTTGAAGTTTAGCACCTATGCGATTAATGACTACATATTTGAATCAAATTTATGAGCCAAAATAAGAATTTCAATTTTGCTGAAAAGTAGTTTCCATATTACAAACATTTGTAAAACCTCACAACACATGATTTCATTATAATTATCTAATTTCAGTACATGTTTTGTTACAAACACATGCAAGTGAAACACAACCTCTCCCTCGGACTGGTCATTCACATTTCCAAAATGCTGAGTCCTCTATGCTATGCCTAATTCACTTGTTGGGAGTCAGCAGCAACTGGGATGCATTTCACAATTAGACCAATTGGCCAAGACAAGACTGCAATGCCGATACAAACACCCCATTGTGACCAATCCAGCCTCTCCATATTGGCAAACCTCTTCAGAAACTCGACCATCACCACCTGAAGAGCTAGGGTAGCGCCCACAATTGCTGTAAACAGCTTGTTCTCATGAATCCCCTCAAAGATGTTCTTCTTCTCCAGCTTCCTGGCATTGAACAAGTTGAAGACTTGGCACAGGACAAACGTATTGAAGACAAGAGTGCCCTTCACCTTCTCATTCACATCAAATATTGATCTTCCCTTGAATTTTAAGATCAACAAGGCAGTCACTTGGTACAGTGCTTGTACAATGAGGTTTCTCCACATAACTCTCGTCGTGAGCGGCTCAGATCGACCCACAGCCGGTGTTGCCATTAGATCATTAGTGGGTTTGTCTGTTGCCAAGGCTATAGCACCAACAGTGTCCAGTATTAGGTTTATCCACAATACCTGCACCGCAGTTAGTTGCGCTTTACCTAATGAAACTGCCACTACAAAGTTGACGACAAGAGCAGTGGAGCTAGCCGTGAACTGAAACTGAATGAACTTTCGAATATTGTTGTACACACATCTTCCCCGCCTTAGGACTGTCACAATTGATGCAAAGTTGTCATCCATTATGACAATATCTGAGCTCTCCTTTGCCACTTCAGTGCCTTGTATTCCCATGGAAAGTCCAATATCCGCCTCTTTCAAAGCAGGCGCATCATTTGTGCCATCGCCTGTGACTGCTACCACGTGACCTTTTCTCTTCAAGCACCGAACCACCAGGAGCTTGTCAAATGGGGATGATCTGGCTATAACACGGATTTTGTCGATTTTCTCCAGTCTTTCCTCAGAAGAGTAGTTTCTGAACTGAAAGCCTTCAACCACTTCTTCGGAATCCTCGTTAGGATCGAGAATCCCACATTCGATGGCTATAGCCCTAGCAGTGTGCACGTTGTCTCCGGTCATCATTTTGATCTTCACTCCGGCACTTTTGCAAGATTCAACCGCTGCTTCAACCTCCGGCCGACAAGGATCCTTCAAAGCAACTATACCCAACAATGTTAATCCTGTCTCTTCAAGCCTTTCATAGACCTGACCGTGATTTCCTATGCTCTTGTTGGAAGCAAAAGCTATACATCGCAAGCTTTTGGTCGCCATAGTCCGGATAATTGTCTCAATCTGGACTCTCTCTTTATCTTCTAAGACCATGACTTTACCACTTTTGTCATGATAATTTGAACACATTGCCAATATCATCTCAGCAGCTCCCTTCCAGTGTGTATAGATTGCCGTTGAACTTTTTTCCCTCATCAATATGCCACTTCTCTTTTTCTCAGAGCTGAAGGTCTCTACATGAATTAATTCACTACTTGCTTCACCTCATCAATATCCATGCCCAAATTTAGCACAGCCCAAGAAAGTAAAGCTTTCTCAGTTGGACTTCCTGAAATCTCAGCAAGTGAAGTATGCTGTGGTTTGTAAATACTCCCCCTCGTATTTAAACCAACAGCTTCCTTCAGTAAATTGATGAGATACGGTGATATGTAACCATCTTGTGATATTTCATCTTTTCCCACCCAGAATTCTGTGACCTTCATCTCGTTCGATGTAAGCGAGCCGGTTTTATCCGTGCAAATTGTTGTGGTTAAGCCCATTGCCTCACAAGCAAAGAGTTCTCTCACCATGGTATTATCTCCCATCATTTGCTTCGTGGAATATACCAAAATCAGAGTGATGGCTAGCTGCAAGCCTTCCGGAATTGCCACCACAACAATTGTGACTGCTGCAACAGCAATGCTAGCACCTGCTTTCATCACTTCATCAAACTTGATCTTGCTTACATTGAATTCCCTCTTTCCTGTGTTATCTCTGGCGTTTCCAGTGAAATACCGGATTAATAAAACCAAAGAACAAGTGCGGCTGCTAGCAATCCGACCTTCGCCATGGTGGAAATCAGCTTGTTGAGCGGCTCTCGCAAAGTTGCCCCATCGTCTAATTTTCGGCTTACAGAACTCATCATCTCCCCCCATGCTGTGTTCATTCCCACAGCAGTAACAAGCATGAAACCAAAGCCATCAGCAACCTTTGTGCCTGAGAGCAAAAAAGGGTTTGTGCTACCATTGATCTCCACGTAATCGCTTTCGCCGTTCATACTGGACTCGTCAGTCTTCAAGGAACGCCCTTCCAAGAGCAAACCGTCAGCCGGAATCTGATCACCAATCTTCGAGCAGACCATATCACCTACCACCACATCAAAAGTTGATATGGTTTGACGCCGGCCGCCTCTAACTACTTCAACTTTTCTATCACCACTATTTCCCGAAAGCTTCTCAAATTGTTTAGATTGTCTCCAGTTGGTAACTATTGAGACCACAAGCAAGAAAATAGCAATAATAATGCTGCCCCCATCGTACCATCCATCCTTCCAGCCGTGCAGCAAAACTATAATAATGCTGGTATTCTCGAATGCTTCACATACACCCTTAGCTGGCGGTTTCTGGAACTTATTTTCGCCAAACACATTCTTTCTAAGGTCAAGAGAAGGCTGGTTGTCTCCAATTCCATTCTTCATATGAGTTTTAAGAATTGCAGCTACTTCTTTCACTCCTCCAAGTTCATCCAAAACACCCAGCTTTTTCTCCCTCACCATTTCCCTGAGCACTTTGGTGTCAACACTGAGAAACCGAAGGGCTTTGTCGTGCTTGGAATCTTCGAGATCAGCTGGCTGCAAGTCAATGGCTACGTAAGAAATGGAGCGCTTGAGCCTTGCTCTCTTCCTGTTAGGAACTTTCTTTGATAAAGAAAGAAGAGCCCATGCGAAGCAGACGGTATTGATAGCCATCTTCCACCTTCTTACGCAGGTTTTGATATATTTATGGTCAGGCATAGTGAAAATTTGGATACCAAGGAAAGAGATGCTAAATCATAAAAATTAAACAAGGTAACAAATTAATGGGTTCAGGGCTAAGAAATACTGTGAATACGAGCTGAAACTGAAGGAAGATGGACGAATTTTATGGAGGGGAATTTGATTCCAATGTTAATGGAGTTGTGGAAAATATTGAAGGGAAGGAGAATCTCAAGGGGATGCTTTGGGGCTAAGAAATACTGTGAATACGAGCTGAAATGGAAGTATGAATATATAGGGGAAAATTCCAATGTCAAGGGAATCAGTGTGGAAAATATTAATGTGAAGGAGAATTTCACTGCAGCTTCCGCAGACATTCACCCAATAATGTGCTCGTGGGCATAAATTTTTTATAATCAATTATTATTTAACTTTGTTTATCATCTCATTAGTTTAAAAATTTCTTCCGAGGTTCAACATTTTAATTTTACCAAAACATATCTTTTATAAAGTTTAAATCCTATTTTAGTACTTGAAACTTTCAATTTATATTAATTTAATTCTTCAAATAAGATTTGTATTTATTTGATCTTTGAAATTTTAAATTCATGTAAAATTTTAGTTATCAGGGTTAAAATTTTAGTTAAATTTAAAATTTTAAAAATCAAATTGATATAAATTTTATTTAAAAAATTAAATTAATATAAATAAAAAATCTAGAAGATTAAAATAGAATCTTAGTTTATAAGACTAAATCCTTCGAATAATTATAAATAGCTCATGGTCCAAACTCACCATGCAAGACATGCGCCAGGAACGCGTAAACAGAATCCAGTTAACGTAGGCCTCCATTAACTAGCTACCTCATGCATATCGTTATTTGTTGCTAATACGCGCGATATGACTTATTTGATTCTAATACAAACAAAAATTAAGATAAAAATTTATATAAATTCTGATTAATTCTAATATTGATTAAAAGTTTAAATTTAATTTATTATCATTGTAATCAATTTTATACTATTACTCACTCTCACTCATATAATGACATTTTAACAAAAAATAGTTAAATTTTTTTTATAATTATTAAAAAAAATTAATTATAATTTTTTAATAATAATTTTTTTCTCTTTCACTGATAGTGTAAAGCATTATGGTGAGTCAAATTTAAATTCATTACTTAAAGAGATTAAATTTAATCTAATGATAGTGTAAAATATTTTAAACTATTGGTTAATAAGGAAATGATATGTCATTAAAAAATAATAATAATTAAAAATTTTCACTAACACTAAAAGAATTTAAAATTTTTTTTGGCGTATAATAATGTATAAAAAATTATAATATAAAATTAATTTATACTTATAATTGATCAAATTTAAATCCTTACCTAAATATAAGCATATATAAATGCTTCTAAGAGTTATGCTTTAAAATTATATTACCCTTGAGATTTTGGCTTAATGATTAAATAATCTGTTAGTCCAGCGGAATTTCTCAAATTTGATCGATTCTTTCGTTATGCTTGCTTTTCATATGAGATAGGGGACAAAATCTCATCGTTAACATTATATAATTAAAAATAATAATTTATATATTTTATTTTATTTTTACCAATTGAGGGTAATTTGAACGAGGAATGTCCATTTACCCAGCGAAGAATAAATTCTTCCTTCTAGTAAAAAGGATTAGTTTTTTCTTATATATATATTTGGAGTTTTTAAAAAGAAATTATGACCAAACTTGAAGAGGGGGGGGGGGGGGGGCGTCCACTTTCTGGGAGAGAGAAGAAAACGGAAAAGGCAAAACGAACAAAGCGAGTAGCGTTGGTGTTTAGTATTTGAATATTTTATTAGCGGTGGCAGCTCCTTTGAATCTTTGACAACGATTAGAAATGGTAATTTCCAGTACGATACACTAATTCGATACCAACACGATTTATTTACACGAATTGAGATTGATACACTAATTCATTTAGAAAATTTTATTAAAATTTTAAAAATATTATTTAAAAAACAATTATAAATTTAATTATAAATAAATATATATAATAAAAATATAAAACCTTTCTTTTAACGAGATGATATAAAAATTTAAAATAATATTTTATTAATAATTTAAAATAATTTTATAAAAAATAATAAATAATTAAATTTATTAAATAATTTTATAATATAAATTTTATTTATTAAAATTAATAAATAAATTAACATATTTAATATATTTAAATTACCACGAATGACACAAATACAATATTTGGGAAAGTGTCAAAGTGGGGTTGGTAGAGACCCCATTATTACAGTCTTTTGGAAGTACCAAGGCCGAGGACCTGAGGTTGCCTACAGGTCACGACGTGGGAAACAAGACTGGTAGGTTGTGTTTGTTGGATATTTTATTGTCGGGAGTCAAGTCCGACAGGCCATGTACTTATTTAGTACTCGCTACGTCAATTTTTATTTTTCGCATTTTTTATTTTTTTGTTTATTATTTTAAAATTTTAATAAAATATTAAATATTTTTTTAAAATTTATCTTTCTATTTTATTAATAAATATTTTATTATTTTATACTATTAGTTAACTTATATTTATTTTTTATATTTTTTTTATTTTTAACTATCTTAAATTTTATGTGTAAAGGATAATTTTGTAAAGTTTATAAAAAATAAATAAATTTAACTATTTTTTTAATATATATGAAATCGATTAATGATAGTAAATAAATAAAAATAAAGGAAATAATTAGTTATTCAATTAATTATTAACTTATTTAATAAATTATTAATTAATAATATATTATATTAATTAATTTGATCGGTTAATAATATTAATTATTTTATTAAAAATATTTGATAAAATTAATTATTTTTTATTAATTATTTATATATAAAATGACATATAAGAATACATACATATTTTATAATTTATTTAAATATTTTTTAATTTAATAATATTTTATATTTATTATATGATTTATGTTTAAGAAATATAATAATTTATTTTTAAAGAATTTTTTAAGTCATATTTGTTTAAAATATGATAAATCTAAAATATAATTAAAAATTTATTATATTTATTAAATTATTGTTTTTTTAAAAAATAAATTATTATATTTCATAAATACTTTATAGAAATTAATAATTATTATTTAATAAATTTATTTGATCTTTTTTAATAAGAATATAAATAAAAATACGTATATTATTTAAAGATAATTTTATATTTTTACAAATTTATTATTAATAAACTAATTAAAAATATAGGATTTATTAATTTTTTAAAATTAATTTATTGAAGGTCAATCAACTAATTGAATAAGTTATTTATTAAATAATTAAATTAATTAACTAATTCGAACAAACAATTAAATACTATCAAATCAATTAAAAATTCTCCAAAAAACCTCTTTATCAAACATTCTCTGTTGTATTTGAATCTTGTGTGAAGGGCCACGCAGTTATTAACTATCAGTTTCATCTCCTTCTTCTTCTAGTTTTATAGTTTTATTGATATAAAGAGGAAGAAAAATGGAAAATTTAAATTACATAAAGAAACTTGCGATACACAATATATATATATATATTTCCTTAGCAAAAATTTTAATAGCGGAGAAGTGTGGCATATGTTTTTCTAATTTTGCAAGTCATAAATTATATATCTGATAGCAGGGGCGAACCTATACGATGCCTTGGGGGCTATGGGCCTGTATACTCATATATTTATATATGTGTTGTATATTTGGTCCTTTTTAAAAAATTACATTGATCTCCTTCAATAAAAACTAAAAGTAAAATATTACTTGACATGATTTAAAATTTGTTGATAGTACTATAAGCAATTTATAACACTACTTATATACTTGTAATTCGTATAAAAATTTTGTAAATTTTTATCATTTATTCATTTTTAATTTTGAATTCTTATACTTCATAATTTTATTTTCTCTAAATTATGCATATGAATTTTATAATTTTTACATAAAATTAGAATTTTTTTTACAAACTTTACATATTATAAGTATAAAAAAGTTATAATATAAGATGTTACAATACAAAAAAATTTTAGGAACTAATACATTTGATGATAAATTATTAAATTTTAGTAAAACAAAATTTAAAAACATAGTGACATCTATTTTCCAAATTCATGTATAACATATGAAAGTAATATTTTGTAGGGAAAAATATAAATTACCCCTTTAACTCTCAAATGAATAAATATTATCCTGTTCAACTTTAAAAACTTAAAAATCACTTCTCAAAATTTACAAAACTAAAAATTAATACTCATTATCTACTTAACTAATTATTTTATTAAATTATATATCTTTTCATGAATTTTTAAACAATAATCAAAATATTATAGTATGTTAATTTTTTAATCATTTTTCATATATAATTTTTGTTATATAATTAATAGAAATTAAATTATATATAAAGAATTTTAATTAAATAATTTTATATAAGTTATGGATTATATGCCAAAAAATAATAAAATAAATTAATATTTTATAATTTTTTGAATCTTGCTTAAGAACTTCATAAAAAAATTATGTAATTTGATAAAATGATTAATTAACTAGAAGATAAGTGTTATTTCTAAATTTTTCAAAGTTTAAAGAGGTAATTTTTAAACTTTCAAAGTTGAAGGGTGGAAAATTCAATCAGAGATAATTTACCATTTTTTCCTATTTTGTATGTGTATCCGACTATCCGGCCCGTAAAATTTTTTTCTACTATTCAATCAAACATGATTTGAAAATTTTGGGCTACTTATATATTCAGTCTCACATAAATTGCCCGCTTGTTTTTTTAGAAAATATTTTCTATAAGTTTATTTATATATAAGTCAAGAACTTTCTAAAAAAAATATTTTAAAACAATTTTTATTCTTTTTTTGGTAACAAAAATAGCTTTTATTGTTGTGTAAAAAATATTATCTTTTAACACATAATTCTTTATATGATATTAAGTAAATATTTTTTATAATTATAAATATAAGTAAACGAGATTTTATTTCTATGCAACTTCTATATTTGTAGTTTGAAGCCCTGAAATCATATCAAAGAAATTTCCACCAAAAGAGGGGAAAATTATAATAAGTAAAAAAAAAAAAATGCAACATATTTTTGGTACACGTTTGTATAGAGTGGTTGGTCTATCGCATTATATCTCTTGGATTTGGTACACATGGCTTTGATGTGACTTCCGAAGCTTCGACACGTTTTTTTAATTTTTTCGTAGTTCTTTTATCTTCTTTTAGACTTAGGACCCTTTATTTCAAAAAAAAAATTGCATCTAGGATATTTTACTTATTAATTTTATTAAGAAGTTAAGGATAATTCTTTCGCATTCAAATTATAGATATTGATATATTCATTGTCAGGATCAATAAAAAATTGATACATTATTTATATGAGAAAGCTTTTAGATCGATTACTTTAAATTTATCCTAATTTTATTTTTGACCTAAATTTTTTTAAATTAATTAGGGGTAAAAAAAAGGTAAATTAGGCTAAATTTTTTTCTATTCCTCGAATATTTACAGACTTTTTCTAATTTAAATTTTTAACCCCATTTGCATGAAACACGTTGAGAAGAAAATTTTAGAAAAACTGAAGAAAATAACTAGTTAATATGTATATTATAATCATTATGAAAATATAAAAAAAATTTGAAACAATATTTAATGGAATCCAAAAATTAGAAACCTGATATAATGTTTGGATTTATCATATTAATTTTCATTAATTTATTATTTTTATATGTTAAATTGCTAGAATTATCGCCTTAATAAATATAGTGATGTATTAAACATGAATTAAAAATTAATTTTTACTCATGGACATAAATAATAAATAATTATGTTATTTTATGATAATTATCACCAAATAATTATAACTTGAGGTAGTAAATTAAATGTGGCCTAATATTATTATAAAAATTACTTAAATTATCACTCGAGTAAATATAGAATGTAAAATTAGTAAATTTTTACAGAATTATTGCAAATTTATGTGTTAAATTATTAAAATTATCACATAAGTAAATAAATATAATAATGTATTAAATATTGTCAAAAATTAATCCAAAATTTATTACAATATTTATACACTGCATAAATGAATGATTATGTTATTTTTAATATATGAAATTGATTCTCACCAAATTATTGTAATTTTATGTCTTAAATTACTAAAATTGTCACATAACTAAATAGAATAATGTATTAAATTTGTAGTTTTTAAATATGGTTGAATTTAAAATTACATCAAAATTTATGGTTACAATTGTAAATATAATGTCATCATTTTTTTAAACTAATGTTTTAGAAACTAGATTGAACCAATTGGTTAAACTAAAAAAATCGTACAATTTACTCTTAGAAGCGACCTTAACAAAATCGAATAAAAAATTGGTGAATCAATGTCAAACCGATCAAACCATATGAATCAATTTTATTTTTCATAGTTCAACTAGCTAGTTTTTTTAAAATATTATTATTTATAAAAATAATATTATTTTTTCTTAATATTTTATGCATATTCAAAGTTTAAACTTTAAGTTGTCAAAAATTACCCTACTTGTATAAATGAAATACACATTACAAGAAAATTGGGTTCAATATTAATTTTTTCTAATGATAATTTGAACTATGAATTTATAAAATTTTGAAATTATTTTATAACATTTGAAATGTTTTCATATTTTATATACACAAGTTTAATTTTATAATAATTTAATTATTTTTAATTATTATATATTAAAAATTTTAATTTATATTGTAATTTCGATTCAATCTTAATTTGACCCTACTTGAACTATTAAATCTTAAACTGCTCTTATTCAATTTAATTATTAGTCCAATTTTTAAAATATTACTTTTTACTAATATAATAAATTTTTAGTCACTTCATCTCAATTATTCGTTTTAACATCATCAAAATCCAATGGTATTTATAATGTCATGAAGTCATGGTGTTGATACCCATTCTTTTAGTTTGGATACATTAGAATTCTTCAAATGTTAATTGCACAAAAGTTATTTCTATTGAAATTAGGATTTTGCAAATTAAGAAGTTATTTGGTTAGCACAAATAGCATGGTGTACAATTTCTTAAAAAATAAGAAATTCTTAATTGCAAAAATGAAGGAAATAGAACTAAGTAGAATTTTACAAACCAAACAACTCCTAATTTTCTATTAATTGTAAAATGAAGGAAACAAAACTACTTTTTAGAGATCATGAAAAGTGGCTTATTCAAACCTCTTGGTAAACAAAAAATTCCCATGTCATTTTTAGATAAAACTATAAAGTTATGCTTATTTAATTTAATTAATAAATACTTGAATCTTTTATTCTTACCATAAATTTGGAATTTATGATAAATATAATTTATTAATAAAATATTAACAAATTGTTTACAATATATAAATATTAATTATATAAAATATAATTATCTAATAATCTATATTGTTATATAAAAAGGATTACCAATTTTTGGCGTCCACTTTTCATTTTTTGAGATTGAATATAACTCTCATTCATTTTAAAGGTAATATGGTGAAATAGCAATTTCGGACCACTTTAAATATAAAATAACCATGCATTAAATAAAAATATAATTGTTCTCTTCTTATGAATAAGTTATTAATGTCATTCTCTTCTATCAAAACGCATTATCTTTGCAATGAAATAATAACCCAATTATAAATAATTTATTAATCTAATTATCTTTATTTGGATACAGAAAAAAGTATAAAACCCTCAAACAATATTTGATACTACTTAAATTAAAGGTTCTGGTTATTCATCTTTTTGAATATTAATAACATTTATACAAAATAACTACACATTAAATAAAAATATAAATTTTCTGTTCTTATGAGTAGGTTATTAACTTCATTCTCTTGTATCAAACACATTATTTTTGAGATGAAATAATAACTCAATTATGAATAATTCATTAATCCAATCACCTTTATCTGATTATAGGAAAAAGTATAAAATTCCTAAATTCGATGACACTTAAACCAAAGATTTTTGGTTATTCATTTTTTTGAATAATAATAATATTTATACAAAAAAGTATTTTTTAATAAATAATTATATTGACAATAATTTGATGAAATATAAGTATTTATTTCTTTAATAATTAATATCCAATTTTTATTCCCTTTAAAGTTTGTTTTGTCCGTAAACTATAAATAAGTCAAGACCCAAACTCACAAAGGCGACTTCATTTAACTAGTTGCTGCGTACCTCACTTCGTCAATAATATTGTTATTTAATTATCTATTTGTGGTGCGTTAATAATGTTGCTAATACAAGTGACATTAGTAATTTGACTCTAATACTAGCAAAAATTAAAATAAAAATTTATATAAATTCTAGTTAACTCTCGAATTACTTAAATACAAATACACACACACACACACACACTTTTCTAAGAATTATGCTTTAAAATTATATTACCCTTGAGATTTTTGCTTAATGGTTAATATCAATTAATCTGTTAATCAGAGCGGAATTTCTCAAATATGATCGATTATTTCATCATGCTTGTGTTTCATATTAGTTAGGAGACAAAATTTCATTGTTAACATATTTTAATTAAAAATAATAATTTATAATTTTTTTTTTAAGAATTGAGCATAATTTGAACGGAAAATGCCTTTTTTTTATAAAGTGGACCAAAGCCCAAAATAAAACAAAGCCTATTCCCTACAAACATCAAGAAGAGTTCATAGACATTGTGTTGAAGAATTTTGATTCTTAACTGGAGCATAATATTTTTTATATTTATTATTTAATATAAAGAAGAAAATAAAATAAGACAAAAGGCCTAAATTTGAGCGGTTTGGAAGTCAAAACTGTTAAGCCAAAATTTGGCCTATGGCGTAGGAAAGCTAAATTAAGGGGTGCTTGATGGCGAAAATCCACAGGTCAAATGTACTGATTTGTGAGTATTTTATAAATCAAACTAAAAAAATTAGGCTGATTGAAAAACGAGTTTACATGAATTTTGCCTAGCAGAGCACAAGGCAAAATGGATTGATTTTAAATAGATCAAGACGGTCCGTAAACTTAAACGGGCCAAACTTTTTCTTTTTATTTATTATATTTAATAATTTAAATAATATTTATATTTAAAAAAAAGAAAGCAATTTATTAATTTTTTACATCATAATTTAATGTAAAATATAATTAAAATATTAAAAAATTAAATACAAATACTTATAATAATTGGACAAAACAAAAATAAAAATAGATAATAAAATTAATGAATATAAAACAAATATTAAAATATAAATAAATAATAAAAAATAAATTATAAATTAAAATTTTATTAAAAAAATTAGGTCGATCACGAGCTAGTGCAATGAGCTTGTAGAGTAGATCGAATCAATTAAAACAAACCTGTTTAAAATTACACCTAAATAGATTCAACTCTTGCAAGTTTTAACCTCATCTAACTTAACTCATCCATTAAACACTCCTAACCAAAAGTGTGGAGCATGCAAACTTGAAAGGGGAGAAGCAAATTTGGTGTCTCTTAATTTGGATGCTATAGAACCCTATGTTTGTTTCCTAATACTATTCGAAGAAGACAAAGGCTTGCACAAGATTTTGTCAAATTGTATCAAAAAATTTATCATTATATTTATTTAGGTTCATATTAAATTTGGATATGTTAATCCTATTAATTTGGGTAGTATAGTGCATATTTTTCTATTGGATTTTTCTTTTTTTCTCTCCTAATTGATTTTACATAATAATTAGTTATAATTATTGTATTGATTTTATTAAGAATTCCACTTGTCTTAGTGACGTCTTTTATACTGACTGTTTCCTAAAATTTTTAGGAAACTATTATATCCATTACTTTATTAGTAAAAGTTTTTATTAGATTAAATTATGTGATTTTTACTCTTATATTAAGAGGTTTTTCACATTAAAAATAGCTAGTCTCTTAATTTATTTTTCTCATATTAACTTTTGATGATTTATTTAATTGCATGTATAAAAAAATTGATTTAGGTGAATTATTTAATTTTCATTGTGTGTTGCTTAGATCTCATATTTTATATTGATTTATTTCCCAAAAGTGATATTAGAGTTCAGATTCTAGTATATTTTCACTTAAGTAAACATGGAGGTTAATACAAGTAAAATAATGTTCTTGAATGATGAAAATTATACTTTTTGAAAAAGAAAGATAGAAAATTTGCTATATGTGAAAAATTATTATCTACTTGTATTTGCTACTAAAAAAATCTAAAAATAAATTAGACTTAGAATCAAATCTATCACATAAGCAAGTTTTTAAATATATCCCACAATAAGTTGAAGAAAATATGTGAAATTATATTGAAGAAAAAACAGATGCTTATACACTGTCAATTAAACTTCAAAAGTTGTATGCCTAAAAGATCATGAATAATAAAATGTTATTAATAGAGTAAATAATGAGCATAAAATATTAAAATGACACTACAATAACAGATCATTTGAATAAGTATCAAGGGATTATAAAATTAACTTTCTACTATAGATATCAAATTTGAAGATAAAGTTTATGACTTGATACTTCTAGTTTCTTCACTAGACTCATGGGAAACATTCTAAATTTTTATATTTAATTCTATCCTAGATGACATCATGATTATGAAAATTACTAAAAATGATGTTTTAAATGAAGAGATAACAAGATTCTTCATAATTAAATGTTATGATTGCAGAATCTTGGGGAGGAGTAAAAGTTAAAGTATAAAGAATAGATATCAAAGTAAAAGCAAATTTAGAAAAAATTTAAAAATATTAAATGTCATTGTTATGGCAAAAGGTGATATATTAAAAAATATTGCTAGAATTTGAAGAAGGAAAATAAAAATAAAAATAATATAGAAAAGGGAAAAAAGAAAGAATACGAAAGTGACAAAGATAGAATTAATACAACTACTAGTCATTTTCTTTTGATTTATGAAAATGACATCATCAACTTTTTTTATCCTTTACCTTCAATAAAACTTTTTCCATTTTTCTTTGGGCTTTGTTTTTTCGTATATCTCCCCAGTTTCTTAGTTGGTTTCTGGTTGGCCAATAATCGAATCGAACTCAGCTTTTATTCATATATTTATACATATGTATGTATGTATAAAAAATTTATATATTTATTATAAATATTATATGGATGTGCACCAGATCAGATAAGCAAAAGGATTTACACAAAATACACCAAGCATCTCTACAGGGATCGAAAACAAAATATTAAATCAGAGACAATATAATAAATATAAAAATTTGAAATAAATTTTATATTTTTTACTAAAATTTCAAACAAAAAAATATTTTAAAATAAAATAAAATCATATTTTATATAATTTATATTAAATAAAAATTTTTAATTAAAAATAAAATGAAATTATTTATTTTTAAAATAAAATGAATTTTAGAAAAATGTCCAGATAACGGAATCCATAATGTTTGTCTCTCTGACATCCCTTTGCTTATAAGAATTAAAATTGTGGGGAGCATGGGATATACTATACTGTCCTTGTATCATAGGCAATGTACGTAGTTTTTAACCCCCCCCCCCCCCAAAAAAAAAAAAAAAAAAAAAAGGCAATGTACGAAGTAAGTTTTTTCCCCTCGTTTTAGTAATGGGAAGGATTACAATATTTAGTACTGTTTCAGGGCAACACACCCTAATAAAAGGAAGTAATGAAGGTCATATGATGTATGATAAACTCGTAGTTGTCTGCACAGAATGATTATATTTGAGGGACCTAAAACTTGACCTTCATTTCTCACAAATGGGATGAAAATAATTTCAATTGAGAACCACAATTTCACATAACTACACTATTCACTTGTGCAAATTTACATTATTAAATTATTGAAAAAAAATTATACGCATTTCACGTGTTATATTAAATCATTTAAAATAATTTTTAAAATACTAAATCCACCTTCCTTGTATTAGGTAATTTTTTAAAAATTAATTTATTCATAAATGTATCAAATAATAAATAATAAATGACTTTATATAATAATTTCACTTTGTATACAAATTTTTCGTATTAGAAACCCAATGTAATGTAAGTAATGACCCTACCAACCTTAAACAACCTTATTTATTCAATGCCGAATAACATAAAGTTATTAATGAAAAAACAAATAACATATAAGTAAATTAACAAAAAAATTGATAGTATAATAATAATTTTTTTCTTGAATTTTTATTTTAAAATATAACAGAAAATAAATATTATTAAATGATAATTTAATACAAAATTTTATGCTCAATTTAATAATTACAATAAAAAGTATAAGAGAAAAACATTTTGAATAAAATGAAACCCATTAAATTAAAGAAAAAGAAGAAAATGAATATAACAGAAGTGAACAAATTGGTATATGAACAAATGTAAATATTTTTGGTAGCAAAATCTCTAACCGATAGGTTTATTATGAACCAATCTGTATTACTCATAAAAAAAAGATCAAATTTTGATGGATTCAAGTTCACACAATTTGTATATTAATTTATATTATTCGTAAAAAAATAATAGACTTAATTTTAAATGGCCCAAATATATAGACCAATTCACAAATTTGAATATGTTTGACACATTTATACTAAGATTGCTAAATTATTTTAAAAATTTTATTTTTAAATTTTTATCCAAAGTATAATCATAAAATATTTTTTAAATTTAAATTTTAATTTTAAGATAATATATAAATTATTTTAAATTAATTATAGGATAAATTTTATTTTAAAAATTTCTCACTTTAGAATTAAAAAACTTCTAACTTTCATTTTAGTGTTTTTAACACTTTTTAAATATGAAATAAATTTTATTACTCAATTTTTATTTTAGAATCATGATTCTAGTTTAAGATAAGAAATTTTATCAAAAATATTTTAAAGGAAAAATCAAGACAGTTATTAGTATTAAATTTGATTTACTATCAATATATTGTTTTCTATACCATTAATAAATAAGAGGATGATACATTATTAAAAAATTAATAATTTTTAAAATTTAAATTTAATTTTCAGTTAATATAAATTAATTTTATACTATCATCCTATTTTATATTATTACATCAATAAAAATTATTAAAATATTCTTATAACTGGTAAAATTATCAATTTGTTAATTTAGTGATAGCATAACATTGATAATAGATCAAATCTAAATTATAATTTTTTTAATAAATTGTAAGAATATTTTAATATTTTTTATTGATGTGACAAATATATGAATGGATGATGATGAAAAATTGATTTACACTAATGTTTAAATCCTATTTAATATTTGCATGTAATTAATATAAGTGATTAGTATTTTTTTCCTAAGAAATTTTCCTTGAAATTGAGAAGATGAGTAATTGAATTAGATGATTGAAAAAAAATTAATATTCCATTCATTAAAAGTAAAAAAAAAAGAGAGGCCAATTACTTCGTAAACAAATTCCCATGAAACATCCATAGATGTTTCTTTATACTCCTTGTAGAACTCCGTAAAATTTTCAGGCAGGAAATAAATTTGAAATGAAAAGCATAATATAGTAGAAATAAATTTTTTGGGGGTAATAATAGAAATAAATCTGAACAATATCAAAACAGGCCCCATACGTTTAGTAATCCAATCCAATGATACGAAAATATTCAGCCGGCATATTTTCATTACTCCCACCTTCAGCACAGGGGCTTGCTTTTAAGTCTTATACTGGATATTGGATATTGCTTCTTCAAACACAGACGAAACAAGTGAAATTGAAGGTCTTGAAGGGTTATCAGCAGGAGACTCGAAATGGTGTATGAATAAGCCAACTGTTAATATTTCATTGGCCAAAAAAATAGAGAGGGTTGCTTTGGAAAAATGATTGAGGTATTGTAGTCTCACCTTTTAGTTATATCAATTCTTTGTTAGATATCAATAAGGTATTAATTTTATGAAGAGTATATTAATTTCGAATATATTTTATTTATTAATAATCAGGATCTGAATTTCAACAAAAATTTGTTATTACACGAATATTGGAAGTAATTATTCTGTTTAATGGGAAAAAATTATTCGAAGAAAATGATGCCACCCACCAATCCGAAATTTAATAATCCGCTAACGTTTCGAAATATCTAGCACAGGGCCTTATATAGGCCTTCGCCATTTTAGGTCCAGAGTATTTATTAATTTGACCAAAATAAATAAATGTCCAGAGTCTTTATTTATTAAGGTTTCTTTGAGGATCGATCACACCCTTTTCTAGGCAAAGGCCACACTTTCTAAGGACGCGGAACATATTCGTCAATTAAATTTCGTTACAACTTGCCTTTTCTCTGCGTTACCGCATATTAAAAAGTTAGCTTCTAAAATTAATATATATATAATTTATAATAAAATATAATTAAAATGATTTGATATAACTATCATGTTATATGTTTATTATATTAAAATGGTGTTGGAAGTCACATTTCTAGAATGAGTAATGCTAAATAATCCAATTCTAAGAGAAATTTAGGCTTCAAATCTGTCATGTCATTATGTGTAATCTGAATGTTATAATTCAAAAAGATGGTATGGGTTTATTTATTATACAGATGAAAAAATAATGAATAAAATTGATTTAAATATTTTAAATTTTAAATTTTTCATTGAAAATATTTAAATACTCTTAATTATTAAATTAATTTTTAGAATTAAGAATGTTTTTATTTGTCCAACTAAAAAAATAAAACTTGTTAATTTTCATGTAAGAATATAAATATTAACATTAACAACCTCTTATATGTATTTGGACCTTTGCATTGAAAAGCAACTCTCGAACATAATTTCAAGCTGCCAGGACCTATATGCGAAAACATTTTGGATGTTTCAATGAGGTTGGCAAATTTACATCGTTACATTAATCTTTATCCCTTTATTCCTTTTGACTATATTTGTACTTACAAAATAATGCTTAAAAACCCTATTAAAAAAATAAAGCTAATGAAAATGCAAATGCACAAGTTTTGGTTGGCTGGGATTGCACAAAAATATCATGTCATACAGTCCAAAATAACATTTGCATATGAAATTACTATTACAATTTTTTGGCAGCAATAACTAGTCCCTGCATATAGTATCTTAGGTAGCTGGATGCATACTTTAGGAGCATAGGAAGCTGCTTCAAAAATAATTTCTTCATCCGTGATGAGACTTTTCTCCTTGAATCTTGCCTTTATTTGATACTGTACTCCAATAAAAGCAACTTCATAAACTGAACTCATCATTATTTGTATCATTGTTTTGAAAATCGAAATAGATTGATTCATCTGATCAGTGAATTAATTCGCTAAAAATATTTGGATCGAAAATATATATGAATCTGTGAGAGTGGATTAAAAGTAATATAAACCAATTAAAATCAGAATGAATTGGTTAAAATTGATGGACAGAACTGAGTTTTTAACTTTTTAAAGAATTAAAATTTTCATAATTTTTACAACAACGGAGATGTAATATATTTGTAATAATTAAATTTTTATTTTTTAATTATTTTTAACATAAATTATTATTGTATTATTTATATTTTATTACTTTAAATATATTATTAGTATATGTATACTTTATATTTTTAAAATTAAAACTGGTTCAATCAATAATAAATCGGTTGTTAAATCAGTATAACTTAATAAATTAATGAATCAGTATTTTATCCAATTTAAAGACCTACTCTTATTTTAAAAATTATAACTTGTATAGTGCTGCAAGCCATTACAAGAACCATCATAGAACACCAAAACTGCATCAATACATTCCTTTGAAGACACTGGCAAAAGATGCATTTAAATTAAATGATAAATAGATAAGACACAAAGATATGTCAAAAAGAACAAAGGAAAATGCCAAGCAAATAAGAAACGGATGTGGAAGAAAATTATAAAGTTCAGTTCAAAAACACAATACAAAGTACCCCAAAAAATGAAATTATTAAAATTGTTTTTATCAAAAATTAAATGGTCACCAGCATAAAAGATTAATCGATCAACTCTCGAAAATTCCACCAGGCTGATAATCGAAATTAGGTGATGGTACGGCAGCCAACAACAACTAGTAATAATAGAGAGTTGGGGATATTAAACAAGTAGACCAGGCTAAGTAGAGATTGAACCGTGTTGATGACGGATTGATTATAGATCCATTAAAGTTTGCAAATTTTGCAAACCGGTTCGTGTTCCTTTAATTCGTAACAGATTGAATTTGCAATTGATTCGTATTATTTGGAAGAAAAAAAATCATTTGTTGGTGACTTAAATTTATCAAAATTTATAAACTTAAATTCATTTGATATCGAAAGTAATCAATCATGGGAGTAGTAATCTTTGGCCAATTTCATAGGGTGGTGGTGATAATTATAGTCAATGGAGGAAAATAATGGTAGGCAAGAGACAAATGATAATAAATGAGGGTGAATATCACTAAATAAAAAGGTGAATAAAATGATATTTTTAGATAATTGGAACATTCTTGCATTATATGAATGTAAACATTCTTAAATATATATTTTTTAAAAAATTTGGAATCAATCATATAAGTCTAACGCTTGGTTTAAATGCCAAAAAAACTTTCACCAAGCAAACGCTTTAACATTTCAAAATATTTTTTTTCCATATTTTATTCTACAGCTGACTTAATTTTTTTTTTCTTCCTATATCCTTTTCTTTTCAACAGTTTTCCGCCCATTAACTAACTTTGAAAAACTGGTAGGCTGAGATGAAGCAGCGTTGAAAACCGGACTAGGAAAATTTTACAAATCTTTTCTTTATATTTTCTTTATTTTTAAAAAAATTATATTTAACCTTTTGAAAATTAATAAATTAATAAATTTTTAGTATATTATATTTCATTCCTTTATATAATTTTATACCATTTTTACCCTTGATGGTGGGTTAAACTTAAAAATGAAATATTTCAGAAACATGGTAATAACCCCAAATTTTAAAATTTGTTGATCGGCATATCTTTTACAAATCTATGATGCCATCTGTTTCTCCTTTGACTTTTTCCTAAAACCTCAAATTTTAAAAAAATAGAATAAAATTCAATTAATTTGAAATTGAAGTCATAAGTAGTTTTATACATAAATTTTATTTTAAATAAATTAAATCATCATCATCATTACAGATGAGGAATGTATTCATCTATTGGTACACAATTAATTGAGCAGATTACTTTAGAATATTTCATCAACTTTTTTAGAAATAATTTAAAGCAAATTACCTCTAAAACATTTTGCCAATTCAATTTTTGAAAATTAATTATTCATTTCTATCAAAATTGAATATTGTCCTGCCATCATGAAATGTAAATTATACAAGAATATATGCTTTTTGTGCACACTTTAATCTTAGCACTCCTTTGTACATGTGAAGAAAAAGATTTAACCTCCTTGCATGGACTAGGGACAGTTAAAAAAAAAAAAAACTTGCAACTAGCCCATATTTCAGATCACACCACTTGAAGCCCATACTCTCATTTTCTATTATCTGCAATCCAGCCTGTTTAAGTCCAAATTATTATAGTAGTGTGGTATCAGTCCGAGAAGATTTATCAGACTCAAAAAAACAGAAAGTTTGTCCAAAAATATCAGCCCAAAAACGAATTTTTGTTTTGAAGTTGAATCTCTTATTTTTCCTGAGTCATGACTTTTTCATGTTATGCTAACACTCATAAAGTATTAATGTAATAGAAAGTATATTTATTTTAGATGTATGGATAGGGTTTTTTGTTTTAAAAATAATATTTATTAAGAAGGAAGAAATTTATTAATATTTTAATTTTAAAGTAATTATTTTATTTGATCATTTATCAGCTTATAATTTATAAAAAGTGAATGAATTGACAGTGAATATAAGAAAGTAAATATAATCTTATTTTTTTATTTTATTATATATCATATTAACAAGAAATTATACTTTCAGTAAAGAGAAATTCTGACTTTTTGTGTCATGTACCAGAGCCAGCATCCATAAAATTGCAAAAGCTGAAATTTTTTAGGATATTGTAAGTGCACTTTGCAGAGGCCGCAGATTTGATGGCTTGAGATAAGATTATTCATTTAAATTCCACAGTTAATTTACAAGAATCAAATTTGCACTTTTTGTATACCTTGGACACTAAGCCATAAAGATGAGATATATCTAATTTTTTTTTCACATAAATAATATAAAAAAGTATTAATTAGTACATGTTTCACGAACCGACTTTTATTTTTATTATTATTTTTCTAGGAATTGGATTATTGCAACTCGTATTAATTAGAATAGCGAATGAACTTGATAAATCATAATACTACATGCATGCTTTTTTTTTTTTTTTAATAGACGCTTATTATGAATACTCATCCGCTGATTAGATTGTTTTCAATACGCAACTCGTCAGAAAAACATCACTTTTATTTTGTTTACTAAAGGAGACTATTAAAATAGGTACCCGAAAAATATACGTTATATTATATTTTTTAAAATTTTATCTTATATTATATAAGTATAAAAGTATTTGAATGTTATATTAAATTTATTCTTTAAAGATAAATGTTACATCCTTTTTTTTCTCAAATTTTAATTGATTGATGTAAAATAAACTTTTTAAAAAATCTAATATAATATATATCTTCAATAAACAATTTAGTAGTTTATTCATTTTTTTATATCTTGGATTACAACTTATTGAAAATAATAAGAGTAAAGAATAAAATAAATTTTGATAATATGTATGTAAAATAATAGATCTGATGCACCTTTGAAATAATTTGCTATACCTAAATATTATATCTCATCACATAAAAAGAAAAAAAAAAGATAAAAGAAAGGGTGAATTTCTCTCTTTCCTTATTTGCAATCAACAATATTGTAACCCGGAAGACAATTATATATACAAATAACAGGTTGTAGATAGGGACCTCTAACGAAATTAGAACGGGTTAGTCTTCTTATCATCGATTGCCAACAAACAGAGCTCCAGGAACATAAGAATTCGTTGATTTTCCTAGTATTTTTATAAAAGTCCAAGAAATATAACTAATTGAATTACATTATAGTGTACTCCACTATTTTTTAATATTTAATAATTAAATTTTAATTAAAATTATGAATTTAAATTTAATTTATTATCGATATAAATCATCTTTTTAAAATTACATATTTATAATATATTGTCATATTAATAAGAAATTATTAAAATTTTTACTAGCCATTAAAATTTTTTAATTATTATTAATTTTTTAATAACATATTTTTTTATTCATTAACAATATAAAATATTTTACATTAATAATACATTAAATTTAAACTCTAAAATCGTTGCATTGCACGTTCATAATTTTATTTCAACACAAATTAATTAATATATACATTTAATATTCTAAATTTAGATACAAAAATTTGTATTATACAACTTAAATAACATCGCATGTTATCATATTATTAAGGATTTCATTAATAATACATGCAAATTATTGTCTAGTTATCAAAATATGAATATTCCTGAGCTTAAATTGCATCCATCCATTATTTATAAAAATCCACTAATAAGAAATGAAAAAAGCCACTTGAATCTATAATCAAGATCACCTAATGCCCAGCGACAGCGAATACATGCTTCATTCCCTAGCTTTTCCTTTTGGTATCTCTTTTGCTCCAAAATAAATTATTTAAAAACATATCAAGTATATAAACTTTATTTAACTCAAGAGAAAAAAATATTTGCATAAAGCATCTGATTTAAAAAATGATTATTATTTCATTGTTTTTTCTATTCTCAAGTGTTACTTCAGTACTTTTAAATTTTTATATACCTTCCCTTTATAAAGCTCCATTATGAGGGAAAATAATTAACGACACTAGAATCAGTAATAACAAAATTGATTATTGCATCAAAATTTTTTATTTAAGTTGTATTTGATATTTCTTAAAAACTTTAATTTTTTTCATCTTTAAATTTAGATCCTTAATTTTTTTTGTATCTGCGTTTAATAATTTTATCATTTCTATTAGTAAAAAAAAAAGTGATTGCTCCAATACTTTTTTCTTTAAAAAAAATGAATGAATATCATACACATTTACCTACTCATAAAAAATAAAAATATTCTTGAATTAATATTAACTATAAATATTGCTCAAAACTCTACAACAAGGATGGACTCAATTGGTAGAACGGAAAGGTGTTTAATTCTAAGGATAGATTATTGATTGCATTTTTTCCATATCCTAATTTAATATTACATGCTTAGCATAATCTGAATTGAAAATATATATTATTTTTATAAATGAAATTATTTTAACAAATATCTATTTTTACACTTTTAAGTGAGATTTAAATTTTTGAATTTTACTCAATCTAATATAAAAGATCATGAACAAAAAAGTGAAAATAAAAAATAAATTTAATATTGTGATAACTAATTAGGAAAAATATCTCCTCTCTAAACATATGATATCAAACTATTGAATTAATTAGAATAATGTAAAAAAATGCATAATTAATGAGGGAAAATATAAATTTTTTTAAAAAATTACAAATGAGAAAAGAATCATTTTATTGTTAAATATTACAAGATAATATGAGTAAAAATTTTCAACCCTAATCTCACAACTTTTTAATTACTATTCTTACATTTTTCACAAGTCTTTTGATAATCATATTATAAATCTCTCATTTTTTAAAATTTTAATTAATATAAATATTTATAATTCAGAAATATATATTTGCTTACCATAATTGGACTTACTATTTTAAAAGAATCTCTACAATAATTGGCAGCTAGTTTTAAATGGAATATTAATGCAAGTAAATAATGGACTCAAAACTTCATTCTGGTTTGATCGTTGTTTTGGCAAAAAAGCTCTCAATTCTTTAGTTAATATTAGTGGAGAAATTCAGTCATTGCTAACTTTGTGACAAATGATGGTGGATAGGATATAAATCATTTACAAAGTTTATTGCTTAATCAATATATCTAAAGATTTGAAACCATCCCTCCTCCCTTGAATGACATTGGTGATAATGAATTCATATGGTTTGGCTTTAGGGACAACACTTGTAAAAGAACTTCCTTAAATCCTGATCAATTTTGTCTTTATATTTCGCAAATGACTATGCTAAAGCATATGAAATTTTATATTTGACAATGCTAGCAAGAAGGTTTAAGGGTAAATACTATGAGAGCCTACAGAGGTTTAGGAAGCCTACAATATGAGATTTGCTAAGAAAAGATGGAAGACCTCCTTCATGCACTAAGAGATTGCTTGAGAGTTAAAAATCTTTGGTTCAACTTAGTGTTTATCAACAAGAGATCTCTATTCTTCCATATTGAAAGAATAGATTGGTTTAAATTAAATATGGCTAAAGATTTTGGAATAACTAGTGACGTCAACTAGTTTGCTCTATGGTGTGTTTCAATTTGGTGCATTTGGAAATGAAGAAATTCTATTGTCTTTCAAAACACAGAGGGGATGCCTACTAATGTAGTTGGCTTTTTATTTCTTACACTGATTAAATTGTTCTAACATTAAAAAATAGTAGAAATGCAATGTTAGGAAATTTCAAACAGTATAGATAAGTTAGAACGCACCTTATGAAGAATGGATTAAGTTGAACATTGACAAAGCCTCAAAAAATAATTCAAGAGATGCCAAATATGGTGGTCTTTTTAGAGATTTAGAGGGTGGATGGTTGCATAGTTTTACAAGAAGATTAGGGAGTTTATTCATCCTTTAAAGCTGAATTACGAGGAACATATCAAGGCTTATATATAGCTTAGAAGTTAGGTTTGAAGTAATTCATTTAAGAGATAGACTGAAGACTTATTATAAGTATGTTGTAGACCTATTCACAGGTTTAAAAGCTTATTGAGCTAATTAGGCTTTGCCCATTTGTAATAGGGCTTAGCTTACTTTTTCTATTTTTCTTAGCCTATTTGTCAATTTTAGGCTAGGCCTAATAAACTTAGGTAAATTTTAAGTTATATTCAGTGCTAGACTTGAGCTTTAAAGGGAAAATGAAAGTGAAACCTAAAACTTCATTCTCTTCTCCTCTTCATGCTATTTTTGAAACTACAGTTAATCTTCATTGTTGCAATGATTCTTTAAACTTATTCTAGCCTATCATTGCTTTTTGTTACTTTAGTTTTTGCTTTTTCATCCTCTTTAAATAGGAACCTCAAATTTGTAGGATTGCTAACTTTAAAAAGCTTAAATCATGATTTTCTATTATTTTTTTATAGATTTTTACAAGAGTTTAGTTTTTATTCTGGACCTATCATTGCTTTTTGTTACTTTAGTTTTTGCTCTTTCATCCTCTTTAAATAGGAACCTTAAATTTCTAAGATTGTTAACTTTAAAAAGCTTAAATCATAATTTTTCATAGTTAAACAAATAGAGAAATAGGATAGGGAGGAATTTGGTTTAACAATACACTAATTTTACTAAGAGAATAGTAGTATAATATAGCTAAACATGTAAGCTTAATCCATTTTAGTTCTATTTTATAGGTTTGTGATTTCTTCTTTAGTAAAAGGAAAAAAAATAGCTACCATGTTATTTTAGAACTATTGTGCTAGAAAAGGCTATTTTTTAATTCATGACTGCCTTGATATCAGACATTCATGATAGAATGGTCACCTTAAAATCATTAAAGTTTGAAAAACGTTTTTGCATGTAGCCACCATCTTCACAAAATAATTGAAAAGGTTGCTTAAAGTTATAAGACTTTAATATAATATCATTAGTATTTTAAATGGTTATTTCACTTGAATGTAAATGGATATGATCTCATACTCAAGTTAGAACTTTAATATATTATCATCAGTATTTGTGTTGGTTTGTAAAGTTTAATTAGCTACAAAGTAATCTTTATGGTTCTAAATGTACAAAATAATTTTTCACAATTCATTTTCATATAGGTGGGGCTTATTTAATATTTCTGATGGTTAGCTAGTACAGATGATGTGATAAATAATCCTATGTATTTATAAATAAGTGCAAACTAGCATCTAATGCATGTCACTTCTGGACTTTTTAAGTTCATATGTGGAACAAAGAGCGAAGTAATTGATTTTAGAAACTATATCTAAATTAATGGATTTAATAATGCTTTTGGACACTTATAGGCAAAGTGATATGCTTTGTCTTGGAATTTTTATTGCTAATCATTTGATCACATTTAAATAATAGCTTATCTTTCTTACTCTGAATGAATCAGATACCAAAGTAATCATATTAACTCTGTAATAGATTTTTTCCTTTAATGACTCAATATTGGCTAAATTTTAAAGACTTATAAATGATAAGGAGACAAGTTGGAAAGTTATTTCTTAATTGCTTTAGTTGTTAAGAGTCTCTTGTGCCAACACAATGATTTACACAGTAATTCTGGGCAAATAGCAAAAAAAAAAAAAAAGACATAATGGCCTTGTAAGTCCTTTTGTATAGTTTTTAGGACCTTTTATATAATGAACTATGTTTATAACTTTATTCTTTTTCCATTGTCTATTGAATTTTCCAAGTTGCTACTTGTTATTTGTATTGAGACAAATGAATAAAATTAGGAAAAATTATATACCAAGTGATGATTGTATATATTATGGCTATTGTATGTTAGGATGATTATGGAAAACTTGGGTTCTATTTATTCGTGAATCTTATGAGCTTAAAAAAAGCTTTTCATATTACTATTTTGTGGTGTTCTTATCTATTTTATTTCAACAAATTGAAGTTGTAGTGGTTTGATTAAAATAGTGGATTCCTTTCAAACCCTAAGCTTGCTAATCCTCTTTTAAAAGTTAGATGTGTAATATTTTCAGCTCAATCAGTTTCAATCTTTCTTACCTACCTTCATTTTCTATAACATCATTAGGTTAGATTTCTTCTTTCAGCTTAGTGTATTTCTTAAGTAACTGCTTTAAATTTATTACTAATGCATAATCAATCCACTAAGAACTATTTATTCAATTGAAATATAATTGATGAAATATAAGGTTACATACATGATTAGGTTTTTTCACTTTATTATGATTTTTACTTCAAACTGTGTGATTTATTTAGGCTTTATTAATTGGTTGCCATTTGTTAGTTGTTTAATTGGTTGCTTTTAAATTGGCATTTTGAAGTTTACTTAGGTAAGCTTTTTTTAGGTTTCTAATTTTTTATTGTCATCTCACTTTTTAAGATAGTAAACATTGCCATATTATTATGGAATAGATTATCATAATGTATGTATAACCATTGACAAATGATCACAAAACTACTACCAAATAAAATAAACAACAGTCTTTTTTAGGTCATTCACAAGAATCATATACTAATTTACCAAGGCTACGTATACAGAATTTACTTTTTTATTTAGGGTTATTTGCACTAGTTTGAAGTTTAAGGGATTGATTGTATACTTTTAAAACTTATATTATAAAGGCACTTGTTCTAAAATTGATCTTTTAAGCTTTTTATTTTGAAAATTGAGTTTTTCTTTCATTATTTATAATAAGAAAATGACAAGTGACATTAATGCTTTTTGTTACTTAAGAAGAAGCAAACCCAAACTTAGAAGATAATAATAAAGAAAATGAAAATAAGCAACAAAGATTAACATCAAAAGTATGGATACATCAATTGTGGGAAAAGGTTAAAAGATGATTGCAAAACATCCTATATGAGGCGTCACTTAAATATATATTGAAAGCACCCCCTAACTTTATTGTAGTGCAAGTAAAGAAAAGCGGAGGTACATTTACAAAAGACTTTAAATTTAGCTAAGAAGTGTCTTGTAAAAGTTTTATAGAATTTCTTATATATGGGAAAATTCGTTCACTCTTATGGAAGAGTGTAAGTTTAGAAAATTTATGCATTCCATAATCCAAAGTTTAAAAACTTGAGTAGACATATAGTTAGAAAATATTTGTTTGTTAGGTATGACAAAGAAGAGAATTTATTAAAAATAAATTAGTTAGTAGCCATGGTAGGATTTCCTTGACCATAAATAATTAGAGATTTGAGTACAATATTGATGAATACATATGCATAACTGTGCATTAGATGAATAATAATTGGGAACTTAAAAAGCATATCATACATTTTAGAGTTCTAATGCCTTTTTTTGATGGGATTTCTATAGTTGATGAGGTTACTAAGTGTTTAAGTGAGTGGAGAATTGATAATAAATTATTTAGCATCACATTAAACAATGTGAGTTTAGAAAATTTATGCATTCCACAATCCAGAGTTTAAAAACTTGAGTAGACATACAGTTAGAAAATATTTGTTTGTTAGGTATGATAAAAAAGAGAATTTGTTAAAAATGAATTGGTTAGTAACCATGGTAAGATTTCCTTGACTACAATTAATTGGAGATTTGAGTACACTATTGATGAATACATATGCATAATTGTGCATTGGATGAACAATAATTGAGAACTTAAAAAGTGTATCATACATTTTTTAGTTCTAATGCCTCCTTTTGATAGGATTTCTATAATTGATGAGGTTAATAGGTGTTTAAGTGAGTGGAGGATTGATAATAAATTATTTAGCATCACATTAAACAATGTAAGTTACAATAATGTGATGGCTAATAGCCTTAAGCTTTAATTGGTCAATAATAAATCTCTTGTGTATAATGAAAAGTTATTCAAAATTAAATACTATAGTCATATTCTTAATCTAATTGTTTAAGCAGGTTTAAGTTTAGTTAAAGATATTATTTCTAAAATATGTAATGGTGTGAAGTATTTGAAGAGTTTTGTATCTTTAAAAAAAAATTCTATGAAATTACAGAAAATAACTATCACTTGAATCCTAAGAAAAAGTTGAGAACTGATGTAAACATCAGATGGAACAGTGCTTATTTAATGTTTGATCATGTGATATACTTCAAATTGGCTTGCCAAAGTCAGGGCAAATGTGATAAGATTTTAACCATTTTGTGCTCTCTAAAGAAGAGTAGGAGAAAGTGCAATTACTTCACCAACTTTTGAAAGTATTTTATAATATTACAAATTTATTTTCTTCTAGCAAGACTCTTACATCTAATGTCTATTTCAAAAGGTATGGAAGGTGCACACTTATTTGTTTTAGGCAATAAAAGCACCTCATAATTTTATGTCTAATATAATCTCACAAATGAAAGCTAAATTTGATAAATACTCGATTAATTATAGTTTAATTTTGTCTTGTGCTGCCATTTTCGATTTGAGGTATAAGTTTAGGTTTCTAGAATACTATTACTAGAAAATATATGGTAATGATTATCACGATCGCTTAAAACTTATAAATCAGATCCTTTTTTATCTATTTGATGCATATAATAAGAACTTTTCTATCACCATTACACCAATAATTAAGGCAAGGAGTAATGGTAGAGATTTAATTTCAAGAAATGATTCTAATTTTAATTTGGATGACTATAAAGACTTTTTAAGCTTAAGGTCTAGTCAATCTAAGCAATCTCAATTGAAGTAATATTTAGCTCAGAAGAACTTAGATCATAAGACTAATATAGATATTCTTAATTATTAGAAGAAAACTCTTTTGTAGTACCCTATTCTATCATTAATGGCCTATAATGTATTACTTATACCAATATCTACTATTCCATCAGAATTAACTTTTAGTGTTGTAAAAAAAGGTGATAAGTCCTAAGAGAAGTTCATTGCACCCAAGGATTATTAAGTCACTAATTTATCTTGAGGATTGTTTACTTTTTTTTTCATTCAATATTAATGAAGTTTTTAATATATACTTTTTTTTACTAATATCATAGAAGCATTTAACTTATCAAATAATCACAACAATAATAATGAGTTGGATTTTAGTGATGATGATATAGATAGTGAAGGAAAAGATAGTTGCCATATTATCTTGTAGTATACATTAAGGTAATTTTAAAGCTACTTCATGGTATATTTTTAATATTTATGGATTATTTTTAAAGAGTTTGTTGATAGTGTGTTTGTATGTATAATTTAAGCAAAAATATATTATAACTAATGATCTAAGGAATTCATAATACCATATATCATGCATATATCAAATTTATCTGCTACATTTTAAAAGTTTAGGGTATATTCCCTTCTTGGTTAAGTATTGGGTTATCCATGACTTTTGCATTTTAATGCTTCTAATTTTTTATATAAAAATTTTTCATAGTTGAAAAAATAGGGAAATGGGATAGTGAGGAATTAAGTTTAAATGGGTATTTCAAATAAATAAATAAGAAATTACAAGGAAGTGATACTGTGGGGGTAAGTTTAACTATATCAAAAAAATAGCTTAAAGTGCTTATGCAGGTGTGAATGGCTTACTAATGGAAGAAGTGTGTCAATGTGGTTAGTTGGTGAAGGGACCTTGGGGTTTTGTTTTGCCAAAAGAGCTCATACTTAAACTAGGACTTACCTCTCGTACTTGAACCAAATAACCTTTTCAATTTAACACATTTACCTAAATGCTTTGTCATATACAAATATGTGAGTTATTGTGTAATAATCCCATCTCTAAGCAATTTTGAGATTGGATTTTAGAGTTAAGGATTTTCTATGTTTGAATTATAATGGAAATTTGCTTCCTACTAATATGCATTTTAATTAAACAATTTATGCCATAAAGTTTTGTATTAAAGTAACTGAATTGAAGGTTAAGTAGTATTGCTTCCTTGGTACTAAGAAATTTTGGTAAATTTCCATGATGTTGTGAAATTATTGCTCATTATCTTATCATTATTTTTTTTCTTTGCCAATGTATAGTTATAAGGATAGTTATATACATCATAAAGTGATCGCACATGCTACTATTTTAACATGCTAAATTTTTTATGACTAAAAACATTGATGGTAAAAACATATATCTGGTGTCATCTTTATAAGCATTTTATTCTTTACAATTAACTAAAGTTAATAATGAATCACTAAAATTTTCTCACATTATAATTGATGTACAAGAAAATTATGCATCAAACATGGTTTCTTCTCAATCTTATCTATTGCTATATTTACTTGTCTTTATTTTGGTATTTCATGAGTAGTTATACTTGTTTATAATCATTTGGCTATGTAAACTCCCATTATGAATCATTAATATTGTAGGTATGTCATTTTAAGATCATTCTATTCCCAAGGCATTTGAAGTTTTGGAATAAAAAGCCTATTGATATTGAATTTACAAAGCACTTTTGATCCTATCATAGTTCAACTGAAGGTCTAGCCATAAGTTCATCAACCTAGTTTGATCCTTGTGAATATAGCCATTTTAAGTAGAGGTTCTTCTAACTGATTGTACATTTTACTATTATAGATATGTTACTAGAAATTGATAACTATACTAAGAATAGATGTCATTAGTTGTTTATTGTCCTTTTATCACAAATTGAATTAGATAACAACTTATCATCTATTTACATTTTTTATTTTAATCAACACTCACCTCATCACTTTTTTATTTACTTTTAAGCTTTATTCTTGATGTATAGAAAAATAGGTTTAATTGAATGAAAAACCACCATTAGAAGCTTGTTTTGTCTAGTTTTTCTTATTTATTATTCTTGTTTTGCTTTTCAGAGTGATCAAGCCATATTTAGTCAATATAATATTGAAGCTTCTCTACTTTCATTATAAATGCCCTTTGTTTATAATACTAGTTATGAAAGATTGAGCAATTCATACATACATATGGTTTATTCTAAGTATGATGAAAAAATGAAAAGGTGGGAAGGAACAAAATTGTATGGTGGTATTAGCTCATGTAAATGGCCTCTTTTGGGAGTAATGAACTCATATATATGAGCTAATGGTTGTTGAGCTTATAGGCTCAAACTGGGCTTTACTTAAGCCCATAAGCTTAAGTCCTAATTCATAAATAAGCTTAAAATTATATGGGCTAAAGCTTAGGTTTTTGCCCAAAACCTATTATATTTCATAGGCTTTGGCCTAAACTTGGCTTATTAAGGCCTATAAGTAGGTCTAGTATGTTACATAAAGAAAATGTAAATAAATCCAAGAAAGCTACTCTTATTATGCTACTAATCCTTAATTCAAAGAGATTAGAAGATAATCATTTAACATACATTCAAAGAAGGTGATAAATGTGCAAATTGGTTAGCTAATTATAATCTATCTGGGATCAAGGTCTAAAGAGATTGGATAATTCTCGGGCTGGTCTTAATAATCTTCTTTTAGGTGATGTCTTAGGGGTATCCATCCTACACAATACTCATATGTAATTTTCTTTCCTTTAGGTTTAGGCTCCATCTATTTATAAAAAAAAAAAGAAATATTTACTTGCTAAGAAGTCTAACCCTATTTTAATTTTAAAAATTAACTGTAATAAAAAAATAATTCATAATAAAAAATTTACAAAGAACTCAATATTGACTAACAAGAATCGATGGTAATTTTAAGGAAATAAACACTTAAAACATTTTCCATATGTCCATTATTGTTCAATGAAAAACAATATAGTGCTTAAAACACTTCACATAATTAAAGAGATAAAAATACCAAAATCAAATCACTAACTTGTAACATTATTAACATTACAAAATTCAAGTTAGCCCATATTCACAGACGTGCATATAATAATATCATTAATTAATAGCACAACATCCACTACCTTTAAATCAATCCTAACCAAAACATAATTTATAACCAAATGAACAATCAATAGATGGAAATTAAAAAACATTGACTATTTATGTTAGGCGGACTCTATCTTTTAATATGTGTTCATCATTACAAGTCTTTAACCAAGCACACCATAACATTGCTTACATTATTGTACTTTAAGCATCCATATGTACATCCTCTATTCGTTAATTTCAAGATTAAATATCAGAGGCACTAAATGTATGTCTAACTATTTCAACAGCATTTAAGCAATTAAATATTTCCTTCTTTTTTTTTTATTCTTAAAATTCTTGTAACTTAATATCTTGCTTTTTTATTCTTCACCATTTCCTTCGTTATCTTTGAAGAGACACAATATTGTTTAATTATGATATTTTTAGATACTCAATATTGTCAGTTCATTTTTTGTTTATTACTTAATTTGAAGTTAATGGGAAGGAAAGTGTTTGTTTAATGAATGACAAGAATTCACTAATTTCAATCATGTCAAGTATTATTTTAGATCTAAGAAATGCTCTCATGAGCTAGAAGTCTCTAAGCATCCATGTCTACCATTGGCATGGCATTAGATGCAATAATGTAAGTGACAAAGCCATAGAACTTATTCTTAATGGAAAATCACTTAGAGGCGTAATTTCCCTTGCTCTTACTAATCTTTCTTCCTTGAAAATTCTTAATTTTTTCAAGAATTCCTTCCTAAGTCAAATTCTAAAAGAGTTAAGTTACTTAGCATAGCTTAGATAACCCACTTTATCTTGGAATTCTCTAAAAGTGGAAATTCATTTGAGCTAGGTTTACTTCACAAATTGCATTACCTTAATCTAGGAAGTAATAATCTTGAGGGTGAAATTCCACCTTCACTTTTCTATAATGGGACTTTTCATCATTGGAGTATATAAAACTTTCTAATAACTGAATTAAAGGTTAAGTTCCTTTGAACAATGAATGCATGCTCAAAGAGCTAAGGTTCCTTTTTCTTTGGTTCAACTAACTTATAGGCTAAATATTTTTAGCTCTTTCCAACTCCACAGAATTGAAATGGCTCAACTAGGAGTCAAATATGTTAAGTGGAGAACTTCTATTTAGACTATGTAGAATTGGTCATAGTTAGAATACCTCTACTTATCATATAATCACTTTGTTAGCCATGACGAAAACATTAACTTTGAGCTTTTCTTTGTTTCCTTAATGTATTTGTCTTACTTTTAAGTACTTGAATTGTTTGGAAGCAATCTTAGGGGGAAGTTGTTGTGTAGTATTGGTGACCATACTTCTAATCTTGTACAACTTCACTTAGATAAAAATTTATTTATGGCTTTATTCCACCTCACATTGCTAACCTCGTTAATTTAACATTACTAGATTTATCCAACAACCTTCTAAATGGATCAATTCTTACTAGCTTATGTTAGATAGTTAGGCTTCAAAGGATTTATTTGTCAAATAATTCATCATCTAGTGAGATTTCTTTTGTTCTTGGTGATATTCAACATTAGGGACATTTTGGATTTGTCTAGAAATAAGCTTTTTGGTATAATACTAGATAATTTTACAATTTTCCCCAATTAAAAGGGCTTTTCCTTTATGAAAACTAGCTTTCAAGCACAATACTACTAGGTTTAGGAAAATGTGTTAACTTGGATATTTTGAACCTATCTTACAATAAATCTCAGGAATGATTCTCATAGAGTTAGCAGCCTTAATAACCTTGAAACTATAGTCAAACAATAATTTAAATAGTACTTTGCCAATAAAGTTCAACAAAATGAATATAATTTTAACTATTTACCGATCCATGAACAATCTCTTCATCTGAATCCCACCATAACTAGAAAAGTGCATAGCATTAGGTTACTTGAACCTTTAAGCTAACTCCTAAGAAAGCTTTCTACCATCATTATTAAGCTAATTACCTTGTATTCAAACACCTGACATATCTTCAAGCTCCCTTGATGCCCATGAATGCATGTTGCATTCCATAGCTCTTGCTTTTGGGTTTCTTTTTTTGTTTCTCTTAAGCTTTTGAGGTTTTCCTTTGATACCTAAAATTAACTCTTATGTTTTTTTAAACTATCAAAGCTTAGTTTAGTTTATAAGTTATATTTTAAATATAATAGAAAAGTGATAGTTTACTCTAGTATATATCAAGTTAAAAAGCTATCGATGTGCCATGCCTAAGCATAGCTTAGAGTATGGGCTATTAGTTAATTATGTACTTATATTTTTTATGTATATATTTTAAAAAAATGAATGAAAATGATGACCCATTTTTCTAGTGAGCTTATTGCGTGCATTTTCGTGTTTTCTTCATCTCTTTTATGGATAAACAAGAATCGATTCCAAATTAATTCTTCACATTAGGAAAAGAATTGATTCTTGTATAAGTTTAACATACATCATAAGAATCAATTCATGTATTGTGAATTTATGACATGTTGTTAAAAGCTTAAATAATCTTGAAGGACTATGAGTTTGAAAGAAAAACTAGGCTCCTTCTCTATGGAAAACCTTTTAAAAAAATAAAAGTATTTATTTATGGCTTTTAGTAGTTATTTTGCTCTTGCACCTTTAGAGTTCATAGGCAAAAATTATGTTATATAGGCTAAAAAAATGAAAACCTACTTAATGCCCTATGATTTTTAGCAGGTGGTAGAAATTGGTAGAGAACTAAATCCTTTACTAGAAATCCAATTCTAGCTCAAATCAAATATCACAGTGAAGAAAATGTAAAGAAGTATAAAATTTTATTTGCCATTCAATCCTATATTTAAGATAAAATTTATACATAACTCATGAATTGTGAGTTTCCAAAAAAAGCTTAAGACATATTAAATGAGAAGCTTTGAGGAAATTATAGGACCAAACAAATACAAGTGTTGAGTTTAAGAAAGGAGTTTCAAGTTTTGAACATGAAAGACTAAAATATCAAATTATATAGGATAGGTTAATAAGAGTTGCAAATTTGATTAAAATGCTTAGTGAAGAGCTATTAGAAAGGAGATTGGTAGAAAAAGTTTTAGTCAATGTTTTTGAAAAGTTTGAAGACAAGATCTATTCTTTAGGAAATTCCAAAGACCTATCTTGGATGATTTTGATAGAACTTGTGAATGCTCTTTAAGCTTAAGAGCATAAATAAGTAATAAAAATGGAGGAAGTAATAATAGAATAAGCTTTTCATGCAAAGGCACAAGAGAAGTAGACAAACAATGGAAGGAAAAAGTAATTTGATGATAAAAAGGGCAAAGAGAAGAAAGATTGTGAAAGTAGTAAAAATGGTGGAAAAAAAAGGTAAATATCCTTCATACCTTCATTGCAAATAAAAAAAAGCCACATAGAAAATTTTTAATAATGGAGGCCAAATATAAAGTCCAAATCTTGTGATCAACTTAGCCATGTTGAAAAGGTATGTAAAAATAAAGGAAATCGACAATTGCAACAAGCTTTACTGATGATGAAGAAGTTGAAGAAAAGTTATTTGCAACAGTAACAAGCTATGTTACTGGTATTGATTGGGGAACTTGGTTGGTGGATAATGGTTGTATGAATCGTATATGCTTTGATTCAACAATTCTAAAAGACCTTGATTTATTCTATTGCTCCAAAGATAAGATTGGAAATGAAAAGTTTCTAGTGTTATGTTCTGGATTAACACACCTAGTGAAAAACTTTAAAATTTTTGAAACCTACCAAGGATCTATGCAAAAGATCATATATTAGGTGATAGAATTATACCTTTATAACATGAATAAATCTAAATTAATTAATCTAATTATGATTAAACACATAAACATAGGCACAAATTTATTTTTTTTCTTTTAAGATGGATTATGAACACACGAACACATGATTAGAAAATGAATAGCAAATGTACAAATAAAACTTGTTATGAATACATGATCAGAATGAAGAATCATGAATGTCATTCAAGAGGCAATGTCTTTATGGTATCTACACGAGCAATTAAAAACTCTAATTGAATCAAATAGGATCACTTTCTATTCAATATTATGCTAGTTATAGGTTATTAGGGTTTTAGGATTGTTCTCAATTCCTTTTAACTCTAGATATTCAGTATCATATAGGAGAACTAGAGTTTTTGTTTAAATAAAATGATAAATCATTCAGAATGAATAGAATTGTGATCTTTAGCCAAACTTTTCTTAAAAAAGAAGATCACTTGGACTTTAATTATTGACCAAACCCAATAATGATTTTGGTTAGTAATCAGCTCATATATAATGTTATTTAAGTATAGCCTAATCATATTAGGCTTTTCCTAATTAAGAGTTCTAATCTAATAGAGTTCCTAATTACATTATGATCCTAATATTTGACTCGCTCTTTATGTATAACCTTATAGGTTCTTATTACTTTGATAATAATCTTAAAATTCTATTTTAATATTATTACGACTCACTTAGTTGTGATCAACGTGGATCCTATTTTTTTCAAGTTTACATAATTCTTTCTAATCTTACTATGGTATCAAGACACTATCAATTACTAAAATGAGCTAAATAAATTGATTTTATATTAACATGCTTTGAAAATATTTACATAAGAGTTCATAGATATACTATTCTTAAAATGATATTGACAAATTCCCATCCCTATTTCTAAATTATAAATAACTATGATCATGGTTGCTTCATAGGAATTCAATAAAAAACCCTTATTCCTAGGTTATTGATTATGGCTGGGGAACTTCTATTAGTGTATTTGTAAAATATTTAAAAATAAAAGGAATAAAATAAGGTCTTACTAAGCAAATAACCTACTTAAAATATACAAGATAGTAAATAAATAATATTTATCTCTATCACACTTGGTCATAAAAAATTATATTTATTATCAAATAAATAAATAAATAGATAAATCATCTTATGTCTCTTGGATCATTTCTATCCCCTTATAAACATCATTCTAACCCTTTTAGGATCGATTGATCTTATCCTCTCATAAATGAGTTTCCCAATCTAATACTAATATCGTAAAAGCATATTCATATCATCCCTTTTCTTGTCTCACATTATTTTACTTTATTATTTCTTTTTTTTTTATCTATTTTAGTATTATAATTAGTTTTAAGATTGTGCTATGCACATGATTGCTTGATTGGCTAGCAATATCATTGTATAGACCTATTATAAGCTATAACAAAATCATATATACTATGCATTATAGCTATGAAATTTACTTTGATACACATATTTCTTACTTTCTACCTTATAAATGAGAAACACACATATTCACAACATGTGATGTAAAATAGATGAGTTAATTGATACAATTGGTTCTTTCAATAGTGTCTCTAAGTGAAAATTACAACAATCAAAAGATGATGAAACCATTCTAGGGTAGTTAGGGTTTGGATGAGCTTCAATTATGTCATTCCTTTTCCTTTTTGATGAATTTTCATAACTTAGTGCATGACATTTAAGGGCTAAATAAATTTGCAATGATAATTTCATTATCAACTTCATCATCTCTAGCTTTTTTTTTTCAATAGTGTAATATCATCAATTGAAGTAAGGTCAATTATATGCTTTGAAAGGAAGGACATCACATCCTGTGTTGAAGAAATAAGTTATTTTAAATTTTACATTTAAGGCTAAGAATATATAGTTGAAGTAATAATTCTATAATGTATATTACATTTTCTTCCTCTATTGTCTTCAATGAAAAAAATACAATACTCCCAATATCTTGAGACATAACCTTTCATTCATCATTTAAAATTCTTTCATTAGATATATGTTGATGTTGTTTAATTTCTAAATAATTCTATGTGCATACAACTTGGGAATTTTGGTATTAGTTGAAGAAAGTAATGGAAAGAAGTTGCTTGATTTTAGAAAAAAGTAAGACCTTAATGTTAATGCAATTAATGTCCTGCCATGATGTAAACTATCTAATAAAGAAGCAGTAGTTTTTTTAATTAGATGCATATGAACATAGATTCTTTATATTTTTTCTCACAAGGCATATCAATGAAGCACATACTACTAAAAAATGCTAGACATTACAGTAACTATAGGAAAAAATCAGTCAAGAAAGGCAAATAAGAACAGAAGTAATTATGAAATAAAAAATCAAAACTATATATCATCTTATGGAATAAATATACTTCAATAACTACCCTAAGAAAGGATTATCTAGTTATGTGAGATATGCTTCATTTTAGTTAGGAGTAAGGTAAATAAGGCTTATCATTACTTGTCTTTAACATTTACTATCATATGAGAGGAAAGTATGATAGGGAAGCTATAAATGAGATTTTGCTAATATTCTTCTATTCTAAGTCCGAATGTCTACAAATATACAACTTTAAGGATGGAATACTCGTATCCATAAATTTAGATGTTAATTTATGCTTTATAATACTTGCATCTTAATAATTGAAGAATAAGTCGCTATCAATTCAGAACTTAATTTACCTTTGATATCTAATGTGGATGTTTTTATTTTTGTTGCCATTGTCATAAGTCTTTAACTTCTCATGAGAATGTAACTTTCTAATCACATCTACATAGGAAAAAAATCAAATTTAGCCTTAACATGTAGGAGTTGTATTAAGAAAAAGTAACAGTGTATTACCAATGAGTATCTTTGTAGATACAGCTCTTGTAAGAATGTCATCAAATGGTACAAAGTTATAACAATGAAGTGGTAGGTTAGCTTTCAATGGCTAGACTGAAGTGTTGTTAGTGAAAATTAATTCTATATTGATGTGTAGTAGCATAATAGTCAATAGTATTCAACACAACTTGGAAGTTCTGTATTATATAACACTTCCTTTCAATTAACTTCGCTTTGTATTTATTTGATAATAGCTTCCTAAATGTTGTAGCTTGAATTTTATCTTCTTGTAAGTAGAAAATATTAATTTAAGTAATTATCATTCAATTAGCATGATTACAAATTATAAAAATATAAGTAACATCTCAACAGTATGATGATTCTTATTATTGTTCATTTCAACAACTCATAGGCAAAACACCTTTACTTGAATTTTAGACATCTAAACATCTAAGTGTAATTCAAATATAGAGCATAACCTTTCTTGTCATTTAAATTAACTTGCACTCTAATCCCATTTCGATAAGATTCATTCAAACATATAATTTGAATAATCAATAATAAGATATAAATTAAGGTCATCATAAAATTTCTCACAAAGATGAAGCTTAAGGCCATATATAAAATATTAGAATTATTTAATAGAAATATGGACTCAGTTTCATAGTCAAAGATCACAAAAGAACTTCTACAGTATGTATAAATAATATTCATCACATAGACAAACACTTAGACTTTATAGTTCTAATGAGCAGGTTCGCTCAATAAGCATATCATAAACATTAACTTAGATTTTAAAATATTTCCTTAAATACAACATTAAGGGTAGAGTTAGAGGGTTTATTTCTTTAGTTATGGATGAAAAATTTAAGTCTAGCCTTGCTTCTAACTCATAATACTACAACATAAAGTTGTCTATGGTTGAAAAACATCTTTTAAGAGATAAATTCTAATATTGGACAATGACTGCCCTTGGATTTTATTAATTGTTATGTAATATGATACCACTAAATGGAATTACCTTCTTTGAATGTTGAAAGGAAGGAAGACATTTGATAAAGTCATATTTATGTAAGGGATAAAAACTTTCTTTCCTAGGCTGCTACTAGTAATAACATTTGTTTTAACAACATGATTTCCAAGTCGTGTTATGATGAGTCTTATTCTATTTACATAAATTAGTTGACTAGGTCTATATTCTAAAAAAGCATGATTGAAACTCTAATTTTTAGCACCAATTTATGGTTTGGCAAACCAAAAGTTATAATGTCATTAAGTATTTCTATAGTATACATATTTTCACTTGATAGGCTACTTTGATTAGATTTGCAAATTAAATTCGAGTTTAGTACTCAACACTTTTGCTGAAAGTCAAGGATAACATATATGTGTTAACCAAATTAATAATCTCCAATTTTGGTGTGAGGATGGCACAATCTTTCAAGTATTTTGCATTGTTGTAATGCTGCAAGAAACCTGGGAAGGTGGTTTTCACAATTGCCTCAATTAGATTGTCCAATTATATGATCAAAAGATCTTGTGAAATTTAAATGTTAGCTTCCTCATTAGTTAGTTTTTCTAGTTCATTATTTCCAATTTTAAGAATTCACTTAGCAAATTGTTTAAGTTCTTCTTATTGTTGAGGGTCAAAATTGGATTGAAATCTCATGTTCTTTACCAAAGTAAGAACTTTGCAATGACACTATAGATAAGAAGAGTTGAGTGATGCATGAACAATGTCAGATCTGCTTTTTCTTAGCATAATAGGAAGGATTTGGTAGAAATTACCCCTAAACACAATGCATTTTCCTCCGAATAAAAGTTAAGTATTATTAGGAATATCAAATTAAAGTATGTCCCTCGAGGTCTTATTGAGTGCCTCAAAGAAAAACTTATGCATCATTAGAGTTTCATCCCATATAATTAACTTATTTTTTTCTAATTAAATTAGCTTTGTCAGTGCCTTGTAAGATATTGCAAGTTGAATCTTCAAAATAGACTACAAAATTCCAAATCATGAGTGGATAATTCTCTCACTTGAAAGTAATATTGATGCAATACCACTTGATGTAATAATTAAAATAATTTTTCTTTTCAAGCGCAATGCAAATTTCAAAGCTATCCTAAATGTAAGTTTTGCCTATACCTCCATACTCATACACAAGGTAGATAATTAACTAATTTTTAGTTATTAAATTCATAATTATGTTAAAGATTTGCTTTTATTTAGAAATCATAGAAGTCAATAATGTAGCAACCTTTTTGGTTAATTGGGTACGATCAAAATTCAATTAGATTTTTATCCTAGTTATTGCTTAAGTGGCTTATGTAATCCTTTAGAGGCATAAGCATACCAATGAAATCCTTCAAGCTTTTTTCATTTGCCCATAGTATTTTCTTAATAAGTAAAAGAGTGTAACTTTTCTTCTATTCATCGTCCAGTTTAAGAGATGAAACTAAATTTAAGTCCATAAGAAATGAGATAACAAATACTGTATATAGTTTGACATGCTTTATATTGATATAGGCAACTTCAGGTTATTGCATGTGGCATTGATACATAGACAAAAATGGAATTAGATAAAATACAACACATAAGATAGCAGAAGTGCATAATAAAATAAGGCACAAACAAATGCTGACAGTCATGTCATTTGTTTTGTTTAATTACATGTAATTATTTATCTATCATCTAAGTTGAATAAGGGACTTGTAAGAAAAGATCTTACTGACATTTATATTGATATATGTCATCTATTTTACATTTACAATTGAAATAATTATGTGTTATTTGCCATGATGGCAAAAAATGTCAATTACATTATATAACTATGTTTAAATCATAATTGATTACATTTAATTAACTTAGACAATTTATAATTGTTTTATTGATACATAGATAAAAATAGGATTGGATAAAATATGACACATAGGACAACATAAGTGTACAACAAAACAAAAGCAAAAAAACGTTGTTAGTCATGTCATTTATTTTGTTCAATTGCATGTAATTATTTATCTATCAACTAAGTTAAATAAAGTACTTGCAATGAAAGATCTTACCGATGTTCATAATCATACATACTATTTATTTTATATTTACAATTGAAATGATTATGCGTCCTTTGCCATGATGGTAAAAAAAGTAAACCATGTTTTATAATTGTATCTAAATCATAAAATTTGACAACATCTAATTGACTTGAACAATTTATAGTTGTTTTAGTGTAATAAGTTAGTACCACATATCATTATCTTGATAAGATGATCAAGTGGTACATTTTAAGGGATGCATTTAAACCTTCCATTAATAATATTAATTAATATTCCTAAAATTGACTATAAAAAATTTAATCTAATGTAATCTAACTTGTATAAATCATATAAGGTTTATGTTTCCATTTTCTATTTTAACATTTATATTAGTTTGTCTTGTTTCATATTACGTAGGATGGAAAAACTCATAAAAGACACACATGAGGTAGTTCATTTAGTGTTGATTGTGTGTTACTATCTTGCAAAAAGTTCTATGCTGTAACAACTTATATGCAAAAGAACCTAAGCCTAATGTGAAATTAAATTTGGCTAGACTAATTTAGAGGTTTTCAACTTTGTAATATATTCATTTAAGGTTTATATTAAACGAAATAGTAGTTAGCCATAATTTTACTTTATATTATTAAAGTCAAAACAAGTGTGTCTAGCAGTTATCTCTAATCATTAATAAATTTAGTTCATTCATGAGAAAATCAGTTCTTTTGTTAACATTTTAATACATAAATAATATATCCAAGATTATCACCAAATATAATTAGTAATTCATTATGCAATTGCAATAATTGATATATGTTCTTACTAAATGAATGATAAAATATACAATAATATAGGTAGATTAGTATATGAAATAAGGAAAACACACCTTCGCAATTCATGGACCTACAGTACCTATACAATATATCCTATGAAAGGATTAACCATATTTCTTTCCACATAAATTTGGTTTAGAAATGTTATTTGATAGAAACATAATTATAAAGAGAAATCTCAACTCATAGCCACTGCCCAAAGACTAACTTCTTTAATTACATCGATGGATTCTTTATCATCATCTAGCAATCCTTTTGTATAACACATATCTTGAAAGTTAACATGATCAACCTTAGCATATCTGAGTATGTCTTGCATCTCTTATAGACCACAAACCTTTATGAGCAACACCCTCAGATAAAAAAGTTTGCCATTGCTTGGTGGAACATGTTGAAGTCTTCCAATTGTAAACTTTTATTTTCTTTTGTGCTATTCTCGATCTTTTAACTTAAAGATAAAATGTTCTGGAAACTCAACATATATCCATTCTCTTGCTTTCACATATTTCTTATTAGCTCTTAACCATGTAAGAAACATTGATTCTTTGACGAATTCTTTTTACATGACTTCAATCAAAGATTCATCATCCCAATATATAGCACAATTCTTTCCAGGAAGATAAAAAGTCAATCTCTCCACTGGTGGATACCAATATAGAATCTCAAAGTTAAATATCCACCAAGTAGCTTCATATGGTGAAATATAATGACAATTATAGTATAGCACGATTTCATTAAACTTGCGCTATTTCCACCATCCTAGCTACAATTATAAATTGTTGTAGTAGCCCAATCATTACCTTTATTGATTTTTTTGAAAAAAATATTTAACAAATGATCCTTTGTTACATCATTCCACATTTACATGTGCTTAAAACATCATCAGCAGTCTTAGATTGTAGGGAATGATATATTGATTATCTAATAACATTTTGTTTCTTTGAACAGTCCTTCCATCATATTTTTCTTTTATACATTGGAAATCCATCTTTTGTTATGATATTTTTATCTTAGAAGTTCTTTGAGAAGTATTTGGTGCACTTGTCATCCTTCATGCATAGAGAAGACAAATTAGCAACCCCATAAGGTTTGTGAATTATAAAATTTGATATAACATTGTATAGTTTTGGTTTAGCTTCCTTGTCAAGAATCTCTGTAGATACAACTTGGTTTATTTTGGATAGGGTTGATAACTTATAATGGGAAAAAAGAAATCATAGAGTATGTTTCATATGATAAACCCTTTTTTTTAGAATTCAATGATGTAGACAACTACAATCAATAATTGCAAATAAATCTTCGTTGAATTTATCATAAAGACACATGATTTTCTATTATACAATAAGCAAGAGGAAGTTAGGTTAAATACCTACTTTTATGGCTCCAAAGAATTCTTCGATCCTCAATATCTTCATAAGTTGCTTTAATTTAAAATGCAAGACATAGGAAATAATGGTGCTTTGATCTTTTACTTTAAGAGAAGCTGACTATAGGTATTTCTCAAGTTTAGGCCACTTGGGATTGCATATGAAGGTCATGAATAGATCAGGGTAACCTACTTACTTATAAATTACCATTATGTCCTTATTATTTTGTATCATATACCGTGCACCCGTAGTGAAAGTGGATAGCAAGATAATACACTGGCCTGTGTATATTCCATCCATCTCTCGTCTAAGTACTACTTCAGATAATCCTTTATACATCACGACACATAAGTTTAATTAATAATTTTGAATGTAACTTTGCCTCTCTACTTCAATCATTGTGTAACTATTAATAATAAATTGCTAGCAAAGTCTTTTAGAACTTATGAGTAATAATGGTTCACCAAATTTAATCTGAGTCTGATATGCCATGTATTCTTGAATTGTTAGAGTACAGTTCCTTCTTGTTATTCCAAGTAATATATCATCGTGGTTAATGCCATCATGAAATTTGTCTTTGCCATATGGCAACAACATAAGATATTAAAAAGGCAAATAAAAAGGATATGATTCATTTATCCTTTAAAAATAACTATCACAACTACAGATGAAGATGTCTTAAGGATCATCGAAATCAATATTATTAACCACAAGGCCATCAATTTCATTAACAGTTTACAAGTTATAAACACACTCATCTTTTTTCCACTCATAAATTAATTTTAGCTTCAAATTTGAATTGTTTTAGAATTCATATGCATTTTTTACCATACAGAAAGACTTAGTTAGATTGTTGTGTTTATCAAACATGTTTCAAATTAGAAATAATTTCTCGATGAATCTTTTTTGTAGGATTAATGCAACTGTAAAAAGAATAAAGAATAGACATTTCCATGTAAGAATGATGATTGAAGCAATGTATTTCTCTAGGGAAAAAACACAAGTTATGACAATCAAGAATCATTGATACATTACTACATGAATTCTATTGCTAGCTTCATTTTTGGTGTCATAAATGTAAAGTTGAGCAAACTGAAGTCTTTGGCCTTCCACAAGAAGTAAGTTACTAATAAGGTGGATATTTGCTGTGTTCAATCGAAAGACATAAGGACTGGTACCATTATTCATATTTTTATTGACTTTGCCACCCATTAAAGTGAAAGTGAACATTGCATTGTAAGTTAGGATATTTTCTCTAAAGTGCTTTGCTACAGGTGATTCATTATCATTGATCAACCATTTCAAATATATTAGTATTTCCCTAGTAGTACGCAATTTGACTTTGCCTTGAATACAACACATGGATAACTTAGGAATTGAATTATTATTGGATGTTTAGATTCTTTTAGTATACCAAAATAAAGCACTACAAAATTGACACTTAAATTCAAGGTCATTATCGTCTACAAAGCTTGAAAAAGATAAAGAAGATTTAAATAAAGGCTTATGATGGATTGAAAGGTAAAAAATGAAAATTACATAAATGAATAGTTATTACACAATATTTGAGGTGTATAAACATGTAGGAATAAACAACAAATGTAGCTGACCTGAAATGATGATTTAGTATTAGTAATTTCGTAAATTAGAAGTAGATTGTGAATGCAATTCTCTAATATGAGTCGTGTCTATATTGACTATTTCAAAGGGCAAAACAAATACTCATTTAAATATATAAATTAAATAAACCATATATACTTAAGTTAAAAATAAATTTCAAGAAACATACCAATGGTGACATCTGCAGGTATAATTATCTCTCCACTATTCTTATTTGCATTTTCTATGATGACCTCATTATTAGTACTATCAACCATTTGAGGGACACCTGAAAAATTCCTATGTTCATTAGCAAGGTAAATTTTTCAAACTTTAATTTTCTAAGTGAATTCCCATTTAATTGAGATGATGGTCTATCAACTTTACAATCTCCAACCAAGGTATCTCTCTCATTTCGATTGCTAAAAAATTATTTAAATGAATTCCTATTAGTTTAAAATAAAGGTTTAACAATTATATAATCTGCAACTAAGGTATTTCTTTTATTTTGGTAGCCAAAGTAGTGAGATATCTTCTTTCTTTTATTATTTTAGCCTAAAAAAATATTTGGTAGCTAAGATTTCTAATAGTATGTAATGGTCAAAATAGTGAAAAAAAATTAAACCATTATAGCAAAAGTTAGTAGATGTGTTCAAAGAAGCCTACTTCATAAAATTTACTATCCAAGTTGGTTATCTAATTTGAAATATCAGCAAAGACATAGTTTTTTTGTAATTTCTCCATTATAACTTATGGTTATTAAGCCCTCGTAGCACATGATAGTGTCATTTCATCATCCCAGATAATTATTCTGCTATTATGTCCACCCAAATTGAGTATGCTATTATAAGTAAAGATTAAACTGACATGCATATCAATATTAACATAAGTAGTATTGGTAGTATTAGTAGTGTTGGTCAGGAAGGAGTTCTTCTGCACATAACCCAGAGAAAGGCACTTTACAAAGGAAAATAAATTGATTAATTATAACATAGCAGAAGATGATTTCATAAAATAAAAGGTTCAATCAATAAAGTTGGCATCTTACCCTCATTGAAAGCATTGTAACCCTGTTGCTTCTATATTCTTTTCAATTTCCTTGTCAATTGGGCATTTATATATTGTTCTTGTCTCATCCACAAATAGTGTGAATTATTTTTATTTATTTTTTTTGTTGGAATTCATTAAAGCCATGTTATCCTTGTTTTATTTACATATAAAATACTAGGTGTTTGTAAAAATAGTTGAACTTTGAGGGTAAATTCATGACAAGAACCTAACCTCAATAACTTTTAAAGTAACATTTAAACCAAATATAAGCATAATAGCCAATGACAAATCCCTTAAAACATAAATTTTACTTAAAACCATAGCTTAGGTGCATCATGTAATGCTACAATCTATTAGGTTAGGGGGAAAACAATGACTTAAGCCATAAGTTGAAGGTAAAAGTCAAGGAAGTTTACTATCAGTCAGCAACATATTAGTTGAAGATTATGCCTCTTCAATCTCCCTTAAAGCAAATATCTAGTAAAAAATGGTTCTTGTAACTAAAAGTGTATATATAAATGGATGTATTTTTCATACAACTTATCCTCAAACAAAGGGATAGGTTTATCTATATGTAGTTAAACTTAATCACAAAATAATTACCAATAATATTTCCAGGCATAAAAGCATAATTGAATTATAAAAAAATAACAAAAATTCTAGGAACATGTCTTTAAAATTAAATAGCATCTCACCAACAAAGTTATTAAATTTAAAAATGTCAAGTTTTATTGCAATCATTATTCATGGATATGCATATGACAGTATCAACCCAACTATTGAACATGACTTGTGCCAGAAAACTATAGTAGGGTAAATTTCACTCTAAAATCAAACGAAAGTTGGAAAAAGAATTAAATATATTTCATTAAACTTGTACTCTTCTTCTATATCCATCACATTAATAACTTAATATTAAAGAAATGAAAACTAAAAAAAAAAAACTAACACATTAGAAGTTCAAATAGAAGGCACTCTTTTTTCATATTTTTCTTATAGACACCATTATCCTTTATAATAGCTTCATACAATTAGGACAAATATGAGTGATGGAAGAGTTTGTATTAAAATAAAGCTATTTAAAAATAATGAAAGTTAGGTATTTTATTGCTTCCAACCTTGCAATACTTCAAAGTTCTTATGTTTTATTTGTCAAAAATTCTTAAGTCTTAAGGCAAATTAGATAGTTGTGACTAATTCCAATTGGCTTTCTGTCCAAAAGTCATCAAATCAAATGCTATACAAGCAATAATTGAGGAACTATTTTACATAAGAGAGACAAATATATTTTATATAAGAAAAGACAAATATACCTAAACATGGATGGAAATAGATGGTCAACAATTTTCACTGCCTAGCACATTTGAAGAAGTATAAAATGAAAGTAAGTCAAGATAAATTTAGAACAACACCTTTAGCATCAACAATATGTAGACCTCCTTAATAAAAGTAAAGAATAAAATAAAAAAGAAATGCATAGATAGCAAATCGTTGTATGAAACCTTAACCACCACATTCACCACTAACAATATTTAAATATGGAGAAAATCATAAAAGTGAAAAAGAAACTCAATAACATAATTTGAGCACAAAAGCATAACCTTGAAACTAAGCTCACAAAATATCAAAAACCTAAATATGCATGGATGACCATAAAACCACTAGAAGAATAAAAAATCGAAAAGCACAAAATGAAAATCACATATCATCAAACATAAAAGACTCATTACTTGAGCCACAAAAACTTAGTCAAAAGAGATATAGAAGTTTAAAACTTAAAAGGCTAAAAAATAAATCGAAACTAAACCCACAAATAAGACTTCTATGGTTAGTTTATTTATAAATATATTGCTATCAAGCTCTGAGAGTTAAGTGTGAATTAATAGCCATCAAATTAAAATGTACTCAAGAGCTCTAAAATAGGCAAATTATTAGTTTTATGCACATAAACATTAAGAACACCCATAAATAGATATTAGAATTCAAAAAAGTGGTAAAAAGGTAATGTATCACTCAAACAAATAGACAAAATTAAGAAAAATTAGCACTCAAGGTAGAGGAATGAACTTCCATAATTTCACTTACTACTTTTTCTCTATGTGTGAAATTCTATCCAACCACCCATATAATATGAAATAAAAAGGGCAAATTTAAATCTAATTGAAATAATGAAAAGGAAATTCAAATAAAAAATAAAATGAACACAATCAAACAACTCTAGCATCATATATATAATAATATAATAAAATAATAATGTGCTAAAAATAGAATAGCAAAACTAACCATAATAGAGAAGCACCAACAAAATCAATTGAAAATTCAAAACTTCTCTTCACCATTTTTAACACCCCAACCTTGGTGAATAACATAGTCAAGGCTAATTTTTGCTTCAATTTTGTTTAACGCCATTCTGCAATCATCCAAGGTCCTCTCATGCAAGTTGAAAAGCACATATTCAACTAAAAATGCATGAAGGAGATAACTAAATACAAGTTACAAAAATCACCCATTAAAACCCTTTAACTGAATAACAATAGAAGATTGAAGTAAACATGTAAAAACTAGGAGAGAAGGTGAAATTAAAGCCAAAGCAGTTGAACTAGAACAAATAGATTGTTAAAAGAAATAACATCCATCCACCTCTAATCATGCCATTCCATGGCTTATTCATAACATCTATACAAGCAACACCATATGAACTAAGATCTAGCTCCAATTGTGCCAAATAATAGCTCAGCCAAAAAATATAGCTTTTTGGAAAAACATACAGAAATTTTGACAGAAGGTGAAATCGAACCTAGATACCACATGAATGATGATCCAACTTCAATCATGCTAAAGTGCATCTCAAATGGAAGAAATAGCTCCTCAGAAGGACATGCAAAAATCCAAGAAGTAATGCTAATGAAATAGAGGCTTCTATCCTTCAGTTAAGAATTTGAGATGGGAGAACTATAAATCTATCTTCGAAAAAATTTAATGACCTAGGAAACTTGAATACACATTAATGGCATAAGGTCTTCATGGCATTTATAACTTCTTTATTCTTCCTAACCTCCGGACATGTTATCTACTGAAGGAGAAACATTATTAGCTATTGGTCTTTTTACTAAGTGTACCTACACAAAATAATGCCAATATATTAGGCTATTACATGTGGCTAAAACTGGCCTTTATCATTGAGCAACATCGGCCCATTACTAATGGCTAGAAGCTGAGCAAAATCTGAGTGGATGGATTATGGTTGAAATTATCTTGTAGTATTGAGGAGTAATGACCCATCATTAATAACTAATGGCTACAAGCTATTCAACAATATATGAGTAGATGGACCTCGTGGGCAGGAAATGAAAATGCCAAGTGAAAACAACGTAACATGTTACTGGAGAAATATAAAATGGAGAAGAAGAAGTGTGTTTTAGTTGTATAATATTGGATTAATACAATAATATTTTAAAATTTTTTATAATTATAAAAAAATATAAGAATAATGCTTACTATTAATATTGCTAAAAATATAGAATTAATTAATAATTATACAAATTTAAACATTTTTAAAATTTTTTAAAAAAATCTATACCAATAACATGTGTCATTGATATAAATTGTGGCATTTTTTGAGATTATAAAAAAATTGTTTACACCAATAACACATATCATTTGTGTAGTGGTACAACTATGTCAAACATATACATAACTCACAAGAATCAACTTTGACAACACCTATTGTCAACACAAGATTTTTCATTGTAATGACCACTTATATTATTGGTATAGAGTTCTATTGATACAACATATTAGTGATGATAAAGTTTTGATGATACTGTCATCAGTATAGACTAATACTAATGAATTTTGTATCTATATTGATGATAAATGCCGTCTTTATAAACTTTATTTTTTGTAATATTCCTTATTCAAATGGGAGAAGAAACATTAGCATGGTAATAACATGAAATTTGAAAAATTGTTGATCAAGCATATCTTTTACAAAATTACGATGCCATCTATTTCTTTATTGGCTTTTCTCTAAAACTTCAATTTTTATATAAAAAAATGAAACAAAATTCAATTAATTTGAAATTGAATTGAAGTGATAATTATAAGTAGTTTTATACATGATTTTTTTCTTAAATAAATTAGATCATCATCATCTATTGGTACACAATTAATTGGGTGATGACATTAGAATGTCTAATCTACCTTTTTAGAAGTAAATTAAAGCCAATTACCTTTAAATCATAGTGACATAGCTTTTGTTCTTACCGTGATCACTAGAACAGTTTGCCAAATCAATTATACTTTCAAACAAAAAGAGTTCATCTATAATCAGGTTTTCAAAATTAATTATATCACTGCTATCAAAACCGAATATTTCCCTGCCATCATGAAATGTAAATTATACAAGAAAATATTTTTTTTGTGCACACTTCAATCTTACGCTCCCTTTGTACATGTGGAGAAAAAGGTTAAACTCCTGTGTCCTTGCATGGAGAAGGGCAAAAAAAAAACCAAGTAGCCCATATTTCAGACCATACCCTCATTTTCTGTACTTAACCCAAATTATGATTAGTAGTTTGGTATCAGTCCAAAAAGATTGATCAAACAAAGAAAACGGAGGAAGTTTGACCAAAAAAATCAGCCTAGAAATGATATTTTTGTTTTGAATTTGAATTGTTTCATTTTTTTTGTTAGTTATGGCTCATTTATACGTTATGTTAGCATCAGTACGGTGCTGATTCAATTGAAAAAACATGCTAATTTTGAGTGCATGGGTAGAGTTTGAACTTCTAAAGATGATATTTATTAGGAGGAAATAAATTTATTAATATTTTAATTTTAAGGTGATTATCCCATTTAGCAATTCATTAAAATAAGTATTAATGGTTTAATTTCAAGATGATTATTCCACCTAAAAATTCATCAAAAAATAAAAAAAAGGACAGACACAAAACATTGTATGAGTTTTATTATATTAAAAAATGATATTAAATTTCATTACATACAAAATTTCATATTTATCTCTTCTCGGATGATTATAATAAAAAAAGGGAAGAAAATTAATTCCCTTCCTTTTACAGAAATATTTACTACATTTTTTTTAAAAAAAAGAGTGAATAATTACTCTTTTATAATAATTAATAAAATTTACGAAACCGTAAATCCTATAATTTATAAAAAAAAATAAATTCAAATTGAATGCAAAAGAGTAAAAATAACTTTATTCTTTATTTTATTACATATCAAGTCAATCAGAAATTTTACTCCACCATACTGAGAAATCGTTACTTTTTGATCGATTATAAGATATCTTTGAAAATTTGAAATCCTGGACGATACAATAATTTTAAAAATTATTAAATTAAAATTATTTAATTATATTTATTAAAAAATAAATAATTATTATTAAATAATTTTAATCTAAAAATTTTTAATTTATTACATTACTTCAAATTTTAAACCCTTTAAAATATCATAATGAATACCTACTTTTTGTGCCATGGCCCATGGATTAGAATCAGCATCCATAAACTTGCAAGAGCTGCAAGTTTTTAGGATATTATGAATGCACTTTGCAAAAGCCGCGGATCTGATGGATTGAGATAAGGTTATTCATTTAAAGTCCTCAATTAATTTACAAGAATCAAATTTGCACTTTTTGTATACCTTGGACACTAAGCCATAAAGATGAGATATATCTAATATTTTTTCACATAAATAATATAAAAAAGTATTAATTAGTGCATGTTTCATGCACCGACTTTTACTTTTATTACTATTTTTTTTCTCGAAGTTGGGTTATTGTAACTCGTACAAATTAGAATAACGAATGAACTTCATATATCATAATATTACATGCATATATATATATATATTATAGATGCTTATTATGAATATTCATCCGCTGATTAGATTGTTTTCAATACGCAACTTGTTAGAAAAACATCACTCTTATTTTGTTTATTAAAGTAAACTATTAAATTGGTACCCGAAAAATATAGGTTATATTATATTTATTTTTTAAATTTTATTTTATATTATGTAAGTATATAAGTAGTTAATTTTTATATCAAATTTATTCTTTAAAGATAAATGTTACACTGTATTTTTTGGGGAAAAAATGTAAAATACACCATTCAACTTTGTGGTAGTTGAATTTTATCCCTTCCTATTTTGAAAAATTAAAAATTACCTTTTTAAACTTCACAAAACTTAGATTTAACATCCACCATTAATTTATTTTATCATTTTATTAAATTATATAATTTTTAATAATATTTTCAAAGAAGAATCATAATATTATAGTATTTTAGTTTGTCTTGTTACTTTTTCATAAATAATTTCTAGTTATATAATTACTAGGAATTAAACTAGATATATAAAATTTTAATTAAATAATTAAAAATGAATTGTAAAATTATATGTAAAAAAAGATAAAATAAATTAATATACTTTAATATTGTGATTGCTGTTAAAAAGTTCATAAAAAAGTATATAGTTTGATGAAATGGTTAATTAAGTTAACAATGGGTGTTAAATTTAAATTTTATAAAATTTAAGGGGGTGATTTTAAAATAAGAGAAGGTAAAATCCAATCACCTCAAAGTTGAAGAGATATTTTGTATTTTTACCTATTTTTTCAAATTTTAATTGATGTAAAATAAACTTTAAAAAAAAAATTTAATGTAGTATGTATCTTCAAAGACTAATTTGATGATTTACTCATTTTTTATATAACAAGAATTACAACTTTTTGAAAATAATAAGATTATAAAATAGATTTAGTCACATTTAATAATATGTATGTAAAATAATAAAGCTGTAATTAGGACGCACATTTGTTATGATTTACTATCCATAAATGCTATATATAATCACATCAAAAGAGAAAAATGATGAAAGAAGGGGTGAATTTCTCTTTCGTTATTTGCCATCAACTACACTGTAACCTCCTGAGACAATTATATATATATATACAAATACTAAGTTGTGAGTAGGGATCTTTCCTAGTAAAATCAGAATTGAGTTAACCTTCTTGTCATTAATTGCCAACAAACAGAGCTCACGGAACATAAAAACTTGTTGATTTTCTTAGTAAAGTCAAACAGACATAATTAATTGAATTACATTACACCGCACTCCACATTTTTTAATATTTTAATAATCTAAATTTTAATTAAAATCATAAATTTAAATTTAATTTATTATCGATATAAATTATCTTTGTATTATCACTCACTTATATATTATTATATCAATAAAAAATTATTAAATTTTTTTCTACTAAAAACTTTTAATTATTATTATAATGATATATATATATATATATATATATATATATATATATATATATATATATATATATATATATATTAAATATTCTGAGTTCAAATACAAAATTTTGTATTATACAACTTAATTAACATCGCATGTTATCATAGTATTAAGGATTTCATCAATATTACGAGCAAATTATTGTCTAGTTATTAAAATATGAATATTCCCGGGCTTAAATTGCTTTTAATTGCATCCATCCATTATTTATAAAACTCCACTAACAAGAAAATTTAAAAAAAGAAAAAAAGAAAAAAGCCACTAGAATCTACAATCAAGATCACCTGATGGCCAGAGAATACGTGCTTCATTCCCTAGCTTTTCCTTTTGGTATCTCTTTGGCTTCAAAATAAATTATTTAAACACATATGAAGTATATAAACTTTATTTAACTCAAGAGAAAAAAATATTTGCATATAGTATCTGATTATAAAAAGTAATTATTACTTCAGGTTTTTTTCTCTATTCTCTAGTGTTACGTCAGTTACTCTTAAATTCTTACATGCCTTCCCTTTATAAAGCTCTATTACAAGGGAAAATAATTTATGACACTCGAATAAGTAATAATGTTACGTATCTAATATTTCTTGAAAATTTTATATATTTCTCTACATTTAATATTCAATCATTAATTTTTTTTATATATTTAGTATTTTGATTACTTCTATTATTAAAAAAAATTGATTGCTCTTATACTTTTTTCTTAAAAAAAAAGCATGAGTATCGTACGCATTTACCTACTTATCAAAAATAGAAATATTCATGTTGCAGAAAAAAATAGAAATATTCTTGAATTAATATTAACTATAAATATTGCTAGGAAACTCCACAACAAGGATGAACTCAATTGGTCGAACGGAAAGGCGTTTGATTCTAAGGATAGATTGATAATTACATTTTTTCCATGCCATAATTTAATATTACATGCATGGCATACTCTGAATTGAAGATATATGTTATTTTTATAAATGAAATTATTTTAATAGATATTTATTTTTACACTTTTAAGTGAGATTCAAAAATTTGAATTTTACTTGATCTAACAGGAAAGACAAAAAGTGAAAAAAAAAAAAAAAACGAAAGTAATATCATGGTAATTGTTTGGGAAAAATATCACCTTTTTAAGTATATAAGTATCAAACAATTAAATTAATTAGAATAATGCAATAAGATGCATATAAATTTAACGAGGGAAAATTTTAAAATTCTAAAAAAATACAAATAAGAAAAGAATTATTTTATCATTAAATATTATAAAATAGTTTATGTAAAAATTTTCAATCATAATCTCATAATATTCATTATTTTTTAACTCTTATTTTTACATCTTTCACAAATCTTTTAAGTACTCATATCACAGATTTCTCATATTTAAAATCTTTAGTTAATATAAATATTTATAATTCAAAAATATTAATTTGACAAGAAATCTAATCCTATTTTAAATTTAAAAATTAATTTTAATAGAAAGGTAATCAATAATTAATTTACAATTAAAATTTATTTAACCAACGAGAATCCACGGGAATTTCAAGGAAAAATACACTTAAAACGTTTTCCATGTGCATATACCTAATATTGTTCAATTAAGGGCAATATAGTGCTCAAAACGCATTACACAATTGAGCAGACAAGCATACCGAAATCAAATCACTAACTAGCAACATCATCAACTTCACAAAATTCAAGCTTGCCCACATTCACAAGCGTGCATAAAATAATATCTTCAATTAACAGCACAACGCCCACTACCCTCAACTCGATCTAAATTCTCAACCAAGGGACAACTTCGTACCAATTGAACAATCGATCGTGTGAACTAATAAATAAACATATATTGACGGTTAGTGTTAGGCCTACTCTCTCTGTTCATCACTGCAAGTCTCTAACTAAACGCACCGTAACGTTGCTTACGTCATCGTACTCCGAGCATCCACGTGTACGTCCTCTATTTGTCAATTTCAAAGTCAAAATATCATAGGCGCCAAACGTACGTTCGACTGCTTCGACGGCAGTTAGGCAAATAACGGCTGCATATTTTCCTGCACTGTTTGCCTTCCTCTCTTATTTAGCCTTAAGATCCTCGTAACTTAACGTCTTGCTCACTTCTTCACCGTTTCCATCTTTGTTTTTGTTATCTTTGAACAGACACAGTATCGTTTCGTCATGGACCTTTTCAGATTCTCAATGTTGTCGTTTCTCCTGTTGTTCATTGCTCAATCTGGAGTTAACGGGGAGGAAAGTGTTAGTTTGATGAATGACAAGAATTCACTGATTTCATTCATGTCAGGAATTACTTCAGACCCAAGAAATGCTCTTGTGAGCTGGAAATATCCAGGCGTCCATGTCTGCCATTGGCATGGCATCAGATGCAACAATGCAAGTGATAGAGTCACAGAGCTTGTTCTCAATGGAACATCAGTCGGAGGCACAATTTCCCCTGCTCTTGCCAACCTCTCTTCCTTGAAAATTCTCGATCTTTCCGGGAATTTCTTCGCGGGTCGAATTCCGAAAGAGTTGGGCTACTTAGCCCAGCTTGGACAACTTAGTTTATCCTGGAATTTTCTTGAAGGGGAAATTCCATCTGAACTGGGTTTACTTCACAGATTGTACTACCTGGATCTGGGAAGTAACAATCTTGAGGGTGAAATTCCACCTTCGCTTTTCTGCAACGCCAATTCTTCATCTTTGAGGTACATAGACCTCTCCAACAACTCAATTGGAGGCCAAATTCCCTTGAACAACGAATGCATGCTCAAAGAGCTGAGGTTCCTTTTGCTCTGGTCCAACCAACTTGCGGGCCAAGTGCCTTTGGCTCTTTCCAACTCCACGAAACTGAAATGGCTCGACTTGGAGTCAAATATGTTGAGTGGAGAGCTTCCATATGAAATTGTGCAGAATTGGTTACAGTTACAATACCTCTATTTATCATACAACTACTTTGTCAGCCATGATGAGAACACCAACCTTGAGCCTTTCTTTGCTTCCTTGGTGAATTTGTCGCACTTTCAAGTGCTTGAATTGTCTGGAAACAATCTTGGCGGGAAGCTGCCGCGTAGTATTGGTGACCTTTCTTCTAATCTTGCACAGCTTCACTTAGATAACAATCTCATTTATGGCGCTATTCCACCTCACTTTGCCTCCCTTGTTAATTTGACACTGTTGAATTTGTCCAGCAACCTTCTAAATGGATCAATTCCTGCTAGCCTTTGTCAGATGGTGAAGCTTGAGAGGATTTATTTGTCAAACAATTCACTGTCTGGTGAGATTCCTTCAGCACTTGGTGGCATTCAGCATCTGGGCCTTCTGGATTTGTCTAGAAACAAGCTTTCTGGCACAATACCAGATAGTTTTGCAAATCTTCCCCAATTAAGAAGGCTTTTGCTTTATGAAAACCAACTCTCAGGCACAATACCACCAAGTCTAGGAAAATGTGTGAACTTGGAGATTCTGGACCTTTCTCACAACAAAATCTCAGGAGTGATTCCCACAGAAGTAGCAGCGTTGGCAAGCTTGAAACTATATTTGAACTTGTCAAACAATAATTTAAATGGGCCTTTGCCTTTAGAGCTCAGCAAAATGGACATGGTTTTAGCTATTGATCTGTCCATGAACAATCTCTCTAGCAGAATCCCACCACAACTAGAAAGCTGCATAGCATTGGAGTACCTGAACCTCTCAGGTAACTCCTTAGAAGGCCCTCTACCATCATCATTGGGTCAGTTGCCTTATATTCAAGCACTTGACGCGTCTTCAAATTGTTTGAACGGAGAAATACCTGAGTCTCTTCAGTTGTCTTCCACTCTCAAGAAACTCAATTTCTCATTCAACAAATTCTCAGGGAGTGTGTCAAATAAGGGAGCATTTGCTTCTCTGACTATAGACTCCTTTCAAGGAAATGATGGCTTATGTGGTTCAATAAAAGGCATGTCAAGCTGCCACATGAAACATAGCTATCATATAAGTCTCCTTTTACTTCCTGTGTTGCTATTTGGAACTCCCCTATTGTGCATGTTCGGTTACTCCACAGTGTTCAAGTCAAGAATCCAAAAGCGGTTGGCAATTGTTAGAAAAATGGAAATGGAAGATGACGACGAGGAAACACAAGAGCTAAAGTACCCAAGAATCTCTTACAGTCAACTTATTGAAGCCACTGGAGGGTTCAGTGCCTCGAGCTTAATTGGTTCTGGCAGTTTTGGACAAGTCTACAAGGGAGTTTTAAGTGACAATACAAGAATTGCAGTTAAGGTATTGGATACAACAACAGCTGGTGAGTTTTCAGGGAGTTTTAGAAGAGAATGTCAAATCCTGAGAAAAACCAGACACAGGAATTTAATAAAGATCATCACAATTTGCAGTAAGCCAGAGTTTAAGGCTCTTGTTCTTCCACTGATGCCAAATGGTAGCCTTGAGAGGCATCTGTATCCAAGCCATGGGTTGAGCCAAGGGTTGGATTTGTTTCAGTTGGTGAGGATTTGCAGTGATGTTGCTGAGGGAATGGCCTATCTGCACCATTACTCACCAGTTAAAGTTGTGCACTGTGATCTTAAGCCAAGCAATATACTTCTTGATGATGATATGACAGCTTTGGTGACTGATTTTGGGATTGCAAGGCTCTTAAGGAGTGATGAGACTATTATGGCCACAAATGACTCAACATCTTTCAGTTCAACACATGGCTTGTTGTGTGGATCTATTGGATATATAGCACCTGGTATGTACTTTGTTCAACAAAAATTTTCAACTATTATTTCCATGATTTTAGTCTGTATAATTTGCTAAGGTTTGAGTTTAATGACACAGTATATTTGGTCTATAATCATGGCTGCATCACAAAATCCTGCTCTGTACTGACTTTGTTTTCTCTGCATAATAGGGCTGTAATTCAATTTTAGTTATTTCATACAATCAGTTTTAACCAATAAACTCGTCTAATTGATTAAAGGAAAAAATGGATTTGTGGCATATATTTTAGTTTGTGACTTCTTCAGCTATTACTTTTTCATATTGAATATTGTTATCTGAACAACTTATTCTCTCCCATTCTGCACACAAGCATAAACTTTTACATAGAGAGGACTTTTTAAATCTACTTATGCCATGTGTGCACAATGTGAGAGAGCTGTAAAAAAAAGTTGTGTAAGTAGCATTTTTCAAGAGTTACTTATATTATCCGTCACGCTTAACTCATTGCTTCTCCTTTTATGCGGACGAAATAGAATATGGGATGGGACGGAACGCATCAACTCAAGGTGACGTTTACAGTTTTGGAGTGCTTTTGCTGGAAGTAGTGACGGGCAGGCGTCCCACAGATGTCCTTATCCATGAAGGTTCTAGCTTGCATGAGTGGGTTAAAAGAAAATACCCACATAAGCTTGAAACTATCGTTCAACAAGCATTGGAAAAGTTCTCTCCTTCTTCTAGCATGCCAAAGCCTAAGTATAAAAAAAATTGGCATGATGTTGTAATGGAGCTCATTGAGCTGGGGCTTTTGTGCACTCACAGAAATCCTCCAACAAGACCAACCATGATGGATGTAGCACAAGAGATGGGGAGGTTGAAGGATTACCTGTCTAGTCCATCTTCATTCTTGATTGAAGAAAGTCAATCCAAAAGTTAGTGAACAGAAGAGAGTTTGATTGGAGAGTAAAATTGTTGAATCCATTCTTTTTCTCAGTGAAATTTATAATTGTAAGGATGTGCTAGCTAAAAGTGAAAATTTATTGAATAAGAAAACAATATAATAACTTCCTTTTTTCCTCAGAAAAAGAGAGCAGGGGCAACAAAATAATAAATTGTTAGTCATAAAATGTTGTTTAAAAGTATTTGGGTTTAGATCTTCACCTTCAAAAAAGTATAGCATTGTAACATTATAATGAAGTTTAAGTAAAAGAGGGACATTGATTTCATTATGTAAATCCTCCTTGTTTTTCTCATTTTCCCGACAAGCAAGCATACAGTATCTTGAATCATTATAGGGAGAATGACTTGCTAATGGGGGTCACAAGGACAAGTGGTGTTTTCCCCCCGTTTTTGTCTTTTAGGAGATGATTTACTTTACCAAAATTATGTGCTTGAAGTGATTGTCCTCTTCTGAAACACAAGGTAATTATACCAAGATAACTAGTAAATAATACTTCAACACGTAATTCGATATATTGTAATTGTTCTTTCAGAAATTTTGATGTCTTTATAATTATAATTATATGTAATATAACAAGATTAGGCTCTTATTAAAATTTTTATTTATTTTATAAAATTTTGATACACGATCTATCAAGTTAAAAATCCTGACTTTACTTGTTGGATTAATGAGTGTAATTAATAACACTGATCTTATTTTGATGGTTAGCGTCTTTAAAATTTGACATATTGTTTATTGCATCCAACTTCACACCCAACAATAGGAAGTGGCACTTTCTTCATCAACAAATTGACACTGGATTGTAACCGAACAATTCCTTACAATTTATTGGTCTTTTTATCTCTAAACAAAGCGATCTAGAGTTTGTGGCAACTCAATATGGATTCCATAATCGAAGTTGTCCTTTTTGTTCCTCTTTTTGCCTACCATTTGATGTATACAATTAGAGAGTGGAAGCTGATTACAACCTTCTATTCATTTTAATATAGTAGATTTGATGAAACCCACATGAATAATGAAACCTTTTTCATCACTTGCTGCACGAGAAAGCTGCTAGGTCATGATTATTTGCTGCGGTAGGTCAAGTTATCATTAACCAAGATGCAAATTGGATTGGCTCTAATAAACTAACACCAAATGTGAGCCTTGCAATCCAATTAGCTATAGAAGAGGGATATTAAGTGCAGTTGACTCAGATCTATAATAATATTATGATTATGATAAGGGTATGTATTGTTTAGTGGGAGAAGTAGAAAGTGAAAATGTGAAGAACATTATAGAAAGAGAATAGAAAGTGAAAATGTGAAGTACATTAGATAAATTGTATTCATTTTTAGTTGATATTATGAAATCTCTTGTCAATTAAATTTGAAGTGATTTGAGTATGATTTATAAAGTATCAAACTTAATTACTTAGATAATCCAAATTAATCTTATAAGTTAGTTAGTTAGGTTTAACAGTTATCTTGAATTAGTTAGACTTAAAGGATGATAGATATTTTTAATACTGAATGTAAAACAGAATTGTAAATGCCATTTTTTTTTTCATATTCCCAAAGGATGAAATTAAAATCTGGACATTCCTTTTACTATATTACTTGATTTTTTCATCTAATAATGATTCTCTGTGTGTTCCTTTAATTTAAATTCTCTTATCTATTATATTCCTATTGTGTTGAAAAGTAAAAATACAAATTTTTTTATTAGTTTTATTGCACATAAAAGGGTTTTTTTTTTCCCTTAAATTCTTTAGAGGTAGGTTGTTATCTCTTTTTAATGTGATAGAAATATGAAAAATGAATATGAAAGGAGAGAATCCAAATTTATCTTGTTCCCTATTTATTCATGTCACTAAGGAAGGATAGCATGATCTTCAATCTTCAATTTTTAAATCAACATACCCATTTTATCAATAAAATAACAGTTTTTTTTTTAATTAATGGAATTACATTCAGAAAATCCGTACCACTGCCAAGATTATAGCTTTCATTACATTACATTAATTAAAAAAAAAATGAAACTCATACCCAATCCCTGCATTAAAGTCTTGTGCATTGCAGATTCCCATTTCTCCGAAGTGAGTTGGGTGTTAACTAGGATTAGTAAAGCACTACGACTTTGTCAACAAAAACTGGTCTTGTCCCAACAAGTTGAAGTTGAAGTTGAAGCTCTTATTTGGCCCCTCCAGCAAATATTATTGCCATTTTATTTATGTTCCACTGATGAGCAAATTGTAATCTTTAAATTCCACTCTTACCACAGGGTCCTAAAATAACAAGAAATTTCAATGGAGGACTAATTGGTATCCTACCTAATTGCCTTGAGATCATAGAAGAACAATTTGAAAAACTAGGGATATATATTATCTTGATTGAAGTTAGAGAATATAACAGTATATTCCTAATATAACAGTTCCACTATTTCCTAGTCATGCATCATTCTGTAAAGCAAAAATAATAGAGAGAACTTGTGCCGTCCCAAAGTTTCCTTCTTTGCAACATTCAATTACATACCTATCAAAATAGAACATCTGTTAGATTAATTAATGCTTCTTAAATGCAGTATTTCTGAAGAGTTTTGATTCTGGAGCACAATCTGACAGTCAAATTAGTGACATTGATACTGATAGGGAGAATAATCTGAACTAGTGAGAATGTGAGAATGGATTTGTAGAGAGGTTCCATGATAGAAGGTGATAGTTGCTCTGGCGTGTCCTCTACATAGTTTAGAGAGGGCGTTGAGTGGTCACCCTTGTAGCCCCAGAAAAATAGCATTTATCTATTTCTACGCTTGGTTCAAATCTCCTTACATGAATTTTTTTAATTATTTGCACTTGATTTTGGGAGGATATGAATCACATGTAAAAATATTGATGAAAGAGTAACATTATTCTATTGATCTCTTAGCATCCTAGAAACCAGAAACTGGAAGTTGAGCAAATGTTACAGAAAGAGTAACTTCTCAGCCATGCCAAAGGGTCTGCTAGTTTCAGTGCCCTTTGAGAACATGTATTACAATAATCATTTAAGTCACTGTTTTCACCCACCCAATCTACATTGATATGAGCACTAATTCTTCTGTGAGCTTTTAACTTTGGTTGCTCAGCAAGTTAGCTTGTAGGCTTAACGATGGTTTCCACAGTTATCAAGATAAACTGCATCTGATATTATTACGAAAGATATATATGATAATTAAAATAGAATAGAATATCTTCCAACAAAAGTAGGTCGACATGTGAATGCAGATTGATACTCGGGGTTTTTCTGCGGGTAATACTCCAAATAATCAAGTAAATATCAAACTGCGTAGCTAGCTTTTTCTGTTTAAAAATTCTGTGGCCATTTCAGTTTCCAATTTGTGTTAAGCTTTTGTTCATAACACGCAAACTGTTTCATTTTGTTCTTTACGTTTCCATTATTTATAATGATCATACAGAGTCATAGACTGTCACTGAATCATATATTAACAAATCTAGTTACTGCCGAATTATATATATTGTTCACATTAACCTAAGTAAATCAATTAAATAATTGCAGGTGCACGCACCAAGGATGCATTTCCAGATCTTACCGGTAGAGGATGTTTTAGGTATCTATGCACATATGTGAATGGATGAATATCAAGAAACTGGACCACAAATGCTGGTCCACAGAATATTGATATTGGGGGAAGATTACGGTACCCCCAGGGGTTTCAAACCCTGGGTGGTGTGGCATAATCTCATCCAATGGATGAGATTACCTAAGTCTTTGGTAATCTCATCCAATGGATGAGATTGTGCCACACCACCCAGGATTTAAAAACCCTTGGAGCACTTTAGAATTTTCCTTTGATATTGACCTCCATCATCAAGTATTTTAATAAACAGTTCCGTTACTGTCATCAGTTTTTGATTTTGTTTTCTTCGAAATAAATAAATTAGAAATAACTGTATTTGATAGGCAGGTACTGGAATCAAGCAATTCCACTATATTCCTCGAAGGAGCAAATGATAGTTAATCAAAGTGCACAGCTGCATATGTTATGCCACACTTTCTGAAATGTAAAAAGGAATAAACTAGTGTTTAGATCTCAGCCTACAACTACTTATGTCATAATTGAATAATTCTGCAGTTTGTATTGTGTTATCAGTTTTTTTTTCCTTTTTTTTTTTTTTTTGGGGGGGGGGGGGTTACACTAAGGTGTGCTCTCACCTGACAGGTGAGAGACTAATCTCCTGAGGTACTGTCAGCACCAAAGGCGGAGACTTCTCCTAACTGAGTTTTTTTCTATACACAAAGCTTAGATCGAACCAGAACATCTTGCTTAAAGTGTCCGAATCCCTTCCACTAGCTGATAATGGTTGTTACCAGTTTTTCTTCTAAAGATATATACACTGTAAATACCAAGAGCCAATACAGAAGTTGTTATTCTTCTGCAAAATGTTTTTACAGTGCCTAAAACTCTATTGTAATAAGTGTTCTAAAAATCAAAATAAGCTAGCCGGTTTAACTAGTTTAACCATGAATTAGTTCTGTTTTCAAACTTTCAATTCAATTTGATCGATTGGGTTATTCTGATTTAACTATTTTTTTACTTGGTTGAACTAATTGAATTGTGATACAGTGACTTTTTCAATTTATTGTCCACTGTATTTAAAATATCTGTAAGGTCCACTGTAGTTCTTTTTTTTCATTTTTGGGGGTGGGGGGGCATGGCATGCTTTTATTGGATAAATTATCTTAAGCATATTCGATAGCAGATCAGAACTGCCGACCCATTACTAGTATTCTGTTTTTGTTTTCAAGTCAGCCCATTCATTTGCTTTGTTGTCTTTAGCTAGCTTGATTTCCTTCCTTTTTTTTTTTTTTTGGGGGGGGGGGGGGGGAGCGCGGGGGTTACTTTAGCGTTTTCAAATGAAAGCCCAAACACATGCAATGATTAACCAGGAAATGGATCACAAGCACAATAAACTCACTATCATATAACCATCGAGATGATGTGAAGAAGCTGCATATATTCATCACTTCCAGCAACAAGAATCATAAGTACAAAAAAAATAAAAAATAATTACCATTACAAAAAAAGGAGACTGGTTTATGATCTGCTCTCCCTGCATTATGATCTGAAGGGAAAAAAAACAGACAAATCAAAATTCCATTTTCTCTCATGGTATTGATGTACTGTATGTGTAGTCGTATATTGCTAAACAAAAAGCTCTTCAATGATCAACCCACCAAATCATGCCTGTCATAACCTCAATCCACTATGTCATGTGCATCACAAACTCAAGCCAGGAAAACATCTTCTACTACTCTGAGTTAACTGATTAAAACTTCTCTGTAAACAAAGCATATGTACACCTACAAATGCATCGAGTTTTCTGGTTGTCTGGGACAGTCCTTCTGTAGTTAATTGATTAAATCCAAAAGCACAGCATTGCCTGTTCATAGAAATTTGTTACCATCAAACTCTCAATTTGAAGGTGAAACAGAACATGAAAAATGCAAAATTCAATCAAAAGCTAACAGCGCCAATTAAGCCATCCCCAGATCCTCATATGCAAATCATAACAAAATATTAAATAGGTTCAATGTCAATGAGTTAAAAAGAGATACTAATGTGGACAAAAACACTAGATTTTATCCAAAAATCCGGCACTTAGGATTGTGCACAAATTGTCTCTTGATATATGCATAAACTTTAACATGTGGGAATCATATTAAGATGTGCTCAATTGAGTATAAGTGAACAACAAAATCTTACCTCTTGGAGAGGAGCCAAGCACACACCATCATCCTTAGGTGGGGCTTTTTTGGCTTTCCAATCTCTCATCTCTGTCTGTAATAATTTGAGTCGATCTAGTATGTCCTTTAACAGCCTCATCTGCTCCTCTCCACATCCTACAGGCGTAATCTCTTGCCTTGTGCTAATTCTTTCCCTCTCAAGCCTCTCAACTCTCTGAAACAGCTTTTGGAACTCGGAATGAGCACTGCAATCCATACTCCCATACCTCCTCAAGCCAGTGGTAATCTTTGTATCGTTTGGATTCGCTGCTTTGATGTCATTATTCGGGCTAAGCATGCCCTTTAGCTTGTCGGGCTCATGTTTAACACTTGATTCAACCATTCCCTCAGGAATCGGGTCTGGTTTTGTCAATCTGTTGTCTGTTTCTGATTTCAATTTCTCATTTCTTTTCTTCCCACGTCCCTTGCGTTTTTGACCAGTTGGTGGGACTTCAAAAACATCATGTACATTCATTGAGCTAGAAGGATTACCAACAGCTTCCCTATCCTGTTTAGCTTCACAATGGTTTGCTTGATACGGACTAATAGGCGGAAGTCCATCTATTTGGCTCAAGTTTGGCTTGACACTTGCTTGAGAAAACAGAGAACTTGATCTCCGTATTCTACTTTCTAAGTTAGAACATTTTTCTCCCTCAGATTCTTTACAATCTGATATCTCTTTCACTTTCTCATCTAGCCTTTTGATCTGGTTCCAGTACGTATCAATGGATTCATGTGTATATTCTGCTGACTTCTTCACCGCGTCCAAGCTTTGTGGAACTTCTTGTCCAGTGCTCTCCTCCACTATCTTAGAAATCCCATCCCGAATGGGACTAGGTGATCTTTCGCCCTTAAGAGCGGCTCTCATATTCTTAAATGAAATGGGGGGCAACGAGTTTAGCCTTCGCACTGTGCTGCTGGGGCCATTTTCTGCATTGTTTTGATCATTCCTTTGCGTCAGTAGATTCTCAGGATATCTAAACTCGCAGGAAGTGAGATCACACCCCAAGCTAAGAAGCTTGTGTCTGTAAGCCTGCACTTGGAACTCAAGAGACGCAATTTCCATTTCTTTCTGGTACATAAGTTCTTCGAAAATTTCAAGAGTGGTCTCAGCATGAACTATTTTTTCCTCGGCCATTCTCTTGTAGTGACTTGCTTCCATCTTCACCGCGGCCTTTTCTCCTTGCAAACGCAGTATCATATCAAGAGCTTCACTGGCTGCAGAAGAAGAGGCCTCTCTTTCCTCATCCAAATCTGCATGTAGTTGTTGCAAAAGCTGTTGTTGGGCGCGAAGTGTCTCCTTCATGGATGTGATTTCACTTTCAGCCATCCCAGAAGAACACTGGCTACTCTCAGCCATGCTATAATAGGTTGAATGTACAAGCAATTCTATTTAGTTCTGTGCACAAAACATAGCAAATTTCAATCAGAACCGGATATTTATCCATTTCAAATTCTACAACTTTGCAATCACATAAAAAAAAGGGACATGGAAAGAAAAAGAAACGGATTTATATATTAAGAAAAATCATGGGATCGGTTTCATTGTTTTTCTATAAAATAAAGATGAACACGAAGACAGTTGTGCATGTGAGCAAGGTAAAACTAAAAACAATGACCGACGAAGCTGACTAGTAGGTGTTTTCATAGTCTACTCCACGCGCTCTGTCTCATAATGATTCATTGAATTTACCTCCAGAAAGCTGAAATTTTTTTCGCTTAATTGCTAATTCCCACAGAATTGAAGAAATCTGGGTATTTGGAACCAATCTCCGGGGAAAGAAGGGAAGATGATGATGGATTTCAGTTTCAAGCAATATGATCCTGAGAGCAAATAAACCCAGGGACGAAAATCAACTTCTTCCCTTTCTCCTCCAAGATTTTCGATCAAAAATCAGATACAGCAAGGGAAAAAGGGATAAATTTTGCGCTCCGACAACACGCCTCGCCCAAATCATGCTATGTACCCAGAACGAAAATAAGGGAAAACGTGGAAGAAAATGGATATAGAATTTGCACAGATAGGAAACCGTATAAAACCTGCAAGCACTTTTTCTTATAAGGTAAGAAATTTCTTACAAAAATATACCTTCCCAAAATGGATCAAACGAGTCAAACATCGAAATTCCAACTCCTTAGAATCCTTTCTCTTTTCCACCAATCTTCCGGATGCGACTAGCTCACAATGTAATAAAACAATGGACTAAACGTTGGAATCCCAGAAATCTAATACGAGGGATAAAACCCGAAAAGCACCAAGCCTTTCCTTCGCCTTTCCCCGGAAAGCAGCTACCCTACTAATATCGAGAAATATCCAGAAGATGACGCAAGTGCATTACAGACAAAACCAGACTCCATTAAAAATTGATGCTTTGGCGTTTGCTCTGTTCTGCGTTCCTAGAATTCGATTTTCGGATTTGATTAATGATGTGGTCGTAGGCCCTCAATGTCTTCCTTTTTCCCGCAATCCTTGATGGCTCCAACGGCTATATAAGGCTCAGCCAGGAGGGGTGGTGGAATTGCCGAGCACCTGATTTAGAATGTATATTAGAATACAACATGCTTTTCTTTGATTTGCTGGAATTATTACGTCTAAGTCAACGCCCCCTGCAAAATGATATTGACGATGAAGCTTCCTGCGATGCTATGAATGATATCATAGTATTTTGGTGCTTTCGCGAAACTCGCATCGCAGGAGCTGATGTCCGATGCTCATTTGGCAGACGGATCCCAATCCGTTTGTTTAATATTAGGCAGAAGTGGTAATTGTTCACACAGAAAATATCAAAATATGATTATATGACATATAAGCCATCAAAACTTTGGCCGGTTTATCTAAACAAACAGTTATCAGTCATCAAGAGATAAACATATGTGGGGCTGTGAATTTATTCTGAAACTTGCAGAATTAATTAATGTTTTTATTATTATATATAATATTGTTAGTAAAGATGTAAGTTGTCCATTGGCACGTGATTACGAGTTAATTAAACGGAAACTAATCAAACTTGGAGATATTGGCTTAACAAACGAGTGGGAGTTTCCAAAATGTGCGATTGGAGGCTCATCTAAAAAGCATTGGTAGAATTAACTCTCCAGCTTAAATTGGGGGAAAAAAATTGTGGATATCATATGCTCTTAACTCGCATGTAGAGACAAATTACCCAAGATTAACCAACTTTATTCCGAAAAATATAACCAATTAAGTATTTTAATTTAAAATTTTGAAGAAATTTTCTTTAAGAAAATCAAATTTGTTGCAAAACTTTTAAAATTCTCCCAACTTTAAAAAAAAAATACTCTCTTCAATTCTTTTTTAAGTATTGTTTAAGATTAATGTGCAAGAATTAAGGAAGAGAATAAATAATTTCAATTTTAAGAAATTTTAGGAAAGATGAAATATAATTTTTGAATATATTGTTTGGTAAAAGTGAATTAATAAGTAAAATTATTGGATATCTATTTAAATGATAAAAGTAATATTTAAAAGAAAATAATAAATATAATCTTAATTTTTGATAGATAAATAAAAATAATTTTTTTAAAACAATACCTAAAAAAGGAATGTAGGAAATACTTAACTTATGTATTTAAATTATGACATATTCTTATTCTTGCTTAATAAATAAATGCCCAGTAAATGAATGTAGATTATTAACTTATTTATTAGTCGATTCTGCAAGACCATAAGTACTAAAAATTTAAACTATTCGTTTTAAATTATTGAAAATTACTATAAAAATGCATAATTAACTTTCATTTATTAAATGAAATCAAGATTATTATTATAATAAAATTGCAATTGGAAATTTGGAATACACAAATTTGAAGAGAGAGAAAGAGAGAAAGAAACATATACACGATCTTTTGCATATGTGCGATGATCATTGATAGGTTTATACATGTATCAATGTTATAACTATATTTAGAATGTAAAGTTAATAAATCTATTTTTTCATTTCATTTTATTATAAATGTTTTAATTATTGTTTAAATTACTATTAGTACTGGCCCTTCATAGAATGAAATAGGACAGAAAAGGAAGCATCGTGAGTTAGGGTTTTTCGATCATTCACCAACCTGTTGACCTTCCTAGTTGGCATAGTTGGCACTAACCCCCTCCCTTTGCTGCCAATGAATTCAACCTTCGTAAAGCAGGACATCAAACACTTTGCTGCCAATTTCGTTTTACCCCCCCCCCCCCCAACAAAAAGAGATATTTTATTCGATGAAAATGAGGATGAAAGGAGGTTCGATATTTTTGTTTAGAAAATATTAAAAATATAATTATTAATTATTGAGATAGTAAAAAATTTAATAAAAGATAATTTCTTTTTTAGAAATAAAATTTTTAAATATTAATATAATTTTAGTATATTTTTTAACAACAAAGTATAAAAATAAAATATCATTTCTTTGTTCATATAAGAATATATGATATTTTTAATAAAAATATTTTTCAAAAAATAAATAAATTTTTTCCGTTCAAAAAATTGAAAGGGTGCAAAAATCATTCTTCCTCTTTCGGGATGCAAAAAGGTTTGCATGCAATGGGCATGCACAGGACGGGTACAGAGCGGGGTGAGTAAAAAAATTTAGACTTGTATTTTTTACATGCTTAAGATGGCTTGGACACGCGGGACGGCCAGCAAGCCTCTATATATATATATATATATATATATATATATATATATATATATATTATAATAGAAATGATATCATATATTAAAAGCTAAATGATTTAACAAAATATAATTTGTAAATTATAAATTATGCGACGGGCTCATATATTCCTACTTTAATGCATAAAATATATATTTTTAATTATAATATGAATAACTTAATACTTTAATAATTCAACAATTTAACTTAATAATGTACAAATTATACAAGTGAGCATACGCGGTATAAAACAAGGCAAACCTATTATTTGTAAATTACAGGCTAATACTAGTAAATTCATATAAGTTAACTCGTTTAGGTTTGCTTTACTCATTATACATTCATATTTGTTTTTAAATTTAAAAATATTATTTTAATTTTATTTTGTTATATATATTATTTATATTTGAAATTATTTAGTACTTGTAGGTCAATTTATAGCACTTAATTAAAATTTTGTATTCTTTTTTATTTTTCTATCTTCCGCAAATATTCCAACGGAGTTTTAATGTTCAACGAGGCTCTAGGTAGGATGAATTTTGTTCCAAATAATAAAATTGAAACAAGTCAATGTTTTGCACATGATAATGAAACATGCCGAAAGAGAAGATTAATTTGCTTCTGCCTTGTCCCGCTGTCCTCCTTGCCACTTTGCTCTCGATTGAAGTAACTGATGATGTAAATATATTTTTGAAAAATAAAATACAATCTTTTGCGCCAAATTTTTTCTTACAAATGATATAAACTTCTCATAAAAAATTATATATTTTATCATAAAATCATATTTATATAATCATTAACCGATTAAAAGGGGTTAAGATTATCTTTTTACTAATTGCATTTAATCATATATATACTTTTTTTTCAATTAAAATTAACTGAGTGTATAATCTTAACTAAATTTGATTGATAAATTCAATTTCAATCGGTTAAGTCTAATTTCCCGTTGGATTGAAATTTGGGAGGATGAGAGAGGTACTCCAACCATGCATAAATAAAGTGATCCAATGGTTAAGGTTGCTCTAAAAACATATGTTTCATTAATACAATTATAATAAAAGATAATGAAGTATTAAATTACAAAAATTATTAATACAATATTAAATATAAACTTTCAATTAAATACATTAACATATATTTCAATTAACATCAATTTTTATAATTAAAATTTTTATATTTGTGATTAATCGACCATCCAAAATTTATAATTTTTTCTAATACTATATAACCACTCTTATTTAACTAATTTTGGGATCAGTTGATTAAGTAAAGTGAGGGAAAATTTAATCACCCCTAATTAAATCATTATTCTTTTACACAATTCTAGAGATTCATCTCAGAAACATTTTTGCCCATTAACTTCTTAACAATAAAAAAATTATAATTTAAAACTTCTATCATATTATCGATGCTACTTGTAATCAAATCATACCAAGTAGCTTCAAATTCATTGTCTCGGTTGAGCGGTAAATAATTAACCGCTCATTTTGAACATTAAAATATAATTTTAAAGAAATTAGATTCTTGATTTTTTTTATGATAAGACCCAAATATTGCTTTACTTGAAGTTGACATTATCCTCTTAATTATCAATTTCCACTTTCCGTTCCATGTCATTTTCTGCCGAATTCCCAAACAAAGCCTTGGGTAAGATACACAAAGAAAATGACTTATTTTGATTGTAAAATTAATATTAATTTAGTGGCAAATAGGCAACCATTTGTGTGTTATTCCGGAAATGGACGGTGAAATGACACCACCACCTCTTCAATTACGACTTTTTCCCTCAAAAGTCAAGGAAATTGGTTGCATTAAGAAACTACGCGCAAATGAAAGTTAAAGAGTCATAATCAGGAAGACACTTCAAAATTTTAACAAAAATAATTATAATTATTTATAATATATTGAAGACTTTGTTAGAAGTGAACATTGCAGAAGCAGCTTCTTGGTCATTGCCTTCCTCCACTATCTTAGGAATTCCATTCCGATTTGGCCTTGGTGATCTTTGACCCTTGAGAGCGGCTATCATATTCTTAAAAGAGGGCAAGGAGTGTAGCCTTCGCACTAAGCTGCTGGGGCTGGGGCCATTTCCGGCATTGTCTTGATCATTCCTGTGCACCAGCAGATTCTCAGGACATTTAAACTCGCAGGAATTGAGATCACACCCCAAGCTAAGAAGTTTCTGTCTGTAAGCCTGCACTTGGAACTCCAGAGATGCCATCTCCCTTTCTTTCTGATGCAAAAGTTCTTCCACAATTTCAAGAGTGGTCTCGGCATGATCTATTTGTTCCTCTGCCATTCTCCTGTAGTGACTTGCTTCCATCTTCACCGCAGCCTTCTCTCCTTGCAAACGCAATATCATATCAAGAGCTTGATTGGCTGCAGTAGCCGAGGCCTCTCTCTCCTCATCCAATTCTGCTTGCAGCAGTTGCAGAAGCTGTTGTTGGGCGCTAAGTGTCTCCTTCATAGCTATAATTTCACTTTCACTCATCCCAAAAGAACACATGCTACTCTCAGCCATGCTATACTAGATTGAACGTAACAGCAAATTATATCAAGTTCTGTCCACAGAAAATAGCAAATTTCAATCAGAACCAAGATATCTGTAACTTACTAGCCACTTCGAATTCTACAAATAAGATACATAGCTGCAATATTGGGCCCAATATTGCCACCATGAACGCAATTTAGAACCACTACAGGACAGAGAGAGAAAAGGAAAACGAAGAAAATGGATATAGAGTTTGCACAGATACAAAACCGTATTAAAACATGCAAGCAGTCAGGAAAAAAAAATTTTGCAAAAATATACCTTAACAAAATGGAGCCAACGAGTCAAATATCCAAATTCCAACTTCTTAGAATCCTTTCTCTTTTCCACCAATCTTCCGGAAGTGATTCGCCCACAATGTCATAAAAAAAAGTACTAACCGTTGGAATTCCAGAAAATCTAGCAGGAACGATAAAACCCGAAAAGGACCAAGCTTTTCCTTCGTCTTTCCCGGGAAAGCAGCTATACTACCGATATCGAGAAATATCCAGAACGGGACGCAAATGTATTGCAGACAAAATCACACTCAGCCAAAAGTTGTTGCTTTGGTGTTTGCTCTGTCCTGGGTTCCTAGTATTCGATTTTCGAGTAGATTAATGATGTGGTTTTAGGCCCTCAATGTCTTCCTTTTCCCGCAATTCTTGATCTCAACCAGGAGGAATGGTGGTATTGGCGACCACCTGATTTAGATAGCATAAAGGAGAATACAACATGCTTTTCTTTGATTTGCTGGAATTATTATTTAAAGCTTCCTGCAAAAGAATATCGACAATGAAGCTTGCTGCGATGCTGTGAATGATATCATAGTATTTTGGCGTTTGGGCGAAACACCCATCGCAGCAGCTGATATCCGATGTTCATTTAGCGGACGGATCAATCCGTTTGTTTTATACTAGGCAAAGGTGGTAATTGTATATGCAGAAAATATCAAAGTACGACAAATAACCATCGAAACTTTTGCCGGTTTATCTGAACAAATAGTTATCAGCCATCGGGAGATAAGACAAATGTGGAGTTCAGAATTTATTGAGAAACTTACAGAATTAATAAATGTAATTATTATGGTGATACTGTTAATAAAGTGTAAATTGTCCATTAGCGTGTGATTATGAGCTAATTGACCGGAAACTAATCTGATTTGGAGATATTGGCCTAGCAAATGAGTGGGAGTTCCGAAAATGTATGATGGGAGGCTAGAAAGTTCATTGGATTGGTCCTCATAATTACCTCTTGAGCTTAAACGGAAAAAAAAATTGTGAATATGAATTAGTCAATATTTACCAACTTAACTCGGAAAAAAATATGACTAATTAAGGAATTTGATAAAAATGTTTTAAATTTTGAAGAGATTTTCTTTCAAAAATTCAAAATTGTGACACAATTTTGGAATTCTCCCACCTCTATGAAATACCTAACTTATATATTTAATTTAAATTTAAATTATAACATATTTTTATCCTTGCATGATATAGAATGTCAATCCTTAACTTATTTCTTTATTTGTCAGTTTTGTAAGATGATAAGTATTACAAGTTTAAATTTTTTGCTTTTAAAGTTTTGGAGACTACTACAGCTTTCACTAATTAAATAAATAAAAACAAGTATTATATAATTATATTTATAATTATAATATAATTGGAGTATACAATTCCATTTTTTTTAAGACCATATATTCAAATTCAGATCCTTTAAAAGAAAAGAAAAAAATTGTACGCCTAACCTTTTTACCAAATGGGCGATGATCATCTATAATTTTATAGGCCTATACAAGTACTAGTGTCATAACTATGTTCAGAATGTAAAGTTAATCAATCTGTTTTCACATTTTATCTATTCACGTTGGTTCATGCCCTCTTAAAATTAATACAAATAACAATACTTTGGTTACAGGAAGCTAGTATTGGGCACATGAAATTATTTATTTTTGAAAATCTTAATATTTTTTATAATATAATTTTTAAAAATTTAATTTTCAAGAATGTGATATTATTATATTTGATTCATTTAAAAATATTTTTAAAAATATTATAATATTATATTATAATTAATTTTTATATTTTAAAAATATTATTAGATTATGAAAAATATTCTCATAAAAAAATAAATAGTCAATGATAATAATTATTGTTGGAGGTAATAAAAGTTAGTTACCAACAATAAATAGTAATGAACAAAAATCATTGATGATACGTAGCAACAACAACAGTCATTCATGATGGGTGATAACTAATAATAATTATCAATGATAAATAGTTATCAATAATAGGTAGTAGTTAATAGAAGTTATTAACAATAGGTGATGCAATAACAATCACTCATGATAGGTAATCGATAGTGATTATCGATGATAGATGGTAGTCGATGATAACCACTAATAATGGATAATTGCTATACCCTCTTTAATTATCAATAAATTAAAAATTATTTAATGAGAAAGAATGATTAAGGCAACTGATAAATTTAGTTAAATAAGGAATTTTATGTGTGAAATATAAAATAATATAACGTTAATTAAATTAAAAATATGAAAATATGAATTTGAAAAAAATTGGATAGAAAAAACTTATTAGAATCATGAAGTATAAAATTTTATACTAATATAAGTAAATATGTGAATATGGAAGAGATTTAAAATTAATTTTTTAAAAATACCCTTAGGACACTCTTTCCTTCCTTATCAGCCCCCAAACTCCAATCTCTCTCATTTCTCTTAGTTTCTTCCAACTCTCTCTAAATAATCTCTCCACCACTCTATCAATCAAGTAAGAAAAACTTCAATTCTTCTTAATTTTTTTCATTCAATTAAGGTAAAAATATTATTTTCGTTAAGAATCATTCTTATTTCTTTTTAGACAATGAAGGAATTTGAGATTTATTTGGTTTTATTAGGTATTTTAAGTCTTAACTTTAGAACATATGAATTTTGATGTAATTAGGATTGAAAGACCTTCAAATTAGTTTCCTAGCATCCTTTTTCATATAATGTGAGTGAACAATCTAGCCAAATTTATATATTTTATGGCTATATGATGGTATTGATTAAATATCAATTATTTTATGATTTTGCTTTAATTATATTTGTTTTAATGTGGTGGAAGTAATAAATGATAGAAATGGGTGATATGATATGTTAAGTAAGTATATTAATAATTGTGTCAGGATTTAATATGTAATACATGTATTTAGTGCCATTTATGATTAGATGAATAATGAAAATTTTGCAAAAAAAATTATGATTTTCATATGTAAATTAAGTGATCAATTGATTCTAAGGGTTTAAGTGATCAATTGATTCTAAAGGTTTAGAAGCAAATCTAGGCTTCAAAATCGAGCATGCAATGGATTCTATATATGCAAAGGCAAATTCAGGATAGGTGAATTAACTGCACAATTGATTTACCAACCCTAGAATTTTATGCTGAATTTAAAAAGCCATAATTCTTTCGTCTTATATCCATTTCAAATGAATCACTTATCATTATAAAGGTAATTAAATTTATTTTTAAATGGAATTAGTTTCAAATTAATATCTTGTGTATATTTTGAGATATCATTAAAATAATAGACAAAGATCAAAAACTCAAAATTTCAAAAAATAGACCTTTGTGTCTATTTTCTAAAAAGTATAACACTTTCAAATCTTAATCAATCTAAGCAAAGCTATTAAGTTTCATAACAATATGTTCATAATTTTTGAATTATCCATGAAATATCTTTTAAAGATTTTAACTATAATGACCATATACTATACCATACTCAACCTATATTATATTTTCATGAACTATAATGGTTTAACATGGGGTGTTGGCCTTTAAACATCAAAGGTAGAATAGTTTATGATAATCATAAGATACATACATGATTAGATAATTACAAAATGAGAAAATAGATGTTATATAATATAATATGTGTAATGATGGACTTATTACATTAATCCTAGGCTATGAATATATACGTATGTTAAGTGAACGTGGTGGTCATGTAAAAGAGCATGGTGGTATTGCTCTATGTGTGTGTGTTTGTGTATTGTTATGCATTTTAATATTGCCTCTTGATGACGAACTAGTTGTTTCATGTTAAAATTACATTATAAATGTGATATATAAAGCTTGAACTTTAATGTGTGTATATTATACTATGAATTATACTAAAAGTGTTATTGGAATTGTGAAATATGATAAGGGTGATGATATGAATATTGGATGAGAAATTCCTAGTAATCAAGTAGGTAGGATATAAAGTTGGCCTAGAAGGAATAATGATGAAAATAAGTGGGTAGGGTATAAAGTTAACTCGAGAGTTAAAAGATGGATAAATATATTTTCTTTATTACTTATTATTCCAAATAAGATGTGATTTTAAGTGTAGTTATTCATGAATATTATTATACAATATATTGAAAAAAGAAATGATTATGTGTTAATCTCATTATTATTAGTTCTTGCTTACTAATATACTTAAAAATAATATGAATTATTAAATGAGGATAATCCGTTAGGTAAGATAATATAAATTATTGTTGTTCTTATAAATTATTCATTCACTAAGCCTCGAAATTATTCCTCTATGATTTCTTTTACAAATTTTTAAGTTAAGCCTACGCATCCACCTCTTGAAAGCTAAATTCTATGGGAGTTCATTAATTGTAGTATTATAGCATAATATCTTCTACATAGTATATTTTGGGCTTTATTTTAGTTAGACTTGTTTATCGTTATTTTGAGAGTACTATGAGCATACCTAACTTCCTCATCTTTTATAAAAATCTTAATAATTTTTAATAAATATTTTCTTTCTAAAGTATCATTTTTTTATATATGCATGATACTTGTTAATTAGGGTTAAGCTAGATAATTAGAAATAAGCTAGTGAAAACTAAGAATAAATTCCATGTCAGTCATAATTAGGTTAAGGTCGTAACAATAATAGTAATTATGATTACTAATAATAGGTAATGGTAGTCAATAATGAGTGGTAACAAACAATAATCAATGGCAATAAATGATTGTCCACAATAGTCATTCATGATAAATGATAATAAATGAGATGATAATAATAGTATATCTTTTAATAGAAGGGTGAACAAAATAATTAATTTATATTATTATAAAATTCTCATACCATACAAAAGTGAAATATCGATCTCTCTTACTTTAAAAGAATTATAAATTAAAAATATTTTTTAAAAATTAAATCAAATATAAAAAATTTAATATTTTCTTAAAATATTTTCAAAAAATTTCATGGATCAAATAGGACACAAAAGAGGAGGCATCGATTTTCTTAACCTTTCTAGTCAATACCCAGCTTGGATTCAAGATCTTCTGCAGTCATAGAAGCTGCAATTCTTGAAATCTAAACCTTTCATCTTTACTGAACTAATCCTCATTTTTTATTACTGCGCACTGTTTCACTTAAGCTTTTTGTTATTTTTCTCTATTTTATTTTTTTACGCACTATTTCACTTAAGATCTTTTTTTTTCTCCATTTTATTTTTCAAATTCCAATCAAAGGAAGGACTATTATCGTAGAGCTGCATCATTTCTTAGAGATAACTAGAAACTAACACCTTAGTCATTTTTATCTTCTTATTTTCTTTGAAGATGATGGATCATTAGTATAAAGATATCATATCCTCTATCCCGACGACATTAAACATTAAAATGAGAATTATAAAGCTATAAGTGTAAGTCTTAGTTTTTAATCATAGAACTATTAGCAAAGCCATTATCACCTCCTTACAATGGCACTTAAAACCAAAAGAACATTCATGGCGCTATTATCATAAGTCTTAAATTCTTTTAATCTCTTTGTATTTAATCATATTTGTTATTTGTTATAATTTGTTCTCTATTCTTATTTTTTTTACTTTAATTTGAGATTGAATTGAATGAATAGGAATCTCAAACATAACTAGAGTAATATAAAAAATATTCTTCATTATTGCATATGAAGTATTTGATAAATTATTTTTGTGATAAAAAAAGCCTATGATTATCGTTTTAGCTGTTCTATATTTTTACATTCAAAATAATTCTACATTTTGAAATTGACACAAAATATAATTTTATCATTTGAAATGTATCAAAGAACCTTCTAACTTAATGATCTCCTTCCAATTCAAAAAGTTGTCTAAGTATTTAACGGACTTCAACCTACAAGTTTTAAAGAAAGATATTTAGAGCATAACAAATGATGGGATCTATTAAATTATGATAAATATGATTAAAAATTACCTTAAAATCATCTTTTTTATCATTTAAATTAGATATATCATTGACAGTATTGGATACTTGATTCAAATCCAATTTAATTAGATTTTCATTTATCCCTTGAGGAAATGAATGGCACTACTCCAAGAAACTTGGGATACTGGTTACATCAAAAGAAGCATGAATATCCTAGGGAAAACAAATTGAAAGGTGCCTTAGTAAATTAAGGATATAGCTTATATATATGTGTGTGTGCGCACGCGCGCGTGTGTACGTATGTTTGATGAGTAAATTGTTGTACCTTGATCACTGATTTTGAAACCTATTATTGCATTGAGATATTTTCTTTCTCTTAGATTGCTTTTCTACCTTAACTTTTTAGACATTTTCCTCTTCTCATTCCATCCCTCTTCTTAATGCCTTTGATACCTTGAAAATATTGATTATCATTCATTATGCTTTTACTTATATTTAGAATAGATGGAGAGATATCAAGATCATTAGTTTCAAATTCCAAATTCCTTTTACAAATTTCTTCAACTTGATTATTTAACCCATTAATTACCTTGTTTACCAAAATGTATGCTTCCTTACAATCAAATGTCCTGGTTGCTAGCCTTACTAATTTTGGACAAAGTTATCTATAGCATTGAGTGCTACTAACATTATTGTCTTCTTGGACATTCCTCCCTTTTGAGTTTTGCACAAATCCATTTTTAGCATCCCTTATCCAACATTTCAAAATGTATTGGCTAGGAATTAATTTGATATCCCTTATATTAAATATCTTTAAAGCATGATAACATAAAATACCAAAGGTCTCATACTTTTACAACTATAAGAAATCATATTATTAGAAGCATCAAAACAAACTTTAAACTCTAAATTGTTATCATATATACCAACAATATATTCAGACATTGCTTCAGTTTCATGTCAAAGATTTACACGTGCTGCGTGATACAAATCATACTCTTTTTGAAACATATAAAAAATTATAGGATAAATTTATGTAACTTATTATAATAAAGGTGACCTCTCCCACTTTAACTTTGGTAATTTCTATCTAGATTGAAATTCACATTGCAACTCATTATACCATTTATCACAAACAACTATTTCAAAATGCTTAAAAAATTGGATTATATCCTAAGTCAAACTTTAAATAACTTTTTAATTTAGAATTTATGCTTTTCAGTTAATTGTGTAATCTGCATGCTATAGAGAAATGTATTTTCATGTAACATTTTGCCCACTTTTCTTTTAACTTATATTAGTTATTTAACCATTGATTATCTTGAAGATTGAAGTCTATGAGCAATTTATCCTATGTTGTTTGAAAATTAATTTCTTCTTCATATTAATATACGCATGCCTTAAGATCTTTCAAAAAGTTTGACTCATTTTTCATCATATTTCCAAGGTACTTTATGCCATTTTGCATCAAGTGCTAAGTGCATAATCTATGATAAGTTTCAAGGCATTCACTCCAAGCAAAGCTTTTGCTATAGCATGGTCTTTATTAGTGAAAATAGTTTGAGGCTTCTTTTTCTAATGTTCTTCCAAAAATGTTTCAAACAACCATTTAAAAAACTCAACTATCTCATCATAAAGGAGTGTAGTTCCAAAGATTACAACACCTCTAAAATGATTAAATCTTACAAATATAGCAAGAGGTCTATATGCACTATTAGTACTATATGTTGTGTTAAAAGTGACCACATCACCAAAATAAGCATAATCAATTATCATCCTTGCATTTACCTAAAAAATATTAGTAATCTGTTACTCCACATCTAATTGTATGGCATAATAAAATGAAATATTCTCTAATGATTCTTGTTAGAAATATCTTAATAAACTACCAGCTATTTCCACACACCAAGTTCCTTAGCCTTTTACTATGAAAATAGTTTTTTCAATCCAAATGCATGTAACCAAGATTTACTTTTCCTCTGACTTGCCTGCTCATTAATTCAAATGAAGTCTTTTGCTTAATTCCTAAGTCATCTGCTAAGTCGATCTTATGAGCTTGCACTTAGGAGACCTTTCTGTGACATGCTAACATGTAAGTGGTTTCCACAGTATGCAAAGCATGATTATGTTCATCAACAAAATCATGTACTCTATATTTTTCTGTCTCTTTAATATGCATGAATCTAATTCTTATAACACAATTAGTTCTAGTTTCTAGCTTAACGATTGGTAGTTAAACCTACCTAACAATATACAAATCTAAATGAAGTTATTTTTCTAGTTTTTTCACTTTTGTTGATGTATTGCTTTCTAACACCAAAGCCAATCTTTATGCCATAGTTACTCTAAAATGTCTAAGCTTCTTCTAGACTATCAAATTCCATTCCAATGTCAGGCTTTGATTTATCTATATCCAAATTCTCATCCAAAGTAAGATTTGAATAATTTGAGCTCCTATATCAATAAAAATAGAGCAATAATAAGAAAAAGAATATATTTTAATAACCTTTGGAGAGCATTACTTGCTTAGTAGCTTACTTGGATAGAAATTGTAAATAATTAGTATTAACAGTGATGTCAATAAGGATATACATGAGAAAGGAGTTGTTTTAGCTAGAAGGTTACATGTAATTAAAGTGATGACAAAATTTTAAGTAAAATATTGTTGACTATTTTGGTAATGTGTAATTATTTCTACTAACCTATGATAATAAAAAGTAGTTGCCTACCTACTTGTGATGACTAAAAGTTTCATTTTTTAATACGAGGACAAATTGATATGTAAACAAAACTTGAGTTTCATAATCACCTATTTATTATACACTTTATTTCATTACTAAGTAAAATGACTAGTTTCACTCACTATTGATTTATGGAAAAATGATAAAAGTTACTATGGAAAATATAAATCCTTTAATAGATCTTTTTAAAGATGCTACATGTAATTTTTCATTTTTTTTATTAAATGAGTATATATTGAGTGTTAAATTGTGATTTTTGCTACATCCTAATTACAAAGAACTTAATTGTTCTTTGGCTTTTATTTGTTATTGTAGTTTGAATTTCCTTTCTCTTATTTCTAAGCATATGAAATAATAATATGTCTAATAATTTTAAGATTAAAAGACTCATTTATAATTTACCCTAAAATCATTTGAATGTGTGTAGGTCAGCCATGGTTGAATGCACTGGTTCAGCCATTAATGTAAATATTTTAACAAAGATACAAATTGTTAAGAAATTCTTAATTATCAAAGATTAGAACTTCAAGAGTTAATTACCTAATTGAAAGCCATTAAATATTCGATTAAAGGAGAAATGAAGTAAGTTTTGCCAAAAGAAATTGGCACCTTTGCCTAATAAAATTGGCACTCATAGTTGTCTGATACATTATAAGTGGATTTATAAAGGAACGTTGAGGAAAATGAAATGGAGAAAAAAAGGATCTTAAGTGAAACGGTGGGGTAATAAAAAATAAAATGGAGAAAAAAAAAGCTTAAGTGAAATGATGTGCAATAATAAAAGGTGAGGATTAGTTCAATAAAGATAAAAGGTCCTAAATTTCAAGAATTACGGCTCCCGTGACTACAGAAGATCTTGATCCTTCCAAGCCCCTACCCTGCTGCCATTATATTCTACCTTTAAAAAGCCGGACATTATACGTTCCAACATAAGATGTTTAACTTTAAATACACATTTCATATGCATGTATACTCAAGGATATTCTCATATATTTCGATTATCTCTCTAATTATATTCAATATTTAATAAATAAAAAATAATTATCAATTTTTTTATTTTTTATTAAATTTATTAGATTTATACATATTAAAAATTTTACTTTTCAATTTTAAAGATATTCAGAATTGTAAAAATTGATAATTATTCTATTTTATTAAATGTGACTAAAGATATGTAGTATAATTAGAGCAAATAAGAATCTTTGTTAATAAATCCTAATTTGCCTATACCTATTGAGAGATTTTTAGTTAGCCAATCCACTACTAATAAGAATGGAAATAAATATAAGAAGATTGAAATAAATGCAAAAATTATCTAATAATAAATTTTCAATAATTTCTTTTTACATTTATCTCTATTTTTTTTTAGTAATGGACATACATATTGTCTACCTATTGGCTAAGTAAGAACTTTTCCATGGCCCTATTTAATAACTAGTTGGTTATGTTAACAATCAATTAATTTAATTAATTAAGAACTAATTGTATTAGTTAATTTTATTATATGATAATATTGATTATTTGAATAAAAATATTTAATGGAATTAATTATGTATTATTAGCTATTTATATTTTATTAAAATAATATACAAGAATGTTAATATATTTTACAATTTATTCAAATATATTATTTTATTTTATTTCTATTTTAAATTTTATATATTATTTATTAAATTAAAATTTGTTATGAAAAATATATTATTGTAATTTATTACTAGTAATAAATTATATTTTACCTAAAATAAATTAGACTAAAACCCTTGTTGAAGTATTTGGTTTATATCAATTTTATTTTTAAAATAAGGTTTGTATCAATTTAGTTCTTGAAATTTTAAACCCAAGTAAAATTTTAATCTTTTATAGGGACTAAATTGATATAAATATTACTTTAAGGATGAAATTAATACAAATTAAATATTTTGAAGACTAAAATAGGATTTTAATCAATAAATTATTAAAATTTGTTGTGTATGTATGTATATAAATTAATCTTATTAATATTTTACTTTTAAGTGTAAAAAGAATTTAAATTCATTAGATAAATATTTAACATATTATAATATTTATTTTGTTACTTCATATTAATTTTATTATATAAATTTAATTAATATAAAATTAAATAATTATTTATATTAATGAAGAGCTATTATTTTAAATATATGTTAAATTAATTCACTTATTAATAAAAATGTTTAGTAGCATAATGGTTAAGCTTTTTTTTATATAAGGTTTGTGATTCAGCTTCTCTCTTTAACATTTTAGGTAAAATAATAAATATATATAATTATATAATTTAGAAATAATTTTATCTTTTTTATATAATTTTTATAAATCAATTGATCTAAAATATTGAAAATTTTAATTTTTCTCCAATTAATTGATTGGAGGTTAATCAAAATAACTGTTTATTAAATATCCTAAATTATTTATTTAACTTGACTAATCAATTAAAAATTAATAAATCAATTATCTAACAAACACCGTTGATATATGGGTAAGACTGTAATACCCCAGATATGAGTAGGGAATATAAACCCCAGATACTTGGCCAATAAACAGCTTTTGCTTCCCTTGCACGTTGCGCAGAGAATCGCTTTCCCTGATCAACACTGGGCAATAGGTAACTACTAACTAGATTGAATATTTTAAATTTTACTTTCATGATATGATGGAAAGGTTTTGCTTATACTTTTCTTATTTTAGCGTTAGGAAATAAATAAATTTTTATTGAATTTCAATGTAATATTTTTTTACTTAATTATATGAAGATGGTTTAAAAAATTAATAATTTAATTTTTTATATTAAAAAATTGTATCAATATAATAAATTAAGATAAAATTATCACATACTATTTCAATATTTATTTATTTACACTTTGTAACATAATTAAATTAATTTAATAATGTGATTACTATATTTTATTTTTTAAATAAATAAATGTTGATTTGCTTTAAAAAATAAAAGAGGTGTTATTAATGAAAATATTGTGAAAATAATTATCTAAGCATTTAATTAACTTATAGGATGTATTTGACAATATCAAGATGTTTAACACTAGAATTAAGTATTGAATTTTAAATATTTTATTCATTGATTATTTAATTTATATTATTAAAATAAATATTTAATATATCATTATTAATTTAATATACATAAAAAATAAACAAACAAATAAATATTAAAAAATATAAAATACCACTTTTAATTATAGAGTGGTTAGGTTTTCCCCTCTTCTATTCTAGAAATTTGAAAATCACCACCTTAGTTTTTTTTTCAAAATTTAAAATTAATGCATATTATCAATTTAATTAACTTTTTTATATGTGGTATCATAAAATATAATTAATTAAAATTTATATTATTATATTATTATTTTGAAAAATAAATAAACATATAATGTCATAAGTATAATTAATTAAATTTTATGTAATTATATTCTTGTATTGAATATTTTTATTGCATTAATATAATTTAATTTTAAAATAACTATAAATTAATTTAATTTATATATCTAATTATATTAATATATTCTTTTAAATTATTTTATATTGTTCAACTAGTTCTACTTTTTTACCCAACAATTATAATATAAACAATTCCCTAAAAAAAATCTAATATAAATAGTTAGCTTATTATGTTGGATTTGATTTAAATTTAAATTATTATTAATTATTGATTATTTTTTATTATAAGTTATCTTCGTATTTAATTTAGGTTTTTATATTAGAGTTGAAATATAATTTTTTGTTAAATAAGTATTTTTAGATATAAATATTTGTATTGGCAAATGACTTAATGTATGATAAAAATGTGAGGTAAGTACTTATGGTGATTATATGGGGACATTAGATGTTTGTGAGATACGTAAAAATAATAATTATGAAATTGTAAGGTTAGTGATTAAGAATATCTACATACATTATCATATAATTTTCTATAATATAATAGATATTTTTTATTTATAATTTTTCCTAAAATTTAAAATTTTTTATGTTAAATTGTTAGTATGATTTATCGTGATACTCTTATTAATTTAATTGTCTAATATTTGTATGTTTGGAGAATGAAATTTTTTCTCAATAATTAATTATCAACTATGAACTAATATATTAATTATCAATTATTAGCTAAATCCTTAGTAATTACTTGAATCACACAAAATTATAAATTCCTTCATGAAACTTATCAAAATAAACAATTTTTTAGGAAATCAATGCACTAAATACTTCTAAAAGGTAATCCTATGTTTTAGTTTATCCACATATTAGTAAGGTATAAATTCATTTGCATTGCACATTTGAATAAATCAAAGAAATAAAATTCAATTTCAAGTTTGATATATGTTTAGTTAAATGCTACAATAATTATTTTTCACAATATTTTTATTAATGACACCTTTTTTAATTTTTAAAGCAAATCAGCTATTTATTTATGCAAAAAATATGAAATATAGTGATCATATTATTATTGATGCAATTTTTTTAACAAAAAAAATAAAAAAATTATTAATTTTTTAAAGCTATCTTCTATATTGAGAATATTTATTTCTTAATAGTTAAATAAAAAAATATAAACAAAAGTCTTTTTATAACATCATGATTACAAAATTTAAATCATTCAATCTAATCAACATGGCCAGCGTTGACCAAAGAAAGTGATTTTCTGTGCCATGCGTAAAACAAGCAAAAGTTATTGATTAGCCAAGTGTCGGCGTTCATATTCCCTAAAGTCCAGCCCTGTATACTAGTTCTTGCGGATGTAGCGATAACTGTACAAAACTAAATCGGAGGGATAGCAGATCATTCTAAATTTCAATGAAGATTGTCTTGTGGGGCAGGGCAACCAGGAGACTTTGCGCTATGAGGATGGGAATAAAGTAAAAGTAAATTTGTCTCCTTTCAAATATTTGAATGGACCAAAAATATTATTTTATTTTTTATAATATATAATGCATTCTATATGAAAATACTTATATATTTTTTTAAATATTTATATATAAACTAATAACATTTAATTTTATAATTTACGTTTTATTATTTTATTATTTTTAAAAATTTTCATAAAATTCTACTATCTCATAAAAGAAATACGAAGATAAGGTAAATTTTATCTCCAATGATAAAAATGAGATAAATCAATTTTTTTGCTTCTAATAATGAAATACGAGGAAATAGAAAATTAATCCGCTTTGGCTTTATCCCATGTAATTTTGCTCCTATGTTATCAATTAATGTAGTAATATTATATGTATCACAAATAAAGTTTAAAATTGGATTTTAATTTTTCACGAAAATAAATTGGATTTTAATTTAGGGATGGTAATTTGGTATATATCTGATAGGTATTCTCAATTTTTACCTATTTAAATGTATATGAGGATTTTAAAAATGAATATAGATATAGATAAAGAAATTTTTTTATGAGAAATTTATTGGTTGTGAGTACAAATGCAAAACCATTTTGTACCTATATTATATAATATATAATTAGTATGTAATAATATATATATTTAATTATATAATAAAAAATTAAAATTATATATAATCAGTTAATCTAAATATAATTTTTTTTAAAGATAAGCTTTAACAAAATAAATTATGTTATTTTTTATTGTATTAATATTATTAAAATTTTTAAATAAATATTATTTTAAAAATGATAAGACGTAAATAAATATAATAAGATATAGATAAATTATAATTATATAAATAAGATAAAAATAATTATAAAAAATATAAATATAGTCTTTTGCGCCAAACTTTTTCTCGCAAACGACACAAAATTTTCATTAAAAAATGGTACATTTTTTCCACAAAGTTATATTATTATTTTTTTTAAAAGAAATTCTAGAGCTTCGTCTCTCAAACTTCTATTTTTTTCTCATTAACATCTTAACGACGAAAAATTTAAAATCTAAAACTCCTGACATATATTATACAAACATCAAGTAATCAAAAACCATGCCTAGTAGCTTCAAATTCATTGTCTTTGTTGAAAGGTAAATAATTGGAATTTAAATTTGATTTATTATTAATATAAAATATTTTATAATATAAAAAATGTCATAAAATAATAATTAAAAATTTTAATAACAATAAAATAATTTTAATAATTTTTTATTAATATGATAATACATATATGAGTAATAGTGTAAAATTATTTATAATAATAGTAGGTGAAATTTAAATTATATAATTAACCTTTTTTCAGAATATTAAATTTTAATTTTAAATAAATTAAATTCAATTTTTTATATTATTCCAAATGAAGGATGAGGCTCAAATTTTGCTTCACTTAAAGTTGATATTATACTCTTAATTATGTCATTTTCAGCCGAATTCCCAAAAGAAGCCGCGGGTGAGATCCAAAATGAAAGTGACTCGTTTTGGTTGTGAAATTAATAATTAATTTAATAATTAAATAGACGTGCGGGCAAGCGCCCGACAAATGTCAAACAGGCAACCGTTTGTTCGTTATTTCTGAAACGGAAGGTGAAATGACTTACGTCTTTTATTCCTTAAAGGTTAAGTAAATTGGTTGCATTAAGAAACCATAAGCAAATGAAATTTAAAGAATCCAAATCAGGGAGAAATTTCAAAATTACGCATCCAGGCTCTAGGTGAGCGATAAGCTTTGCAATTTACCTAATGGAAAGACATATTAATCAAATTCATTTATCTTGTGTTTAGATAAAACATTTAGTGAATATTTAAAATTTTAAAATTTTGTATTAAAAATGAATAATTTTATTTAATTTTTATAAATGAAGATTAATAGTCAATATAATTTTCAAGAGTAACTATAAAATTTATAAAATAGTATTTATTTTAAGTAAATTTAAAATGTTAATTTTAATAGATTAAAATTTTTACTTATAATACTTAAATTAATTTATAAGTTTTATCTATATATTACCAAATAAAATATTTTAACTTTTAAAATTTAAATTTTTTAATAATTAAATTACTAACTTTAATTTCTAAATTCAAATGTAACATTATTAATTTTGGACTAAAATCTAAACTTGTAAAAAGGAATTTTATGTAAGCCATTATTTTTTCCCTGGCAAAGTCATGCATTACAAAAGCAGGAAGCAATACAAACACCAAAGGGAAAGATGAGAATTGGGGAGGAAGGAAGGACATAATCTTGCACGAGAATGGAAAGATGAGAAAGGAAAAGGGGCAGGGACCTGGAGGCCCAAATTGGAAGATGCAGGTTTTGTTTAACAATTAGCCCATGATATTAACGATTAGTTAAATTAATTAGTTCTTAATTAATAATTAATTATTTTAATTAATTTAATCAGTCAATAATAGTAATTATTTAAATAAAAATATTTAATAAAATTAATTATTTATATATAAATTATATATAGGAATATCAATATATTTTATAATTTATTTGAATATATATATATATATGCATGTATATATATTATATTTATATAAATTAATATTATTAATTTTTATTTTTATTATAAAATTTTAATTCATTAAATAATTACAGAGCAAAGTCTTTTACATATTATAAGTTTATAATAATTTAAATAATAAAAAGTTAAATATTTATTTTTTTACAAAGAACTATTTTATTTTAATATATGTTAAATTAGTACATATATGACTAAAAGTATACAATAATATAGTGGTTGAGTATTGGATATTATATATTAATGAATATGCATTCAATTCTTCTTACTAACACTTTTAATAAAATAATAATAATTATATAATTTAAATACATTTTTAATTTTTATAATTAATTAATTAATTGAAAATTCTAGGATCACCAACTTTTTCAAATTAACTTTTTCATGTCAAGCAATTAAAATGATCTTAATTATCTAAAAATTGATAATTTTTTATTAAACAGTTTCATGATCCTTTTTAAAAAGATTTAGCAAGTTAGTGGGTTGATTGATATTTTATATATTCAAAGTTTTTCTTCTTCTTTTTAATCATGTTTTATATTTTTGATATATTACCGAAGGTAGACATAAAACTTTTATGTGAGGTAGGGGTGCAAATGGACTAGATCGAGTTAGACTTTGCCTTAAATAGATCAGACCTGTATAATAAAATATTAGTTCGAACTTAACCTATTAACCTATATAAGATTTTATTTCAGATCAATCCTGACCTAACTTGTTAGCCTATTTAAAAGCTTATTTTTAAATATAAGCTTTTAAATAAACTAATAACTTAAGACTTAAAAGGTCTGTTATAAAAAGGTCTTAAATAAATTAATAATTTATATAAGCTTGTATCAATATATTCTTAAGATATCCTTAGTAATACTAAAATTAATATAAAATTTTATATAAGAACTAATTAACAAAGAAATAAATTCATATACTCATAATACAAAATTACTAATTTAAATATTTAATATTTAATTAAAAATAAAATAACATCAAGTTATCATAATATCAAAAGTTAAAAATAAAAGTAAATTAATTCACCATAAATTATATGACAAACATTTAAAATATTTAATCTATATAATGAACTTAAAAAAAAGCATATATAACATTATCTTTATAGTAAATAAATTTAAATAAAAAATATTAAATAAGCTTGCCCAATAGGCTTATAAGTTAGACTTAAAATAAAAAATTTAACTTATTTAATTAAAAAAACTTATATATTAGTCTTAACTTAATTCATTTAACTAAATAGGTCAAGGTAGGTTAAACTTAAATTAGACCGAATCATAAACTTTCGATAGGCCGCTCGACCCATTTGTACCCCTGATATAAAGTAAGATTCATAATATATTTGTTTATATATAATAAGACCACAGGAAGTCCTATGTCTCTTTGCAGTTTGACAAAAACATAATTAAAAAAAATATGAAAGGATTCAAATCTGTCTTATAGTCCTCATCTATATATGAATCCAAAATCCCCTTATTTTTTAAAAGAAATTAGGAATGTGAGTTAGAGATAGAAGTACGATTTTTTTTAATTGAAATAGTGGCCCTAAGAGTAAAAAATAAATCTTTCCGTTTTAAATTAAAAGAAATTGGTAAGTGAGAGTTGAGGGATATAAATCTCCTTCATCCGTACGCATGAAAAAAAGGACAAAATTTACAATTTCATTTCTAAAATTGTAAAGTAATAGTTAAATTATTAAGTAATAGCTAAATTATTATTAAATTATATAAAATTATAATTTCATCTCTAAATATAATAGTTCATTTATATAATTTGATCTTTAAATAATATAATTGAAGGATAAAATTATATATACGAATTATTATTTATAATGAAATTAAAAATAGACTATTTTATCGGTGTTTTATAATTTTAAGAATCAAGGTATTAATTTTGTTTAAAAAAAAATTAAGAAAATCATTCAAGCCGAAGACAAATGAGGGCTTGGGCCAATTGTGCGTAGTCTATTGGGCTAAGCTTGCTGACTGGGCTGCCCCCTCCGTGATGGGACCTACGCTTTTCCACCTGTTTTCCCAACTAATAAACTGCGAACTACCACCGAGGGTTTGGTTCGGCCCTCAAAACAGTGTGGTATACCCCCATCTCCCAACCTCCTTCCCTTTCCTTTGAAATAATAATAACAATAAAAAAAATAAAACCGTAAACCTAATAGCCAAACCCAAAAACCAAAGAAATGAAAGGAAAATAATTACAGCCGAAATAGATAGCCAAATGAAAATTTCTTAGATTTAATCCATATATAAAGGTTGTGTATTATTACGTTTTAAGTCATTTACCAATTAATTACACTGTTTTGTTGACAACAATGACGTGTAATTCAAAAATCGACAAGCTAAGGTATTTTTTATAGTCAATTGGAAGAATATCTCATAAGTGGCCGGCAAAGAGTTAATCACAAATTAAAATTTTTAGAGTGGTTTGATTCCCATAAGAAATAAGTTTTTATAAAAAAATTAAATTCTTTAAGAAGTAAATTTCTATATGAAATTTTTGAAGAGTATTCAAAATTATTTAGTTGATATTGAAAAATTATTATTTTAAAAAATTAATTTCTTATGTTTTATTTAATTTTCTAAACTTCCAAAAAAGTATTATTAAAATAATTAATATATCTTTTAAAATTGCAAGATGAAATATAAAAAATACCTATAAATTTTAATTGCCTTCAATTTTGAAATTATATTTTTAATTTCTCTTTCAATTATAATTGTTTTAAATTGATAATTTCTTATTTTATTTACCATAAAAATTCAAATATTATGCATATATCCCTTAAATTATCTTAATGTAATTTAAATGAATAAAAATATTAGTTAAACGATTCATGCAAGAAATAACTAAATCTACCAAATTCATATATAATAGACAAGAAATACATATTTTTTATAATTGAATATTAAAATAATAAATATAATAAATACAAACAATAAATAAAATAATATAATAAATATAATTATATTTGCAATAAAATTTCTATACTTATAATAATATTCATGATTATATTTATGATATATTATTTAATAATTATTTTATATGACACTAATTCTATTTATTGTATAATTAATAAAATAATTATATTTTATATAATCAATAATTATATTTAAATAAGTGTATTTATATTTTATGATTAATAAATTATATTTATTATAATTTTTAAATGATGATGACAAAATATTAAAATGGTCATTAAATGAATTAAGTAGGGGTATTTTTGTATTTTTATTTATAAAAACATGGATAATTCTTCTCATCAAAAGGTTATGATTACACAAATTTTCAAAAAATTTCACTTCCACCATTTAGTGGTCAATCAAATGATTAAGAGATTTCCAACTTTTTCAAAAACTGAACTTCTCATACTATATTTGTGAATTAAACAATTTCTAAAACATAATCGTAAGTAAATAAAAATAAAATTATATGTTGAAACAAATTATAAAAGTTAAAGGTTAAATGTAACCCTTTTTGTCATGAATTTTTTTGAGGTCATTTAATTCACATAAATAACATGTGAAATGCAATTTATTAGAAAGTAAGAAATTCTTAAAACATCTGATTTGCCATTAACTAATAAAATAAAAGAAATTTTACTGTTCGTAGATTATAAAAAGTTGTTTACCTATATTCTATTGATAAGAAGAACTTCTCATAATATTTATATATTGAGATGAAAAACTACCCCTATTTAAATTAATTAATGATCACTTAAGCCTTTTATTCTTGCTATTTAAAATCCATAATAAATATAATTTATTCATAATAAATAAAATTTATTAATTATAAATTATAAATATAGTTATTAATTATATAAAATAATTAAAAAGAATGAGTATTATATAAAAATAAGTATTACATATTATATCAAAATTATAATATAAATTTAATTCCAATTGGAAAAATATTTATTAAATGTCTATTATATTATATCATTTATAATTTTGGATTTATTATCTTTATTATTTATTTTTATGATATTCATTTATAAAAATAAAAAGTAGTATATTTCTTATATACTTTATATGAATTTAATAAAATTAATTATTTATTGTATTAATTATCTTATTGATATTTTTATTTAAACTATAGTCCACTTTAATAATATTAAGATAATTTAAGAAATATATATCTATAATAAACATCTTAATTTTTTATATAAACTTATTATATTTTTTCTTTTAAATTAAAATGTAAAGATAATTAGCAATGATTAAAATTTATCAATATTTTTTATCTTTATAATATAATTTTAAAAAGTATATTAATTATTTTCATAATCTTTCTTAAGAAGTTTGGAGTTAAACCAAATAAAATATAAAAAAACTAATTCCTAAGAAGTGCCAATTTTTTAATAAAAAATTTACAATTATGAGTATTTTTTAAAAAGTTTACAAGAAAATTTACTTTATAAAATTTTTAACTTTCTATAAAAACTAATTTTATTTATAAACTAATTAACTCATTTATTTTAGTGATCGTAATGCTTATAAATTTGGTAACGAAGAAGAAGTGGTAGAAGTGTAACAAGGAATATGTGCATTTTTTTTTTAATTTTTGAAAACAAAAAGCAATAGACAAGCTATACTTAAACCCCATGGGGTAAGAGAAACCCATTAAATCTTGAAAAAGCAATGCAACACAACCATTTGGAGGAGACATAAATACATGACATCTTATAACCATTTGGAGGAGACATAAATACATGACATCTTACAAGCAAATTCAATGCATATCAAACTAATCAATCTACCACATAATTACCTTCCCTGTAGACATGAATAATCATGATCTTCCAAGATTGATTAACAAGCATTTTGCTATGATTAACCAAGATAACATAAGGATGATTTTTAATAAAATCATTTTCAATAAATCAATAGCTATCTTTGAATTATCCTTTACCTCTAATTTCTTGATATTTTGATCACATGCTACTTGCAAGCTAGTAACCAATCCCCATAGGTCAGCTAACAATATGGTACCACCACTTATGTTATTACAAAAGCCAAACAACCTATTCATTAACAATCCTAGTCCACTCCTACGCAAGAAATTTTCTCACCACCATTAAGGCTAGAGCCATTTATATTAAATTTATACCATTCTGGATTCGAGAAGGCTCAATATACTTGTACTTAGTCTTTATCATATTAACAAGTTATTTCTTACTGAACATCTCAGTAGCAATCTGGAATTGATTTGCAAACCTATATATCACAAAAATTGCATTCTTTTCATCATCAGTTGTCTTTAAAGATACTTTAGTTAATTTTTTTAAAACCAGATATGAATCTTTATTCTTATGCTCTTTTTTAAGCCATAATTCTTTGTATCTACATTTGAGCATTGTACTTAGGGCTATTCTTACTTAGCTAGCCAATGGAATAAATGAGCTAACACCTATACCATATTTAATTTTTTCTATTGTGAAGACTATAGTGCCAACTCAGCACTTAATTGCAACATATGATGAGAATGAGCTCACTTTAATTGACAATGATTACATATGTGTTCTCTTTTTCAATCAATTAGTTAATGCTCTTCAATCCAAATGCCATCTTTTTGTTCCAAATTAATCTTCACCTTACATTATTATAATTTATTTATAAATGATATTTTTCATTCAAATGTAATCAGCTAGAACTAAGTGATGGATTATATATATATTCTTGGATATGCAAGGAAATAAATCATATATTTTCAAAAATCTAAAATGTAGCTTGAAGCAATGGTTGCAATATATGGGATTTAAAAAGTTTCTATCTAGTATATATCATTTGTGAGTTGCAATTATATGTGAAAAATCCCCCATTCTCTCTCAATCAACTCTTCTTTCTATTCAAAACAAACAAACACTATTTTTCAGGATAATCTAAATTCTTCAAGATATTTCGTAATCCATATATATATAGTATGGCCAAAAAGTATATATATATATACATATAATATATATATTTTGATCTTGCTATTGAAATAAATTTAGTAATGTTAGGCTGGAAGCTTTTAATTTAAATGGCATTTGATATTCTTTGAAAGTTTTATACCTTCCATTGTATCCAAAGTTCAATCATTTATCTTTACGTGTGCATCCAGTCTTTTAACCAATCCTCCATTTAAAAAAAATAGTAATATTAGGAAAAATATTCCCTCTCAAAACATAAATATTAGTTAATCAAATTAATCAAAATATCAACAAAGCATATAACTTCTTAACTATTATTCTTACATCTTTCTTAAAAATTGTACGTGAGTTCTTACATAATTTTTATAAGCACTCGTAACATATCTCTCTCATACCTCAAACCGCTAACCAATACAAATATTTATAATAAAAAAATACTTATTTGACAAGGAATTTCACTCCCATTTTAACATAAAAATATAGCTTGAATAAAAAGATAACTCATAATAGGAAATAATTACTAATTGATAACAATTAAAATTTAGGTCAAACCCAATAATTTCTACCTTAATATAAATTATATCATTTTCATCAATTTTTATACTCCACTTATTATCAAACAAGACTAATCACAAAACACCAATCATTAGAATTCTACATCATTATAATTTCTTCAAAATATAGCAACCATCTTCCTATCAATTATATTTACATCAATTAAGCATTTTCATTATTATCGGAGTTTATATATTGCCTTCTCATCTGCAAAAATCTCTCATATTTACAAAAATACCAAACTTGTGAATACTTTTATGAACTAATATAATCTTTTTACATTTTCATCTCCATCATTAATTACAACTATCATCATCAACTTTATACAAACAAATATAATTTTAATATTTTTAGGAATATGATTCCCAAAGATCTAATTCTAAAAAATATAAGATTAACATATTTGATTCATTTAAAAATATTTTTAGAAATATTATAATATTATATTTTAATTAATTATATAATTTTAAAAATATTATTAGATTATTAAAAATATTTTCATAAAAAATTGAATAGTCAATAATAATAGGTGGTGATAGAAAGTGATAAACGATGATTATTAATAGTAAATGATAATCAATGGTAGATAGTGGTCAATAAAGGTTATTAATAATAAATGACAACAATAGTAGTTACCTATGATAGGTAGTAATTAACATAGTTATTAGTGGGTGTTGGTAATAAAAAATGATTATTAGTAATGGGCAGTAATCGATAGAAGTCACTAACGATAGATGCACTATTACAGAATTGCAATTCTACGTCAGTGAATAAATGTAAAAGTAAGAGGCAAAACCAACATCTATATTGATGTGGTTATAATTTTAAAATTATTAAAACTAATAAGATTATAGTTAATAATTACAATTGATGTCTATTTCGATGTGATGACATTTTTAAAATTTTCAAGAAATTTAAAGCGATAATTTTTTTTAATTGGCATCATATATGTTGTTGAGAAAAAGGAAAATTTTAAGATGTTAGTTTTAGAAATAAATAACACTTATTTAAACGTTATGAAATTTTATAAATTATTAGAAAACTTAATACGACTGTTTTATTACTTGACTAACATCAAAGTTGCTCAAAAAATGAGGAAACTTGAAATGTTAATCTTGGAATTAATTGATATTTGTTTGGACGTAATTACATTTTTAAAATTAGTAAAAAAAATTTACAATGATATTTTTTTCTTAACCAATATCATAATATATGACATTTAAAGATTATTAAAAAAATAAGAAAACTCAAGACGTTAATTTTAGAAATAACTAACATCTAAAGATATTACAAAATTTTGATAAGAATTCCAAATACATTGACATTTTTTCTCAACCTTTAAATGTTATAGATTTAAAGGTTTTTAAGAAAATAAAAAAATTTAAGACATCAGTTTTTGAAATAACTAACACTTATTTAAACATTATGACATTTTCTAAATTATTAGAAAACTTGATACGACCATTTTATTACTTGACTGACATCAAAGTTGCTTAAAAAATAAGGAAACTTAAAATGTTAATTCTGGAATTGATCAATATTTGTTTGGATGTAATGACATGTTTAAAATTATTAAAAAACTTACAATGATAGTTTTTTCCTCAACTAACATAATAATATATGACATTTAAAGATTGTTAAGGAAATAAGAAAACTTAAGACGTTGATTTTAGAAATAACCAACATCTAAAAATATTACAAAAATTTGATAAAAATCCCATATGCATTGACATTTTGGCATTATGAATAAAGTACACTTTTTTCACATTACCATTCTCACTCTTCTTTTTATTTATTTTCAAGTTTTATCCTTGTATTTGTCTAACTTTCTTTATAAAACCTTACAGGTCCCTTCATTCTCCACTATATATTAGTAAATTACGAATATTTCTTCAATTAATATCATACATGAAGCAAATGTATTAATATTTTAGGCCACTAGTTTAAATTATAAGATGTATTTTTCTTACTTCTATTTCTTAGATCTGTACTTTTCCTTTTTTTATTTTTTGCACATATTTTTCAAGAAATTTATGTTTATGTTTCCTTTATAAATTATACCTAGATATTAGATGCTTATTATGTATTTTATGAGATATTATAGTGGAAATCAAATTTGGTTGAACAATGATTACAAATGGAGTAAAAATGAAAAAAATCTATAAAAATAGTTATTTTTAATGATTCGAGATCCTTGACTTTTGTAAATGGATAAATATTAGAAAATTATATGAAATTGATATAAGATTTGTTTCAAATGAATAATTGGGTGCAAAATTATAACTTTTTTTAAAATTTTAACCTAAAATACATATTTTTGGTAAAATGATAAATTTATTCAATTTTAACTATAAATATTTTAGTAAAGAAGTAAAAATTCAATGTTAAAAAAAATCAAGCAAAACATTTCAAGTTGATTTTTTACTAACAACCAACCTATCCAATTACTAAATTGTATAAACTATAAGAAAAGATGGCATTTTATTTGTTATAAAAATTGACATAATATTTGTTTTTTTTACAATGGTTTTATATTAGATGTTATAAAATATTTATTATAATGCAATAAAATAACGATTCCAAACTAACATTTAATTTGTTGAACATTTGATGTAGATCAATAATTTTGTAATAATGATGATGGTGATAATTACAACGATCACTCATGATTAATAATAATGGGTGGTCATCAGGAATAGGTAGTTGTCGATGACGGTTATCAATAATAGATAATGATGACTACAATTACTAACAATCAGTAGTGATCAATGATAAATAATAATCGATAATAATTAATAATAATCAATGATGGGTGGTAATGGTCAATCATGATAGGTAGTGATAAATGAGATAATAATAGTAGTAATGTCTCTCAAGGAAAAAATGAACAAAATCATTAATTTATAATATTATAACATTTTCATATTATAGAAATGTAAGATATTCATTTTTTTATTAAAATATTTTGAAGACATATTAGGTTAAAAATATTTTTGAGAATAATTTTTTAAAAATTAAATATAAAAATTTTATATTTCCTTGAAATATTTCCAAAAAATATAGGAAAGATTACAAAAATCAATTTGTATCTAAAATTGAAAATAGCCATTGTAATTTTTAATGACTATTAGTCCTGGTTCACTGTTCCCATCGATAGAATCAAGTAGGACACAGAAGAGGCAGCATAAAGTTTTTTCGATGCTTTACCAACTTCTTGACCCTTCGAGCTGGTTCCAAGTCCCCCCCCCCCCCCCCCTTCCTCCTCCTTCTCCCCTGCTGCTATTGCTTTTAACCATCGCAAAGCAGGACATTATACGCTTTAACGTAAGATGTCTGGCTCTGAATATGTGGCCTATATGCAACTTGTTGAGTGAAATTTTTATAAACTTTAATTATAATATATGTTTATAATTATATTTAATAAATAAAAATAATTATTAATTTTATTATTTATTAATCAATTTTATAAGACCATACATATTAAAATTTTTATTTTTAATTTTAAAGATATTAAAAATTTTATTTTTAATTTCAAAGATATTAAAATTATAAAAATTGATAACTATTCTTTATTTATTAAATATAATTAAAAAATATGATATAATCAAAATAAATAAGAACTTCTGTATTGATAAATCCTAATTTGCTCATATATACTATGAGATTTTTAGTTAATCGGATCACTACTAATAATAATGAAAATAAATATAAAAAAATTGAGATAAATGTAAGAATGAACTAATATTTAATTTTTTCATAGTTCCTCTTTTATTTATTTCTATTCTTATAAATAATAAAGATTCATTTTATTTCTCCATTGGCAGAGTAAGAATCTCCCCATATGGATGCAGCAATAACTGCCCCAGACTACATCGTAGGGATAGCATAATTCATTCTAAATTTGAAAATTCCCAGAAAGATTGTCTTGTGAGGACAGAGCAACTGAGAGAGTTAGGAATATATTGATGTAATTAGTATATCATAATTGTTATCGAAAATGAGAGGTTCGATAATGATAGGGATAAAATAAAAGTAACTTTGTCTCCTTTCAAAATTTTGAATTGATAACAAATATTATTTTATTTTTATAATAAATAATATATTCTAAAGAAAAATATTTAAATATTTTTTCAAATATTTATGTAATAAATAATATATTTAAATATAATAAATAATATAGTCCAAAGAAAAATATTTAAATTTTTTCAAATTTTTGAATGGTTGGATGATGATGGGGTTAAGGTAACAGTAAATTTGTCTCCTTTCAAATTTTTGAATGGATCAAAAATATTATTTTGTTTTTATAATAAATAATATATTCTAAAGGAAAATATTTAAAAAATTTATATGTAAATGTATGATATTTAATTTTAAAATTTTAAAATTTTATTATTTTATTATTTTTAAGAATTCCTGTGAAATTCTGTTGTCTCATAAAAGAAACATGAAAATAAGGTGAATTTTATTTCCAACAAGAAAAATGGGACAAATCAATATTTTGCTATTGAGTATTGATAACGAGGCACAAGGAAATAGAAAATTAACCAGCTTTGGCTTTGTCCCACCGTAAGCTTGCTACCACGTTATCAATTGATGTGGTAATATTATATATATTAAAAATAAAATTTAAAATTAAGGATAGTAAACTGATTCATACTTAAATGGATATCTTTAACTTTTAACTATTCGAATATAATAAGTATGAGAGTCTTAAAAATGGATTTGAGTATGGAAGTAAAAATTTTTGTGAAAAATTTATCGAGTAGTGTGAGTATAGATACAGGGATATATAATATATAATTAAATAATATGTAATAATATATATTTATATATAAAAAATTAAAATTATATATAAAATCATTTAATTTAAATATAATTTTTTTAAAAAAATAAGATTCAATAGCAAAATTTGTGTTATTTTTTTTATCATATTAGTATTATTAGAATTCATTATTATTTTATTAAAAATAATAAAATATAAATAAATATAATAAGATATAAATAAATTATAATTATATAAATGGGATACAAATGATTGAATATGTTTAATTTTTATTAAAAAATTATAATAAAATATAAATAAATAAATATTATTTAAATTAGATGAGAAAATAAGGATGCATTCGGGGACTTAGATATTTAATAAAGTGGGATGGATATTGAAAACTTTACAAGTATAAAAATAGGAAAATAATGGAATATTTTGAAATGAAAATGAGTGCGGGAACTTAATCTCCTGCTTATACCATTTTCATTGTCATTTAAAATTTAAATATAAATTAACAATTATTATTAAATATGTGATAATAAAATAAATTTATAAAATTTAATTTAATAAATATAAAACATTTAAAATTTAATTTTAAATAAGTTATGGCATTTTGTACGCTATCAATTAAAGTGATCGAAGGTGTAAATATATTTTAGAAAATAAAAATATAGTCTTTTGCGCCAAGCTTTTTCTTGCAAACCATAGAAAATTTTCATAAAATTTGTATATTTTTTCCACAAAGTTATATCATTTTTTTTAAAAAGAAATTGTAGAGATCTGTCACTCAAACTTTTTTTTTGCAGCCTGACGTATATTATACATACTCCACTTAATCAAACCATACGTGTTGCCTCCAATTCATTGTCTTAGTTAAAAGGTAGATCATTATAATTTAAATTTAATTTATTATTAATATAAGATAATTACATAACTAATCCTTCTTTCCTTCTTTAGAATATTAAAATTTAATTTTAAATATATGAAATTATATTTTTTTAAATTACTTACTCCTAAGGGATAAAGCTCAAATTTTGCATTATTCAATTTTTTTTCTTTATTTGTGAATTTAGATCACCAATTAATTTGGAATTAAAATAAGATTTGAACTGAAATTTTATTTAAAGAATATCAAATTTTTTATCACTCGAACGACTAATAACTAATAAGGTAAGTTGATTTACTCAAAATTTATATTTTACTCTTAGGGTCCGTTTGGTTGGGAGAAAAAATAAATTTTTGAAATTCATTTTCTAACTTTTTCTCATTTGGACATTCAAAAATTTTGGTCAACAAGAAAATAAATTCTGGTCAACTAGAAAGTTATATTTTTTTTAAGGAAAATAATTTTTCATTTTAAAAAATGGAATTCATTTTCCTTGTTACTCAATACATCCATACCCAAGCCTCAAACTTTTTATCTTCTCACTTTATTATGTAATCGTGATCATAAATAAAATTTATTTTTATTTATTAAATATTTTATGATGGATGCTCTATTTTTATTTATTAAAATTTAGGTGCATATTTTTATGTAATATTTACTAAAATATTCTTACTTTTTTTCTCATGATGGATACGCTATTATATAATATTTCGTAATAATTAATTAAATTAACTATGTAAATTTATATATAAGATTTTGTAATGCATTTAATATATATTTTATTATTAAAAATTAATCATTATGGGACTATTGGGCATCAAGAATAATAAAAATTTTATTAAAAATTATTTTTTTAAAAGATAAGTAAAATTATAATAATTTTAAAGTAAATAATTTTAATTTTCTTTAAACAGAATTAATTTTTCTTTATGTACCAAATACTAAAAAATATTTTTTCTTTATGCACCAAATAACAAAAAATTAATTTATTTTCTAAAAATATATTTTCTTAAAAAAATATATTTTAAAAATTTTATTTTCCCCTAAACCAAACGACCCTTAGTTAATTATCAATTTCTACCTTCCGTTTCTTGTCATTTTCTGCCGAGTTCCCTAAAGGAGCCTCGGGTAAGATACAAAAAGAACATGACTAGTTTTGATTGCGAAATTAATAATTAAATAGACTGGCGAGCAAGCCCCCGACGGATGTCAAACAAGCAACCGTTTGTGTGTTATTTCTGGAATGGAAGGTGAAATGACTTACGACTTTTATTCCTTAAAGGTTAAGCAAATTGGTTGCATTAAGAAACTATAAGCAAATGAAATTCGAAGAATCATTATCAGGGAAGCACTTTAAAATTACGCCTCTAGGTGACCGATAGGCTTTGCAATTCACCTGATGGAAAGACATATTAGTCAAATTCACTTATTAATTTTGGAGGATATATTTTTGTTTGGAAAGATGAGAAAGAGAGGAGGCGGGGGCTTGAAGGCCCAATTTGGAGGATATATTTTTGTTTGGCAAATAATTATTTACATTAGTACGATTAATTAATTTAATTAATTATTAATTAATAATTCATTATATTAATTAATTTGATAGATGATAATATTAATTGTTAGAATAAATTTTTTTGATAAAATTAATTATTTATTTTCAACTGTTTACATATAAAATAATATAAAAATATATGTATATTTTATGATTTATATATATATATATATATATAAATGTATGTATATATTAATCTTATTATTTTTTTTACTTTTAATGTTAAAAGAGTTTTAATTCATTAAAGTATTACATAATAAAGTCTTTTACCTATTATAAGTTTAAAATAATTATTAGTTAAAATATTAATTATATTATGTAAATTTAAATAATGAAAAGTTAAATAATTATTTATTATTTACGAAGAACTCTTTTATTTTATATATGTTAGATTAGTACATATATACTCAGAATATACAATAATACAGTGGTTGAGTACCGAGTATTATATGTTAATAAATGTAGATTTAATTCTTTTCGCTAGTATTTAAAATAATGAGTGAATAATACTAATAAAGTATTTTAAATTTTTATAAAAATTTAATTAATCAACTATTCAAAAATGTTAAGATCAACTTATAACGACTAAGTTAATAAGTTGAAATGGCTTTAATCAACTAGAAATTGATGAAAAAAACGTTTACTTAATACTCTCCTAAACCCCTTTAAAAGAATTTAGCAAGCTAGATTGATATCTTATATATTAAAAGCATTTCTTCTTCTTTTCAATCACGTTTAATATTTTTGATATATCATGGAAGGTAGGCATGAAATTTTTATGTGCGATAAGATTCATAGCTTATTTGTTTATATATAATAAGACCACAAAAATTCCTATGTCTCTTTTGCACTATGACAAAAACATGATTAAAAAGAAAATGAGGCGTTCAAATCTGTCTTACAGTTCTCATCTAAATATGAATCCAGAGTCCCCTTAATTTTTGAAAGAAATTGGGAATGTGAATTAGAGGGAGAGGTACGAATTTTTTTTATTGAAATAGTGGACCTAACAATAAAAAAAAAAAACTATCTTTCCCTTTTAAATTAAAAGAAATTGATAAGTGAGAAATTGAGGAATATAAATCTCCTTCAACCGTATGTATAAAAAAGGAACAAAAATTACAATTTGATTTCTAAAATTTTAAAGTAATAGTTAAATTATTATTAAATTATATAAAATTACAATTTCATCTCTAAATATAATAGTTTATACACATAATTTCATTCTTAAATAATATGATTAAAGGATACAATTATATGTGTTAATTATTATTTATAAAAGAATTAAAAAATTTATACAATTTAAAGATTATTTATTGGTGATTTATAATTTTAAGAGCTAAATTATTAATTTTGTTTAAAAAAATTATTCAGAAAATTATTTAACCCAAAGACGCAGGAGAGCTTGGGCCAATTGTACTCCATAATAAGCAGTAGCTTATAGTCCATTGGGCTAAGCTTGCGGATTGGGCTGCCCATCCGTAATGGGACCTCCGCTTTTCCAGATATTTTCCTAACTACTAAACTGCAAACCTACCGCCGAGGTTTCGGCTCCGTTGACACATTATTGGGCCCTCAAAACAGTGTGGTACAAGAGGGTACAGGATTGAATCCCACCCAACCTGCCCCTATCTCCGGATTAAAGGTGTATATGGGCCGGGCCAGACCATCCGGATCAAATAAAAAAATTGATGGCCCGAATCCGGCCCGATTATGTTTCAAAAAATTTTAGCCCGGCCCGGCCCGATTTTTTAATTAAAAGGCCCGAAGCCCGACCCAAAAGCCCGAAATATTTTTTATTTTTTAATAAAAAATAAAAATTTAAAATAGAATATATATATATTTAAAGAGATAATATGGTATTTAAATATATAAAATATTTAATATGTTAAATTAATATTTTTTATATTAAAAATAATTAGATATAATTATATTTTTTAATATATAATTATATTATTAAAAATAAATTATTATAATCGGGCCGGGCCGGGCCTATCGGACTTTTTTGCCTTGACTCGAGCCCGGCCCAATTATTAATCAGGCAATAAAAAAAAGTCTCATTGGGCCTATCGAGCTAAAAAAGAGAGCCCAAATACTATATTTTTTAGGTCGGGCTCATCGGGCCGGGCAACATGTACACCTCTACTCCCGATCCCCTTCTCCGTCCTTATAATTTTAAAGTAATAGTTAAATTACTTTTAAAGTACACCTCTACACCTCTAAAATTTTAAAGTAATAGTTAAATTATTATTAAATTATATAAAATTACAATTTCATCTCTAAATATAATAGTTTATACACATAATTTCATTCTTAAATAATATGATTAAAGGATAAAATTATATGTATGAATTATTATTTATAAAAGAATTAAAAAATTTATACAATTTAAAGATTATTTATTGGTGATTTATAATTTTAAGAGCTAAATTATTAATTTTGTTTAAAAAAATTATTCAGAAAATTATTTAACCCAAAGACGAAGGAGAGCCTGGGCCAATTGTACTCCATAATAAGCAGTAGCTTATAGTCCATTGGGCTAAGCTTGCGGATTGGGCTGCCCATCCGTAAGGGGACCTCCGCTTTTCCAGATATTTTCCTAACTACTAAACTGCAAACCTACCGCCGAGGTTTCGGCTCCGTTGACACATTATTGGGCCCTCAAAACAGAGTGGTACAAGAGGGTACAGGATTGAATCCCACCCAACCTTCCCCTATCTCCCGATCCCCTTCTCCATCCTTAAAAATAGATAAATAAATAAATAAACGGAAATTCTGTGGTACATAATGAAAAAAATTACAGCCAAAACAGATGGCCAAATGAAAATTTCTTACATTTAATCTAAATAAAAAGTTTGTTTATTATTACGTTTTACGTCATTTACAAATTAATTTTACTGTTTTGTTGACAGCAATGACGTGTAATTCAAAAAATGACAAACTAAGAAATCTTTTATACTCAATTGGATGAATATCTCAATTAATGGTTGGCAAAGAGTTAATCACAAATTAGGAATTTTAGAATCATTTAATTCACACAAAAAATAAATTTTCATAATAAATTGAATTTTCTAAGAAATAAATTTTTATCTGAACTTCCCAAAAAGTATTTAAAATTATTTAATTGATATTAAGAAATTATTACTTCCCAAAAACTAACTTCTTGCTTTTTATTTGGTTCTCTAAATTTACAAGAAAGTATTATTAAAATAATTACTATACTTTTCAAAATTATAAAATGAAATATAAAATACACTAATAAATTTTAATTGCCTCTAATTATCTTTGTTTGGAACTATATTTTTAATCTTTTTTATCATAATTTTTTAAATTGATAATTTCTTATTTTATTTATTATAAAAAATTAAAATATTTTATATAAATATTAAATTATCTTAATATAATTTAAATAAATAAAAATAATAGTCAAATAATTCATAAAATAAATAATTAAATCTACCAAATAGATAAGAAAATATAAATATAATAAATATAAACAATAAATAAAACAATATAATAGATATATATATAATAAATATAATTATATTTACAATAAATTTTCTATAATTATAATAATATTTATGATTATATCTATGATATATTATTTAATATTTATTTTTTATAGTATTCATTATATTTATTACGTAATTAATAAAATAATTATACTTTATATAATTAATAATGATATTTGAATAAGTATATTTATATTTTATGATTAATAAATTATATTTATTATAATTTTGAAATGATAATGATAAGAAATTAAAATGATCATTAAATGAATTACTTAAGAATATTTTTATATTTTTATCTATAAATAATATGGATAGTTTTCTCTTATTAAGAGAATGTGAGTAAGTAAGTTCTTAAAAAATTTTAATTCCTCCATTTGGGTAGTTAGTAGTTGTTAGCTCCAAGTTTTATATGATGAGTTTTAATTATGATAAATAAATATTATAATAGAATTGTATGTCTTTATGCTAAAGTGTTGTGAAATCTTTAATAAATATGCTATATTATGGTTATAATATCAATACTTGATTATGTACTAAAAGAGTTATATCTTATACAATTATCATTAAACATATGATTCATCAAGATATATAATATGATTATTATGCATGTTCTTATACCAATTTGTTATATAATCTATATATGAATCATGCATCAATATCTTGATATATTAGATTGGACTAACTATGTAGTTTGTAAAGTTTACAAACTTTTATATGAGAAAGTCCAATCAATAAAATAGAAGTTAGCATTAAAGCAAAGAAATGGAAGATGATATTATAATCAACTAAAAATAAAAAAGAAGTACAAGAAAGAAGATGTGATCTAAGTATTAAAAAATAAGAAAATTAAAGTTTTTAAAAGCTTGAAAGTATCAAGAAAAGTTTTAGGACTTTATTGGAATAATTTTTCATTTTAGGCTTAAACTTTCTTGTAAAATAAAATTTTTAATAATACATAGCTCAAATATATTTTATAATCTTAATTTGGTCAAAATATTTTAAAAAGATAACCCATAATCATAATTTTACAAGATAACTTATGAGGACACATAAAAAACTAATGATATATAAGGTTTGATCTTTTTTCAAATTTGACATTTAGTTACTCTTTTAATCATATCTCATAAAATATTTTTAACTTGATTATTGAACTTTTTTCATATGAAAATAGATTTAAATAACTTTCCGTGGACATATCATTTACTTAAAATAATCAATGTATGAAAGAGTTATGAGTTTTTAACATTGAGTCCAGAAATCAATTTTTTACATTCTAGTCTTTTCTGACCTTTGCTCATTATTTTGATCACATCGCAAAAACTATAAACTATATAACATGAAATTATTTTTATCTGAAAATAAACTTAAAAAGCTTTCCATGAACAAATATTTGTTTAAAATGACCAAGATATGAAAAAGTTATGAATTTTACAATTAGAATCTCAAAATCAAATTTTTACAATCCACTCTTTTTAACATTTGCTCATTATTTTAAACATATCTCAAAAATTACATTAGATATTAGTATGAAACTAGTTGCATATGAAACCTTTTTAACAATACATCATTTACTTAAATAAATTTAAAATAAAGAAGTTATGACCATTCAATTTTGGATAGGTAGAGGCAAAAATCTTTATTAGAATCGATTGACCAATCGATTTTGATTGTCTTAGTGCATAAATAACGGTTATAAATAGCTAGTTTTCATTCCCACTTATCTTAAATGGATATAATACGACACGAGTTTTCTATATAAGTTAAGAGACATTAAATACAAAATAGAAAATGCCCGAATTTCATTTTTTTAACATCAATTTACTCTTTCTTTCAACTAAATCATGAATTGAGCTTTCTACTTGAAATTTTTTTATTCTAGGAGCTTCACCTATTTCATCTAATGTTTTAAAACCCGGACCGAATTGGTTAGTTCAACTGGTCCAATCAGGAACCGAGCCCTGGTTCGATTCGAGTTCCACTATAAACTTGGACAATCGGTCAAACTGGTTTAAATTAACCTGACCTGGTATTCACTCGGAAACTTGTTGAATCGGTGCAACCTGATTTGATCGGGTCAACTATCACTTCAATTTAAAAAATTAAACCTACATTCCAGATGCCTCGAACCATCATCCTTGAGAATGAAGCGTAGGCCTCTGCCACTCAGACCAGAGCATGCTTTGTTTATATAATTTTCTATTTTCCTGAATTTTTTATAAATAATATATATTATAAATATATTTATATAATATATTATATGTATTTATATTATATATTATATAATTAAACTATTCTTATTTATCTAATATTTAGTTTAAAATTTTTATTAGATTGAAATGAAATATAATTTTAATATTATAAAATAATATTAAAATTATAATAAATATTTATAATTAAAGTAATATTAATGATTATTATTTTGTATTTCATAAATATATTTGTACAAGTTAAATTAATTTAATCTTTTTATGTACACATATAATATTATAATTTATATATATATAAAATATATTAATCGGTTCAATCATTCAGTTTAATCGGTTGAATCGGTTCGACCTTCATTCGTTCACCTTTCCAGGTCAATAATAGTCCAGATTTGAAAATATTGATTTCATCCATTCTATAAAATAGTTTGTTTGTGTTAATACTTATCATATATCACTTTCTAATTATAAAGGGTAAGGTATCTTTTAAAAATTTTTAAAGGAGTTAAGGTATCCCTTGTAAAAAGAAAATTTGCTGAAGGAAAAGTAACAGTATTGTAAAGATTCTTTAAGTGTTAATTGAAATTTGAAGGGATAGTAAATTAAAACATAAGCTTGGAAAGTTTGAAAAGTGAATGTACACCTTGGAGGAGATATTCAAAAGGGAACCATTCTAAATTCTTGTGTTTGATCTTTTTACCTTATCTTTTTATTTCTCTACATCATACTCTATTTTTATTGCTTTACATGCTCTGTTTTTGTTGATATGTTGTGCTATAATGCTTATGTTATTGTTTGGATAATTGAATAGTTGATAAAGAAATGATTTAATATTTATCTTGATACTTGAATGATTGAATGATTAAAAGAGAAATTTATTTATATATTGACTTTTTAATTCTTTGTCTATGCATAGTTGAATGAGTTGCTTTACACAAGTACATTAAATTATTATATGTTATGTGCAAATTTCTTCATTGAATTAGCTTGGATTTATTCTTCAATGATTTTTTCATAGATAGTTAAATAAGTTAATTTGTACAAATTCTTTAAATTGTTGTATCTTAAGTACAAAGATCATAAAGTTTTCTTAAAATAGTTTGAATTAAAATTATTCTTATAACTCTATAAAATGAAAAGTTTTTCAAAGAGAATTTCAAAAATGATGAAAGTTCTAATAACACTTAATTCACCCTTTTTTAAGTGTGGGTTGTCAAGGCCTACAGTGGCTAACCAAATGATTAAAAGGTTTTCAACTTCTTTCGAAGTTACACTTGTCACACTATTTTTGTGAACCAAATGAATTCTAAAACTTAATTACAGGTAAATAAAGAAAAAATTATATGTTGAAATAAACTATAAAAGTTAAAAGTTAAATTTAACATTTTTTTACCTTGAATTTTTTCTTTAAGGTCATTTGATTCACAAAAACAACATGTCAAATGCAACTTCTTGATAAGTAAGAAATTCTTAAATCATTTAATTGGTTACTAATTGACAAAACACAAGTTCTACTTTTCACAAATTATAGAAAGTTACTAACTCACACTTCCTTAATAAAAAAATCCTATAATATTTATATATTAAAATATAAAATTATCCTTATTTAATTTTATTAATGATTACTTAAACCTTCTATTCTTGCAAATCAAAATCTATAATAAATTAATTTATTAATGAAAATTATGATTTATTAATTATAAATTACAAATACAATTATTAATTATATAAAATATAATAAATAGAATGACAATTATATAAAAATAAATATTAAATATTGTATCATAATTATAATATAAATTTAATTTCAAATAGAAATATATTTATTACATACCTATTATATTATATTATTTGTTATTTTATATTTATTTTTTTATTATTTATCTTTATAATATTCAATTACAAAAATAAAAGTATTATATTTTTATGTACTTTATATGAACTTGATAGAATTAACTATTTAATTAATATTTTTCTTCATTTAAATTATATTCCATTTTAATAATATTAAAATATTTAAGATAAATATATATAAGACATCTTAATTTTTTATATAAACCTATTTTATTTTTCTTGTAAATTAAAATGTAAAGAATTACCAATTTAGAAAAAATATGATGGATAGTTTAAAAAAAGGTAATTGTCGATAATTAAATTTATTGATATTTTTTATCTTTATATTGTAATTTTTAATGATATATTAATCATTTTGATAATATTTTTATAAAGTTTGAAATTAAACCAAACAAAATATAAAAAATTAATTTCTAAGAAGTGTGAATTTTTTAATGTAAACCTTACAATTTTAAACACTGCCCAAGAAGTTATAAAGAAATCTTCTTGCTAAAAAGTTTAATTTCTTATAAAAAATTATAATCTGTGTGAATCAAATAACTCATTTATTTTAGTAATTGTAGTGCTCATAAATTTGATAACAAAGAAGAAGCAGTAGGAGCATAATAAGCAATATATGTATTTTTTTTAATTTTTCAAAACAAATAGGAATAAATAAGTTACACTTGAACTACCCTAAGGTAAGAGAAACCTATTAAATCTTAAAGAAGTAATGTAGCACAAATTTAATGCATGCAAAACTAACCAATCTGCTATATAATTATCTTCCTTATAGGCATGAGTAATCTTAATCTCCCAATAAGTTATAAAGAAATCTTCTTGCTAAAAAGTTTAACTTCCTATAAAAATTTATAATATATGTGAATCAAATAACTCATTTATTTTAGTGCTCATAAATTTGATAACAAACAAGAAGCAGTAGGAGCATAATGAGCAATATGTGTATTTTTTTTAAATTTTTCAAAACAAATAGGAATAGATAAGTTACACCTGAACCACCCTAAGGTAAGAGAAACCTATTAAATCTTAAAGAAGCAATGTAGCACCAATTTAATGCATACAAAATTAACCAATCTGTTATATAATTACCTTCCTTGTAGACATGAGTAATCTTGATCTCCCAAGATTGTCTACAAGTAATCTTGATCTCCTAATACTAATTAACAAGTATTTTGCCATGATTAACCAAGGTAATATAAAGATGATTTTTTAAAATATCATTATTTAACAAATCAATAATTATCTTTGAATCACCCTCCACCTATAATTTCTTAATATTTTGATCACATGCTAATTGCAAGTTAGTAGCCAATTCCATAACTCAGCTAATAATATGTTAATACTATTTATGCTATTAACAATTGCAAATCACTCCTTTGTAAGAAGCTTTCTCACCACCATTAAAGCTAGAGCCATTTATATTGAATTTATACCATCTTGGATCCAAGAAGGTTCAATGTACTGGTATTTAGTCTTCATCATACTAGAAAGTTATTTCTTATTGAACAACACAGTAGCACTCTAGAATTGATTTGCAAACCTATACATTACAAACACTATATCCTTTTCGTCACCTTAGTCATTTTCAAAGATACTCTAGTTGATTTCTTTAAAACTAGATATGTATTTTCATTCTTATGCTCTTCTTTAAGTCATAGTTCTTTGTATCTACATTTGAGCATTAAACTTAGAGCTACCCTCACTTAACTACCCAATGGAATAAATGAGCTAACATGAATACCACATTTAAATTTTTTTATTGTAAGGACTTTGGTGCTAGCTCGACATCTAATTACAATATATCATAAGAATGAATTTAGTCTCTTATCAGCGATGGCTACGTGTGTTTTCTTTTTTTCCATTTGGTTAGTTGATGCTCTTCAATCCAAATGCTAAATCTCTTGTTTTCTTTTTTGATCAATTCTTCTTTTTATTCAAAACAAACAAAGCTATTTTTTTGTGATAATCTAAATTCTTCAAGATATCTAGTAATCTGTATATGTGTAGTATGGCCAAAAAGTGTATATGTATGATATACATATTTTAATTTTTCTATTCAAATAAATTTAGTAATGTTAGGTTGAAAGCTTTTAATTTAGATGTCATATGATATTTCTTGAAGATTTTACACCTTTTACTGCATTGAAGGTTTGAACCTTTCTTTTTGCATGTGCATCTGGTCTTTTAATCAATCCTCCATTTAAAAAAATAGTAATGTTAGGAAAAAATTCCCTTTCAAAACATAAATATTAGATAATCAAATTAATCAAAATATCAATAAAACACATAATTTCCTAACTACTATTCCTACATCTCTCTTAAAACCTCTATGTGAATTCTTACATAACTCCTATAAGCACTCATAGCACATTTCTCTCATACTTCAAACTACTAACCAATACAAATATTTATAATTTAAAAATATTTGTTTGATAAGGAATCTCACTCCTATTCTAACATAAAAATATAACTTGAATAAAAAAAACTTATAATAGAAAATAATCACTAATTGATGATAATTAAAATTTAAGTTAAATCTAACAATTTCTACCTTGATGCAAATTATGTTATTCCCATCAATTTTTATGTGCCAACCATGAGAATTCTACATTATTATAACTTTTTCAAATTGTAGCAACTATCTTCTTATCAATTATATTTACATCAATTAAGTGTTATAAGTTTTATCGAAGTCTATATATTACCTTCTCGTTTGTAAGAATCTCTCACGTTTGCAAAAACACCAAACTTCTTAATATTATTATGAACTAATATAATCTTTTCACATCTTTGTTTCTATCATCAACTACAACTATCATCATCAACTTTATGTAATCAAATTAACTCTGTTGTTGTCAACTTTAACCTTTATCCATCATGCGATATCAACAAGACTATGCTATCTCTAATTTCTATTTTCATGGGATCAAACTTGCTCTGATACTAGTTGTTAAAGAAAAATTCCCTTCTCAAATATATATGCATTAAATAATTAAATTAATTAGAATATTACAATAAATCACACAAGCAATTTAATATGAAAATTTTCAAACTGTAGGAAAAAAATTATAGATAAGAAAAGAATTATTATATTTTCAAAAGATTATATGATAATAGATATGAAGGCTTTCAATCATAACCTTACAACTTTATAGCTATTATCCCTACATCTCTTTCAAACTTCTATATAGATTTTTACATAACTTTTATAGGCATTCACATTAAATTTTTCTCACATTTTAAATTTTTGACTGATATAAATATTTATAACCAAAAAATTCTTATTTGATAAAGAATTTCACTCCTATTTTAACATAAAAATATAACTTGAATAAAAGGACAATTAACAATAGGAAACAACCATTTAGTGATAACAATTAAAATTTAGATCAAACCCAATAAATAATAACATAACTTTTTTGACATGAACGATGCAATATTGGATACCTATGGTAGCATATAAATCAAGAGTACAGTTTATTGTTGTTTATTTAGACCGACATCGCAATGGAATCCAATGCTGAGGCTCATCCTTATACGAACAAACAAGAACAATTCGTTGAGGATCATGCAATTTTTTAACAATTCAAGGATAATGTCATCATCCTTAATAAGGATAAAAATTACAGTTTTCAACGTTTATTTTATCAAAAATTATATAAGTAAGGTTGCGGCTGTAATAATACGTAAAATTGTAGCCACAACTTATCATTCTACTATGTGTGTATTTGTAATTTTAAATATAGTTACAATTGTGATCTAATTTAGTTATGGCAGACACCACAACTGCAATAGAAGTTTTTGTATATTTTAATTATGTCATATATTCTTAGTCAAATTCAATAAATGAAAAAAAATTATTAATTTTATAAAATTTATATATATTAAAAATTTAATTTTTTTAATTTTTAAAATGTTAAAAATTATAAAAATTGATAACTATTTTTTTATTAATTATGAGTAAATACGAAATATATAAGAATTTCCTCAACTGAAATATTACAAGTGTATCATGTGTTACGGTCTACAATTTGAATCTATGCTTTGAATTATCCAATTCAGTCAACTTCCACATGAGTTTGCCACGATATGTCTGGAGAAACGAGGCCACACATAACTCTCGCAGGTTTTAAAACACTAGCTAATCCAAATTTGAAACTGTATAATAAGGAGCTGACATGTTAAAGCAGCAGTAGGACATTCGAACGGATGGCATACATGCAATGGTCTTCGATCCCTATGATTGAGTTTGGCATTAACATTGAATTTGCCCCATTTCTGATCAATTGATTAAAACATAATTATTGTATGGAATTGTAATTTATTGTCTTATTTGTTTGTATTTATAATTTTAAAAAGCCCGGAAAAATTTTCATATGGCTCATATTATATGCAGTTAATCATAGACTGATCGCACATAGATGAATAGTACTCTAAGAATATTTAAATTCACATGGCTAATTGCATGCATATACCCATGATATATGGGGGGGGGGGGACAAGTATAACCGTTCAAAAATGGAAATGTGAAGTAAAATTCAAATGCTACATAATAGTTACAAGCCTATCATTATTTTCCAATTATTCAATGAATTTATATAGATAATCGATGATCACCAAATCATCAACGGTAGTAAAAGAAAACCTAAATCACAAAGAGAATAATCGTCTGCAGATATAATGAAGTTTAAAGAAAAATCACTTTTTCACTGTGCACAACTCTTTATACTTACATTAACACATGTTAAAGATTTGTTTTAAAATAAGAATAATGTTATGAACAGAGTTACTTTTGAAGAAATTAAATATTTTATTATTGAATTATCTTTTTTTAATATTAAAAATAGATTAAAATTAAAATTATAAATTTCAATGTATAAAGGCAATCTAACGGTGGAAATATTTAACCTTTTAAAATATGAAACTTTTTATAATGTTACTTTAAAGTATTTAAAATAATTTAATTTAAATTATACTGTATCCTTACAAAAAAAAATTAAGGACTCTTTTTGGGGAATGGAGGCTAAACAATATAATATAATTTTATAGGTCTCTTTTCTTACACAGAGATTATCAAATAATGTTATACACTTTTTGATGTGAAGAATAATATCTAAGTATAGTTTATTAAAAATAATAAAAATGAAAAACATTTCCCTTCCTTAATATCATTATTCAATATTATCAATTATCATTATTGTTATAACTATCAATAAAATAATTATTATTATCGGTTGTCATTGCTAGCTCTATCATTATTATTCAATCCATCACATATCAATATCACAATCTTTCAATGCTAATACAATCAAAATTTTTCTATCATTACCATCATTTATGATTATTATTTGCTACCATCACATATAAAGATATTTCATTTAAATTAAAGTTCTCATATCATATGTTATCTTTTTGTTGGCACCGCAATGGTGCAATGGTATTCATTATTATTTTAGAGGTATTATTTTTTATTATGTTTAAATTTTAAATTCAAAATTTGATATGTATATATTAAGTAGATTATTACTTTTATTATTATAAAAAATATATTTTTAAATAATAAATATATAATATAAAATTATATATATTATATTCAATGAATCAAGAATACTATCAAAGCTCATAATATTCATATTCTATAGCATACCATCTCTCATACCATTGACGCTTAGAGCCTAAAAATTGCAAGTGGTGTAACAAAAATTCAACGCAATGAAGTTTAGTTCATGTTCAAAATTGGATATGCAAATATCACATGGTAAATCTCAATTATAAAATGTAAAATAAGTATGTCTGAACTCGAAGAGGTTAATTATCATAAGATAAATGAATGCTAAGCGCATAAAATATCCAAGTGAAAATTTTCCAAGTCCTATGATCTAGTCTTAAAAACAGAAACATGGGGCTGATGAGAGATACGTGACAGCATCTGTCGGCATGATTGCATGTGAATCTGAATGACTATCAAAATGGGAAACCCCACAAATTGCATTATATGGCCTAAGCAATCTAATATGACAATGATGGTTGCTAAATGTTGTAAAATCATGCATCATGAGACATTACATCGGATCAAATTAAGTGTCCTCTTTGTCTGTTTTACCCATCTAATAATGCAGCATTCAACCACAGTGTCGGTGGTTTGTGGGGTAAATATATTTTTAGTATTTTAATGAAATAAAATTAAAAGTTTAATTAATGTTTTTGAATAAAATATATAGTTATATATAAAATTTTAAAAAAAATTAATGAGGTATATGTTCAGGATGATATAAATATAGCTCTGTTACTTATTTATCATGCCAGATGTGACCTTTACGTAAGACAAACTGTTCTTTTCTCCTACCTACATATGCACCTCCTTCCTTCATTATTGTGGGGATTATAATTAATTAGTTCATCAAATTGATTAGTTTGGCATCTTGTGGTTGGATTGGTGTTAATTTTACATAACAAGATACAACGTTAATCATTAATTATTTATTCCATTAAACTCTAAGCTATCTTTCATAATTCATTCTTTTCTTAATAACAAAGTCATCCATATTTATAATTCTATCTTCTCTCGGCAATGTGGCAATGTTCAAATCAATTTGTGGACATCTCAAATTTTTAGATTTGTTAACATTAGATCATTTGTATTTAGCATAAAAAGTTTATGAACAGTTATTTAAAACTTGTCCTAAAAGTTGAATTTGCAATCTTGATCATACTTGCAATATGTATTTCACCGTGCATTTCATTCTCCTCTTAGGTTTTGAAAATTGGAATCTCATTTATTTTTGTTTTGATCATGTTCGGATAAATAAATAAAAATTATGAATTTCAAATGCATATAAAAAAATTTTAGATTTCACTGCACATAAAAATTTTATATTCATTTCTCATATTAATGTAAACATAAGGAAAGAGGAAAAAAGAGATTTCAAATACAAGAACTTTAAATTATTACATAGAGAGATTTGAACCATTAACATCCAAATCTAAAATGCAATAATCTACTTAATGATTATTATGAGTTAAAAATGACAAGATTTGAATTGTTGTTACTTAGTAATAATTTTCGAGCAGGTTTTTACTAACAACTTTAGCATCTTATTGACTGTTCATTAGGATTTGGAGAATTTGTACTCCCCACTAATTTTAATTACCTAAAAAAAGAAATGGCAAGATTTGATATTTGACAACTTGACCAATTATAACAACTATAAAATTGTGAGAATAACTGGCAATTAAGTGAAACAAGTAGTCCTAATTTTTTTTAAATGAAAAATATAAGACAAAAAGCATTGATTCCCTTTCTTTATCTTATATCTATAGTATTTTTGCCTTGATAGATCTCTTTCACTAGCACCGATTAGCAATGGAAAATTTCATCCCTAATTTTCAATAATCCATTGCTAAAAAAATGGAAACAAAATTAGCAATAAATAATAAGGTATAAATAAATAGTATGTTGATAATTCAATTAACAATGAAACTAAGTCATCCATCAGTAATTTTCATTGATATTTCTTTTGCTAATTTTGTGAGCCAATAATGAATGGGATTAGTGACACCAATGTCTATTGCAAAATTGAAATTTATTGATGAAAAATTCAGTTGCTAATTTTTATTTGTTAGTAATTCTATCAATAAACTAAGAAAATCCTACAAAACTAGTTGCATCATATTCAAAAATTCATTGTTAATTTAGGATATATTTATTTATGTGCTATCTTTTTTTGTAACAAGCTAAACAACAAACACCCTTTAATAATCAAAGTTTATAATGCCTAAATATTATCAACAATCAAATATTCAAATCAAATTTCATTCAACAAAATTGAATGTGAACATTTTATTTATGTAATGTAAAAAAATAAAATTAATGAAATCCAATATACAAAAAAAATGATACAAATGTATGTATATATATATAAAAAGCAAAATCATAGGCAATTAGCTACTTGGATCTTGCAGTTGGTTATCTACAAGGTGCTCACATCTCTAGTCAATTGGCCGCAACTCTTATTGGTTGGTAGTGGCAGTGGTCGTATCTAGCCTCTCGAACAAAAAGATGATGTTGCATTAATACTCCTCAATCATCAAGTACTAAAAAGTAAGTCATTACTCTTAGGTTATCATCCTTTCTCGTGCCACATGCTTCCATCGGATAGTACTTTGCAATTCCTCTAACTTGAATTAAGAGGAAAAACTAACCATGATAGATGATGGCTTGTAATCTTATGCATCTCTAGTCCAATATTATAAATTTGACATTTTTTATTTCAACCACTAGTTGCTTCCATCCATAACAAGGTCTTGATGATATGTGCAAAGCTACCTTCACTAACTTGAACTAATGCTTAAGAAGATTGCACGTCTAATATCCTAGAGTACCTAGCTTGCAAAATCAAATTTGAAGGTTGAACATATATGATATATAAAAACAATCACATTGATGCATCTATATAAAACAAAAATTAAATCTTACTTAAATCATCATTGAACTTTCATCTATAAATTATTGAGTGCCTTCTGAAGTCACATGGGTATGAGTCCATAGAAATACCTCCTCATTAGTAAACAACCAACCGAGGTTAGATGCCTATAAATTTATGTAAAAACACAAAAATAAGTTATAAAATTAATGAAACAACACTTAAACTAAGTTCAAAGCTAATTAAATTAAAGTTTTATTTGTTTCAACAAAAAATATTTTTCATATAAAATATTAAAATGATGAAAATTATTTTATTTTTTTAATATTAAATATAAAAATTAAAAAAATTTCACTATTTCAAAAAAATTGCTTTTTTAAATTTTCATACCTTTAGGTATCATTTTTTAAATTATTAATACAAGTAGTATATCATTCCTTTAGTAATATATACACATACACACATATATGAAAATAATATTTTTCTACAAAAAATATTTTCTAACAAAATAATGGATCCTAAAACTCATCATTTTTCTCTTATAATCTAATATAGAGATAAAAATGTTAATGTGTAGACTCCTTTTAATAGTAGGTGCTCTATTTTTATTGTTAACTTCTTACTTTCTCTTAAAGTCAACATCTTAAGCCTATCTCATCTTTAGAACCTCAAAAATGTTTTTAAGCATATATTCGGGCCTCTTCGGCAAGCCTTTTTATGCTCAATTTATTATAATACTATAACTAGCTTAAACTTTATAAGCAAAATTCTTTTTAATAAGATAATTAGCCTTAAGCTTGTCTATGGCCTACAAGTATCAAATAGTTGAAGTGAAACACTAACAATTGCTAAATTAAATTATAATTGTAAATATATGATGATACTAAACCCTAAATTTATTTATCAATCCCTGAATTAGTTAATTTTAAACTTTTTAGATATGTTAGTGTAGGTAAGGTTTAACTCGATGAAAGATATCTATATCACTTTTGTTATGTCCCAAATGGATTATGAGTAGATACAACGATCAATCTATAGCCAAATTAATATAAATTAATACAAGTAAATAATTGAATATTAATTAATACTCTCAATTTGTCCTCTAAATGCACTAAAATTCTACAATTAGCTAAGCTTGTGCCCTATAATTGTGCTATTAGGTGTCCTAAATAAGTTGTCGAGTGCTCCATAATTTGTTAGGTGGGGTTTTGAGAAGCAAGCTAGGGAAAACCCTTAGGAATAAATTAGAATGTCTAGGACATCTACTCAAAGTAATGACAATGACCTCTCTAGACCAACTAGTGGTGTGGGTGTTGCTATGTTGGCACTCAAAGTGTTGGAAGATTAGAGAGTCATTGAGTCAATATTGCAACATTTAAGCCCATAACTACCACCTTTAATAAAAGTGAATTTATCTTCACATGATGATGACATAATACCTTGTAATATTTAATAAATGAAATAATTGATTAATTTTAATTTCCTAGCTTAATAAATACCTTTCTACCTAAAAACTAATTCTAAGATTAGAATTGATTTTAATTTTCTAACTTTCTTAAGAATTAATTTCAATTTCCTAGATTGATAAATATCAACTTACTTAAAAATTAATTCTACAACTAAAACTAATTTTAATTTTCTAACTTCACTAATAATTACTTTCAATTTTCTAACTTATCAGATACTAACTTACCTAAAAACTAATTGTAATAGTAATCGTGAAGCTATAACTAATTTCAATTTTATAACTTAATTAAGATTTACTATCAATTTTCTTGGTTAACAAATACTAACTGAGAAATTAACTAATACTAATATTAATTTCATAATTTAACTACAAACTAATACTAATTTTTCCAATTAAGTAAAAACTATTTTTAATTTTCTAAATTGACAAATACCAAGTTAACAAAAGCAATACTTCATCAACGTGCTTATAATAAAATTATAATACCATTGGATAAAACTTTAACTTTAGAAATTAATATCATAGAATGAACTACAATATTAACTATTTAGTATTCAAAATATTTAATTTATACCTGCGTGTGTGTGTATTCATAGTAATTACTAAAATGATTCAATAATTTAAAACATTAAAACAAGTCCTTTAAAAATAAAAATTGATAAGTTATTGAATAAAATTACTTATTAAAATTTTCAGAACATTTATTTTACAAATCTTATATATATAAATTCTAAATATCTCAATTTCCTATTAATAAAATTTCTATAGAGGTTATTAAAAAGATCTTAAAGGAATTTGTCCTCAAATTCCATAATCGTCGTGAGTTTCATGAATAGATTGAGACAACTCGCATATATTATCCTAACTGTGAAAGACATATGAGATATAAAAAGGAGCACTATAACTTAATTCCTACCTCTAATCCTATATATCCATTATAACAGACATATTTTTCTTAATCAAGAAATTCCATGAGCATTACACATCATTTACATTCACTAAAATTTCTTCTTTATATTCCTCTATTACCAAACCTAACCCTTACTAACCAATCTACTCGAATTTAACAGTCTTGCTCCAAAGTCATCACTTTAAATCTAATGTATATAATTGAATAGAACCTCTCAATTCTATTTTCTTTGTCATTTATTCTCTACCTTTAGTTTTCAAAGTCTTATATGTATTCATATTGATAGCTCGCAACTAAAAGTCATGCTAAGTACGCATGTATTTATAATATATTGTCAAATACCTTGAGGCCCCAAACACACTTGGCTGCACTTACACACGGACAGGCAACCATTAAGGCCACACACGTACCCCCCATATCAACAACTGTGGGACAACACCACTTGTTCTAATCACCCGCCCTACACTAAAAATTTTTCATGCAATAGCACTTTTTCACAATCATCGATATATATAGTCCACCTAGGTATTAAAGAATACAAAGCAATCTACTAACAAAAACTGGTCACCCAGATGTTTTATCTCTTTTCAATTAGCATAATAGGGTAGCCATCTTGAGGCTTGTCTTATTGTTTCCCAATTCTATAAACTTCAGGTGCTTTAAAAAAAAAATAACAATCCATTTACTATTTCCTAGTTCCTACCTTAAACCAATTTCATTTTTCTCTTCCCAAAAAACCAAAAGCACCAAACTCAAATAATTCATAATTGAATCTTGTGATTCAATTCAATCTAAAGGAAAATTTCCATTATTGAACCCTAAATCATACAAGCTTAGTTCAAAAACCTTAAACAAATCTAATAAATCAAAAACTTAAATGCTAAAATAATAAAAAAGATTAGAAAACAAACAAAATGCAACAAATTTATGAAAACTTACCATTTAAAGTGTAGAGTACAAGGTAGCAAATCTAATGGCAATGATGGAAAATAGAGGATAGGAGAGGAAGAGATGAAAAGGAGAAAATAGAAGTCTAGCGTCGGGTTCTAATATAAATTACAATTTAGTAATAGATTCATTTATCACTAATACATTTTAATAAAATGGTACATTTTAATTAACAATTGGTACTGAGACATCCATCAAGAATTTCATAATTTATTGTCAAAAAATTTATTATACTGTGAAACAAAATTCAAATTTTTGTGTACATGTCCGTTACTAAATCTACTAGTAATTCAAAATAATTTTTTTATCCCATTACTAATTTTGTTAGTAAATTTTATTGACAAATTTAAAAATAAATATAATTTTAAGTTGAAAAATTCTAAAAATACACAACATTAGAGAAGGAATTATTGATGAATGATATAACATCCATCGCTAAAATCACAATATATATTTAACTTTTACAGGCTCAATTATTAACTATAATTTTGTCACTAAATCCAGATTTTTCTTATAGCATTTCTCATTTTAAAAAAAATCATGTTACTGCATAATTTAGACTTATAAATCCTCTCATTTTTATCCATTAAATAATATTTAAATACCTATAAATTTTCTTTAAAATTGTCAAGTTGCAAATATTTCATAACCAAAACTAGATTATAATGTGCCATTATCGAATTAGTACAATACGTCCATTTTAAATCTCCCTGCGAAGAAGGATGTTCAACAAGGTTACTAAGATCATTAATCGCTCTTTTAGTGACAGGGAATAGTGTAGGAATAGAGCAAGACTATATTGAGCCACCGGGAGAGTAAACCCTTCCCATATGTCAAGTTGAATAAATGAACGCAATCTTAACCTAAGAAACCAACTTGCACCTTAGTGCAAGCATTAAGTAAGCCCTAAAGGCTTTTGATTTTAGGCCGGTGGCAACACAGGATGCACTAATTCATGACTAGTAAGTTTTTTGAAATTGAATTGAATAGAATTATTTGAGTTATTAAATAGTAAAATGGAAAACTATTTGTAGCTTGATAGGCAATTCATAAAGGTCCTAATGAATTCCTAATTGAAATTTAAGGACCTCTTTTAATTGATTCTTAAAAAATAAAATATAAATATATTAAAATTTTCATGAATAATTTATTAACTGAATTTTTTTTGGTAACATATCTTGTATGTGTTTCTAAGATTAGGGATTTGTTCATTTTTCAAGGTCTCAAAAGGATGTCGAAACATATAAGAACTATTGAATTAAAATGTAAAAATAAGCATAACTCCCACTACTTCAGAAATGACAAAATTTTTAATACATGAAGAGGGGTTGATCTATATCATCTTGATTTCTTTATTTCTTTTGAGAATACCGAGTTGGGTTCTTCTCTTACTCATATTGAATAGATATGTTGAAAGAAGTTTTCTTCATGTGAAACTTGTTTTATTTAAATCAGAAAAATTATATGATTTTATGAAATCATGTGTTATTCTCAATCCCACTTTCAATAAGAGCAGCTGACGATTGAATCTAATTTTTTTCAAAAATATTCTTCATGTGAAACCTATTTTATTTAGACTAGGAAAATTATATGATTTTATAAAAACGTGTGCTATTACCTATTGCTCAAATTTGTAGTCAATCTAGCTGACAATTGAGTCTAATCTTTTCAAATATTTTTTCTATTCGTAATAATGTAAAAAAATGGCCCCATTCTAAGTTGCCAAAGAATAATGACATTGAATTTCTTGACCTTTTACCTTAAGATTAATCAAATATAATTCTTGGTAGAGGCAAGGGAGGAGATATAACCCAGTTACTTTCATTTTTTTGTCAGAGCACTAAATCAAATGAATATATATATATATATATATATATATATATATATATATATATATATATGATAAAGTAAGTAGCTGATTAACACCCTTATTTTCCCGGGCTTTCAAGTGTAATTGGAGCAGCAACAAAAGGAATAAGGCTTTTTTGTTATTAAAAAAAAAATCTTTGATAATGGTTGTAATATCATATGGTGAATCAGAATTTTTGGCTTTCGGCTAAAAGAAGTGCAGGATTGGTGTAAAGAGCTAAAGCGTGTAGAACCCAGAACTGAGTGCAGAACATCAAAGTGCAATAAAGCTCGAAAAGTGTCTGGATATATATCATTCCCTCCATAAACATCTGCCCAAAGTCTAAAAGGCTAGCAAAGCAACGAACGGATATAATTTGCTGATTGCAGATGCGCACAACCTCAAGATTTCCCACCATCTTTTGACTCTTTGAAATAAACTTTAATAGCTTTGAGAAATAGTTCTTGTATACTTACTGCTGACGTATTTATTATTAATCAATGAAGAAAATATAATTGCCAGTTCTGTAAAATATATATACATTGAAAATTTTTTAATAGATTAGGCAAAAGTAATGATGATCTTTTTTAAATTTTATCCTTTTTTTAATACAAAACTCTTTAGCATCTGTCAAATCATATTAAGTCTCCAGCTAATTTGAACTTGAATTAGATTAGTCTTTTTTTAAAGGTAAAACTCTTTTAATAATAACTTTTTTTTATAAAATTTGAATTTGAAACTTAAAAGGATCGAATTTAACTATTGTTGGTTTTTGGATTTTATCTTTGGTGATATGGGAATGTACCTCAATGACTTATTGAAATTACGTCAATTTATTTCAGTTGCACCAATTGTTGAACAAAAAGGACTCTGAAAGAGACGAATGAGAGCGACTAATGATACATCATGTTTCAACATAGTTTTGATCAACTTATCCAGCAAACTTGTGAATTGCTCTAAGTTAAATATTTCCCCTTTAGTATTGAAGTTTACTTGATGTTACCGTATGATCATGATCTGACTACAAAAAAGGGAATTGGAAATTCGGTTTCAATTTAAAAGAAAAATAGACATAATTTCGCTTTTAATTTGATATGACGAGTCTCGGGGAAAAAATTATGGATTTTAGAATAAAATAAAAAACTATATTTTTATTTCTTTGAAGTTAAAAAATTTTTACAAAAAAATTGAATGAAAGTTTTCACAAATCATAATTATTAAATCATTAAATAATGAGTTAGTGATAAAAAATTTGAATAATATTTTAGAAATCTTAGATTCAAACTTCCTTACTACCATTAAAAAGGAGGGAAAAAAAAGCTAATTATTTCACTTCCACCGGTCAGTTTTTTTTTATCAATTACTACTTTCCTGTGTGCTGATAATGGAGCTTTTCCATCAAAAAGTTGAATAGCTAAATTCTTGTTAGACCAAATTTAAAAACTCTAGGTTTAAGGAGAGAGTGTTGAGTAACAAAATCATCTTGGACTTTCTCATGTAATCGACAAATTAACATTTAATATCATCAATGAACTTTCGAGATGATATATTTAAGCGATTGAAAAATAAGTTGGACCTAAAAAATTGACTTTTTAGAATCAAGCCAAAGCCCTACCCCATAATCGCTTCTTAGTCTAATATCGAAGCAATATATTCTTACCAAGAAATTAGGCCCTTAAAAGGCATAAATGATACCAACAAGTTATAGGCTCAATAAAAAATATATTAGCTTTAGATAGATTTTATTTATTAATAAATAAAAATTTGAATCATAAAAAAATTATTAATAATTTAAATTTTAAAATAACTTTTCGCTTGATATTCTTTAAATAAAAAAATGGAAAGAAGACATTTTGAGAATTCCAAAGGCGCCGAGATTAGCGGTTCTGCGTGGTAATCAATGATGGAATTTTCTTAGTAAACAAGCAGAGGATTTCTCGTTGGTCTATGAATACGACCGCTATACTCCCGAAGGGTAAAAAAATGACCTCTTGTCCGACTCTGTCCGCCAACATCGCATGTTCTCTTTTATTCAAGGTGTGGCCCCCTAGTCCGGTTCCACCATTTAGCCATTGACGGCTTGCCACGTCACCATACAGATAGCATGTTCCTGACGTGGCAAGAAATGAATGGCTGGCATCGAATAAGAAATAGATGCTGCTGCAGTTTGCAGACGTCAAAATGAGAATGTAGAAATGGAAATGTTTGACACCAAAGAGTAAACTTCCGCTCGAAAAATATTTCAAGTATTACGTTTTTATCAAATTTATATCTTAGGTAAGATTTATGTTAATATAATTTAATAAAATTTATATTTTAATAAAATTTTGTTTTTTAATAAATATTAATTATATAAAATATAAATTAAAATTTATTTTAGGCTGGATTTAAATTTTTAGGAAACAAATTGTGATAAAGTTTACATTGAAAATGAAAATATTAAAAATTTAATATTTTGGAAACTAAAATAGGTTTAGTAAAAAAATAAAAAAGTTTTGAAAAAACAAAGCAAAGGAAGAAAAGGGTGTTCCGGGAACTTTTTAGATGTTTTTGGACAATAAAGAAAATGACAAAAGTGAATAACTTGTAGGAGAAGATTTAGATGCAATATTAATATAGTAGTGTATTAATATATTATTAAATTTAACTATTAATATATTATTATATAATATATTAAATTTAATGATATATTAATATAAAATTATATTAATAATATATCATGTGCTCTCTAAACTTCTGCTACGAGAACAAGAGCATTTTACTGCTGCTTGGATGCTGACCTCAATGACAAGGATTTTTTTTTCTCACTATTTTAGTTCTTATTTTCTTTTGATTTAAAAAAATAAAAAATATTATTTTTCTCCCAGAATTTATAATCAAAATTTATAATTTTTTATTAGAATTTACTAGTTTAATATAGAAAATTTTTTGCATCGCTCTTTCTATTAAATTGACATATCTAATATCCATTGAATATCGGGGAATACAAAACTTTAATGTTGAATATAAATAGAGTATTTATAAAATTTAAGAAACTAAAAATGCAAATATTTCAGGTGTCTTTATTTCAATTGTTATCATTTTAAAAATAACCTTTGGAGCAATACTTATTTCCATTAAAGTACTTTAAGTTTTTGTTCTCATAAAATAATAAATAGTTGAAATAGTATTAGCATACAATAATAAATATTTCTTTCAATTGAATATGTTATTTTATTATTGTTTTAATATTTTACCATATATAAGTTGATTTAATTTTTTCATCTGGTACATTTTAAATGGCGAAAATATAAGAAATCTCCTTATACTTAAGTTTATGTGTGAAATTTTTTCTGAACATTAAAAGTATGCAATAAATCCCCCTAAACTATATATATAGAGCAATTAATCCCATAGTTAAATTTTCATTCAAATTTTAATGATCATATACATCTCTACCTTCAGATATTTGGTTATTAAAAAGGGCTTAATAAAAAATGATGAAACTTGTCTAGTTAAAATAAGAAAAATAAATATAAATATCAAATTCAAAATTATTAAAAAATTAATTAAATTAGATAGCAAAAAAATTGAAAATATTCACATATATATCATAAATTATCTTTGTATTTATCATAATTTATTATTTTAAAAAATTAATAATTAAAAAGTGAAAAATGAGAAATACTTATGGTTATGTGAAATAAAAGAATACTTTCACAAACATGCAATAATCACTTATGGATCAAAGTTTCTCATAAAATTGGTTAATAATTATTGGCCAATGATTTTTTAAATAATAAATTTAAAATTAATTTTATAAATCATTAGCCTTACTAAATAATTTTTTTCGAAATTGTAGTTAACGCATTTTGTTAAAAAGTCACTATTTTGAGTTAAAAATAATAAGAGACAATTATGATTAATATTTATAGCACATATTAGAGAGTAATTCATTAAAATTGTAAGAATCAATATTTAAAATATTGAATACTTAAATATTTGAAGGTAAATATGCATGACCATTAAACTTTGGATAAAAACTTAACGGTAGAAGGTTAATGGCTTCATATATATAGTTTAGGGGCTATACTTCACTCTTTTAAAATTCAGAGGTTTTTCACAGGAGTTTAAGTATTAGGGGTTTCTAATATTTTTGCCACTTTATTCTTTGGCTTAAATGTAATTTTAATTTCCTCAAAATATAAATTTTAAAATTTTAAAATTTTAATTTAAAATGATTTATTTTAGTATATAAATGTTAAATTGGTACAATTTTAATCCTACTGCTTAATTTTTGTCAATTTTTTTAACCTTATAAAATCGTTTCCATATCATATTTTCTTTCTATTAATCTAAAATAACTTTTTTATAAGCGGAAAAGAAAAATTTTGTCCAAATTTTAAGATTTTTTAATAAAATTAACGGATTGTATTTTGAAAGTTAATTATCTATAAAATTTTAAAAAAATATGATTTATTTTAAAAAAACAACAAAATAAATATTTAAAAATCAAACAAGAATTAATAAAAATTGATGGAAGTAAAATAAAAGATCAAAGTTGCATTAATCTAATATTTATAAAACTCAAAATAAATTACTCTAACTTAGACAAATCAAAATTATATAATTTATATTTTAAGAGGATTAAAGTTGTATAAAACATTTATTTTTAGTATATCATTAAATTTAAACCTAGCTTAATTTCACAATAAATTATATGTATTGTTGTTGTGGCTAATTTATAAAAAATAAAATCATTTTAATATGCATGTATAAATTTATCCTTAATTAAAAAAATATAATTACGAAAGAAAGAAATTACCGGATAAGTGTACAAAACAAAGCAAGTACGGGGAGATAAAGTGAGAGGTAGCCAGCAAGCATGCAGGCAAAGCCCGGGAAGGATGCAGTATGCTGAAGCAAGATCAACTACGCAGGTTCGGGATTTTTAATTTCCGTTGTTACGTTTGGATTTAAAAACTAAAATTGATAATTTAATTATTAAAAATTTATATTTTATAAATTAAAATATTTTATTTAATAATAAGTAAATAAAATTTATAAATTATTTAAATATTATAAATAAAACATTAAATTATGAAATTTAACATTTAAATTTAACTAAAATAGATTCATTTTATATGTTTTACATTTACCCTTAAAACGTCATATCGACCATCATTTTTTACTTATGAGAATTAAGTAAAATTATCTATTTTTAATATAAATATTTAAAATTTTTAATATTTATTAAATACTTCATCAAAATATAAGGTAGATGTAATTTTAAATTCTTCATTTTATATAATAAAATTCTTACTTAAAATAATTAATATTTTTAAAAATTTCCAATCATCTACTTAAAGAAGAAATTTTACTATTTAAATATTCTTATAAAATGAAATCTCTCTCCTAAGTACTTCATCCAAACTTAATATGAGGAAAATGTTTGATATAATTCTTTTTGGTCGGTGGATTATAAATTCTTTTTTAATAAATAATAAAATTAGATTGTGGAGGGAAAAAGAAATTAAAAATTAAATTAATGCATTTAAGAGAGTAAAAATAGTTTTATGTAAACTTGTAATTGCAATGATTGCAACTTCGCAGAAAAATGTTGTCATTGGGAGTTCAATTTAGATCCAACATAAAAACAAACCTTGACAAGCTTTTTCATGAAATTGAATGCATTGGAATATTATGGTCATAGAAACTATTGACTTTGAATAATACTGATGACCAATATATATTATTTGATAATTAACTGATTCAATTAATTATTAATTAATAATTAATTATATTAGTTAATTTAATTAGTTGATAATATTAATTATTTGAGTAAAAATATTTAGTAAAATTAGTTATTTCCTGTTATGGTCATGGAAACTATTGACTTTGAATAATACTAATGACCAATATATTTTATTTAGCAATTAACTGATTCAATTAGTTGTTAGTTAATAATTAATTGTATTAACTGATTTAACCAGTTGATAATATTAATTGTTTGAGTAAAAATATTTGATAAAATTAGTTATTTTCTATTAATTGTTTATATGTCAAATAACATATAAGGACACATATATATATTATGATTTATTTAAATATTTTTTAATTTAATAATATTTTATATTTATTACATGATTTATTTTTAAGAAATATAATAATTTATTTTTAAATAATTTTTTAAATCATACTTGCTTAAAATATGATAAATCTAAAATATAATTAAATATTTATTTTAAAAAATAAATTATTATATTTCAAAAATATTTTATAGAAATTAATAATTATTATTTAATATATTTATTTGATATTTTTTTAATAAGGATATAAATAAAAATATATATATTATTTAAGGATAATTTTATATTTTTACAAACCTATTATTAATAAACTAATTGAAAATACTGAGTTCACTAACTTTTTTAAATTAACTGATTGAGTGTCAATCAACTAATTAAATAAATTATTTGCTAAACAGTTAAATTAACTGATTGAATTGATTAAACAATTAAATATTATCAAATCAGTTAAAAGTTCTCTAAAAAATTCTTTACCAAACACCTTCTTAATTTAAACAGTCACCTCGGTGTAAGCTTTTTTTTTTTTTCTTGTTTGTAGTAAGTATCTCGATTATATTAACCATTTGATTCCTTAAAATAACATATACAAATCCAAAGTTGATTATATATAATTGAAAAATAACCTAGGATTTGGATAGAGAGCACTTTTTAGGAATGGACAAATTTGACGTTTTTTATATTAATTTAATAGATAATGTTACAGGAAATTTCATCTAAAAGACAAAATATTTTTATTATTAGATTGTATATAATAAATTAAAATTTATATTTTTAATTTTAATTTATTTATTTTAAAATTTAAAAAATAATAATTTAATAATAAGATATTTAACCTTTTGAAGGAAAATCGTTTAGCCTAACTCATTCTTTCAATTTATTTATATTTGGCGACCTTTCTTCAGCGTTCTCGTGATTAGCTTAGAAAAGTTTTCCATATTAAAGTCGAGAAAGGGACTTTAAACAGGACATTCGGGTTTTTTTGGTAGATGATAATATTAGGGGACATTGTTGAATATTACTTTAAGGTAGTATACATATAATTAATTACAAATTTTATTAGTCTTTTTCATAAAACTTATAACATTTCACATAAAATTTGTCATTTTTTTTTATAATGGCACAAGTTATAAAAGTATGACTATTCACATAAAATTTATGTTTTTTTTACGAAATCTTAAATTTTTTTAATAAATCTTGTAAATTAATAATAATTGTAATATAAAGATTTTAGGAGTTGTTATAAAATTTTATGAAAAATAATAAATTTTATATAAAATATTACGAATTCAATAAAAATAAAACTCATAAAATTGCATACTTATAACCTCTCAACTTAAAAAAAGTGAGATGGAAGAACCCCATAAGCTTAGCTGTCTTCAGTGTGGGAGATGAATGAGACTACTTCACCAAAGACTTCTGAGAAGAGGCCATTGTAATTTCTCTAAATATTTTATTTGATCTATGTTTTCATAATTATGTATTATTGATCACGTATCATCTTGCATTATCTTAATCATCTTAGTAGCTTCTACTAAAAGAACATTGAAACCCACATGTTATGACATGGACAAGTTCAAATTAATGAATCAAGTGCCTCTGATATTAAGGGGTCGTTTGGTTTGCAGCAAGAACATAGGAAATTGTATTTCCCAAGATATAAACTACTGTAGAGTTGTTTGGTTTGCACAAATGAGAGGAAATAAATCTTCCTGGGAACTTGTGTTTCCCATAAAACACGGGAAATTACTTACCCACTCCCCCCTAGGTAAGTTCTATTTCCTGTATGTTTAACTAATTCATAGACAAAAATATCCTTACTAAAATTAATTAATACCAATTTTACCCTTTTAATTGATTATCAGATTTTACTTTGTGAATATTCATTTTAGTTAGTGTTACTATTATTTTACAATTTGCTTATATATATATATTACATGACATATTTTATTATTATTATTTTATGAAAAAAATTTAAATATTTAATTTAAACGAATTAATTAACAACATACTTTTATTTAATTCCTACGTTATTTTATAACCCATTTATTATTTTATTTTTTTATTTTTTTATTTCATAATTTTCTTTTACTTCTTTTTTATTTTATCTATTGCTATTATTTGAAAGTTAGATTATAATTATTAAATATTATAAATATAATATGATATATTTAATTTGATTATATAAATATTTTGAATAAATTAAAATTTTAATATATATTATATTAATTGCATTATATAATTATATATTCTATTTGTTGATTGAAATTATCTGAATATTAAAATCAATTTTTTTTAAATTTTATAAATATTTTTTAATATTAAATTTCAAACCCTATAATTCAAATTAAATATATATATACAAACACACACACACACATCAATTAGAATTAAAATTTTCTTAATTAGTTACTGTTTAGAGAATAAATAGTAATATGTCATTATTTAATAATTTAATTTTTAATTAAACTTAATTAATCTATTTATTTGAAATTTTCAATTGATGTTACTGTCTTGGAACGTAACAGTAACATGTTACTGTCTAGAGAAAAAATGGTAATATGCTATTATCTATTTATTTGAGATTTTTAATTGATGTTACTGTCTTGGAACATAACAGTAATATGTTACTATCTAGAGAAAAAATAGTAACACACTATTATTTAGCAATTTGGTTGTTAATTAAATTTATTTATCCATTTATTTAGGAACAAAACAGCAACATGCTATTATTTAGCAGTTTGATTGTTAATTAGACATGATTTATTCATTTATTTAAGGTTTTTAGTTAGTGTTACTGTTTTAGAACGAAACAGTAACATGTTACTGTCTTGGAATGAAACAGTAACATGCTATTATTTAGTAGTTTGGTTGTTAATTAGACATGATTTATTCATTTATTTAAGGTTTTTAGTTAATGTTGCTATTTTAAAATGAAACAGTAACATGTTACTGTCTTGGAACAAAACAGCAACATGCTATTATTTAGCAGTTTGGTTGTTAATTAGACATGATTTATTCATTTATTTGAGGTTTTTAGTTAGTATTACTGTTTTAAAACGAAACAGTAACATGTTACTGTATTGGACGAAACAGTAACATGCTATTATTTAGCAGTTTGGTTGTTAATTAGACATGATTTATTCATTTATTTGAGGTTTTTAGTTGGTGTTACTGTTTTAGATCGAAACAGTAACATGTTATTGTCTTGGACGAAACAACAACATGCTATTATTTGGCAGTTTGATTATTAATTAGACATGATTTATTCATTTATTTGAGATTTTTAGTTGGTGTTACTATTTTAGAACAAAACAGTAACATGTTACTGTCTTGAACGAAACAGCAACATGTTATTATTTGGCAGTTTGGTTGTTAATTAGACATGATTTATTCATTTATTTAAGGTTTTTAGTTGATGTTGCTGTTTTAGAATGAAACAGTAACATGTTACTGTCTTGGACGAAACAGCAACATGCTATTATTTGGCAGTTTGGTTGTTAATTAGACATGATTTATTCATTTATTTGAGATTTTTAGTTGGTGTTACTGTTTTAGATCGAAACAGTAACATGTTACTGTCTTGGGCGAAACAGCAACATGCTATTATTTAGCAGTTTTGTTGTTAATTAGACATGATTTATTCATTTATTTGAGGTTTTTAGTTGGTGTTACTGTTTTAGAACGAAACAGTAACATGTTACTGTCTTGGAACGAAACAGTAACATGCTATTATTTAGCAGTTTGGTTGTTAATTAGACATGATTTATTCATTTATTTAAGGTTTTTAGTTGATGTTGTTGTTTTAAAACGAAACAGTAACATGTTACTGTCTTAGAACAAAACAGCAACATGTTATTATTTAGCAGTTTGGTTGTTAATTAGACATGATTTATTCATTTATTTGAAGTTTTTAGTTAGTGTTACTGTTTTAGAACGAAACAGTAACATGTTACTGTCTTGGACGAAACAGCAACATGCTATTATTTAACAGTTTGGTTGTTAATTAGACATGATTTATTAATTTACTGTCTTGGACGAAACAGTAATATGTTACTGTCTTGGACGAAACAGCAACATGTTATTATTTGGCAGTTTGGTTATTAATTAGACATGATTTATTCATTTATTTAAGGTTTTTAGTTGGTGTTACTGTCTTGGATCGAAACAGTAACATGTTACTGTCTTGGAACGAAACAGTAACATGTTACTGTCTTGGAACGAAACAGTAACATGTTACTGTCTTGGAACGAAACAGTAACATGCTATTATTTAGCAGTTTGGTTGTGAATTAGACATGATTTATTCATTTATTTGAGATTTTTAGTTAGTGTTACTATTTTAAAAAGAAACAGTAACATGTTACTATTTTGGAACGAAACAGTAACATATTACTATTTAGTTTACAAATAGTAATAAATTATTTTTTAATAATTTTATTTGTTAAAAAAATTATTATAACACTACTAGACACCAAAAGAATTAGGAAGAAAAATTTTAATATAAAATTCGAATGAATTTAAATTTATAAAAATAAAATCAAATTTAAAAAAATAACAAAAAATTAAAGAAAAATTAAAAAAATCATTAAAAAAGGCCTTTTTTGCCAAATCAAAGTGGGCAAAATACCTTTGGTATTTTGCAAGCACGTAAATCTCGAAAAGTTACATGAAATAAAAAAAAAATTCACTTAAAACGGATAATCAAGCATAAAGTTATGATCATTCAAAGTTTTGAACTCAATTTATACGTTTTTAACCAAATAGACTTCATCAAACCCACATTTTCTTATTTTCTGTTGAAAGAGCAAATGAAAAAGATTGAAAATAAGTGGTCATGCAAACATTGGTTAACTAATAAAAAATTTATGACTTTTAAAAATTTTTAATTTACCACCGTATTTACACAATTAAAAAAAGAGTAATTTCAGTATATAATATTCATAAATCATAAAATTGGAACCTATTTAAAAAAAATCTGGCGCTATCACCTCTTTAAAATCAATTAATATCTATTAATATATATTAAGTTATTATTGAGGATATTGTAGTCATTTCATTGTTATTTCCTAGGAAATTTAAAGTTGAACCAAACAAAACATAAGAATTTATTTCTTAGGATATGTGACTTCCTTTATGTCAACCAAACAACATTTAAGGATTTCCTAGGAAGTGTATATAGTAAATAACTTCCTAGGAAATTCAACTTCCCATGAGAAGTTATTTCCTGCATGAACCAAACGACCCCTAAATATAGTTGTTACGAAATTGTAAGGCCACGTAAAGAGATATACAAAAGTGTTGTGATTTAAGTTATTTGTTATAAATGAGATTGAACATATTGAATTTCATGAAAATTAAGATGGGGTTGATGTGATATATTTGATAATTAAATATTAGATTGGTAAATATTTACGGAAAGATAAAATAAATCCTAAGGTGATAAGATTAAATTTGTGAAGAGATAAAAATGATTAGAAGTTACAAGACACTTATTTGTCTAATTATTTATCCACTAATTATATATTACTGAGTTATTTCCTCTTAATCAAAATATTATGATTTGATGATGTTATTATATACTGAATGATGAGTTTAGAATTGAGTGAACTTGTATGCTTAATTTTTATTTATGAATTAATGTTACAATTACTAATAATTAAGCTATGGCATTGTCTAAGATGCATGTTTTGATAAAAGAGAGTAAATCTAGTTAATAAGAGTTTAAACATTTTCTTAAATTTATCGATGCTATGGTGTTTCCTCACTAAATCTAGGCTTAACCCTCTATACTTTTATTTTACAAATTAATAGGTTGAGCTTCCTCCACCGTCACCTTAAAAATAGACTTCTTAGAAACTTTTGAATATAGTTTTGGGTAGTAATAAATATTTTTATTTGTAAATAGATGTTTTGAGCTTTAGATTGTATAGAAAAAAAAAGAATACAGGAATACAAACTCATCTTGATTAGTGCTAGTTAGGTTGACTTATCCTCAAATTAATATAAATTATAAGTAAGTCTAACTTCTCTTATTGTGGAACTATTTTGATAAATGAAATATCTATATTTTCTCAATACTATTTATTATTTTCCTTTAATATCTCAAACTTGTTTAAGTGAGCTAACAAGAGAAATAGGTTAAATTGATGAAAATTGATTGGTCAGATTTCACAATAGTCACAATTAAGGTTGGATCATCACATTAAACTCACATTTACTAAAAAGAAAGTGTGAGCATATATCTCTTTCTTTTAAATAAATAATTTATGAATTCTAGGATATGTTTAGTTATATTTTTATATTTTTAAAAATTATTTTCAAAAATTATTTTTAATTTTAAAAAATTATTGTCAGATTGAAAGAAAACAAAAAATAGATAATGATTGGTATTGCAAATAAAAAAATATTTTATTTAATTATAAAATTAATATTTGAAAAAATAAATTAAAAAATTAAAATTTTTTTATTTTTTATTTTAACTTAGATATTTAAAATTATGATTTTAAAAATAAATTTTAAAAATAAGATGTCAATTCTTCTATTTTTAACAGTAATAAACGAACATATCAGAATATGTATTTGCCATCCAAGATTCTTCTGTATAACTATAAACTTACTCTCACTAATGTTATCATGATATTGTACGTACAGCTTCATTTTTGCTGAGTAATTGTGTAATAGTGGTTCAGATAAGTCTCCTCTATGTGATCTTAAGTGGTAGATTCAGTAGTATCTCAATAATTTTAAAATTTCAGATGTTATGATAATTTTAAAAATTATAAATTCAAAATTATTTAGTTATATTTATTAAAAATAAATAATTATAATTAAATTATTTCAATTTAATAATTTTAAAATTTATCGTAATTTTAAATTTTGAAATCTTTATAGTATCGTAACAATTACCTCATTAAATAAGTTGGAGTGTTTATTGTTATGTTGTTTGTAAATGTGGGACAACAGAGAAAGGGGTAGGCTTGAGTTTATATACAGCTACATTGCTTATTTAAGATATTTATTTATAGACTTTAAATTTAATGCTTTATGCTTAAATTATTTTCATTATTATCATTTTTTCATATATCACATCATTTATATACAGTCAATTTTTTTAATCAGTGGTAAAAATTTAAAATTACTCTCACTTTTTATAATTACATAATCTTTTTAATTTACTAATAATATAAAGGATTTTACATTAGCAATAAATCAAATTTCAACTCTTTTTATAAGGAAGGAAGTTTGAGAAAAATAATAAGAAGCAAAGAAATTGTGACCAAAGAATACAAGTTCGATAATAATATAATACATATATATATATATTCACATATAAGAAATATCGCAACAAGATGGCAAATTGGCGTCTCAAGAATCGTCTAAATAATATTTTGGAATATGAAATATATTTTAAACTGAAAGGAATAATTTGTCAAAATATGTATTCATTATTTGCTAGAAGAAGTTATTTTCGAAGAGTGATTAATTGTCTGATGAAGGCTTACTGAACAATCCAAATTCTAAGTGGAAAAATAATTTTAGTATATAATATGAGAATAATTAAAATTTGAATGCATATACTAGATGTCAAGCTTAAATATAAAATTTGATTTGATCTAAGTGCAATGCATTTTTTTTAAGTTTCTTTTTCTATATTTCAAATTTGTATAGAATCTAATGAATTAGTTACTGACTTTTTTTAAAACAAATATACATATAACTAATTAATTAGGCATTCTTTTCCCTTTTTTTTTGGCAAAAGGCATTCTTATTCTACATTTTTCAAATAATAGTAGAAATGATAATTCACTTAATATATACATGCAAAATTTTTTGAAATCCACACATAATGAGAAATATATCTCTTAAAACAACATCAAATATTATTGTATTAAAGCATCAACTATTCAGACTCTTTGTTATAGAAGAATTTGGGTAAGGTATGAAATTATACTAAGGAAGGTGCTAGGAAATTGATAAATGATAGTCTCTTAACCCATTTCTAGAAGGATTGTTGGTGGGGGGATATTTGTTGTCAAACCTGCATAACCAGAGCACTTCCTTAATCTATGTTATGAAAGAAATCAAAAGAAATTATAATTATAATTTTGCAATATTTTTTTATCTTGACTTTTATGTTATGACATGAGAAAAATTAAAATAAATTACAAAATAATTATGAAAGATTACATATTTATGTTGTGTAAATCCATCTCTCAATGTTATCACCACACAAAATAAAACAGTGAATTAACTTTCTCAATAATCTCTACGTCTGCACAATAGAGTGAATTGATAGAGCACTTAAACCTTAGATTACAAAGATGTTATTTATAAATTAATTTGGGTTGTAAATCCTGTCCATCATGAGATCCATAGCTATGTTATCAGTATTAGATTAAGTACCCAATTGCCCACTAGTTAAGTCACATAGACCTAATTAATAATAATCTTGTTTCATTAATACATTGTGTATAGTTCATGAATTATTTAACAATCTCCTACTTGGACATATATAATTTATTAATGTAGCCATAAATGAATTAATATTAATACAGAAATGGTACTTATACACCTGTAGTCTAATTGAGTTCATAAATGTCTGATAACATAAATGCTATATTTGAAGGGATATTAGTAACAACACATATGAGACACTCACGCCTTATTGACCAATGTCATTAAAATGTGTAGAATAAGACTTATGCAACTTTATGTGACTACATGTAAATTTACGCACAATTAATCCTGTATCCACCTAAAATGCCTAACACATATGATCATAATAATGAGATAGGATTTAAATATCTCTAATTACATGCAATATCCCAGGGTACGCATAAAATGTATGGCGACAAGATGAATATCTCAATATAAGTATTTCCTTTAAATATGTCATAAGACATTAATGAGCTCACATAATCAAAATTCCTACTAACCTAAGACATTAGAAAAAGGCTTAGGTGAATTCACATTTTTCACATGATCATGCTTTCATATATATCCTTAAGGTTTCTAGTTAGTGGATTCGCAAGCATACAAAATGTGAAAATTCAGTAATATACTTGTATATTTTCTCTCTCATAAATAGGTAAATTAATTTGAAGTCCTTTACATGGGTAAATTTGTCATTGCTAAGAGAAAATCCATAATAGTGACATTGTTATAACATAAATCTAGTTAGAACCAAGAAACACCAAACTTATCAACTTGATAAGGAAAATATAACATATAACATGTCCTGCCCTTTTATAGAGGTTATTATAGTTAACTGCACAATAATTTTACAACACAAAACCTCTTAATGTATGTCCAGTCATAATTTTATTATCGCTTGGATGATTGATAAAGTAAGTCTAAGTAACTTATACATATGAGATCTCCCGATTTCCTTTAAGTCATTGTGAAATTAATTATATCACCTGGATACAAGACGGTTTGTAGTCCAAAACCACTTTTCATAAATAATAGGTTACATACAATTGATGCATATGGGACAATTCTTATCATTTAGTAAAGTATTTGAATCTCATAAATTTTAACTGTCAAATCAACAAACATGAGAGTAAACTAATATATTGAACTCTTTTAATACCTAGGATTTGTGTATGATAGGCCTACCACACAAATAATATTGGGCTTATCACATTTTATTCTTAAGCTTTTAATTAAGTTTGTACAAATTACTTTGTTTTTTAACTAACATGTGTATCTATGCCACGCGGATCCAAAATTTCAAAAAATACTTGTATATTCTGATTTATTTTGCTTTTCTAATTTTAGTATTTCTCACATATCTTGTCAAGTTATAAGAATAAACTTTCTTTTTAGTTAATATCACTCCCACTAAAACGAAATTACTTTAGACTATAAGTGAATTTTAAACACTTATAAGGAGGAAAGTCTTTATAGTCCTTAATTACCAACCTGACCCAGAACTTATAACTCTACTTCGCATCCCTTTTGCAATTAAAATTATATGTTCACACTAGATCAAACCATGGGACATAGTTAAATTAGTTAATAATGGAACTGACACATATTATCTTTCACTCCTATTATTTAAGTATTTTAACCACTCCCACTATTAAATAATATCTTAAAACAATTTAAAATTTATAGATGATTTCAAAAAATTGATAAATATGAAAACAATTGGGCTATGCACCAAACCAAGTATTTTATTTAATTTCATAAAATAAGATGAAACGTCTATCAAACATAAACAAGATAAGTTCATAATTGAAAAACAAAATAAAAAATTTAGAAATTCTTTTACGTATAAGCTTAATGAAAATAACTATCTCTAACTAGTGAGCTCCCTTTTTAGATTTCTCTGACTTTTTCTTTTTCTTCTCCAACTATTTCTTAAATTTGAAGCAATTTGCTTTCTTATGCCTAAATTTCTTGCAAAATAGACATTTGCCCTTAAACTGGGCCTATTTAGGTTTTAGACCATCATCAGTTTGCTCTTTCTTACCATTATCTAAAGACTTTCCATGGTTATCCTTAAAATATTCTCTCACCCTTTGTTTGGAAGTAGAACCATGAGCCATCATATTAACTGCATAGGTTTTCCCTTTTCTGATATTCTTTTTCGCTTAGCTTAAAATAACTATCATGTTATTCACTATCCATTCACCTTTTTGAGTTCGATAAGTAGCTTTTGAACATCAAACTTTGACGATAGTGACTCTAAAACGCTCTAAACAAAGAAATCATCATCTGTATGAAGTCCCAAGGCCTTTAACTTGTTATGATAATTAGTAAGATTTAAAATGTGCTTTCAAACTCTTCTAATTCCATCATAAAAAGTCTTTTCTAGCAATAAGAGATAGTAGGCCTTTTGCGCTTTATCAAATTTCTTAAATTTTTTCACCACAAATTCTAGAAAAGTTTTTACATTTGTAGTATCAATTATGGGGATGCCTTCTCTAATTGTTAGGTCAATTGAATACTTTAAGATCATTAGACAAATTTTATTAGATTCCTTCCATTTTTCATGTCTCACGTTCATATCTACAAGCAAATTTGGTTCAAGTTTGACTTCTAGTTCATTGATTGCCATGTCTAGCCTAGCAATTGTTAGGTACAATCTTATAGATTTGGTCCACTCATCATAATTTATCCTATGTAACATCTTTATGGAGGTCAATTGCATGTGCAAAACAATTAAGGAAAATGTATTAAACTATTAAATGCATGTACATACTCAATCATGTGATCATTTTCCTCTCAATCATGTAATTCCATATAGTATGGTATTATAAAATTCAATACCAAAAGGTATTTAAAATCTTTACAACATAATATAAGAGTCAAATGTCATGCTTCTAAAATACTAACACCAAAAGGCATTTAAGTAATTTAGATACACAATATTCAACTCTACACTTACATTATAACCAACCAATTGTATTAACAACATAATACTAAATGGCATTTATGTCATTAATATAATCTTTCACTCTTTAAATAATTTTCCTTATTAAAATCAAACCAAAATTTATGCAATTAGCACTATAAAAGCAGGTATGCAATTATATAAATTTTTATGGCATAATGCAAGTTATTTACAATTTTTCTTTAATAAATAAAAATTCCAAAAATTATTAAAATATACAAACAATATCCAAAATTCTTCAAAAATTTTAAGAGGTGGATCATATGTCAAAGAACATATAGTAAAATCTTTGGCTTATAAGCCCATTTTAATATTTAAATGAAAGAGGTAAAGATTAATTCAAATTATTTTTATTTTGAAAAATTTCAAAAAAAGGCCTATCGGAAAGAACTTAGAGAATGGAGCTCAGTGGTATGTGCACTGCCACTAGTTGCTGTTAATAGGGTGATACGTGGCCCCTATGTACTAGTCGTGTGGCTGGGCTTGAGCGTAGCGCATTATAAATCATCACTTCCACCCAACTGTGTAATTTTCAAGTCATCTAGACCTGGTTCGCAACTTGAATAAAATTAGTAGCTATCAAGCCATTTTCAATGAGATTTTTGGTGCATATCCCCCTACGATTTTCTAACCCAACCTCTTACAATGTAGCTTAACTATTTCAAGCTTAGAAAACACCCAAAATATAAACTTCAATTTTTCAAAGATTTGGTTATGGACATATTAGTTTTTAAGGGGTGAAACTTCTATGTTTTATGTAATCACAGATGCCAAAATTTTCGCTAAGGACCCAAATTTCATATTAGGTCTTCAAGGACCTAGACTTCTATGTTTTATATAATCACACATGCCACATTTCAAGTTACCCATGGTTTGCTCTCTTACTTTTTTCTCAAATTACTAATATAACTTAAGGTTCATTAATGGGGGTTTACAGGTTCGCATTGGATTTTTGAGTTTTTTTAATGCAATTTTTTTATCAAGTTTATTAGTTATGTATCAATTATCTACAGAGATTTGATTTTTAAGATCAGCATGGCAATATCTATATATTGTTTAATTTTGAATATCATTCCTTCAAAATTAACAAACACACATATGCATACAACAACACTTCTACAAAATTATCCACAAATATAATGAACATCCACAATAAAATTTATAATATTACTCAATTCTAAAATCACATTAAAATTATATAGAACTCTAAGCTATAATTAGAAGTCTAACCAAGCTCTAATACTAATTGAAAAAAATCAAAAGAAATTATAATTATAATTTTACAATATTCTTTGATCTTGACTTCTATATTATAGCATGAGAAAAATTAAAATAAGTTATAAAATAATTATGAAAGATGACATACTTGTATCATGTAAATTTATTTATCAATGTTATCATCACAAAAAATAAAACATTGGATTAACTCTTTCAACAATTTCTGTGTCTGCACAATAAGGTGAATTGATGGAGCATTCAAACCCTACATCATAGAGATGTGAGATAGAGACCCTTTATTTATAAACTAATTTTTATTGTGGATTCTATCCATCATGAGATCCATGCCTATGTTATCAATATTGGGCTAAGTACCCAATTACTTGCTAGTTAAGTCACATAGGCCTAATCAATAATAATTCTATTTCATTAATAAATTACGTATAGTCTACAAATTATTTAAATGTTAGAGAACAAAGTCACAAGTTACATAAATGTGAATGGAAACTAAAACTAACATTTTATTCTAACGGTTGGATAAAGAAATTATTCTAAGAGTAGTCACAATACATTCTCCATTTCCTAAATTCAATCTTAATGTTTGGAGATGGAAAACTTTTGTTAATGGAAACTTTAGCATAAAGCAAGCATACTGTGATATAATGGTTCATTCTATGGAAAATGTTTATCCTATGTTGAAGAGAGATTGGCGATAGGAAGGCCAAAGAAAGTGCATTTATTTTTGTGGAAAGTTTGTGAAAATGGCTTGTTTACAAATAACGAGCGATATAGGAGAGTTATGGGTTCTAATGTTTGTAATCTTTGTCATAGGCACAATGAGAACATAATGCATACGTTAAAAGATTCCCCCTTTTACAGGAACAATATGGAATGGGTTGTTGCATAGTAAATATAAAGCATTATTTTTCAGTTTAGAGAAGTAGGAAAGGCTTGAATTGGATTTAAACAACAACTTCAGGAGGATTTCTAGCTATGATTTGTAATTGGTGTAGAGGTTGGCCACTTGATTTTTATGGCATTATTAGAACAAGCACACTTTCAATCCAACATTTACTAGCTCACCTAAAACAACTGTCATCATGCTCAACTACATCTCTGAGTATTGCAATGCTCCTGGTGTTATGGTGGTGCATCCACTAAGAACATATCAATGAGTTCATGTTTCATGGAAAAGACCTCCTACTGATTAGATATGAAGCATCCAAAAATAACTCAAGCATTGTTAGGTGTGGTGGAATTTTTAAATATTCTAGTGACGATTAGTTAATAGGTTCTTCTTACAATTTGGGAATTTGCTTTTCACCAATTAAGGAGCTTTGGGGCATGTTATATGGTCTACGCCTTGCTTAGCAGATGGATTTTAGATAAATAATTTTAAAGTATGATTTCAAGATGTTAGTTGATTTGTTAGCATGTAATTTAAATTGTTGGATCAGTTTTAAGGCTTTTCTTTTTTATCAATGTGATGTTAATTTCTCTAAGAAAAAGGTTAATGTGATTAATACTTATAAAATATGCAAATTGACTAATTTCATATAATGCAATTTAGGATTAAAGACTTTAGATTTTCTATCTATAAAATTAAGAATGTCAATTTTGTTGCATATTATATTATATTTTAAAAGACCAAGTCCTACATCGAGCAAATTAAGCCTCAAGAGAATATTTATATATGAAATTTCTATTTTATATAAAATAACAAAAAAAAAAAATAGTAAGCTCATGTGCATGAAATAGGTCAAAGCTAATGTAAAACAGTGGATTTATCTCCTTTGCGTACAAATATCACGTGAGGTGTTTTTGCATATACTATTTCTCTTATTTTCAAAACAATACTCTTCTCCTCTTTATTAAATTATATTTCCTGTTGTTTGCATTCTATTCTGATTGTGTATTTACAATACTTTTCTTCACACAAGAGGTTTGGTAATTCCTTAAGGGAAGTAACTTGTATCACGCATGTCAAATTACACAATCATTTTTTTAACAAATTCATAATAATATTACTTCGATCTCTACTTTTTGTACTATTAGAATATAATTTTTTTATTGAATTTAGGATCCGTTGTATTGTCTAAAAAAATAGATAAATAAATATGACAACCATGATAACTCATTATCCGTAAAATTGACATTATAAGTTAAAGTGAAATAAATGTCAGCTAAACCTGTTATTGTAAAAATGGTAAATTTAAAAATTTAATATTATTAATTACTGCTAAGGAACAGACGATTTAAAAGTGGGTGGCGCGAAAATAACTGTCCCTACGACTCCCTCCATTCCCAACTGAAACCGTTTTTCCTTTTTTTTTTCTTTATTTTTTGAAAAGAAAAACGTTTCGGTGGTACGAAATCATAAAAAATTTCTCTTCCTTTAACTATTTCGCATCTCCGTTGCAAATTTTGACTCCGGCTACCGGCCGTTCTCTCTCCCTTTGTATCCGACGACCAGTTTCTGAGATTCTCGTACGACGTGTTCCTTCTTTGAATTTGGCTTGAGGGACCAGAGTTGAGAATTCTCTCTCTTTGTTCATTTAGGTTGGAAGATTGAAGTTTCTGATGGGTTACATTCTATGAAGGTTTGAGTGTCAAATAGCTTTAGAATGATCGGAGGGAGTAATTTTCTCGGCAAAGGTGAGGACTTTTTAGATTTCTGACTAGTTTTCTATTGGAAGCTTGCTTGGTTCAATCTAGATCATGGACGGGGGTCTGAGTGTGCTTTTGATCAGGTTCTGTTAATAGTTTATCATCATCACCCAGAAAAAAAAAGTTAATTTTTATAATTTTTTTTTTGGATTGAAACAAAGGGTTCATCTTTTCAATCCCAGAATTCTGGGTGAAAATTTTCACTTAGCTCGTATTGATTGATTAAACCAGAATTGTTGTTTGAGATTCAAATTCAATGAACTTGGTTTTCGGATTCCTTCTGGGAGGCTTTTTTTTTTTTGGCTGGAGTTTTCCGAGATTACAGGAACAGTGAAACACTGAACTTGTCTTCAATAAGAAGAGAGACCCGAACCTGTCAATACGACGTATATGATGGATCCTTATTCAGAACTTGATTCTATAACTCTTTCAAGTACTCAATAATTTCCCGGAAAAGGAACTCTTTTTTATTTTTCCTCTCCTTGGGTTTCATCGATATGCGTCCATAAAATATACCAGAAATAATTCTCGGTTTCAAATAAATTTACCAGTGCTCTTATTTTTGCAGAAAACAATGATCCCCACCTTCTAATTTCATTAATTTTATCTAAGAATCATATTAGGTTTGCACAATAAGTTTATTGGGATGGACAGTGATCAGCCCTGCACGTGGAGCTTCATCTCCTTACCCATCTTCCAGTGAACATCTAAATAAATTAATCAATATAATATCATGCATACAAACAAAAAGCGTAATTAACACACTCCACCAAAATTTCTATCTGAGAAGTTTACATAAGGAGAAAACCCATAAGACATTTACTATGGTAATTGTGTGGCTATGTTTTTCATGTTAGAAAAAACATTTTTTAATTGTTCGGGTTTGTACTCTATTATACATTGATTTGAGGTAGTTTCTCTTGGAGAGTAGATGCGAATGCTATTATGTGATAGATACTTCTTTTTGCATATGGAAGTTTTGATATCACTTTCACACCGAATTCCCTTTCATGACACTTTAGCTGACAGGGAAGAAGATATAAGACAGAGGGGGTTTTATGTGTAGTCAGTGAACCCATTGCCAGCCCACCTGACCATGGCATTCCCGTGAGAGAGACAAGAAGGCTAAATTTTTAAAGCCTGCCCTTATCCTGCGCACTTTCTCTTTCTTATCCCACACCCCCCTGCAAGTGAATCTTTCAAGGTAACCGTAACCAACGTCGTCGTCTAATGATGTACGTTTAATGCAAGTCGGGACAGTCTCCGCGAGTTTCTCACATCCATTACAGCAAATGGTTTTTTCGCTCTCTGTATTCTTCTTGCAGTATTTGCCTGATCTCGTTGGATTTCTGCTTTGTCTGATGAAAAAGACGCACCCACTTGCGTTATTTAGTTATGATTCTTGCTTTCATTCTCCAATAGATCTGAAGCTCTGTAAAGATGTAATTTATTTTTTTTCATGATTTCCTTTTCTATTTTACTGGGTTTATTCTGTGCTTTGCTTTCACTTTATTTTTCCCCTGCTCTTTACCACTCTGTAGTATCTTACTTTTGGATTGTGCTTGTGGCAGATTTATTTCAGAGAAAAGGATCTTCTTTCTGGAAAATAATTGGTACTGTTCGTTTATTCCGTTAAATTTGCTGTGAATACATAATTTTGGCAAAGGCTGATAAATCTGGTTCAGTTTTATGACAAATTCAATCAATGTGGTTTAATTTGGATAGAGGAGATGGATGCATATGAAAAAAAGCAACCATTATTGAGACACATAGCTGCGGGGAACCAAAGAACCCCCTTGGTACCGGCCGAAAGGAACAATGCAGTCACCAATCGACGCCCTCAAACAAGGGAAATTAGTTCAAGGCCCAAGTCACCTTCTCTGGCAACACCTTCTAGTTCCTGGCGTTGCCCGTCCCCGACCTTCACAAGAACAAGCTCTGCCCCAGCCTCCCAATGGCTACCGAAGAGACCTCATTCAGCCGAAAGAAAGCGCCCTTCAACTCCCCCTTCCCCATCAACTCCTTCTACTCCGGTTCACGAATCATCCGTTGATGTGCATTTTCCATCCAGAACAGCAGCTGGCGGGCGTATGCACGAGAGTTTATGGCCTTCCACAATGCGAAGTTTGAGTGTTTCGTTTCAATCAGATACCATTTCCATACCTGTAAGCAAGAAAGAGAAGCCTATTAATTTTTCTTCTGACCGTACCCTGAGACCTACTTTAAATGTGGCAGCAAAGGAGCTTCAAACCCCAAGCACCCGGAAGCCTACGCCGGAAAGAAAGAGGAGTCCTCTCAAAGGGAAGAATAATGCCTCTGATCAGTCAGAGAATTCCAAACCGGCTGATAGTTTGCATCCTCGATTGAAAGACCAACATCGGTGGCCAAGTAGAAAAGGCGGCAAGGTGTCTTCCAGTGCAGGAAACAGAAATTTTGATCTTCCTGATAAGAATACAGGAATGTTAAACAGTTCAGTTCAAGGAACGGGTTTGTCTGCAATGAGAAGATTGTCTGCGGAAGGTACTAATAAGCCTTTGCAGAAATCTTCTACGGATGCTGTAAGACTATTATCATTTGTTGAAAACGGTAGAATGGGAAACGAGGCAAAATCATTGGATGATAGTTCATTACAGATTTTAAGACCTCAGATGAATCCTTCTTTGGATCCAGCAGAGAAAATAAGATTAGCAAATTCTGCAGTCAAATCTCAGTCTTTGCAAACTCCAGGATTTTGTCCACCTCCTCCTATTAGGACTTCATTACCACTATCCTCCAGAGGGGTTAGTCCATCTCGGCGAAGGCCATCAACTCCTCCGTCTAGAGTGGTCAGTCCAACTAGGCCAAGGTCAGCAACTCCTCCTGCTAGGTGGGTTAGTCCACTACGGATATCGCCGACCGATTCATCTGATCAATCTCCCAGTTCAGTTTCAGTGCTTAGTTTTATTTCTGATTTTAAGAAATGGAACAAAGGAGCAGCTCTAATGGAAGATGCTCACCAGATGCGGCTTCTCTACAATAGATATCTGCAATGGAGATTAGCCAATGCAAGGGCAGAGGCTGTACTTTACATCCAAAAGGCAGCCACGGAGGTGCAACTAACAAGCTTGCAGACTTTTTATAATGCAGTCTTCTGCTTATATTTCACTTTATATATTTAATCTATTGCCTACATAATTTTTACTAGAATTTTTTTTTCCAATGGTGCAGAGAATTTTGTATAATGTATGGAACGCTACTTTAGGTCTATGGGATTCAGTCGTTGGGAAGGGGATCAATCTTCAACAGCTGAAGCTTGAGCTTAAGCTGAACTATGTTTTGAATGATCAAGTAATGCTTCTATCTTCACTGAAATCTATCATTCATATTGTAGAAAGAGGATTTATTATTGATGGTACATTTATAATATGTACTTATGATAGTTATGAGGAGCTTACAAGTGATGAAAATATGTAGTTCCTACTTAAGAGATTGACCGTAATATATTGAAAAGGTTTCTGCTTGTTTGTCACTATTTAAATTCACATGAGCAAGAATTTCAGTCCAACTTAGCGTGCTTAATGTGGGCAATTTATGATTCTGCTTGTTGAAGTTAGGGAATTTTGAAGAAGGGGAGATCCATAGAACATCTGATCTAGTTTCAGCGGGGGCTTATATTTTGATCTAGACATTTATTTTGGACTGTATAATCCCCTACAAAGTTAATATTCTTAATGGCACATCCCGTAACTGTGTCATCCATTTTTCCTAAATGTTAGCCTTTTTGAATGACTGAAGCAGATGGCCTACCTTGATGACTGGGCTTTACTCGAGATCAATCATGTCAATGCTCTATCTGGGGCTGTTGAAGACTTGGAGGCAAACACAGTTCGTCTTCCAGTAACAGGAGGAGCAAAGGTATGCTTGATTTTGGAATGTCTTAAATTGGATGCCTGGAAAGAGGAGTTGGCATGATTGTTGTGTTTGCACTTTTCAGGCTAATATAGAACAGTTGAAGGTTGCCATCTGCTCCGCTGTTGATGTCATGGGAGCAATGGGATCCACGGTTTGCGCTCTGCTCTCAAGGGTGAGTAGAACGTTCTACGGTTCCACTGCTTTCATGTAATATGCATCAATATGGACAATTGAGCTTTCCTATAGTTTGTTATTTCAGATAGCACTTGTCTTTCTCCATCCAGCTAATTTGTCGGATAAAGCATTCGGTGTAAACCCCCCCCCCCCCTTTTTTTTTTCTGAGCACGTTCATCCCTTTTTTTCATTAGAATTCTGAATTTGTAAAATGACGACTATGGATCATTGATTAAGGGCCTTACTGACTGGCATGTTCCAGGTGCTTACATTACATTATATTTGTGTGCCATAGGTGGATGGCGTCAACAATTTGGCTTATGAGCTTGCTGCTATAGCTTCATGTGAGAAAGCCATGCTTGATGAATGTGAGGAGCTACTAGCCTCAGCAGCATATATGCAGGTGAGAGTCATGATTATGGTTCAAGAACCTGAATTATGCACGTTACAAAAACAACATTACTTCTCAGGTTACTGAATCTTGCAAACGTATGTCGCTGTCTATTGGATTCTGCGGTATGTCTGTTCAGTAATGTAGCCTACTCAAGCAATTTGGGCTTATGTCCAGGGACTTTTAAGGCTAATGAATTATTTTACTTATTTAACTCTGGTTTCTTCCTTATGTCGGTTCCCAAATAACTTATTTTTGGGGGAAAAAACAGGTAGAGGAAAATAGCCTTCGGACGCATCTCATGCAATTTAAGCAAGCTTTGGGCGGTGGATAACTAGGCAAAGCCAATGTTGGAGATTTAAATACGGATGAACCTGACCTGCTGCTAAGCTAACTAACTTCCATCTTGCCACTCCAACCAACTGAATTGACAATGTCCATCTGGGTTTTCACCACTGTAAATTGTTTATTAGGCTCTTTTGTTCCCTCTAAAATATGTTGGAATTCACGTTGTTTGATTTAATTCCGCCCCCTCCCTTTTTTAGCTCTCTTCCTCCCCAACCTCCCACCTGTAATTTTTTATTAGGCAAATGAAAACGGAATGCAGAGGAGCAGAAGATTGAGAATTTTACTGCGGAAGAAAAGGAAAAGATATTGAAGGAAAAAGGTTAGAATTCGAAGGAAATTCTTCTGTTGTGGCAGGGCTTTCATTCATACAGCTTTCTATTCCTTTGCCGTTTTTTCAGCGCTTCTGTTAATCCGGATGCTTGAAGAGCAGCTGGTTTACTTACACAATGAAGATTATATTTTAATACACAATAAAATAAAAAATACAAACGCCAAAAGAAAATAATAATAATAAATAACACCATCTTATTTGGTTGAGTTGTCCCTACTCTCCTATTCCTGCTGTTCTCCATAATATACAGTTGGATTGAATGAGTTGTGCAGATATTCGGAGAGCTTGGCAACGCCAGGCCATTCTAATCCCACATCATATCATATGCATGCATGACATGCTCGATCATCAAATAGAAAGTAAAGGCAGAAAAATAATCACTTCCTCATTCAGATAGTAATTCTTCCATTTTCTGTTACTTTCTGAAAAGCAATCATCTGATGGGCATGAATGCCAAAGCAGGTGAAGATATGTGTTTGTATCTTTTGCATTAAGAAAATAGAGATTATTTTTAATTAGATATTTGCTACAATTGAAAATGCATTATCACTAAAATTTTTATTTATCCAATTCTAAGTGTAGGTGTATAAATGAATTCTCTAATTTAATTACTTCTCGTGATAAAAGAAAATAATCCCACAAACAAAGAAAAATCGCTCAAAAAAATATAAAATAATGTAAAAGCAACCGTATTAAAATTTTCTTTATCCTCCAACTTTGAAGTAAGTTTATCGTATTAGTAAGTTTTTTTAATTTAAAAGTGATTGCATGTGCCTATTAAAAAAAATCGAGTATGAATAACCCATTAATTTTTAAGCCATAATCTTTACGGAGGAGAGATGATTGAGAGAGTTCGAATTCCCCTCTTTCTACGGCACATTTCTTTACCAAATTCACCATTGCTAATGTCTATCTTATTTCATTTATTTTTTTACTAAAAATCTTTTATCTAGTTAATATGCTGATACTAAATAAAGCATACTAATTGTTTTTCCTCCTTTTTTCTCGCACACACATATAACATAGAAAACTGAAATAAAATGGGAACAGAACAAATGAAATTAGCCGATCCTTATTCATGAGAAATTATTGATTTAACTATTTATAATTTATAATATTAGTTAAACCGTAATTCCTTTTTCTTATTTTTAACGTTCCATCTCTAAAATTGAATTACTTCTAAGATATATATTTCATAAAGAATTAACTTAAATACATTTATTTTTTATTTATCTTTGTATTATTAAATAGAATATTTTATACGCTAAAAATAAAAAGTGCTTTTGTCTGCACATTTCCTTCCCGTCCTTACATGCCTATGCCATATAATTTAATCCTATCAATTCAGCCAGCAAATGACCCTCCGGTCAACAATCCTTGTACTTGGTTGACTACCTCGGCACCTCCCTCCCTCCCGGCTCAAGTAATTTATTTATTTATTTTTATCTTTATTTAATGCATTCAAATTGTATCTTGTGTGAGAGAATCTATTCGACGCCTAGATGCTTTTTTTTTGGGTACGGTAAAAAATATGGGAATAAAATAAGTTATTCTATTTTAAAATTAGAGTATATCACCATTTTTTTTAAAATTTATAATCATAGTTATACATCATTCAATTCCTTGAATTATTGATAATGGAATTCAAACATAGGTATATATTATTTAGACAAAAACAGGTGAGCAAACTAGTGATTTCCTGATTAGCAAGACCAAATATAATAGTTTTGGGGGTGAATTCTATTGTGTTCTTATGGGTTTGGTAATTATAGAAGTATGATAAAATTCAGGTCATTAAATGAGATTATAAAAAATAAAAATATTAAAAAAAATTAATAATTTTATTTACTGATTTGCATTATGTCACATTTTTTATGGGCATAAAATTTATAAGGACACTAAAAAGTTACCTAGTTTTCGGCTATCCTCGGCATTATTTTAAAGAATTTGTATCATTACTTAATTTTTGGATTTCCGTAAAAAAGTTACATTTTGTAGTTTTTTTATTATAGGTTATCATTTTAATGTGAAAAAGAGTTTTTTATTTAAATTTAACTGATATTAAGTAAAAATAATAATTTTTATAGATATATTAAATAAAAATTCATAAATTTTATATATAAATTTATATATCTTTAGCTTAAATTTTCGTTAAAACTTCTAAAATGTCAATTCCAACTAACAAATGATTATTCTGTTTATATCTGCCATTGCCCCCAAACATGTTAAAGCATCAACCCAGCAATTTTCTCTCTCTTCTTCCCACTTCTACCAAGAAACTGAACCTCCATTCTAACATCAGAGTCCGACAAAATCGAATCCAAGTTTAGATTTTTTTCTTTGTAATCTATAATGCTAGTTAGCATACACATGAACTGCATACGCAGATGACATACCTAGATATTAGTTCGCTGTCAGCTGCTGCACCAGGTAGCCGCAACTTATTCCTCAGTCTCGTCAACAAATCCCGCACTCTCTCTCACGTATCTCAAATCCACGCCCAAGTTATCCTCAATGGCTTCCAATACGACCTCGCCACGCTCACCAAGCTCATTCAGAAGCTCTCAGACTTTCGCGCCATTCGCCAAGCAAGTGACCTTTTCTACTCCATAAGCAAACCCGATATCTTCCTCTTTAACGTCCTCATCAGGGGCTTCTCCAACAATGCTTCCCCTTCTTCTTCCATTTCCTTGTATACCTATTTGCGGAACAGCACTGGCCTTAGGCCTGATAACTTCACTTATGCGTTTGCCATAATGGCTGCTTCGGGCTTCGGTGACGAAAAGATGGGGACTTTGTTGCATGCTCATTCACTTGTTGATGGATTAGGCTTTAATTTATATGTGGGGTCTGCTGTGGTTGATTTTTATTTCAAGTTTTCCCGTGTTGAGTTAGCCAGGAAGGTGTTTGATAGAATGCCTGAACGGGACACGGTTTTGTGGAATACAATGATTACTGGATTAGTGAAAAATTGTTGCTATGGTGATTCAGTTGAGGTTTTTAAGGATATGGTTGCAGAAAAGGTACAGTTAGATGCAACGACAGTGGCAACTATACTCCCTGCAGCAGCAGAGTTGCATGAGTTAAGAGTCGGGACAGGGATTCAGTGTTTAGCTATGAAATTGGGGTTTCATTTTGATGTTCATGTGATGACGGGTCTGATTTCATTATATTCAAAATGTGGGCAGATCAACACAGCAAAGTTGTTGTTTGAACTAATTAATCAGCCGGATTTGATATCATATAATGCAATGATTTCTGGGTTTACTTGTAGCAATGAGACTGAATCTTCGGCCAGGCTTTTTAGAGAATTACTTACTTCTGGTGAGAGAGTCAATTCAAGCACAATTGTTGGTTTGATTCCAGTGTCTTCTCCCTTTGGTCATTTAAATCTGACTCGCTGTATCCAAGGTTTCTGTATAAAATCTGGTGTTATTTTGCATTCTTCTGTTTCAACTGCCCTTGCAACTGTGTACAGCAGACTTAATGAAATAGGGTCCGCACACCGGCTATTTGATGAATCACCAGAAAAAACGTTGGCTGCATGGAATGCTATGATTTCAGGTTATACACAAAATGGTTTAACTGAGACAGCAATTTCTCTTTTTCAGAAGATGACGAATGAATTTGCTCCAAATCCTGTTACAGTCACGACTATACTTTCAGCTTGCGCTCAACTAGGAGCTCTGAGTTTTGGGAAATGGGTCCATCAATTGATTAAGACTGAAAATCTTGAGCCAAACATTTATGTCTCAACTGCTCTAATTGACATGTATGCAAAGTGTGGGAACATTTTAGAGGCTAAGCAGCTATTTGATTCAATGAATGAAAAGAATGTTGTCACTTGGAATGCGATGATTGCAGGTTATGGGCTCCATGGTTATGGGCATGAAGCATTGAAGCTTTTCAATGAGATGCTGCTTTTGGGTTTCCATCCAACTGGAGTTACTTTTCTTTCAGTCTTGTATGCTTGCAGCCATGCCGGATTGGTAAAAGAAGGAGATGAAATTTTCCAGGCTATGGTTGATAAATATGAGATCAAACCCATAACTGAGCATTATGCATGCATGGTGGATATTCTTGGACGAGCTGGAGAATTAGAGAAGGCCTTAGAATTTATAAAGAGAATGCCGGTGGAGCCAGGTCCTGCCGTGTGGGGTACATTGCTTGGGGCTTGCATGATCCACAAAGACATGACCATTGCTCGGGTGGCTTCAGAAAGGCTGTTTGAACTGGATCCAGAGAGTGTAGGATACTATGTCTTACTCTCTAATATGTACACCGTTGAGCAAAATTTTCCAAAGGCTGCATCAATTCGAAAAATAGTCAAGAAAAGAAAACTGACAAAGATTCCGGGGTGCACTCTAATTGAGGTCAATGGGACCCCTCACGTTTTTGTATCTGGTGATCGGTCCCATTCAAATGCAACTGCTATTTATGAAAAGCTAGAGAAGTTAACAGGGAAGATGAGGGAACTTGGATATCGTTCAGTGACCTTCACTGCTTTGCATGATGTAGAAGAGGAAGAAAAGGAACTCATGGTGAATGTTCATAGTGAAAAGTTAGCCATTGCTTTTGGCCTTATTTCAACTGAACCGGGTACTGAAATCAGAATCATTAAGAATCTCCGGGTTTGTTTAGATTGTCATACTGCAACTAAGTTCATATCACAGATCACAGAAAGAGTTATAGTAGTTAGGGATGCTAACAGGTTCCACCATTTCAAAGATGGTATTTGTTCTTGTGGTGACTATTGGTGAAAATGAATGAATAATCGTTCGACTTTTAAGACGTGTATTGGAAGTAACACCCAACCTTTTGGGTTCATGATCTATGTATTACAACCATACAATCCGACCCTCTTGTGGCCTCTTACCAAGATATGTGACATTTCATGACACTTATCAGGTAGAATTCAGGTTAAAGTGAGTTAAATTGACTGATATATAAGTTCTAAGCCTCACTCGAGCAATATATTTTTCGATTGCCTCTCACTAAAACCTCCTGAAAATCAGCTTCCGACTATGTTGCACCGGTACCAGTTAGGGTACGGGTATGGTAAATTATATAATATAAAAATTAAAATATATTATTTATATATGTAATTAGAAATTAATATTATAGAAAATAAAATAAAATTATAGGAATATGATAAACTATCATCAAAATTATTATAATTCATAAAGATACTACAACAACAACAACAACAATAAAATTTTATTCCATTAAGTTAGGTCAGCTTATTCATAAAGATATTATTAAATATAAAAATTAAAAGCAAAGAAAAGAATATCCTTAAATTCTAAGAGTATTAATTTCATGATTTATCTCAAGATTATTACCGGAAAAATACCTTTTAAATTTCATTGCTCAAAAGAAATATTTACATGAAACATTTCTTCAAGTATCCAATTTTTAATTTTTATATTTTTAAAGAAATACGTGTCATAAAATACTCAGGTGTACCAATACCCAACATGTACTTAGTGGAGGTACACCCAAGATTTTGAAGTATTAGTGTTACATAGGCTCCCAACCTTGTGTTCTCCTAGATTATATGTTTCTTAAACATTGCATACATTTATCCATACATATAATGATACTTGCCTTACCAAGTTTAACCTATCCTGTTATCACATGTTCACGTTTTTACCTAATTTCTTTTCCTTTTTCTGGATTCCTTTCAATCTAGCTACTGTCTAAGGGTTTCGAGCTTCGGTTTGAGTAATTTGTAAAAGAGTGTTGAACTTGTATGCAACCAAAAAGTATCACAAGCTACACCTTCCGTCCCTGTTGCAGAATCAAGTCTACTGCTCCTGGCTTCCTCCTTTCTTATATATGTAAAGATAAACAAAAAGGAAATTGCAAGGGCATGCTGCTCTTATGTATAAAACAAAATTTTTGCTCTTGCCTTGTTCATTTCATTGTGAGCTTATGTTTCAGACTTACAAACCAGATATCTTCAGGAGATGTAGATGAATGATGGCAGATGAATTCAACAACTAATTCCGCATTGCTTGATGTCAGGACCCTTGGTTTCTAACACAAAAGGGTCGATTCTCACCCAAAGCAAGGAGAAGATAGAAGCCAGTAGCACTGACCATATAACAATAAGGGTTGGTGTTCTATTCTGCCTGCCCATCAAACCTTTGAGGAATGGGTACAGATGGACAATAACCCAGAATGAGAAGAAGAGCTTCCCAAGTAATATTCCCCAGGAATGTGCGCCACTATTTATGGTATCTGTGAACCCAGCTACAATGCCAACAAGATTGATGATTATGATAGTAGTTGGAGGTATTAGGAGCGCAGTCCATCTAATGGCGTACAGTTCACGAAACTCTCCATCATTTGGTGCTTTTGATACAACATGGAAGTTTATATCAACTCGACTCAGGGCCTTTAGAAAGCCTTGTACTATGGCGAAGAGGTTCCCAGAGACACTACTAATGACCCAGAATTGCTCGTTTCTCCACCATTCTTCAAGGGTGACTCCACTCCATCTCAGCTCAAGAATACCCGATGCGAAGATTGTAATGAACAGAGCAATGAAGATAAGACTTGCGAAGATGCCTACCTGGAAAATGAACAAGTTAAGAATGAGTTTTTCAGTACGTTAAGCAAGAACTTGTAAGCACTTTATCATCTCTAGAAATTTTATGATTGCAAAGGAGTGAACAAAAAATTTGATGACATGATGTTTATTTCTGTTTCTATAGCATACATAAAGCGCATGCCATGTTGTGTTTCTTCGTTCTACATGAGCGATAATTAAGCCTTGAAATTACCATCAAATTTTTATACTCTTTTATGTGCTGCTCTGGTACCCGGGAGGTGAACAGAGCGGAGGAAGGCCCTTGCCCTGGAGGGGCTTTAGAAGTTAAGGTGAACAGGTTCATTAATCCTGTATGCTTCTTTAAATGTGATAGACATCGTGTATATTAACAGTCGGTTTTTGGTCCATGATAATAACTTGGAACTGCGACCGCCAATATATGAACTAATGGTCTTTTTTTTTTTTTTTTCAATAGGGCAAAAGGAAATCTGTTGTTACCGATGGCGTGATGAATTTGTCTGTGAGCAAGCAGACGGCAGGAATGAGACAATATATTAGGAGGGGTATTGAGCTGAAAGGGTAGACAGTGCTGTTGATATAGGCAACCCTCTGGAGCCCCTTGAGTTTTCCATCCCCTAAGCCATATAACAGGGGGCAATGGCGGCTGAAAAGGATCTCAATTGATCCCACTGCCCACCTAAGCACTTGGTTCAGGCGATCTGAAAGATTGATTGGAGCTGTAGCTATGAATGCAGGTCTCTTTGGCATACAGTATACTGATCTCCAACCACGGCAATGCATCTTAAAACCTGTCAACATGTCTGATGTTATAGATCCATAGTTCCAACCCACCTGTACACGGAAAAAAGTTAAGAATATTTCAGCTGTAAATTTATCATTTCATTTGGATAACTTTATCGGCACAAGAACAGTCAGAATAATACCTCGTATCCCCACATAGTTCTGTCTTCATAGCTAGCACCCATAACTTGAATGGCTTCTTTAAGCAGGGCTGCCTGACTGGAGGAAGAAGGAACGCCACCATGTTCCGCTAAGGTGGAATTCACAAAAATTGAAGACTTCCCAAATTTATTTTCGAAATTCATCTCAGACATTAATTGCTGCTGGTCTTCTTCATTTGTTCCTGTCTGTTGGAAAGGTTTTTCATTTGTCCCTGTTAAAAGAAAAGTATGCATAGTAGATGTTGAGACAGAAGGTAAAAGTCACACTCATTTTGATTCATTATCTCACTCGCCGCATCCTTAACCGAATATAATTTTCACGAGCTATACTTATTTACTGGACTCATCTATTCTGGTTTTGTAAAAGGAAAACAATGTGAATTCAAACAATATTTACTGTGCAGTGAGGCAGACAATATGAATCCAAACAAGTGATTGCAAACGGAAAACGATTGTTAAATTGTAGAGAATTCTACAAACCTAGTATTCCTTCATCATCTCCATTTTCGTCATGCTTGGAGTGGACTTGTAACTTTCTACGCGCTCCAAAACATGGACAACAGTCACAGCCTACCATTTTTGGTCGTTTTGCAACCTTCGGAGGATCACCTCCATATAACGCTTTCCTTCTGAAGATGCATCCTGAACCAACATAAGCAGGCCCCTGAATTCCATCTAGACACCTCATGTTAACCTGCAGGAAAAGACAAAGGATCTCCACCTCAACTTCCACTCATGAGCAAGGCAACAAAATGAACCAAGAGATGTGTTTAAGAGAAAAAATTGTTGCAATTACATCAAAGAAAACAGTGTTCTTGTTGGCATAACGGTCATTCCTATCAAGGCCCTCGAATCGGTGTGGGAACTGGACAAAGCAAATGCCCTTCCCGACTTGCAGGTCCATAAAGAAACACATTGCCTCTCTAACAACTTTGCTGTTATTGACGTAGTGATTGCAATCCAAGTTCAGGATGAAAGGAGCATTGCTTAGCACAGAAGATACACGAAGCTGGAAAATCAGGTAAGAAAAAAGAACAGTTCTTAACAATCTTACTTTAGTTTATAAGAATGAGAAAGTATAATCTTGTGCATGAAAAATTTACCAAGGCATTCATTGCACCAGCTTTGTTGTGGTGTTGAAATCCAGGCCGTTTCTCGCGAGATGTGTAGACAAGGCGGGGAAGCTCATTTCCATGTACATCTAGGCCACCAGTATGAGCAAGAAGGATTTGTATCATTCCTGGATGATCACTGGTATTATTTCCTGGCCATGGCGTCCCATCTTTCATTGTCCACCCTTCTTGGGGAACTCTCGTGGATTTAGCCACAAGTGCATTTATCCTAACCTTAAACTCTTCATATTCTCTCTGTCAAGTGGCAGCAATCAGTGGAAAAATGTGGGTCACACGTTTAGTGTTTAGCACTATTCGAAGAGAATCCATTTAAGAGGGCCTGATACAAACCTTCATAGTTCGACGTTCTTTAACATATGTTGGCTGCAGCTTATCCTTTAGATAATCAATCTTCTCGGAGAAGTATTTCTCTGGGGCTCGAGGTTCTGCAGAATACTTTTTGCAGAAAGGTACCCACTTCCGTGCGAATTCAGCCGTTTCTTGGAGAGCTTCAAAGGTGAGCATGGAAGCTCCATCATCAGAAACGTAGCATGAGATTTTATTTGGTGGATAATCCATGGCCAAGATTGAAAGAACTGAGTTGGCTGTAACTAGAGGAGGTTCCTTGATTGGATCAACTGTAGTGACAAATACATCAATTGGAGAAAATAAATTGGGCTTGTCCTCGGGTTCAAACCTGCATCCAAAGTTCTACTTATTTAGCTGTTTAGTCCAGATTTTAGCTTAGAAGATCTGGAATAAACAAAACATAACCACTTTGTTCTTCGACTTAAGTTTTTTTTTTTGGGCTTTGAATTGAGGAAAAAAAAAATACAAAGTCATGAAGGTTGTTTTAGAGTCTTGCACATTTTATCCCACAAACTGTCACTAAACCGCGCATATAAAACATGTGATTTGAAGTTTTGAACTAGTCCTACCCGTACAAATTCTGTAAAATGTGTAAACTGAAGTTAGCGCATTATGTTAATTGCAACTCAAATTTTCCATTGTCTCGTGTTTCTGGTGACTCATTTATTAGCCTTTGTTATTCATTATTAAGTTAGCTGGTGCAAAATCTTGTTCTTTTACTTTGAATTAATATGATGATAGCTGCATTTTAATAAACTATGATAGAGAAACCTGATAGAAAGTCGATCAAGATACGTCTCACGATCAATGGGAAACCATTTGGGAATCTGATCAATTATCCATGACAATGTAAGCCAGATTTCGCACATCACAGAAGTTAGCCAGAGTCCAACTGCATCAGGCACTGGGTTCAAGATTCTGTACTGAATGAACAAAACTGTAACAATAAGCCGAGCCGCTACCATCATTCTGTAAGGACTTAGTCTGCCAGATGGTATTGCTATTTTTCTCGAAAGCGGCTGTCTGGCTTCTTCTATCCTGCACCAGTTCATATCAAAATACGGAAAGCATTAGTCTCTGCGGGATTTGCCTGCAATTCAATACAACGTTGTTCAGAATTGTATCGGAAAAGTTTTGAATCTGTGAAGAAGCTATGGTGCGTACATGGCCTTTTCAGGATCAACTGAGGCATTGGTTTCAGGCCACAGATTGCCTTGACTGTATTTCCAATCATCTAATCTCTCCTTTTCATCCATTTTTGCATTTCCTATTTCATCCAAAAATTTCAACGTAGATAAACACTGTGTCAGCCAATTATTTAGTTTATTCCATAGGTATGTAGAAGATTCTTTAACCAAGAAACAAGATTAATGGGAAGGCTGAAGCTCACCAGCATCTCCACTACTGTAAGAAGGTGTGGGAAGCTCTCCATTCACCTGCATATTTGTATACACACATTTCAGCTTAAAATTACAAGATGAAGGAATAGCTTAGCCAAAAGAAAATTGAAAGAGAAACGAGTACTCCAACTGTTTTTCCTTATATATATTGTTAAACTCGATCCTTGCATATATGCTGACCTTTGCTATAACTACTGGGGGAAACTTGGCGCTTTCTTCATCTTCTGCACCACCCTTCTTCCCTTGCAGCATCTCTTCATGTTTGAATTCGTGTTCAATATCATCTATATCATCTTCTTCCTCATCTCCCTCTACCCTTGGGCTCCCTTTGCTCAGTTAATTCAATAGAGATTTGCTCATTAGCTCAATTAGACATGCCAAATATCCATGATCAATTACAACATATATCCTTTTTTAAAATATTTTTAGCAATTTTTTCATAAAATATTCTAATCCTGCATGGACTTTTCATGCAATAAACACTATATAAGTGGGTGTATGCATATATATGTACGTCTAATTTCATCGTCCAAAGTTACAATGCAAAAATTCTTGAAAACTCTCCATTTATTTGTGCAAAAAATTGCAAAAGTATATGCATACATATATGTACACGAAAGTTGCAATTCTGGCATGCACAGCAATATCTTTTGCCCCAAATGAAGCAAATTACAAATGTATTTTGTGTTGTAGATATCATTGGCAGAACGGATGAAAACTCCATCTATTTTGCTTTACCTTTAATACGCTTGTATCTTGTTTGGCACTGAGGGCAAACTTGAGTGCCTTCCCTCCTTTCATACTCATAACATGGCCTGCAAACTGGAAAACCACACTCTTCACAAGCCACAAACAGATCTTCATCCACTGTAAGTCCCACTGTATCACCACATATCTCACAGAGCTGACCATCTAAATTCCTCACAGGCTTAGGCTGCAACACAAATCAGTGTATCTCATTCTCATTCCAATGTAAATATACAAACAAACTACTAAGAAATTATAATCTAGGTTCAAAACATCTTCTCTTCACTGTTAATATATATGGCTTATTATTACCTCTTCATGTCCTTGGATGACCACAAGCTCATTGCTGTCATGAGTCCCTGCAAAAAGCCCTGTACTTGCTTCCATTGCTGGGTCTTGAATCAGGGCTGAGCAAGTGTGGTTGAGTGAAGTTGTTGTTTATATATATAATATAACTATTCTCATGAATTGAGGAAATCATTGAGATGCATTTTCTTTCCTTTTATGTCCACATAAGGATACTGTTGTTGGTTGTAGTGTTACGATTAACTTGAAGTTATACTGCAACTAAATTTATGTCCAAAAGGAGAGAGTTTGCATTCAAGAAACATACACAACAATGCAATGCAGATTCTAGGAAGCACAAACATTAAATACAAATTAATAATTAAAAGTAGCCATAATCATGTTTGACGTGTTGAAAATTACCAATAAAAAATTCCAATATTTAGTAAACAATACTATGGGGGTAAATTACACCCAACTCCCCTAAAGTTTAAGCTAATTACACTCACATCCTTCTATTTAAAAAATATATATACTCATCTTCCTTATTTTTCAATAACAAGGGAGGTGGGTGTGGGTTTAAATAACAGGAGAGGGGTGAGTGTATTTGGATACTTCTGAAAATAAAAGGATGTAATGTAATTAGACAAAATCTCATAAAAAATAAATATAATTTGCCCGACTCCTTGAAAATTTAAAAATGAAAGATATGACATTTAACAATTTTTAGACCTGCCCTAATTATATTCAAACACATATCAAACAAAGTTGCTGACATGTTTTTATATAATTTCTTATATTTAAATATGCATTTATCAATATTTATGTACTGATATCGGGCAACAGCGAGGAACTTAGGGAGCATGTTAAAGGTCTTATATATGTATATGTACATATACATATATGTGTGTGTGTAACCTTGATGGGTAACGTGTTTATGTTTGTGGGTCAATGTCTGTGTAAATATCCATATTTCATAGTGTAGAGGCAACATCTATCCGAATGAAAGAGGGCATGTTGATTATTGAGGAAGGTTAAGGTATGAGAGTGGTACAAGCAACTCATGTTTCAGTTTCATAATGATTATATGACAACTCTAGAAACCAGACGTCTTTCCTAAGAAGAATGACATTTCGCTCCAAGTTGACACTTTCTACGCGTAAAATTTAGATCCATCTTCTGCTTCGTATGAGTCGCAGATACTGAGATCCTCTCATGACGTTGCCCTCTGAAAAAAAAATGAGGTGTTGATTTTACTTTCACCACTTGCACACAAAAATGACTTGAAGAGAAACTAAAGATGAGATGTCACCACCTGCTACCTTCTCTTGGAAGATATAGTTTCAATTCACAAAAAGTGTAAGTTCAGCCATATTTCTTTGTTGTATTTGACATGATATTGATAACAATGTTAAAGGGCTATTTCTGTATGATATGCATTTCTAGATGAACTGAACTTCAAACAAAGGACTAAACTAAATCTTTTGATGTAAATTACCTTCCCACACTCCTCCCTCTGATTTAAGCATCAATAAGTTTCGAAGTGAAATTGCAGAAACCGTTCAAATGGGCCAAAATCAAAAGATCAGAAAGTGTGTGTGAAGCGTTGATCAAGTAAGTTCTTTTCTTTCTTGCCATGCTTTCAGTGAAAATTTTCCCAGAAAAGGCTTTGCTTTGGTGAGGTATTCTCTGGACAAACATATTGTGCGTGACCTTGAAAAAGTACTTAAATTTAAGCATCGTTGCTTGTGATTGATTCCGGTAATATTTTTAGAAGGGACATTCTTCTCTCTTTGATGAATGAAACACAACAGTGAAAATAAGCATCAGCCGTAAGTGCTCTTTACCATCTTGCTCTGCATCTATCATTAGTATGATAAAAATCAACAGTAATGTTTTTTTTTTTCCAAGAAATAAACAAATAGAAGTATTTATTATTGTTGACATACCAATAAAAAGCATACTGCCAGCAAAAACACAGACAGATAATACTCTGAACCATAAATTAACACAGTGATACTTGTTACACACCTGTCCTTATGTCTGCATGTTCGAACGTGAGGATAGGCATTGTGTAACATTTCTGGAACCTTCATATAAACTATTAGCTAATAAGGGAAGAATCAGGAACAATCTGGGATTCCCCTGATTGAGTTTCCTTTTATTTCCAGTGAATGAAGTTGACTGTGAGTATTTGATTTCAATCACTTTTCATAGTGTAAAAATCTTCCCAAATCCTCCCCACCTTGCTTCGGAATGAAGACATGGTTCAGGTTGGAATAATTCTAAAGAATGAAATGATATCAGTGCTTTCTACAAGGCAATCCATTCTTCCACTTGAGTTTTCATGTCTGGGAGTTAGGGGGAAGGGAAGGAAAGGTAACAAGAGAGAATGGAAGAGAAGGAAAAAGAGGAGGATGGATAGTTAGGGGCAACTTCCTTTTCCTTTGTTTGGATGTTAAGAAAATCCTTCCAAATCCCCCAAATTGGAGAAACATAAAATAGTGAATAGTGGAAGATGTTGCAGTGCTTTGGAGAGTTAGTTATAAACCTCTGATCTCTTCCTCTTCTAAATCAAAACTCTCAAATAAGTAGAAAGTTATGACATAACCTTCCCTTCCTTCTCTTTTCCCTCTGTTCTCTTCCATCCAAACATGACATTAATCTGTCATATGCAGATTTGCTTTTAGAAAGATGTTACGAAATTATCCACCCTATACTATCCATTTCAAGTCCTGATAATATTTACTTACTTTTAGTTTTCCTCTTCTATCTTGGTCCTTAGTATATGTCTTGTCATGCTATTTCTATATTGGTTTCTGGGTTTGACATCATAAGTTAGATTCCAGTCAAGTAACACCATCAATAGAGGGGGGAAAAACTGAAATTTCTACATTACTTTCCAATCCTTGAGCAATTTGAGCCAAAATCATACAGTACCCAACAAGTCATTAAGTACATTTACAAAAATGAGTACGCTGCATTCATACTACACAAAAATTCACTCTTTTCCTTATTCATTCACCTTTTTTGCATTCCCACTTTGTTGGTTCACGCATGGTACCATAAAATCAAGAATTTACATGCATCTTCTAAAGACCTTCATCAAATAACACTATAGGAAAACCAGTGTTTCAGCAGTTGATTCCACATTTCGTGGTGTCAGGTCCTTTAGTTTTCATCACAAATGGATCAATTCTGACCCAAAGCAAGGAGAAAATGGAAGCCAGAAGCACTGACCATATGACAACAATGGTGGGTGTGCGGTTTTGCCTGCCCATCAAACCCTTCAGGAATGGATACAGATGGACAATCACCCAGAAGGAGAAGAAGAGCTTTCCAAATAGAGGCCCCCATGATTGGTAGCCATTGTTGATGGCATCTGAGATTCCGGCAACAACCCCGACAAGATTGATGATTAGGATAGTGGTTGGTGGAATTAGGAGAGTAGTCCATTTGAAGGTGTATAATTCTCCGAAATCCTCATCATCTGCTGCCTTGGATGTGACTGTGAAGTTGGTGTCAATTCCGGCCAGAACCTTCAGTAGACCTTGTATGACAGCAAAAAGGTGTGCTGAGACACCACCAATGACCCAGAATTGCTCGTTTCTCCACCATTCCTCAATGCTAACTCCACTCCATTTCAACTCAAGGAGGCCGGTTGCAATGATTGAAGAGAACAAGGCAATGAAGTATAAACCAGCGAAAGTGCTAATCTGAAACATCAACAATCAAAATAGGAGTTTTTGTTAGAGGCTAGCTATGCATTTTAGGAGAAAGATAAATGAACTTAACTCACTTATGCGTCCAATTGGTAGAACATTAACTAAGGGAGTCGATTTTAATCAGATTCTACAAAAATGAATGAGTGTAGCATTACTCCTGATTTTGTTAGAACCTTGAAGCAGTACTTAAGGGCCAAGAAAATGATTAGCAATTTAGCATGCATTTCATACCTTACACTCTAGAATTTTATGTATTAAGTGGGATGCTGTGATCTCATAACCATGTCGTGTGTAATCATTTCCTACTAAGAAGGGAATGATATTGTTACCGGTGGCATGATGAATTTGTCCGTCAATAAGCAAATGGCAGGAAGAATGCAGTATGCAACTAGTGGTATAGACGTGAAGGGATAGATAGTTGTGTTTGCATAGGCAAATCTCTCGAGCCACCTGAGTTTCCCTTCCTTGTAGCCATACCATACAGGACAGTGGTGACTGAAGAAGATCTCAATCGAACCAAGAGCCCAACGAAGCACTTGGTTGAGTCGATCTGACAAGTTGATAGGAGCTGTACCCTTGAATGCTGGCCTCTTTGGCATGCAGTAAATAGACCTCCAACCACGGCAATGCATCTTAAAGCCTGTCAGGATATCTTCTGTGATTGAACCATAAATCCAACCAAGCTGCATTAAGAAACAACATTGATGAGCTAAACCACTCATTTGAATAAGTGTTTGTAAGATCAAGGAATCTCAATGCAAGTGTTTTTAAATTTTGATATTACCTCCAATCCCCATTCAGTCTTGTCTTCATAGCCACAACTAATTACATGAATGGCTTCTTTAAGCAGGGCTGCTGGGCTTGAAGAAGGAGGCACACCACCCTCTTCCATTAGTGTTGAAGTCACAAAAATAGATGACTGCCCAAATTTCTTCTCAAAATTCATCTGGGACAATAAAATCTCTTTGTCCTCATCAATTCCTATTTTGATAAACGACATAATAGGTTAGAATAGATCCATGGAAATGGATTTTGGAACACTTCAGCTCAAGATTAATCATCAGAACTTAAACAACCTTGCAAGTTTGCAACCTCTCCATTAACATCATTCTTGTCATACTTCTTAAGCTTCTTGCGGCGTCCAAAACAAGGGCAGCAGTCACAGCTTACCATTTTTGGGCGCTTAGGGCCCTTGGGAGGATTATATCCATATAAAGCCTGCCTCCTAAAGACACACCCTGTGCCCACATATACAGGACCTTGAATACCATCTAGACCCTTCATGTTAATCTGCAGATAGAAGGAGCAAAGGAATTGATAAATCAGATTTTAATATTAGACTTGCTATATGAAATGCATGATCAGCATATCATTTTGGTCCTGGTTTTTTTGCAGTGACTTACATCAAAGAAAACTGTGTTCCTGTTGGCATATCGATCATGCGTATCAATACCATCGAATCTTTGAGGAAATTGGACATAGCAGACCTTCTTCCCAGTTTGGGGATCCATCAAGAAGCACATGGCCTCCCTAACGGCCTTGCTGTTGTTAACATAATGATCACAATCCAAGTTGAGCATGAAAGGAGCGTTTGTGAGAACAGCAGAAACCCGAACCTGGAAATCAGAGACAATATTTGCATAATCCAAATAACTTTGATTCATAAATGTAAATGATTATGATAAAAATCTACCAGAGCATTCATGGCTCCAGCTTTCTTGTGGTGAGCAAAGCCGGGCCTTTTCTCTCTCGAAACATAAACTAGACGAGGAAGCAGGTTTCCTTCGGTATCAAGACCTCCACTATGACCAAGAAACACTTGAATCATACCAGGATGATCCTTAGTATTGTTTCCTGGCCACGGTGTCCCATCCTGCATAATCCACCCTTCTAGAGGAACCTTTTGAGCCTTTGCCACAAGTGCATTGATCCTGACCTTAAACTCTTCATACTCTCTCTGTCAGGAACACAAACCTTACTTCAAACTATATTCAGAACTTTCAGATCTTGAAATTTGAAACACTCTGATAGAATTAATACAAACCTTCATAGCTCGACGCTCTTTAACAAAGGTTGGCTGGACTTTGTCCTTGAGGTAATCAATCTTCTCACAGAAGTACATCTCTGGTGCTCTAGGCTCTATGGTAAATTTCTTACAAAATGGTACCCACTTCCTTGCAAATTCTGCAGTTTCAGACAAGGCTTCAAATGTACACATTGAAGCTCCATCATCAGAGATGTAGCACGAAATCTTGTCAACTGGGTAATCCATGGCCAAGATTGAAAGAACAGTGTTGGCCGTAACCAGAGGAGGTTCCTTCATTGGATCCACAGTACTCACAAAGACATCCACAGGAGCAAGCATGTTGGGTTCGCCTTCCCGCTCATACCTGAGTGACAATTTCATAGTCAGCATTGCAGCAAACTGTCCCTATAAAAAGATAACATCTAAATTTATATAAACCCAAATTATTTCTGTCTTAGTTGCAAGTAATAAAAGTTAAAATTGACTGGTTCCATAATAATCCGTGATTGACTTCCTTCAAATGCAAGTAAAAATCTTATCAGAGATAGTTTTGGATATCTAAGTATCTGAATTAATCTCTTATCAATTTAGTTTAACAACACAAAGTTTCGATTGTGCAGAAGCTTTGTTCATTATGTGAAATCTCAACCTGACAGAGAGACGGTCCAAGTAGGTCTCGCGATCTATAGGGAACCATTTGGGAAACTGATCAAGGATCCAAGAGAGAGCAAACCAGATTTCACATATGACAGAGGTCAGCCAGAGGCCTAATGCATCGTGCACTGGATTTATAATTCTATATCTCAGGAAGAAGGCCAGAATAACAAGCCGTGCCCCAATCACCATCCTATATGGATTCACTTTGCTAGATGCTATTGGTACTTTCCTTGACAGTGGCTGTCTTGCTTCATCCAACCTGAAATTATTTACATATATCAGTTAAAGATTCCCCATTAATTCTTTTTTCCCCCCCTTTTTCCCTCCTTTTATCAAAAGAATAATTTTTTAAAATTGCAGAGAATTTACATGGCTGCTTCCGGGTCTTCATCAGGTTCTGGCCCCAGGTTGCCTTGTTGCAATTTCCAGTCATCCATTCTATCTTTCCAGCCATCCTCTCTCTTTTCATCCATTCCTGATGATTACATTATAAGTAAATATCAATAAAGTGGTACACCATAAAAAATTCTAAGGTTTCAATTTTTAGTGCCAAAGGCACAGAAGGCCAATTTTGCTGGCAACTGCCAGATAGAAGCTGGCTATAAACATGATATCTTACCAGGTTCAGACACTGGATATGGATGCACTCGTTTATGAACAGAATTAGAGGATAGCATATGGTCACCATAACCATTAGATGATATCGGGAACTCTCCACTCACCTGCATGCGTGCGTGCAAAATTTACGTCTCTGAATGTGAATATTACTTCTAGAACAAGAGCTGGACTGATTAAAATGATGGAAATTTTATGCAATTAATTAATATGTTACCGGACGAGAGCGGCCACCAGAGATAATAGGTGGGAATTGGGCATTCTCATCATCTTCAGGGCCTCTTCCATAGCTCATCTTCCCATGCAGCATGGCTTCTGCAAGCTGGTTGTGCTTGTTCTTTTCGTCATCAATATTGAATTCATGTTCAATATCATCCAGGTCCTCTTCATCATCATCTCCCTCCACCCTCGGGCTCCCTTGAGCCAAAAAAAAATGTAAGTATAGAAGGTAAAACGCCGGTCGAAACATAGTTTAAGATAACTATGGTTCTGTACTCTGCTTGGTGTTTTTCTTTTTTTTAAATAAATACCTTTGAGACGCTTATATCTGGTTTTGCACTGGGGACAAAGCTGGCCACCCTCCCTCCTTTCATACTCATAGCAAGGTCTGCAAACTGGAAAACCGCACTCATTGCAGGCCACAAACAAATCTCCATCCACATTAAGCCCCACATCGTCACCACATATCTCACAGACTTGACCATCCAGGTTCTTCAAAGCCTTTGGCTGTTGCATGCACCAAAAAGGACACACATGGTTACTTCATACTAACCTGATGAAAATAAATAAAAAATGAAAGAAAAAAAAATTCTTTCTGGGATTCCTAGGTTGCTTTCAGGATTACTTACTTCTTCATGGCCATGAATGACGACGAGCTCGTTGCGGTTGTGAGACCCAGCGACCAGTCCAGCGCTGGCTTCCATCTTTGGTGGTGACTTTGTGAAAATGAAACTGTGCAGTAACCGAGTGTGAGGTTTGTGTTTTATGAAGGAAGGTTTCTAGGTGTGCTCTCACCTAATGCGTCCACATATAAGAGGTTGTGTTGTTGGTTGCAGAGTCTCCATTGCCTGGAAGCTAAGCTTCTTCATATAATTTTCAACGACCACCTTGCTGGATATATTTTTCTCGCTCTTTGTTCTTTCAAGATATTTTAAGCACTAGAAAAGGACATATTGGCCATTCTATTCTCCTCTTTTTCTTGATTTAAATTTACTTACAGTTATGCTAAAATAATCTGACACTATTATTTATTTATATTTTTTAAAATTCATCAAAACTATTTTACTGTTTGAGAAAAATTAATCTTTGCTCTTTCTGTTTTTAAACCATATGACATTTTTATATTCAATAATAATGTAAAAAAATTTATAGCGTGAATCGAATTTAAACTGTTTTGCTCACTTGTTCATAGAAACGTAAAAAGATGGCAATGAAGAGAGAGCCTGGCCTTAGCTACTGACAGTGAAAACAATGGTTTAATTAATTACCGAATCTAGGGAGAAGAAGAAAAGGATGGTCTACTAGTATCAACGAAGTAATGAGAAGAAAGTTTGGTTGGTAATTACAGTGAGATTAATGAATGTTTTAAGGGCTGATTAAGCAGTTAACCTAAAACCATCTAAACAATTCGGGGGTAATATTTAACAATATGTAATACAGAAATCAAAAATGAAAAGAAAGCACTCTAATACCATCTCTTTCTCTCAACATAAATCCCTTGTTGACCTTGGATATAGGAGATGCCAAATTCATCTTATAAGAACTTCTCTGACGAATGAGCCAATTTGTGGATATGAATTTACATATTATTCAACTACCAAAGGTTGATCATTAGACTAATCCTGCTGAATTGATCAACATGGTTGGCAACACTTACTATGTTTATTCATGTCTATCTATATCAATAATGTTATAATATTATGGCCAAGTCCTTATTCTCATATTTTCATCCATTCCCTTCACCCGCAGTTAGGAGAAATTTAGAATATTCTAGGTCCTATGCGCATGTAAGAAGACGAAGTAAGTGAGAGCGTGGGATATGGAGGCGGGTTAGGATTTATCCACAAAACTTCAGTACTATTTTAGTAAATAAAATAATTATTTCATAAATTATAGCAATCAATTAATAATATCAAATATTTTATTTGTCAAAATGTAATTTGAAGATAATCTTGATAGTATTACTACGCGATTGAAAATATCTGTGTTACTTGTCACATCTCATTAGATTTTGCGATTTAAAAAGTGTATACTACTTAAATTCACCTGCTCCAATTAAGTCTAGGTTGTTATTTTGACTCTGCACCCTAGAAATACCCTGTCAGAATTGTAACACGGGCATTCGAGCATAACTGTTTCGTTTCATGTTCACGTGAGAAATTCTAATTAAATTTTTTCTTCTTCAATTTTAAAAATTTAAAAATTATTTTTTAAAACTTTACAAAATTTAAAATTAACATCAATCATTGATATAATTAATTATTATATTAAATTATATATTTTTATAAAAATTTTAAACAAAAATTATAATATAATAAATTTTTATTATTTTACACAAATTTTTATGTTATATAATTAATAAAATTTAAATTATATATAAATTTTAGTTGAGTACTTATAAATAAAATACAAAATCATATATGAAAAATAGCAAAATCAAGTTTAAAATTATATAAAAAATCATATAATTTGATAAAAATTGTTAATTAAATGTTGATATCAAATTTTATAAAATTTAAGAAAATAATTTTAAATATTTTTTAATTATAATACATATTTTTGCCATTAGTATAATTTTAAATTTTCAATAGATTCATAATTGAAAATCACTTCGTCTAATTGATCGAGAAAAGGACATGCTATTATACCCAAAACATACAGAAATTTGTTACTCAAATGCATCACTCTATTTCAGAGCAGGCCATGCTGATGTCTCTCTATTTTCCAACTCCGGACAGTAGTAAACCACAGAAAAAAAAAAAGAAGAAGAAACTACAATCATACGCATGAGCAACGTGTTGCTTTCGGGACTACGTGCAATTTACTTCTATGCAAGTAGAAGGAAAAAAAAACATGTGAGCTAGCATTCTTAGAACCCACGCACTTAGAAACCAAGCTACCTTCAAATCGTTAGGTGCGCAAGTTGCAGCCTCTACATCCAAGGACTAATCCCTCCCACTTGGCCACTTCTCCAATATATTCATCGAAGAAAATTCCTGTCAAATGCATAAACAGGGTGGATGAAAACAGCCTGGCGGAAGCAAATTCCATTGAGCCAGATGGTTTTCCTGCCATTACATTGGATCATGATTTTGAGGTTATTACTTCCTTACGAGGCATGTGTTAGTCGACATCAATGTCTTTCAGGAGGACCCATATTTAACATACCGTCTCTCTACCTCATCTTCGTCACTGTTCTGCTCGCCATGAGCCTTCATTTATACTACTCATTTGCTCATGCTTGCTTTCAAAAATTCTGTAAATATTTGATTTTTGAAACTACTAGCTAGAGCTAGCCCCAACGTTGAGCTTAACTACATGGCTAATCGAGTTCAGTAGTAAAAAAATTCCTTTCACTTATTATTTGTGGATGAAATGGCTAAATTGAGAAAATACGACCGAGGCCACTACCCCACTAATCCATCTAATTAAGCTACAATTTAGAGATCACTTGTCAAAATATTATTGTTTACCAATCACCTGCAAGCGCTGAAGCTAAAGTACAAATACGGGGGATTGGATATTATGATTAGGGAGGGGAGGGGGGGGGGGGGAAGAAAACTTTATTGATGACATTGCATCTCTAAATCACTAAACTGGCGGCAACTTCGACTTCTTCATCCCCTTCACATAGCTGATGATTCAATCTCAGTCAACTTCTTCAATCTTGGGTCCAGGGCCCGAACCCGAACCAGCAGAACCACCACCAGGCATATCATCCCCCATGGGCATGTCGCCGCCGCCCTGGTAGCAATGATCGGATTGCATATTGCTTCCAACTCCTTCTGCTTATCTTCAAACTCATCCACTTCAGCCAGCTGGTTTCCTTCCAGCCACTGTATCGTCACCTCCACGGCCTTCTCTATCTTCTCCTTATCATCCGGCCTCAATTTCCCGCCAACCTTATCGTCTTTCACCGTGTTCCTCATGTTGTAAGCGTAATTCTCCAGCGAATTCTTCGCCTCCACTTTCTTCTTCACCGCCTCGTCCTCCGCCTCGTACTTCTCCGCATCTTTGACCATTTTCTCTATCTCTTCCTTGCTCAGCCTTCCTTTATCATTCGTAATCGTAATTTTGTTCTTCACACCCGCAGTTTTATCTTCTGCGCTTACATTCAGAATTCCGTTAGCGTCGATATCGAAACATACGTTGATTTGAGGCACTCCTCTTGGTGCCGGAGGGATTCCACTGAGTTCGAATTTTCCAAGGAGATTGTTATCTCTCGTTCGAGCTCGTTCTCCTTCGTAAACTTGGATCAAAACACCGGGTTGATTATCGGAGTATGTCGAGAAAATCTGCTCTTTTTTAGTGGGAATTGTGGTGTTCCTCGGAATTAGCACTGTCATAACCCCGCCGGCAGTTTCGATACCAAGACTGAGTGGCGTGACGTCCAGTAATAACAAGTCTTGAACTTTCTCGTCTCCTTCGCCACTCAATATAGCGGCTTGGACAGCTGCACCGTACGCCACAGCTTCATCAGGGTTGATACTCTTGCATAGCTCCTTGCCGTTGAAGAAGTCCTGCAGAAGTTGCTGAACCATTGGGATTCGGGTCGACCCACCAACCAAAACCACATCGTTAACACGACTTTTATCAATTTTCGCATCCCGGAGACATTTCTCCACTGGCTCCATGCACTTTCTGAACAAATCCATGTTCAATTCCTCAAACCTCGCTCTTGTTATTGTGGCGTAAAAATCAATTCCTTCGTACAAGGAATCGATTTCTATTGTTGTCTGCGCGGTCGAAGACAGAGTCCTCTTTGCCCTCTCACAAGCTGTTCTTAACCGCCTCAAAGCCCTAGCATTCCCACTTATATCCTTTTTGTGCTTCCTCCTAAACTCGGCCGCAAAATGATTCACCATTCTGTTATCGAAATCTTCACCCCCCAGATGAGTATCTCCCGCCGTAGCCTTAACCTCAAAAATCCCTTCCTCGATTGTTAACAACGAAACATCAAAAGTACCCCCGCCTAAATCGAAAATAAGCACGTTTTGCTCACCTTTTCTTGAAGCCTTCTTGTCCAAACCATAAGCAATAGCAGCCGCAGTGGGCTCGTTGATTATTCTCAGCACGTTCAGACCAGAAATCGCCCCTGCATCCTTCGTAGCTTGCCTCTGCGAATCGTTGAAATACGCAGGAACAGTAATGACAGCGTTTTTCACTTGATGACCAAGAAACGCTTCTGCTACCTCTTTCATCTTGGTTAACACCATGGAAGAGATCTCTTCGGCTGCGAATTTCTTCTCTTCGCCTTTGTAAGTAACCACGATCATGGGTTTGTCTCCCGGGCCGGCAATTACTTTGAAAGGCCACAGCTTCATGTCGTTTTCGACTGATGGATCAGAGAATCGCCCCTGCATCCTTCGTAGCTTGCCTCTGCGAATCTTTGAAATACGCAGGAACAGTAATGACAGCGTTTTTCACTTGATGACCAAGAAACGCTTCTGCTACCTCTTTCATCTTGGTTAGCACCATGGAAGAGATCTCTTCGGCTGCGAATTTCTTCTCTTCGCCTTTGTAAGTAACCACGATCATGGGTTTGTCTCCCGGGCCAGCAATTACTTTGAAAGGCCACAGCTTCATGTCGTTTTCGACTGATGGATCAGAGAATCGCCAGCCTATCAGACGTTTGGCATCGAAAACTGTGTTCTGTGGATTCATAGCAACCTGATTCTTTGCAGCGTCGCCTATGAGCCTCTCGGTGTCGGTGAAGGCAACGTAGGAGGGGGTGGTTCGATTGCCTTGATTATTGGGAATGATCTCAACGCGGTCGTTTTGCCAAACTCCAACGCAGCTGTAGGTTGTTCCCAGATCTATACCTATGGCCTTGCCTTCCTTCGTCGCCATAGTAGAGCTTCAAATTCTCCGATGATAAGCCAAAAAAGATAGAATGTTACAGTTTAGGATTTGCAGAGTTTATATCTAGCAAAGCAGAAAATCTTTCACTCGATGTTAGATCTGGGAGAAAATCTTATCACCGAATGCTGTATTTATAGTAAAGGTAAGAAAGAAAGTTCGAGAAGATTACCAGGCTGAGAGGAAATATCAGAGCAGGCTAGAGAATTCTGGAGGGTTTGATTCAGGTTCTGGAGGCGGGAAAGAAGTTCGGGTTAGAAAGTGGGATTGGTATGGGAAAATATTACGCGAATACCTGTGTTGCATACGCAGGAGTTGGAATCGCAATGGGGATATTTTGGGATAAGATATTTTTGCTGGCGGTTAAACTGTGGCCTGCGTTTCGTGTAAAATTAGGATTCTTGGAAAGAAGCTCGACTTTGGTTAATGACGTAGAGAGTTTAAGGGTATGCATGACTGGTGGTGAGAATGGGAGGGGCGTAAATGGAGCTGAAAATAATTTCATCTGCGTTGTTTGGAATGGGTGAAAATAAGAGGGGGAGCAAATATGGTTGAAATGAATTTCTTTTGTTTGGAATGGGTGAAAATAGAGGAGGAAGGAAATGTGAATGAGTAAAATGACTAAAATATCCTTTTGTTATGTTATGTTGATGTAGTTATAATATTATTTAGTAAAATTAAATAATAAATAATTTATGGATGAAGGAAAATATGTTAAATTTTTTTTTTCTGAATACTAATATATTTAAAAAATTATAATTTTTTATTTTCATATAATTAATAAATATTAAAAATTTTGCATTATATTTTAAAAAAATACTTATGGTGAGGTAGTAAAATTATTATATTATCATTGTTTAAATTACTTTTAAATTTAATTATTATTGAATAATATTTTTTGAGAGATTGTAAATTTAATGGTATATTAATAATTTATTATAAGCTTTTGATATAGTAATTCAGCATAAATTCTTCAAAAAAATAATAAAATAATGGAAACAAATAAAAATAAAAATGCAATATGTGGAATTTCGTGCAAGGCAACAGAAGTGGACAGATTTGCGCATATAAAGCAGACAAATCTAGGCAGACAGAGTCAATAAAAGCTTGACATATTGGACCATAGAAGGAATGTAACGTAGCTGAATTGGATTCCCTAGCCCTCTGAGAATGCCTTAAACCCGGATCCACCTCTCGCCGGAAGTCGCCACGCTTCGCCCGATTAGCAGCAGATCGACGATAAGGCTTAGCTCCCAGACGCGACGGTGCCGCCAGAACTCAGTAGCTGGGCTTGGTTTTGCCTCCACGAAGCTCCGCCTTCGTCTTCCTCGCGACCACCTGAATCGGAGCAGCAACGGCACTCACAGACACAGCAGAGCAGAAGAATAGAGCTTCGGGTGTTACCTGCACTTCAACCTCCTTGCGACGGCAATTCTTGAACCACGGTGGCTTGCAGCGGCATGTCCTGGGGTCGCGATTCGAGCTGCAATCGGGAGAGAGGGCTTCTGATGGAACAAGGAAAAAATTTGGCCTTTTCACCTCATTTCCCCCCCCCCACTTGAGGAGCGGTGTAAATTTCGTTAGGGCCCACCAAGGTTCGTAACGCCCGTTTGCACTTCTTCCAAATTTCGCCTGCAGCCAAACAGGCGTAAACATACCCTTACACCCCCATTTCACCTGGCCATTTCCCCCCTCCTTATTTCACCCGTTCCAAATAGACTGTAAGTCGGCAAAGGGGTACAAGGGGCACAGGCAGTAACCGATCTACCGCACTACACGTGAAGAAAACATGACGATAAAATAGGGAAAAAGATCCTGCTATCAGTCCAACACAAACTGCAAAATCACAACTCTGCATTAAATTATAAATTACTATTTTTTTCATAAAAAACTAGTATTGAATCCGTGCTATGGACAGGTTGCAAAGATGGCGTACTAACGTGGATCACTATATTTGTCATAAGATACTAGAAAAGCATATGTACTGAGAGACAATTAGTTAATATGTATTATAATTCTGAAATTTAGTTTGGTACATTTTTTGCCTGTGAATGTGACTATATTGTAGCATTTCATGCAAAATAAGGTTAGTCAGCCGGCTTGTTTTGTACTTCCAGTATGTCTCCTACTGATTACAAACAATCAAAAGGAAGCAAATAATTACAAAATAGTTTCCTGCTAATTAAGAAATTGAAAGGGAGCAAACAAAATACAAAATAGTTTAGATTTCATTGTATTTCAATTGCTTCATTCTTTTTCCTTTTTGATGTATTTCTTTATTTTAGTGTAGGACATTTGGGGTTGAACATGTTTGCAATGGGAATTTCATCTTCAGCTTCACCATCCCTTAACTTTTTTTTTAAGGGTTGTGATGTTATCAATAGATGTCAAGTCAATGATGTGATCCAAAGATAACTCCTCCTACATAAATCAAATAACTTATATTCAATGTGTAAGAAAGTATAACTATAATATATATAGTTCATGTAAGAGTTGTAGAATTGATAATATATTTTCTCCTTGTATTGACTTCATGGAATATTGCTTGAGCATGTTTGAAATAATGCTATGCACATGTAAGTTGGGAAATAGGTTACACGTTAAACAAAAATTAATTGGATGTCGTTTCTCTTCCCATAAAAGTGTTCTTTCATGTCACTACAGATGGTTGGCTTGTATGATGCAACCAATATAATATAGTTGATAGTTAGTTATGTTTTTTTTCTTCAAGATAGGGTAGCAAAAAGTGATGCAACAAAGCAAACAAATAATAAAATACGTGACCATTAGAATTAGCGAGAGTATTGTTCTATTAATTTCTTATCACACATCAACTAATGAAGGATGTGTAATAGTCGATAATTGTCTTGCGAAAGAACTGCCTAGAAATTACAATACAGATGTGTTGAGGATAAAAAATGATATTTATCAGAGTGGCAAGTAGATTATAGCATGTTGGCAGTAATAACTTTAGGCTGTTAATGGTTGAAATGTCAGTTGCAGGCATATAGAATGACGATACGTTTACCATAGTGTTAGATCAGACTTCTGATCCATCACATTTTTTGTGATTCATTAGCAAGATTCTGTAGTGCTATGGGCAGAATCAAAGCATTGAATAATATAAGTTATGAGGTAAAGTCCTTCTCAATACTAATTCTAAAACATGACTATAATAATTTGATTAAATCTAATAGATACCTGTTTAATATGACGATAAAAAAAATACTAATAAAAATAAAAAAATTTTCATCCATTATCTATGGTTTATGCCACTTTGTCCTTCCTGCCTTTTCCTACGTTGCTCTGCCTATTTGTTCTTCTTTGGCCCTTACTCTTTTTCCTTTTTGTCCAAGTTCCCTATTAAGAAGTTTATCCTACCTTCCTTACTCTAAATTTTATTGTGATATTTTTTATTATTCAAGTTGCATTATCTATTTGAATTCTTCTTATTTGAAAGAACTAAAAGATGTATAAAATCTGGTTTGATAATGAAGTTATGTTGTATAAGTTCTTTCCAAGTTGTTTTGCAAGATAATTGAAAACTGTACAATTGGATAGAGGAATAATCAATTCCCCTCATTTGGTTTACATTAATAGGACAAAGCTTTAAAAAGTTATTACATTGTAAGGCATATTTTTCCAAAACCCAATATGCTAAAACCATTCTCCCTATTCCTTTGCTAAGAAAAGAGCTATAAAAATCAGCTATATTAGATTCTCACATTAATTCGATTTCTGATCAAATATTGTTGTTGTTCTTTTTCAAATGTAAATAATCATTCTAAAATTGTTTAAAATGGTCTAAACTTCTTATCTTCTAAATTGTTAAATAATTAGAAGAAAATTACAATTGTCTCTAATGTAACCCCTTAAGACTGTATAGGGAAATGTATTGCTTGGAGCATGGTAGATACTTGCATATTTTTATTATTTATCTTTGACATAGAACACAATCATGAATGATATAGGTAGAAATTAATTCAAAGTTATTTTGTCTTTAGTTCAACCACATTGGAATGTGTTTTTTACATTTTCTTTTGTAATATCACTAGCCTAAAAGTGTGGTGCATTAGTATTGTGCTTTAAGTACCCCACTGAATGAATCCAAATATTCTCACTATTTCATGTTTAATTGTGCAATGTAAAACATTTAGCCATTCATAATTTCACACTAATTTATAATTTGTCGATGTTAGGATCATTTATCTGTAGTTTTTCATTCGCCCATACAATAATAATATGAATGATCCAATTTGAAAGTTAATTCAAAAATACATTAGTGTTAGTTTAAAAAAATCAATAGGCACAAGAGTGAACTAACCTAATATAATGGTAAATTAGTCAAAAAAAATTATATTTTCTTCATCCTTAGTCAAGTCGAGCATTGTGAAGCCATTAAATTCATCATTTTTTCTCAGATTATTAACATTATACTTCGAAATCTCTACTTTGAAGAGAAAAGTTCTATCCTTGAGTGAATCTAACATAACAGGGAAGCCATCCTTATCATCCTTCTATATAAGTAATTAATCTTAATATAACTTTCATATAAATGACAAATGGTAAGATGAGTAGGATATCAGTTCATTACTCTAACTTGTTATTCATACAAATACTCAGCTAACACTTTCAACAGTGTGCTGGTTTCACGTTAAAAAAAGGATGAATGTTGCTTGTCTAATATTGTTAGCAACTTGGAGGTGAACCTTATATCTATTAGGTTCAGAAAGTTAGCATGTACACATAAATATGAAAAAAATATGAGACTTAATTGAGATTATTCTCTATACCTTGGAATTATGATTTTTGGTTTCTTATTGCAAGTGATTTTTGGTTTCTTGTAGCAAAGAATTTTATCATCCAACCATCTTACTTTTTTTCCTCAAGAATTGCACCTATCATAAAACCATTTGAATCTAGTCAAAATCATCCTGACTGTTGCAGCAACTGTGGCAGTTGATATCTAATAATGATAAAGATTTTATAAGGAATCATAGTTATAGAGTTTACTAAGTCATTTAGAAGGAAATCTAGTTGCACCTCTATTATGTCCTTAAGCTTTTAAATTGTCATCTTGTTAGCAGAGTTAGACCAATCTAGCTCCCTTTTATATTTAGATGATTGAATTTCAACCTCAATGAACCTTTATGATTGACTTTCAGTTATCAATTCCAAGCTGCCATATTTATGGAACCAAAAGTTGCATTTAATTATATATCAAAGATCGAGAATAATATTATTAAAAATTTGTACATTAGTGCATAAAATTAGTCATGTACCTTTTTCTTAGATTTGCAAATTTTGAAATATCTAGGTTAAATACAATTTTTGAAGCACTCCATGAGTTTGTAATATATTTGATCTCTAAATCATAGGTTAAAACATAATTTATATAAAAAAAATGTATTTCAAAACCCATAAACTTAGAAATCTCAGTAAAAGTGCAGCATAAGAAAGAACATGATGGTTTGGATATGATCCTAGCTAGATGGAAGAGAACAATAATAAAGGTTTTAATAGTCTCTTTGACATACTTATCAACATATTCAACTAGATCTCCCCATAATGTGCAAGTAAGGCTAAGTTTGCTGCAATAAATCGACTTTAATGTTAATTTTTGCTTTCTAAAACATATTCCTTACTAAATAATCATTATATAACAAATGAATTGAAAATATGCCTTACCTTTCATTTCTAATGTGAATGGTTTTCTTTTTGGTACCATTGTCATAGGCCTTTAACTTTTCATGAGAATGCAACTTTCCAATCACATCTATACAAAAATAAGTAAATTATAGTCTTAATATATAAGAGTTGTATTAAAGAAAAGCAACTTAGTGTATTACCAATGAGGAGTTTTGAAGGTGCTGCCCCTGTCAGAATATCAACAAAGGGGATAAAGCTATAAGAATGAGGTGGTAGGTTAGCCTTGAAAGGTTGAATTGTTGTGTTGTTATGGAAATTAATTTTATACTGGTGTGTAGTTACATAATAATCAGCAGTATTTGGCACTACTTGAAAATTTTATACTATATAACACATCCTCTCAATTAATTTTACTTTGTATTTATCACACAAGACTTTGCTGAATGTTGTAGCGTAGATTTTTTCTTCCTACAAATAGAAGCTATTATTATAAAAACTTGAATTTTAGATTATTGTAATTATGAATACTTGAAAGCTTTCTTACGTTTCTATCAAGAAGTAGTAACTCCACACTATTGTGACTTTCATTATTGTTTTTCTCACTAACCCATAGCCCAAACACCCTCATTTGAATCTTGGATGTCTAAATGTCAAGATCCAATTTATATATAAAGCTAACCTTTCTTGACATTTGAAGTAACTTACACTTTGCATCCATATTTTTCAAATGTATTCAAATATATTGAAATTTCATTAATCATCAGTAGGAAAGAAACAAAAATTACATTAAAACTCATATACATCACACTTAAAACATTTAGAAGATTAGAACTATTTAATGGAAAGGTAAATTCTATATTGGAGTAAAAGTTCATGAAGTGACTCCTATACTATAGGAAGCTAATGAAGACACACCGCCTAAACACTTGGACTTCCTAATAAAGACATCCATCCACAACAATCAAGCACATGACACTTATAAACTTAGATTTTAGAAGACTTTTTTGTATATAACATTGAGGGTAGAGGTCAATGGCTATTTTTCTTTATTGTGAATGAGAAATTTAAGATCGGCCTTACTTTTAACTCATGAAAATGCAACATAAAGTTGCTTGTGAGTGAATATATCTCTTAAGAGGTAAATTCCAACATTGGACAAAGATTGGCCTTAACTTTTACTAATGGTCATGCAATATGATACCATCAGAGGAAACTATCTTTTTTGAATGATGAAAGGAAGATGGACATCCAATGAAGTCATATTGATGCGATGTATGAAAATTTCTTTTCAAAATTGGTACTAGTGATAACATTAGCTTCAACCACGTGACTTCCAAGCCTTGTTATGATCAGTCTTGTTCCATTGCACAAATCAATTGATTGATCTATGTTTCAAAAAAGCATGATTGGAACCTTAACCTTCAACACCAATCTATGATTTAGCAAGCCAGAAGCTTTAATATCATTAAGTATTTCTATGGTATGCATTTCTTCACATAACAACCCACTTTGATCAGATTTACAAATTGAATTTAAGCTACAATATTCAATACATTCCCCTGAAGTTGAGGATAACATATATGAGTTAACAATATCAATAGTATCCAATTTTGGAGTAATGATAGCTCGATTTTTCAAGTAACCTAGATCTTTATATTGTTGAAGGAAGTTTAGGTAGGTGGCTTTCATAATTGCTTCAATTGGATCATTATAACTTATGATTAAGAGATACTTTGGAATATGAATTTCAGTTTCCCTATCATTTGGTTCCTCCAATTCACCATTTAGAAATTTTAAGAATCCAATCAATAAATTATTTAAATTCTTGTTACCACTTAATGTTAAAATTCAATTTAAGTCTCATGTTTTATGTCAATGTTAAAACCTTGCAATGACGCCATAAATAAGCAAAGTTCAGTGATGCATGAACAATGTCAGACCTACTACCTCTTAGAATAATAAGAAGTATTTAGCGAAAATTACCACCAAATATAATGCATTTTCCTCCAAATAGGAGGTGAGCACTATCTAAGATATCAAAATGAAGTATATCTTTCAAAGTCTTGTTAAGTGCTTCGAAGCAAAACTTATGCATCATTGGTGCTTCATCCCATATAATTTGCTTAGTTCTTCTTATTAGATCAGCATTGTCAAAACCTTGCAAGTGTTACATGTTAAATCTTCAAAAATAAATAATGGGATTTTAAATCGTGAATAAGTAGTCCTTCCATTTGGAAGTAACATTGATGCAATATCACTCAATGCAACTGTTAAGACAATTTCTCTTTTAGAGTGCAATGTTAATGTTAAACTTGTCCAAAGATAAGTTTTTCTTATACCTCCATAACCATAAATAAAGTAGATAGCTAGTTTATTTTTAGTTACGAAGTTCATGATCATATCAAATATTTTCCTTTGTTCAAAAGCCATGGAACTCAGTAATCTATTAGGTTCTTTAGCTAATTAGTCACAATTAAAATTCAATTGATCTTCTATCAAATTATTACTTAAATGAGCAGTCAAAATCACCTTCAGGTATAGGCATACCAGTGAAATCTTTCAAGCTTTTTGTATTTGCTTGTAGTATTTTCTAATTAAGAAGAGTGTGTTATTATTCTTTTCATCAACATCAAGTTGAATGTTTAAAAGAAATTTAACATAAGTTCACACATGATAAACAATAGCACATATATGTAGTTTCAAAGCACTGGCTCAAGTTGCGTATCTTAGAACTAAGACATGAAAAGTCCATTAACAAATAGAAACGAAGTAGCATAATTTTGCAAAACAAGCAACTTCAACAAATGTTACAAAGTACAAAAAAAAAATTACACACATTTAAATTGACTTTATATAATGATGAATTCCATACAAAAATAAAGGATAAGAAAATAGTGTATGACTTAAGTAAAGTAAAAGTGACTTTTCTTTCCTGCCATCCTTCTACAGGTTTCTATTGTTGGGTTACATATCTGATATAAATGAAATTTTGAGTGTAAGTAAACTTAGTTTTCCAATTAAGAGTGAACATTATAGGCACCAAAGTGGCAAAAATGCAAAAATGTTATCAATGACTAGAAAAATGTATAACTTGGTTATATATACGAAAGTAATATTAAATATATTGTACTCTTTCCTCTATTGCATAAATTGATGTGCATATGGAATAAGAAAATAGAGCAGATGGTGTTCTTATATTTCTTGTGAAGGGGAGGCAACTTTTTTTTATCATATGTTGGCCAGACACATTAATGTCACTCTTCACTATTTTGTCTTGAATTTAAGTTTTTTTGTTTAATCCTCTAATTGAATTTCCATTTCCTGTTTTCATTTTCTTTTTCTCATTTTTTGTACTAACTTTCTATATTGTATAGACAAACAAATAAGTAAATATATTAGTAATTATTATTAATGATATAATAGTAAAATTAAGCATTAAAACTGAAATATATATATATATATGTGCATATATATTTATATATCTCTTATCCAAAATTTTCTATATTATACACATCTTCACAAAAAAAGTATTAATAATAATAATGACTTTCATATATAATAGTATCAGAATGAATTAAATAATATATTTTCTTATAGGATCTAAAAATTTTAGATGAATCTATAACTTTGAATTCTAAAGGATTTTCTTTCTTTCTTTTCAACTGAAGATAGTAATGATTATATTCTTTATCAATTTTTATGTTAATGGTAGTATAGTGAATTTGAAGCACAAATATCTAACATATTTTTCTCATTGTAATTATAATATTTTTTATAAACTTTAAGCTTGAAGATTGCATTCAACTGGCAATTTAAAAGTTGTTTTATAAGTCTTTAATAAATTTTATTGTACATGATGTAATTATCAAGCAAAAAATCCTAAGCCCTTGACTCGATTATTGATTTCTTTTCTCCTATTACCTTTATTTACTCGAATTTAACTCCTTTAAACAACCTTATTCATGCTCTACTTTGGATTTTTATTATTGTTCATTTTCCTCAATAAAGTGACATCTCACTTTCCATTAAATCAAAAGGTGAAAATTTGATTAGCAATTAGTAAAGAGATATGATATTATTGATAATGGCAAGGTAAAGCTATTAATTATGGTATGATAAAGGTCCTAAAGTTAAATATTATCAGCTTTCATGTATGAAACAATAAGTAGGTCAGATGTTAAGCTAACATTTACAAAGTTTTAAACCATGATAGGGTAGAAGGATTAATACTTTTATAAATACAGGTTTTTATGATCAAATCTACCTAGGCTGAAGTAAAATGAGAGGACTATTGAGTAGTAATGTTCACCCTTGCTCCAATAACTCCTTGAAGTTTTGATTAAAAGAAAACACATTCTTCAATATGATAATGAATATCTACTTTACTGCCATGTAGGAATGGAAACAAAGTTAACAGTTAAGTAAGAACCAATTAGTTATTTCACTTATTTATCATGTATTTGCGGCATATGTTGAACTCTTTTAATTGGCTAACCATATTTACATCAACAAACAATCAATATTTTAGTAATTAAACTATAGATAACTACTAACTTCATATCTCATAAACCTAGTTTCGTGGACATCATATTGGGACATATTAGTATTTTTGCCAAGCTACGATGGTATTTAGCTATATCTCTATTGTCCAAACATGCTAACCTTGAGTACAACAGTCAAAGGATTAAAAATTTTCTCTTAATATTAGCCTATGATGTAAGGTTCATACAAATATGCAACTGAATTGATGTTTTCATTGAATCATCCATTAATACTAATTATATAATCATACTATCAGTATATGAAACTAACGATTATAACAGAAAGCAAAATAACATGAGATTATGCAAATTTTGATATTTCATATGTCTTATCACTTAATAAATGATAAAACACAATATAGGTGCAATTAATATAGGTGCAATTTTAGCAGGGAAGTGAGAAATTCATACCTTTCAAATTCATGGATTTTTAATACATGTACAGAATATCTTCAAAAAGCATTAACCATGTTTGTTACCACATAAATTCTGGCCTAGAAATGCTATTAAACAGAAGCATTGCAGCAAAGAGAAATCTCAATTCATGACCACTACCCTAAAGGCTAACTTCTTTAATTGCACTAATGAATTCTTTATCATCATCTAGCAATCCCCTTACATGACACACATCTTGAAATTTATCAAGCACAACCCTAGCATATCTAAGTATATCTTTTATTTCTTCCGAATCATGAACCTTAGTGAGCAATAACCTTAGATAAAAAAGTTCAATGTTACTTGGTGGAATACGTTGTAGTCTTCTAATTGTAAATCCTTGTTTTCTTTCATGCCATTCATGATCTTTCAGTTTAAAGACAAAATATCTTAGGAATTTAGCATATGTCAACTTTTTTACTTTTGAATATTTCTTGTTAGCTCTTAACCGAGTAAGAAACATTAATTTTCTAACCGATTCCTTGCCATGACTTCATCCAAAGGTTGATTGTCCCGATATAATACAAAATTTTCTCCAAGAGGATGAAATGTTAATCTCTTAACTGGTGGATATTGATATTGAATCTCAAAGGAATATATTATCCAAGCAGCTTCACATAATGAAAATATACCGGCAATCACAATATAGTTTGATTTCATCGACAACATGTCCATTTGCACTATCTTTATTTCTTTTATTATATATTGCTACATTGGCTCGATTATTGCCTTTATTGATGTACTTGAAAAGATACTTAATAGATAATCCTTTATTGCACTATTCTACAATGATATGCACTTGAGACAATAGTAAAAGTCTTGGATTGTAGGGAACAACATATCAATTATCTAAGCAAACTTTATTTCTTTCAACAATTCTCTCGTTATCTCTTTTTCTATATATAGGAAAGCCACCTTCGATTATAATAGTCCTCTCTTGAAATTTCTTTAAGAAGTGTTTTGTGCATTTACCATCCTTTGTGCATAGAGAATAAACATTGGGAATTCCACATGGTCCATGAATCATAAAATTTGAAACTACATTGTATAATTCCAGTTTAGCTTCCTTGTCAGGAATTTCAGCACATATTACTTGATCTATTTCAAAAAGGCTTGATAGATTGCAATGAGGAAATAGAAATAATATAATATGTGCATGCAGTAAACCTTTTTTTTTAGAATTCAATGGTGTATACAACTACAATTAATATAGCAAATGAATAGTTTGGTAATTTAAGATAAACATATGTGATTCTATATTGTAGAAATTAAAAAAAATAAATGAAAAGGCATTAGTTTACATACTTGCCTTTACAAGCCCAAAGAATTCTCCTTTCCTTAATGTTTTCATCAATTCCTTTAGTTTGAAATGGAAAACATGTGAAATAATATTGCTTTAATCTTCTGGTCTTAAGGATGCTTGTAAATATCTTTAAAATTTAGGTCACTTAGGATTGTATGTAAAAATGATGAATAGGTTTAAATAACCTACCCACTTACAGATTGTCATCATATCCCTATCATTTTTAATTAGTGCACCTTCTATAAAATTGGATGACAGTATAATACGTTTACTAGTACATGTTCTATCTATTTTTCCTCTGAGTATAGCTTCGGATAATCCTTTATACATTGCACTGTGTAAGTTTGTCTGATGATTTTGAAATTTCTAATCCAATCATCATGTAACCATCAATAATGAATTGCTGGAAAAGCCTTCTAGAACTTGTAAGTAACTGTGGTTCCTTCAATATAATCTAAGTTTGATATGCTATGTATTCTCGAATTGTAACAGAGATATTTTTTCTAGTTCTTCTTTAGTTCCCTATGGTTGTTCCACACACCACATCAGCATGCTTAATTTCATCTGAAATCCATTCTCCTCATATAGGAATAATAAAGGATATTGGAGAGGCAAATATAAAGAATGTAACTCATTTATTCTTTGCAATCGACCATCATAGCCATGAATTATGATATCTCGAGGTTCACCAAAGTCAACATCACCAACCATCAAGCCACCAATTTCTTTAACAGTGGGCAAATTGTAAACATATCCATCCTTTTTCTGATCATAAATTAATCTTAGCTTTAAATTTGAATTAGGTTGGAGTTCATACGCATCCCTAACCATATGAAATGACTTGGTCAAGTTGTTATGCTAAGTCAAACATTTGTTTCAAATTGGAAATAATTTTATGGTCAATTCTTTCTTCAGACCCTTAAGATCTACCATAAAAATGAACAAATATTTTCATGTAAGATCATATATGTAGGGAATGTACAACGTGGGAGAAAAATGTATGAATCATGATAACAGTAATTATCAATACCTGACTGTGCGAATTCTATTTATAACTTCATTTTTTGTGTCATAAATGTACAATTGAGTAAACTAAGGCATTTCACCTTCCATAGGAAGTAAGCTACCAATAAGGTGGATGTTTGCTTTATTCATTCAAAACACATAAAGGCTACTACCATTATTCATAATATTATCCACTCTCCCTCCCATTAAAATGAATGGAAACATTGTATTGTACATTTGAATATTGGAGTTAGAGTCGGATATGCAATAGTGATATCCTTATTTGTTTAATAAGTGGTGAGCTTGCCATAGCAATAATTTGCATTAGCTTTACAATACCTTATGTGTCGAGAATTTAAGGATGAATTTTTTTGAAAGGGGAGTACTGTTACACCCTTTTTAGTTATAAATAAATTAAAAACTATAATATGAGGAAGAATGACTAAAGTAACTAGTAATTTCAGGTGAATTAAGAATATTATGTGTGAATTATGAAATAAAGTAGAGTTGATGAATATAAGAGTATGAGAATATGATTTGGGTGAAATTATTAGAGAGAAGTTTGTTAGAATTTTGAGGTGTAAAGTTATATACTAAAATAAGTGAGTATATGAGAATGGAAGAGAAATAGGAGCATTTTTTCAAAAAATGCTCCTGAGGCCCTATTCTTTCCCTTTTTCAGCCTTAAAGACCTTCACCCCTCTCATTTCTCCATTTTCTTCTACTCTCTCTAAATAATCCTCTCATCACTTCATCAACCAAGCAAGAGAGACTTCAAATCTTTTGGATTTCTTCGTTTAATTGAGGTAAGAATAATGTTTTCATCAAGAATCCCTTCTATTTTTTCTTAGTTGGTAAAGGATTTGAAGTTTGTTAATTTTGTTGAGCATTTTAAACACTAACTCTAGAAACCATAGATTTTAATATGATTGGGGTTGAAAGATTTTCAAATTAGTCTTCTAACATCCTCTTTCATACAAGGTGAATGGATAATCTAGCTAAATCTATAGATTTTGAGGTTATATAAAGATATAAATGAAATATAGGTTAGTTTGTGATCTTACTTGATTTTGATTTATTTTGATATTTTAGAAGTAATAAATGATGAAAAGAGGTGATATGAGATATTAGATAAGTGTATTAATAATTATACTTAAGTTTAATGTGCAATATATGTGTTTATAAGGTGTTTTGGATTGGTTGTACAATGAAAATTTTGTAAAAAATTAAATTTTTCATGTATGAATCGATTTACTAATCGATTTTAGAGGTCCAGAGGTGAAACTGGGCTTCAGAATTGAATAGCCACGCGATTCAAAGCTTCCAAGGGTTGATGAATTGATTCACCAATCGATTCTATAGGTCCAAAGGTGAAAATTGGGTTAGTGAATTGATTCACAAATTGATTTATCGACTGCAGATTTTCATACCGACTTTGAAGGGGCGTAACTCCTTGATCTTATGTCTGTTTTAAACAAACCACCTATCATTTTAAATCTAATTAAGTATACTTTCAAATGAAATTAGTTTCAAATCAAAACCATATATATATTTTGATATAGTGAGCAAAGGTTAGGAACTCTGAATTTTAGAAAAGAGCACTTTTATGCCTTACTTCAAAAAAACATAACTCTTTCAAAACTTAGTTAATTTAGGCAAATAAGTAGTCTATGGAAAGGCGATTGAACCTACTTTCATATGGAAAAAGGTTTCATACCTAATACATCTATAGTTTATGAGTTATCCCCAAGATATCACTCATAGGTAAGAATTATGGTCATCATATAACCCATTTTCAACCTATTTTATGTTTTCATACCTTATAATGGTCTATCATGGATATTTAACCTCTAAATACTAAAAGTGTATTGGTTTATGACAAATTATAGCATGAAAGCTATGATATATATAAATGCTTGTAGCTATACAAGAGAGTATAATGATGTTGATAGATATTGTGAGGTATATTGAATTGAATTATGATTATATTGATTGGAGCTTGAGCTCTAATGTTTAAATTGTATTGAGAACCATGTCATGAGTGGCATTAAAGGCAAGAAATATGATATGGGCAATGTTGTGAATATTGGATGGGAAATTCCTGATAATAAGGCAGGTAAGGTATAAGGTTAGCATGGGAGGAACAAGGGTGGAACAAGCGGATAGGGTATAAAGTTGGTCCGAGAGTCAAAAGAAAGATGAATATATTTTATTTATTATTTATCCATTCAATAAAACATGATGTTAAGTGCAATAATCATGAGCATTGTTATATGATACATTGAATATGAGATAAGCGTGCAATAATCTTAGTATAGATGGCTCTTGCTTACCCATATATTTGATCATGATATAATTTTGTTGAGGAAGGACAGTCCAGTAGGTAAGCTATTTTACATTGTTGTTATTCTTATAAATTATCTATTCATTGAGCCTTAGACTCACTCCTCCATATTTTATTTTACAAATTCATAGGTTGAACCTCCACTTCTACCTCCTTAAAGTTAGAGTTCATGGGAGCTCGTTGATGGCATTTTGGTAGCACAGTTCATGTATATAGAATGTTTTAGGCCTCTTGTCTGTCATAGAGTTAGATTGATGGAATATTAAATCGTTTCTTTAGGAATTAAATAGGTTTGCTTATCTTTATTCTAGGAGGATTATAAGCATTCCTAACTGTCATATCTTTTATAGAAATTTTGATGAATTTTCTCTTTGAAATACTATTCTCTTCTATAAATGTCTCATTTTTTATAGGTCAACATTAAGTTAAGCGCACATATATAGGCTAGTGGAAATCGGTAAAGGGGTTCCACACCGGTCACGATCGGGTTTAGGTCGTGACAAGTTTAATTGTTTAAAAAAAATTCAAACCTTATCTTTCTTAGGGTTTTTTTGCTATTCCAGCATTATAGTTTGGTAACTCAAAAATTGTTGTATCTTAAATCATTGGAAAACAAATTATAGTTTTGTTAGGGGTTAAATTCAATAACTTCAAACTTATTTTAAGTTTAATAGCAATCAATTACTTGGTTTTGAGCGAATTTTAATTTCTTATAGTGTATTTACTACTTAAGATAAGCTTATAGTTTGTGATGGCGATGAAAATTTGTTATAATTGTTTAATAAATCTATTTTAAATTAGTCTAAGTTAGGTATCTAATTAGTTGAAATTAAAATATTGCTTAATCATATTTTGATATGGCATCAAGAAAGTCAACTTCGGACTTCAAGAAGGGTTTTTATCATAGAATGTCAAGACCAACACTAACAAGCACTGAAATGGCTAGTAAATTCAAAAATAGGGTATCCAATTTGTAGCAATCTAGAGAATGTAATCTTCCTTTTACTCTTAAAGTTAGAGTAATTGGAGATTGATTGTCTCACTGAATTAGAGTTAAATTCATTGATGTCTAGTGATGCACATAATGATGGTTCTTTACTATTTGTTATTCTATTAAAAGTTTTTCAAAGAAAATATCACAAAAAATGGATTTTGAAAAAAGAAAAGCGACAATTAAAAGAGTTGCTAAATTAGAAAACTAAATTTAGGAACTATAATCAAGGAATGAATTATTGCACCAACAAGATGATAATTTAACTTGCTTAGGTAAGTAATTTGGATATAGAGCTCCAACTTTTTCAAGCTACAAATATAAATTTACAAAGATAAATAGAAGTCCCCTAATGACAATGCACTCCCAGTCCATTTGGTAACAATTGGAAGAAATTAGTTATAACTAAGCATTTTGGAATACTTATTCCTTTAAATAAAGGCCAAACCATGCTAGTATTTTTCAAAAAAAATGAAAAATATTTGTACAAACTATGTTCAAGTAAGACACTTCATTACACATTGTGTGAATAGTGCATCTTACTCTAGTTCAGTCTTGGTTACCAATTTTTAGCACTATTCTTTTTATATGCAAAGTCCTAAAGAACTCTTTTTATGGTAGTCTAGTTCAACCCAAATCCAATGGCATTCAAGCTAATCAAACTATTATAATACAATCTAACTTGCCTAGTACATTTTCTTTAATAAGGATTGAGGATCGAATATTTAGTTTCAATAAGGAGAATTTTAAATATAAGAAATCTGGTTTACAAAAAGGTTTTCAAGAAGGGTTGTAGCTACCTATTAATGATATCAAATTGATGTAAAATTTTTAAAATTAATACTAAATTGATATTAAAACATCTTTCACACTAATTTGATATCTCATTAATCTTTAATGCAACAATTTAATAGCTTATATGATAAAATAATATTTCTTTCCTATTAATAAGTAAGTTTTTATACATTTAGTAGGTGATTATTGAGGACTTCTTCATGAGAAATATTTATGTAGGCATTGTTTATCACATTATTTTTACACATTACCACTTAAATGTTAATAATAAAATGTGTGAGTTCATTTATCTTTGTAATTGAGCACAACCTAGCTTAACTTGGAGCCATTTAACTTCTTTTTTATAATATTTATTAACACTTGATTATTAATTTATTTTATTCTATTAATTTATATTTTATAACAATTAATTATTATTAATTATGAACATAAAAAATTAATAACCTATACAAAATAATTTTAAAAAAATATATTTCAATGTACAAATTATTTTAATATATTTCAACCTTTTCTTCAAAAGCGATCTACAATAACTATTAACAATATTTATATTTATATATAATATATTATCAATATTTTTTAATTTATCCCATTTCAATTGATTTTTATTTTCTAAAATATTTCATAAAAAATTAATTATATATATATATAAGAGACATATTAAGTAATATGTGTATTTTAAAATCTTTCATACAAAAATCAATTTTATAACATATATACATACATACATACATACATACATACATACATATATATAAGAGACATATTAAGTAAAATGAGTATTTTTATATAAGAGATGAAACAAACGAATCATGGCTATTATATCATTCATTGATGGATATGATTAAAATATAATTGAAGGTTATATAACTAATTAAAAAGATCATATAATCACCTAACAAAGTCATATAACTTTATATTTTAATCTTAATCATTCAATGTTAAATTTGATAATTATGATTTATTCCTCTCACTTGATATGACCTATATGTACACATACACATAAAAATATATTCAAATTAATTACATATTAATAAATTAATTATTAAAAGTTTCTTTTTAAAAAATAATTAACCATCATTATTTGTTTCAAAGATGTTTATCTAAAAAACAATTTTCACTTATGATATTTTAATTTGGAAGGTTTAATTGAATTTTAAATTAATAAATTCATCAAAATCAAAATTTGATATTAAAATAAATATTTTTTCATAATTTTAAAATAAGATATTATTTCTATGCATATATTTCATTTTAATAAATTATTTGTAAAATAAAATAGTTTTGCTTATCGCATTTCAACATAAAGTTTAATCAAATTTTAGAATAGAAATCTAATTGAATTAAAGCCTTGACATAAAAAAAATAATTATTTCTTCATATTTTTAAAATAAAATTTCTATTTTATAACTTTTTATCTCAGTTATTTTGTCAACATTTTAAAGTACATAGAGATGCAACACATAAAAAATTAGTTACCAAAGAATGATATGAATATATATATTATGGATTATTAATTTTTGGATAGGAATTTTTAGGAAATAGAAATCAATAATGGAGAGGAAATAGATTAAAAAAATATTGATAGTACGTCAATGATAAAAATATTGTTAATAATTGTTATAGATTATTTTTGAATCAAAGGTTGGAATGGAATAAAAAAAGTAAATTATATTGTAGTGCATGTGTTGGACTTCCTTTTAAAGAGATGTTAACGCTGATCTTTATTTTAAATAAGTGCCGATTTTAAGAATTATTAGTATTATATTTCCAAAATAATCTTTTTTTACCATGAAAAAGCAATCGTAATCAGGAACTTTGAAAAGGCATTACTTTATGATTAGTTAACTAATTTTTACAAATGACCATTCATTTTCATTCATCTTCTTATAATCTTTTTAACAAAAAATAAAAAAAAATTAATTTCGGTGAGATCCACCCAATTGGAAACACTTAGATTGAGTTTAAAATTTTGAATGATTATAACTTTGCAATTGATTATTTGATTGGGGTAAATTATTTGTCAATTTTATGTAAATTTTTTATATTTATATGCTTATAAAATGCCAAAGGCATTTTACCCACTCTAACTAGCAAAAAAAGGCCTTTTACATAAATTTTTTAATTTTTCTTCATTTTTTATTATTTCACCAATCTTGATATCATTTTTCTCAATTTAAATTCATTTGAATTTCATATTAAACTTTTTCTCCTCAATTCTTTTAGTGTATAGTAGTACCATAACAACTTTTTTAATAATAAAACTATCAAAGAATAACATGTTATTGTTTCGTCTATAAATAGTAACATTAACCAAAAACTTAAGTAAATAGATAAATCAAATCTCCTTAATAACCAAATTGTTAAACAATAATATGTTACTGTTTAGTTTCTAAGTAGTAACATTAATAAAAAATTTAAAATAAATGGATAAATTAAATTTTATTAACAATTAAATTATCAAAAAAGAGGATGTTACTATTTAGCTTCTAGATAGTAATATCAACTAAAAACTTCACATAAATAGATAATTTAAGTTTCATTAATAATTAAATTATTAAATAATAGCATGTTACTATTTGATCTTTAAACAGTAACATGTTACTATTTCGTCTTCAAACAGTAACATGTTACTATTTCGTCTTCAAACAGTAACATGTTACTATTTCGTCTTCAAATAGTAACATCGACTAAAAATTCAAAATAAATAGATAAATCAAGTCTCATTAATATCCAAACTACCAAAGAAGAGCATATTACTATTTGGTCTTCATATAGTAAAATGTTACTATTTAGTTTCAAAACAGTAACATCGACAAAAAATTCAAAATAAATGAATAAATTAAGTCTCATTAATAATCAAATTATCAAATAACAATATCTTACTATTTAGTCTCCAAATAGTAATACATTATTATTTTATCTCTAAATAATAACATCAACTAAAAACTTAAAATAAATGAATAAGTCAAGTCTCATTAATAATCAAACTGATAAAGAAGAGGATATTACTATTTAGTTTGCAGACAATAACATTGATTAAAAAACTTAAATAAATAGATAATTCAAGTTTAATTAATAATCAAACTGTCAAATAATAGCATATTACTATTTGATCTTCAAACAGTAACATATTATTGTTTCATATCCGAATAGTAACATTGACAAAAAATTCTAAATAAATGAATAATCAAGTCTCATTAATAAGTAAATTGTCAAAGAAAAGGAAATTATTATTTCATCTCCAAACAATAATATCGATAAAAAATCTTAAATAAGTAGATAATTCAAGTTTTATTAATAATCAAACTGTCAAATAATAATATATTACTATTTGATCTTTAGACAGTAACATGTTACTGTTTCATCTTCAAACGGTAACATCAACCAAAAATTTTAAATAAACAAATAATTCAAGTTTTATTAACAAATAAACTGTCAAATAATAACATGTTATTATTTAATTTTCAAACAGTAATATGTTACAATTTTATTTCTAAATAATAACATTAACAAAAAATTTAAAATAAATAGATAAATCAAGTCTCATTAACAACCAAATTTTAAAGAAGAAGATGTTACTGTTTCATCTCCAAACAGTAACATTTATAAAAAAATTTAAAATAAATGGATAAATCAAGTTTCATTAACAAGGTGAGTGCTGAATAACAGTATGTTATTATTTAATCTCCAAATAGTAAAATATTATTATTGCATTCTTAAATAGTAATATTAACTAAAAATCTAAAATAAAAGGATAAATCAAGTCTCATTAAAAATTAAACTGTCAAATAATAGTATATTATTATTTAATTTTTAAACAGTAACATATTACTATTTAATTTTCAAATAATAATTTATCCAGGATAATTATTTTTTATAAAAAAAGGCAAAAGAAAAAGACTATCCTACAATTTATGTATAATTTTGTGCCTCTAAATTCTTATTTATTTTTATTTTTATCTTTAAATAAAAAATTATTTTAATCCCTAAAAAAATTAAATTTTTATTAATTTTATTTATAATTAAAATTTTATATTAATTTAATTTTTATAAACTTAAAAATTCTTTGATTTTAATTTTTTATTTTTATAAGATTAAAAATTCTTAACATGCGATAACAGAAGTTTCCATTTTACTACTTTTGTTCTTCTCAAAGTGCACTTTAAGTATGTCATTTTATTTTTTAGGCTTTCTGATAAATTACTATTTATAGGTGAACTTAAATAAAATAAAGTAGGCATATGGCACCTCATTGCAATAAATTACAACAAACGGTATTGACATAATTTTTTTCCCTAAAAAAAGTATACATTTGTTACAAAAAAACCTTAATACTAAAGATATAACCAAATAAATATAGGGAAGAGATTAAATAAAATTATAAAAGGAGAGTATATTTTATTCAATGGTACATACAATGTTTATACAATTTATATTTATAAGGTACATAAGTCAAATGTTACAATTTCATATAATAACTTATAAAAAATTGAAACATACTAATTAACTATAATGAGAATATAATACTTGACCTATAGATATCGATATTTAATGATAATTATTCATAACACTTTTCTTTGAATGTCCATTCTATAAAAAATATGCCTCATTAAAACCTTCCATGGGAAAAACCTAATGGGAAAATTTTAAGTAAAAGAAAAAAAGTAAATCATTCTTTTAGTAAATAATCTACTTTATTAAAAACCTTGTCAGGAAAAATTCAAAAACCTACTAAGAAAAACTATAGTCAAGAAAAAAAAGTTGTAGCATGAACTTAACTCCCTTTATTAAGAATATTACTAGAGATTTATGAGCTAGTACTTCTACTAGCAATTCTATTAAGAACAATTTGAACAATTTTTTTGTTATAGTAAAATATCATCACAATCCTTTTATGAGCATGAAAAAAAGTTCTTATCAAATATAATTTATTCCATCTCTTAATGTATTATCATTCGATTAAGATTTTGCATGTAGCATTACCTTGATATGGATTTGTTGAAATTTTTTTCTTGAAATATAAGAGAATTGATCCTTCACTTATTATATACATATTGAAAAATTCATAAATATAATTTATCTTATTAAGAAATATGATATAAATATATCATCATAAATAGTGATATAAGGTTAAATTTTGGATGGATTAAACAAATTGCATCTATATAACTATATAGTTATAATTCAAAGTTTATATAAATAAAATAATCTCATATCATTGTTTTATAAAGATATTAAAATGTATATTTAGTTTTACTTCAATATCTTTTAGTTGAAAAAGAACTATATCTTGCTAATACACATTTTGAAAAGTTATTTCAAGACATGTATAATTAGTCCATCACATTACTATAGATTTGTCCTTTAATATCGCTTTATTTATATTGATTAAAGTAAAGTTGACATCTAAAATGGTGCGATGATATTTTTAAAAAAAAGTACAACTTAAATAGTTATAACTCAAATTTATATAAATAAAATAATCTCATATCATTCTTCTATAAAGATACTAAAATGTCTGTTTAGTTTTATTTCAATATCTTTTAGTTGGAAAAGAACTATATCTTACTAATAGACATTCTGAAAAGTTGTATCAAGGCATGTGTAATTAATCCATCATACTACTATGGATTTATCCTTTACTGCCACTTTATTTATGTTGATTAAAGTAAAAATTGAAATCTAAAATGGTGTGATGATATTTTTGAAAATTAGTATAACTTACTACATTAGTTATAATAATTAGCTGATATTACAAAACTTTATTTTCCAATGGGAGATGAAGGATCTAATATAAGAAACTTTAAAATGATGGTTGTACATTAAATTAATGTCTAAAGAAATATTAATAATGAATTAATATTTATATTTATGATTTTATTAAAAATTATGAAGAATATTGATGTTTTAAATGTTAATTGCACAAAAAAAATTGATGTTTAAAAGCTATCTATAGCCAATTAATATTTGTATTATGGTATTATTAGAAATTGGAAAAATTATTTATATTTTAATAGTCTATTCATCAAAAATATATTATGACATTCATGAGGTGAAGAATATAAAGTCAAATTTTCAAATAAATCGATATTTAAAAAATATATCAATAAAATTAAGACATTAATTATTTTTTAATAACTGATATAGAATATTTTGTATTGCCTGTAAATTACCTTTATAGTTTCTTTTTTCATTCACTGCATTTTTCATTTATTTTTTATTGGATAATTTCTTTTTCTCTATAAATTTCTTTCTCTTTCACTGTATTCTTTATTTAGATAGCATAAGAGATAATACATGATCGATGCTATTTAACTTTTAACTACTGAGATGTAAGTTATTACTTTCGAATTATCATCCTTTCTTGGCCACAATTTGTGTTAAGTTATTATTTTGAAATATTCAAGGATAATCATATCTTTTTTTTCTATATTTCCAATTCAATGAAATGAATCTAAAAGTACTAGTAGCAATAAAAGGCAAGTATTTTTATGTGAGTTTGTTAATAATGGCCATAAAGATAAATCTACTTGTAATGGACATGAAAGTGAAGAATCATGTTTTGTCCTCTTCTATGAAGATAATCATCATCATTTTTTTGAGAGAAAAATTCTTAGATATAATGTTGCACATTTTTATCTTGAAGAATAAGCATTTTTATCATTGATGCTTAAGGAGATATAATATATTATAATTATGATTACTTTGGATACTCATTAAAGAAAATTGATGAGTAAATTTATTCATTAGTAGATCAAGTTATAAGAATTAGGAAATTGTTATTAGACTTTTTTAGTATTAATACATTGTCAATTAGTAAACCAAAATTAATTCTTATTAATTGGCAATTTGTGAGTCAAATAATAAAAAAATATTTTATTTTAATATTATATATGAATAATATAATATCTTAAAAAATTTATTCATCTTGATTATTGTTAAGATTGATTAAAAAGTATGATGCTTTAGTTGATATAATAGGCCTAGTATCTTTTTTTAAAAAAAGTGTATGTATTAATTTATGTGATATTTGTATAGATTTTTTATGAATTTAATGATTGTAAAAAATTTATATGGGTATGTAAAATGTATTAAAAATTTTGATATTTGACTAATTAGTGAAAAATAGATTTTTATATATTTAAATCTAAATGAATTAAAAATAAATTATTCATGTATAACTATATAAATTCATTTAAATTAATATTCATTAATAGTTTGAGCTTGAATTTGAATATTTCATATCTAACAAAACATTTTGACTAAATAACATGATATTTGAATTAATTTGTATAAATTTATTTAGACTTGTATCCAAATCAGACTTATGTTTGAGATCAAATTATATAAATTTGATTGCTAACTTAAACTCATTTATATTTCTTGAATTAAAAGTTAAGTATATAAATATTTACCTTTAATGATTACTAACATGCTATTGAACAAGGCAACATTTACCTAAAAAGAGATGAATTAGACATTGCAAAAACTTTCATAATTTTTTAAATTCTCTTTAAAGAACTTTTGATTTTGTAAACTTATGAAGATAATTTCAATTCAAATAGATATAAGAAAGCTTTATAGGTTTGCATTCAAGATATAATAATTAAAAGAATTAGTATAAATCAATTCATTTAACTATGCATTGACAAATCCTCAATATACACTTATATAAACATATATCTCTTTTAAGTATATAATCATCAAAGCAATGGGATAAGCATTATGGCACAACATATCTAACAAGTTTCATATATGAAAATAGAACATAACATCAAATTTAAAGAAAGTATTGGTAGAGTGATCAAATACAAGAGCTTAGATTATAATTTTAATGAAAGAAAAAGTAATTGATATTAAACAAAGAAATTCACACTTTATATGTGTTATCTTTGATATTTCTTAACTTATAGTCCAAAATGATTTATAGTTGATTAGAATGCTTAGAATAAAAATTAACTATTTTTTATTGTTACTCTGCATCATTTTTGCACTAGAACTTATGTGAAATTTAATAGTTGACTATTAACTTTATTCTTCAAATATGCAATGAGCTTATGGCTAACAGTTGACTATTATAAAATAACTATTGACTCTTAGACCAATATGATTTAACATGAACTTTGAAATATCACAATTTTTTCATTTTAAATATTGTTGTATGCAAGCAAACTATTATGTGAAAGGCATTTTGAATCTACTTTCAAATATAACTAGTTTCATGCTTATATCTTCTATATTTTTTAAGATATAATTAAAATAATGAGCAAAAATTTAAAAAAAGGAATGTATATAAAAAAATTATTTTTATATTCAATTTGAAAAATTCTTAACTTTATCATTTTAAGTAAATGATATATCTATGAGAAGTTCTTTGAGTCTATTTTCACGTGTAAAAAATTTCATAATTAAATTATAAATATTTTGTAAAATATGATTAAAAGCATAACCAAATGTTAAAATTAAAAAGATTAAAACTTATATTTCATTAATTTTTGAAATTTTCCATAAGCTGTCTAATAAAAACATAGTTGTGGGTTATATTTTAAAAATATTTAAATCAATCTAAGATTCTAAAAATGTGTTTGATCTTTATATCATGAAAAATTTTATTTTATAAAAAAGTCCAAACCTAAAAAGAAAAGATATACCAATAAGATTCTTATAATCTTTTTATGCTTTTAGGCTTCCAAAACTTCAATATTCTCATCTTTTAATACTTGGATTACATCTTTTTAATTGCCTTTCTTTCTTTCTTTTTTTTAAGTTAAGCATGATGAAATCTTTCATTGATTTGGTTTAATGTTAACTTTTCTTTTTATTGGATTTTTATATATAAAGTACATAAACTTTGCAAGCCTTATAGTTAATTTATTAAAGTTATGCATGATTTATATATGGAAAATATAACAAGTGATGAATTCTATGACATTCAAAGGATTTCAAAACTTGAAATGATGTGATGATTTTAAAAATTGTTAAGTTAAAATTATTTAATTACATTCTTTGAAAAATAAATAGTTATAATTAAATAATTTTAATTCAATGATTTCAAAACTTAACCCTTCACTTTAAATTTTGAAATTTTAAGGATGTTATAACAAGCACCCAAAGTAACAAAAGAACACACATATCAACTAATATCATATATAGTAATCAATCATAACATAGTATATTTATTGATTGAAGCTTATATAACATTTTAGTACAAAAATATATAATACTAGCTTTTAACCCGTGCGATGCATGGATTTAATTAAATTAAATTAAATTAATGATAATTTATAATATAAATTTAAATTTTTAAATTTTAAATTATACAATATTCAAGTGATTATTTTCAAATTTATTATTATATTTATATCATTTGAATAATTATAAAATCCATATAATTATATTCAACTTAAAAAATAAGAAATATTATATTTTTTATATTATTATTAATTGATAGAATTATCATAATATTATAATATTACATTAATCGATTATTAGTATCATATTTATATAAATGCATACATGATCAAATACTATAATAAATAAAATTTAATTATATGAAATTTAATGAATGAATGTTAATCCTCACCTTTTATATAAATGTATATTATGATAGATAATGAAGAATAAATATTGTCTAATTTATTAAATATAAAAATGAATAAAAAAAGTATGATTAAATTGCTTCAAGTGTATGAATAAATTAGGTAAGATTTTATGGTTCTCCATCTTAAAGGATCTTGTCGTATTGGCATGCCATTTCAGAAAACCTTCATCGAGAGCATTTCTTATCCATTCATATATGGAAGAATTTACTGCTCGGGGGATAATTAGCCAACTTCTCTCATGAGTACTTTTTTCTAGCGAACACTGGAGTTCCTCTTTCATGAGCAATGCAAACATAAAAGCTTTGCATACACCCTCTAGATAGAACTCATCCAGAATACATTATGACACAATTGATAATTTGACTCTACAATAAGATCCTTTGTCCCCCCACCTATAAAAAAATGGTAAAAGAAAATTAAACATCAAATAGCACCATATCCCTACAATAACCACCAAATTAGGAGAGGCAAACAAGAAATTCAGTAACCCCACACTAACTATTGGCATATGGTTAGGCAGAGTGCTAATTCCTTAATCTTTCAAAATTAGATTAAAAAGTTAAAAGTGTTCAACTTTAAGTGGATGCATAAGATTTTTTTGTTTAAAAAATAAATAATGGCACCCACAATTTATGAATTAATTCCTAAATTTCAATAAGAAGATTGAACTTAAGCTGCACTTTATTCTTTTTATTGCCATTACCACAGTCCCTAAAGCCAACTTCTGTATGCATCTAAGCTAACTAAAATTTACACTTGGATAAGAATTCAAAAGAGCAACATGCTAAAACACAATAACATATGCCACAAATGTGCAACTAAATCCAAATTCATATTTTATTATCATCTTTATAGGCATAGAAAAAGATAATGCAATTCGATAAGATATGTTAGAAATGCAGAGCAAAACCTTGGAGTGTTTCCAATCCTGAATATATGTCCATTACACATATATATTATTAGCTTCTCACATCCAAGTTCTATACAACCATGAACACAAGAATTCAACGGGAATAGTGCAACAATTGGCCTAATCCAACAATTTTTTTTCGTGGCTATCTACTAACTTGGGTGTGACCAATATGCCCATGACATTTTAGTCTAACATGAAGATGCTTTCATTTATTATTGTTCTAGAAATTACTAAAATACTATAGCTGGTTAAAACCCCTGGTGTATGACTTCTGTTCTAAAAGTTTATACTAATGTGACTTGGTATTAACTATTAAGATTTTAGACTTGAGACTATATGTATGAATATGTAAACTCATTCATCATTTTCACATAGAAATTCCACTTACGTTAATGTTAAACTAACTACTACATAATATATTTTTAGTTTAGATTCTTAGAGGTACATGGGCTGACAGACTTGGTAGGAAGCTAGTATTAGAAAAGCCTAAAAGTAGACAAAACCGTGTACAAAAGGTAAAAAGAGCTATCCAATTCCTTGAATCTTCTCAATCCAATTCCTTGTGAACCAATCCCAAAGCATCAAGTTTATGTGCATATTTAAGCATAACATGAAAATGGTTTCATTTGTTAGTGTTCCAGAAATTACTAAAATACTATAGCTGGTTGAAACCCCTAATGTGTGACTTCTATTCTAAAAGTTTATACTAATGTGATATGGTATTAACTATTAGGAGTTCAGACTTGAGACTATATACATAAGTATGTAAACTCATTCATCATTTTCACATAGAAATTGAGAAGAAAGCAAATAGGAAATAGATAGGTAGAGGAACTTCATTGTAAACAAAAAATTTAATTTCGATAAGTAGAAGATAGGAAAAAAAACCAAATCAATTCAATTCTCATTTGAAGCTAAACAACAAATCTAATGTATCAAAATTAGCTGTAAATATGTCAAGAAGGAAAGAAAAATACCTGAGACCAAGACTTAGTGAATCGTCAATATATCTTTAACCCTTCCAATCATCAATCCATCCAAGAATCCCTTTAAAAGCCCTTAAATCTAGTGTGATAGTCACTTCATTGAACTCCAATTTGCTTGATCACATTTCAATCATGCAACGACCCTATCACAATAATGCTTCAAAAACTCATATCCCCAACTTCAAGTAGGATTCAAAGCGAAGTCTAAAACTGATGCATAACATTTTGTAGTTAGGTTACGAAGCAAAATTGATCGATTTTAAAGAAAAGCACAAATGAGATGTAGACGGACCTGGTGATCGTGTGTGAGCAACGAACGAGATACAGACGTGGAGGCTAGTTTTAGCAAAATTAGGTAAAAGAAATCAAAAAGTAACCGGTAAACATGCTAGAAGGCTGAATCAAAATGCAAAAAGCCATTAATGGCACCATAACATGTGATAGAAAATGGAAGCAAATCAACCAACGCATAATGATTAAAGCATATTAAAAGTGATTACGGAATTACTCGAGTATAGAAAAGGAGCAACGCACTAGATAGAAAGACTGAAGCAATGCTAACTTAGAAGATAAAAAGAGGAAAAATACTAATCTTTTCCATCGACACAAATCCTTAAATCTTCGATCGCAATATGCTAAATATCAACGACATCTCAGAGGATTCACAATGGTGACTCGAGTTTGAGGTTTGAAAATGAAGAGTTAAGATTTGAAATGAAAAAAAAAAGATAAAAATATGAAATAAAGGTAGAAGATGGTGGCATGGAAGAGGAATATGGAGATGATGCGAATGAACAAGCGTATACGAAGAGTGGCTTGCACCACTCAACTGGAGAAGATATTGCCTCACATATTGGCATGTGGCTTGCACGCAAACAGGAGACTTAATATAACAATATAAAGAAGAATGGATGAAAATTATGAGAAATATATAATTAAAGTAGATTATTATAATACCGATTTATTATCATTAAAATTCATTATATTGAAATTAGCACCTTAGTGGTACATTGGCACTAGATATTCCTTTGAGAGCTTTATTTCTTATGAGTTTCGGGATTTGAACCAGGATCATACATATATGTATATAAAAACAACTTACGTAATGATCTATAAGATTATTCTAATGTTTGTCTACATTTATTTTTCAATAGCACCCTCCATGCTATAATGGTCTAAATGATTCTATTTTTACAATGCATGAATTGCTGAATGATTCCTGGTCCTCCCACCGGAGTTTTTTTTTTTTAAAATTTTTTTTCTCTTTTTCCATTAGTCATAATTCTTAAACCGGAAGTTATGTTTCTAAACAACAATTTTTCCTTGGGCTTAACATATATGGGTTGTTGGTTATTTCTAAGAGGGACGTGGGTTTGTCACTTATCTAGTCCATTGGTATCAGACCACAAGTATCAATTAAAAAAAAAAAAAAGTTAAAATTGTCATATCTTTGCCATTTAAAATTCGATTCTAAATTTTTTATATTTTTTTATTGAATTTTGTAAATTTCATCTATTATTATGTATTTAATTAATAATTTTTAATTAATATTTAAAATTTAATTTTAAATTTCACTTTTATTATATATAATATTGTTGAATGTAATCTTCTTTATTTATTTATCATTATCATTTTACGTTTTTATTTTCCGAGCTGCACTTTTTAATTCCATTCGGTTGTTTAAATAACACGATTTCTGGTTTGCTAAGGGTTTGAAAATCCGAATGATGTAGCGGTACTAAGATTCATTGAATCGTAATTATTTAATCAAATCCGTTAATTGGATAATTTCAATAAAAAAATTTTAGGACTTCTACTCGGCCCAATATTTTGAAATCATGGGTACCATAGCAGCAAGCACCATGATTTTTTAGCTCGTCGGTTAATTTATAATTTCTGCCCACTTGATGCTTCTTTTTCATTTCGCATAAAGTCCCAAATTCGCGCCAATTTCAATTCGATTCTTCAGTGACGAAGATGACAGAGAGCGCAGTTGACGCTCAGAGCGATCAATCACTGAAACTGGCCATAGCAATCTCGCTTCTCCGATCAAAGGTCCAACACAAGAGAAAGGATCCTAGTCCTTCACAATCCGATGCTCTCCGTTGGAAGCGAAAGGTTCGATTTCCTTTATTATTTTTTCCTGCTGCATTTTCCTGGAAGCCAAACAGATTTTATAGAGCATCAATGGTTTAATTTCTAGGCAAAGGAAAGAAAACAAGAGATTTTGAGGCTCAGAGAAGATCTCAAGGAAGCTCAAGGTTATACTTTCATCTTTCTCGTGCACGCGAATTCACTTGCACCTGCGCTTACACGCTGATATGAGATCTCGTTCTGAATTTTGTGTGTAGATGCTTCGCACTGTGATCTATTCCCGGAAAGCGCATCTTGCAAGTGTTATTTTTTTGACAAATTAGGGGAATCAAGCCTTAACCGACTCGGCAATAGCTCTTATAGCAGATTCAATGATGTTCTTCGTCGTAGATTTCTCAGACAAGGTTCCATAGTCACGATCATTATATCACTGTCATCAAGTACTGTATTCTAAGTGTTTGATTGATGTTTGGATTTTTTTCCCCTTCTGTAGTGCGATTTAACGAAAGGAAGAAAAGAGCCGGTTCTTCAAGCCAGCAGGGGCCTTCCATATGTACATAAATAGCGGCGCACTATCCTTTTTTGTTAATAGTACTCTTAAGTTAAAATTTGTTTTTGATGTAAGCAATCGAAAATTCAATCCTTACGCAGCACTCTGGTTTGAACTTTTTCTGTCAATTTGTTCAATGTGATCAGAATGATGATTTTCAAACGGACGACAGTTTCGCATGCTAGAATAATTGTGGTAAAAATATATAAGTCATCGAGTCAGTTTGCAATTGATCTATTTTTCAAATTAAATCTGCAGGTTCAGTTGAGGATGAAACAGAGCAGCTGAGGGCCTCAGTTGATTTTCTTGTGGAGCTCTGTGACACCACTTCACCTGTCAGTGCCGAACTTCCACTTTCTAGCTTTGGTTGGCTCGAATGTTGCCTTTGATGTTAAAATAACAGAGACTACAATTGAAAGTTAATGCGTTTTTCCATATGTCGTGTTGGTCGGCTCTGTTTCATCATGTAATTCTTTTATTTGATTCTGCAGACGGAGGAGTCAAAGTTTGCAAACCTGGCACATCAAGCCGTAGACTTTATCTTAGGTATTCTGTTATGTTCCCATCGCCAACTTTCTTGTTGGTAACAACTGAATTCTACATCCCATTAATTTTCTCTCAACTTTCAAGACATTTCGTGATATAAGAACTTTCAATATTCATAATTGACTTTTCATAGTTAGCAGAAACCTGCTTCCGTCCATAAAATTTTTTCTTTACTCAACCTGTTTATGGCATGAGTATTGATTGCAAATTGGAGTCTCTAACACAGTAAATGGAGATGTGCTTAGCATTCGTAGCTTGGTCGTTTTGGAAGCAATATTATCTGAGAATTCACAATTTGGCCATTAAGTTCTTTTATTATGATAAAGTAGACAAGTTGAAACATCGTCATTGAGGAGTTGTAAGGAAATCATCAAATTCAGCATAAGAGTATTGCTGAGTATAATTAATTTGTTAGACTCTGCAATCTGCCCAAAAAAGTTCCTGCCCATATATAAGTTACTGGAGTGGAAGTAGTAACTTCCCTGACGGAATTTGTGCGGGCTTATAAGCCATTTCAGTTCATCATCGTATCTTGAATGAATAATAATTTCCTCCTTACCTTATACGGAGTTGTATATAGCCAAAAAAAAAAGGAAAGAAAAAAATGACAACAATAAAACAAAACAAAACAAAGAAACATGGGTAGTCTTCCCTGTCAAACATCTGGTCTGGTGGTCATTGCATTGACTATTTCAGGTTCGTTCGTGCCTCTTCTTCCACACATTCAATAGTAATTTGAGTTCAACCGAGTGATTAGTAATTAATTTCACCTACTGACTTCTCAGTACGTTTCACCAAGACTTACGTGTTTTTAGTATAGTTTACATCATATGACTTTTGCAATTATAGATCATTTCAAGTTCGGATTTTTTACTTACGCTGAACGTTATCATATATCTTTCCTGAAGCTTCATTGAAGAATCTTAAATCAAGGCAAGGGAACAGGGAACTTGTAGAAAAAATTGTGAACAACTTAGTTACACGCATGGTTCGACAGATGTGTTCTCCTTTGCAAGCAGAAGGTATAACTAGTTTGATATTATTATGACAACAAATTTTATTTCCGGAAACTCTTGAACTTGATACCTTTCAACTCCACAATTTCGCTATGAAACATTAACATGATTCATAAAGTTCAATTTTACTAGTTGTATTTTGTTGTTTTGGTTATTGTTTTCTTTTTAAAACTATCTTATTTTAGGGTCTTATCATGCTGACATGGATGCACAATTTTATGTTCAACATTTGATTCGTATGCTCGGAAGTGAGGCCTACATTGGTCAGCGAGCAATGCTTTCAGTTGCTCAAAGTATTTCCATGCTAGCAGAACGTTTGCTTTTCTCTGATCCTTTTGATGATGCCTTCCCTGACATGCATGAATATATGTACCTGATGTAAGTTATTTTGCAAATGCAGATTGCATTCTTTTGGGTCCATATTGAGCAATTCAATAAAAGCTATCTGTTGGACTGTAAATTCCATACCTGGCTTCTTCAATCATGTAGTCATAAACAAGAATCATTTGTTCCAATGGATTCCATCAATCTGAAACTTTACTTATAAATACTTGTTCTAGATTTTATTTTTTCATTGACACGTGGCCAGCTTGATGGCAAAAGTAATCAGTAATCAATATTCTAATTGGCTGAGAGTAGGGTCTTGCAGAAGAGCAGTTTGAGTTTGAGGGAGAATAACTACATTTTTGAAACAAACATATTTGTTGAATTTTATTTCTTAATTGCAGGATCCAGCTTATTGAGTTTTTGGTGACAGACTACTTGGTAGAGTGGTCAAAAGCTGAAGATTTTGACAACAGTATGTATCATCATTCTTGCACGTGTTTATTTTCCACCTAGACATTTTCTTCGGTTGAAAGTTAAATGTTTAAAAATCTGCGGTTACCTGGAATTTTCTATACAAACAACCAAAGGATATATGTCTTGACTATGATATTTCTTGTCAAAATTATCCAATTTCTGTTCGTTGTTACCAAAAAGAATATCAATGCTAACATCCGCAGTTAATGACAAATTGAATAAGTAACAATACTGATAAATAACGGTGAAATAACAGTGCTCTTTGAAGACTGGGTGACATCAGTCGTCCATGCCAGAAAGGCATTAGAGCTCTTGGAAAGCAGAAACAGCCTATTTGTGCCCTACATGGACCGAGTAACAGGCGAATTGGCAAAACAAGTGGGCCAGGTTCCATCGCTCTTGAAGTTTATGCCAGATATTCTTGGCGGCTAAATCAGTTTTAAGTATTGATTCATTCGTTTGTAACCTGCTTAATTTTACATTTTCCTGTCCCAAATAGGCAAAAAAAATGCGGTATAGATGAGAGCTCGAAAAATTTTGTGGCGCTTTAGTTTTTTCTAGTACTAATCACTAAAAGTTCATCAAGTGATTGATAATGCTCCTCTACGTCTATTATGTATTACTGTGCTGGATTGTATCTTCGTTTATAACAGTTGAAGTAGCTTATAGGATTGAAATTTGGTTTAGGATGATGTGACACCACATTGCTTGTGTCTACATTTTAACTTGATGCCTTCACTGTCTGTCATTATCATTAGTGTTCGGGATTTACTCTCCTGTCACCTTTTGTCATATTCCTGACTCCCCTACTTGAGGTTGTTTATCAACCAGTTAAGATTCTAGTGCTTTTTTGGTTAGCCAATGCTTTAGCTCGCACCTGAATATAATAGAAGAGCCAAAATGATAGGCTCCCGGCCACCCTTTTGTTCCATAAGTAGATTGCGACTGGAGACCGAATCAAATCTTTTCCGATTATGGTATTACAACTATCCCTCTTAAACAGAAAAACTTAATTTTTACGCTGGAAGATGATTTTAAAGGATAAGTGTATATGTTTCGAGCAAGATACTGTCTGCAATTTTAAAAATTGCAATACTCGAATATGTGCATGATGGTCTTGTAATTTCAGTTGAATTCAAGACAGATTTGATCATTTCCTGACAAACGTGATTTTTTTTTTTTTTTAACTTTTAATTGGTTGAACTTTAGTGTAAAATTATGTCCATCCCTATAACATGTAGTAATATTCGATGTGTCAGTCAAACAAGATAGAATCCAAGGCATTCTGATATGGCTTCAAACTTGTGCGTACCAATGATACACTTGGCCCTCTTCACTTCTCCACTGATTGTTGTTTTGCCCTTTTCTTCATCAATCTTACTGATTACAAATTTGAAAGATGTTTGGAGTTGAGCTAGACCCCACCTCAACAACTGCCATTATTATATTGCCGAGGATTGACAACTCTCAATAATTTATAGCTCCATGAGGTCTAAATGGCAGATATTATCCACTTGAGAGCTTCCCTGTGCTTGCTTTACTTAGGGAACCGCAGGTGCAGGGCACACATGACGAAGTGAAGATGCATTCTGTATCTGGATGTCTGTCTCTTTGCTCTCTGCTTCTCGTCCCATTGCTTCCCAATTTCAGCCGATCACAATGCCTTAGAAACACAAAGAAGCAGCGTCCTTAGCCACCATCAAGTTCAGAATTGGCAATTGGCAGATCACAGCCACTTTGTTAACAACCGAAAGTTCGGAGTTTACATAAGAAAGCGTGGCATAGGAACTCGTGCACGTGCGAGAAAATCTTCAGCTACCCGCAATCAGTGTCAGATATCTATATTACATGCTATCTCAGCTTTTTGCACCTCCTTCGCCTTTGGTTTCTTCCTGACCTAGCAACCCCGTCTTTGCTTTAGCTTCCTTTTCGGGATCACTCTTCCAGATTGTGTTTGTATGTATGTACCTACGTTATGGATTCTGTATGCATTTTTTTAATTTTTTTGTTTGTTGAAGGGTTGTATAAGAAACCATTATTACTGAAGAATGGATGATCTTTGTGCTTCCTGCTCTCGTCGTAGTTGGTGGGTGGTAACTTGGATAATTTACTTTTTCATTTCCAGATTATGCGCATAATTCTCTTTATAATTGAATATGTGGGCTAAATGAAGTCAAATTAATGCCATTTATATAAAAATAAATAGAATCAATTTATTTGAGAATATATTGTGTATAATTGTAAAAGGAATGGTGATTGTGATGCAAATATCTTCTTATGGAATAAGGGCTGAGTCGCGATACAGTAGATTAACCATTTCAAATGCCCAACAATAATGCATTACAGCCTATCTTCTTTTCTTTTTATAGTAATTAGATTCAGATTCGTATAGAAATTTACGCTAATAAAGTTGCGATAATGGGATAATGGGGACTTTAAGATAACTTTTCAGAAGGGGGGGTTTCTACTGTGCATTAGTTGACTTTAGTTTATAGCTTAACTTGTTCATGTCTTTTTACTAACCATTTCTTTGCCTCTTTCCTATTGTGCTGTGGGGGCAATATGCACCAATGTTGGCAGTGGCAGGATGTGCAAAATGGAATTCAACAACGATATAAAATAATAAAAACAGCTCACATGTTTCTTTGAAACAAACCTTAGGACCGTTTTGAATACCAACTATATTCATTAGCCATATCCTTTCCACATTGGTTTTTAAATATCACCGCAAATCTCACTGTATTTTGCTTGGGTAAAACTTGCACTCGAAACCGATGGGAGCATTCATTTTCTTTGAAAAAAGTGATGATTTAGGCACAATCATCCAATCACAGAAAAGGACTAGCAATGCTTGGTAATTATTAGAAAATGATGGAGTAAAGAGTCGCAAGACTTCCGCACTTGACGTGTGTTTTCCATTTTATCGAATCATTCTATAAAATGAGTGTCTCTGAAAAGTGTTTTTCGAAAGAAAAACAATGAAATCACTCGTTAAGAAATCCTCACGATTCTTCCTTCTATACAGGGTGGGTCCTGCATTTTTGCAGAACTCACTCATATAAGAAGGAATAACTCTTTAATGTTGGGTTTGATACGATTGCGGAGAATAGTGATATAAATGGGCAAAAAAAAAAAAAAATGCTTAGCAGACATCATGAAATGAAATGTCTATTTCGTAAGGAATGAACATTTCATCAAATGAACAAATCTCTCTTTTGTCATAAAAGTGATCAAATGAACTGTTTCATTATTTATGAAATGATTATTTTATACCTTTATTTATTATATCTTTTAAATATTTCAATATTATTTTTTATTAATAAATAATAATTTTTTTTACTATTAAAATATTTTGGTGATTATATTTTTAATAATAAAATTTAAAATGAGGTATTTTGTATTATTTATAAAATTATTTAATATAAAAAATTAATAAATTAAAATTCTTATATTTGTACTATAAAAATTGTTAATTATAATTTTAATAATGATTTTAAAATATTATCATTTTTATTATTGATTGTATTGTTATGAAATATAAAACTAGGATAACAAAAAATTAGAGGGAAAGGAAGATAATGGAATAATAGAAGTTTCTCTTATTTCTGAATGTATATAATCTTTTATATAATATATGTATATATAGACCCAAAAACACCAAATAATAAGTATTATTAATTGATTACAATCAAATATTGGATAAATCTCAATTGTAATAACTAATAGATTAATCAAAGATATCCACATTAATAAATATTATGCCCCCTTGGATGTTTATTTTATAAAAAATATGTATTATTAAAACATCCACTAGGAAAAACCCGGTGGGAGAAAATCTCAATGGAGGGAAGAGATCACATTATTCCTTCAGTGAGTAATTTGTTTTATTAAAAACTTTATCAAGAAAATCCAATGCGAAAAAAAATCATGACTAAAAAAAAAGAGTGCAATATGAGTTTCACTCCCTTATTGAAAATCTTACTAAAGATCATTGAGACAATGCCTTTACTAGAATCTCTATTAAAGGCTATTTGAACAAATTTGTTGTCATGATCAGATATCATCATAACTTTTTTAAGTATGAGAAAGATCTTTTATGAGGTATAATTTGTTCCATCTCCTTTAATATATTATCCTTCTTGTTAAAATTTACACATATTATTACCTTTATGTAGATTTGCCAAAAATAATTTATTGAAATTCATAGTATATATCTATAGGATATGATGAGGGAATTGATTCTTAACTTGTTTCATACATGTTAGAGAAATAGCCATTGTGATTTATTTTACAAAAAAGCATGATATAGATGCATTATCATGTATGAATAAATAGTAATATGAAATTAAGCTTTGTATGGGTCAAACATCCTGCATTTACGTAACTAAATTATTATGATTCAAAACTTATACAAATAAAATAATTTCATATTATTATTCTACAAAGATAAATATATATTTAGTTTTATTACAATATCTTCTGGTTAAAAAAATTACATTTTTCTAATAAACTTATCAAAAAGCTATATTAAAACATGTATAATTAACAAAATACATTACTACATCAATTTCATTAGGATATGGCACTTCAAAACTAAGAAATTTTTTATTATTTTTTAGAGTTTAAAATAGATCTTTAATAGTACCAAATGATTGAACAATCACTAGGATAGTTAATGGATGCGATTTATCTATGTAAAAATATTTTAGAATCTTTCTATTTTGATTGATAAACAATTATTCCATCATTTAAATGCTCAATCTGTAGGGCAAAATAAAATTTAATTTTTCAAAAATTTTCATTTTGAACTCTCTTTTCCAAATAATTTGCTACCATTGGATACTTTTTATGAGTTCCAATAATATCAATGTAAGTAGCAATTATAATAAATTTAAATTTGGATTTTTTTAATAAAAACACAAGAAATTTTTATATACTTTTTTCGACAAATATTTATTAAGATGATTCCAGTACATTCATCTAAATTGTTTTAATCCATACAAAATTTTTTGTAATTTGATTGAATCTATTTCTCAACAATTCAAGCCACATGCTCTATGTATCTAAAATCCTTTAAGGATTTTCACATAATATCATTGTCAATTTTCACACGTAGAATATGATATATGAAATCCATTGGATGCATATTAAATTTTAATATATTGATAGAAAATTATATCCACCACATGTACATAAATATTTTTTAGAACCCAATGGCAATCTTATAAAAACTCTTATCTTACAAATTATACTTTCTCTTTACAATTTCAATTTTCTTATTTTTTTGGCATAATTATATATTTGTACCTTATTAACTTCACACCTTTAAGATGTTTCATTAGCTTAATACTTTCTAAGTATTTCTTTATTTTGCATATATATCTAAACTTTGTATTTCTATGTAAATTGTATCTTTTCTCTTTTCTTTTAACCAATAATTATATATCATCATTCTAGAAACTAAAGATCATCACTAATCATTATCTTTTATAATTTTAAGCATTACATTATATATAATAAATGTTATTGACAACTATTCTTTTTTTAGTTTCATCTTTTGTTGTAAATGGACTAGTATTTCAAAAGGTTTAGCCTTGCATCGATTAAGTCAACTTCTTGCAAAAGTTTATGTATAATGCTCATCATAAAAACTAAATTGATAATAAAGGAGAGTGATGGGTTCACGTGCACAAGGTAGGCCAAATCAAGTGTAACTAGTGGACTTACCTTATTGTAGACGTATAAGAT